>JAODLD010000046.1:24916996-24927645 GCA_026781065.1 Mormyrops boulengeri
ATGCTGTTCTAACAAGATAATCAATGTTATTCACTTCACCTGTCAGTGGTTTTAATTTTATGGCTGATCGGTGTATGTATTCAGTGACATGATTTGCTGCTTGGGTGGCACAGTGGCACAGTCGTTAGCACTGTTGCCTCACACCTGTGGGATCAGGGTTAGAATCTTTGCTAGGGTTCTATGTGTATGGAGTTTGCATGTTCTCCCCATGTCATTGTGGGGTTAATTCAGGGTACTCCAGTTTCCCCCATAGTCCAAAAACATGCTGAGGTTAATTGGAGTTACCAAATTGCTCATAGGTGTCCCAGTGTGAATGAATGGTGTGTGAGTCTGCCCTGTGACGGGCAGGCCCCCTGTCCTGGGTTGTTCCCTGCCTTGTGCCCAGAGGCTCTGCACCCCCCTGTGTACCAGATTGGGATAAAGAGTTTCAGAAAGTGGATGGATTTTCTGTTTGGAGGATCAGGCCATTGAGCATGATATTACAATATGTTTATTTTGCAATTCAAATTGTACTAATATTAACATGGGATTTTTGCATTAAGTGTTTTATCTTTAAGTACAAATGTGTCACTATTAAGCAAGCATTTTTGAAAACATTGCAGTCTCAAGATCTGAAGATGAAGGCGTCCACTGTAAGCTGTCACCTACCTTGGTGGAAACATCTTCCTCCTTTCTGAAAACGCTACCCTGCCAGTGTGGCTCATCAGGTAACCTGTCACTAAGGTCCCAGCACCAAGGCTAGCCAGCAACACCACCGTGCTGTGGCTGGACCGCACTCGAGTGAAGAAGCTCATCATGCTTGTCTTTCTAGAATCCAACTGGGAGGGGAAAGAGCAAGGGTGGTGGGAGAGGAGATCAGATAAATTGTTTTGGCATACTTTAAAATGATAAATTAGAAAGTTTGTCATGCAAATTATTACCCATCAAATTGGCAGACTGAAGATTTATTTGGATTATGATGAAAGACCTTTGAGGAAATTATTACAAAATATTTCCATGAATTACAATATATTTAAGTGTCACTTGTGAAGCATATACAAATCTGGTTTTGCTCTCTAACTCTGACAGGAAAACAATGCATAACATTCACCCATCTCTCTTTCCACTCAGTGGTAGAAACTTGCTTGTTTTTCTTTAGCTAGAAGATCTTTTTTCTCACTGCCAATTAATGCAAGTGGGATTAATTAATATGCTTGTTATAGAAAGTCATGCACAAGTAAAGTGAGTAACAGCATTAGAATAAACCTTAATATAGATTTTTAACACCAAACCGTACAAAACCAAAAGAATGAAAGTTATTATTTCGCTTTATTGTACCATGCAACATAAAAAAATAATTAACTGTATTTCTCTTCTCCATATATTTTTAATCCTTAGGAATAAAGGAAGATATTTCTTCGCAATCATAACAATAAACCGCAACCAAACATTTGTATTAGTGTGTTCTGCATGAAAATAAAACGGCTCATGTAATATGTACCATTTCTGATTTAACTGAAGTTACAGCAGCCTCCGACAATAGCAGGTTGATAATTGTATTTCATGTGATTCATTTTTGGAGTCATTACTAACACTGAATTATCCAAAATTTTTAATCATCAGGAACATTTATCAGCTACCACTTGTCACTTGTCATTCATTCTAAGGTATTATGAACTGTGTGACTTAACATATGCATGCACGCATGCGTCCATCCATATTCTACACCATTTATCTAATGTAGGGTCACAGTGGACGTCTGTGGTGATAGCATGCATGTATATTTAGTATGCAGTGCACACTCCCTTTGCAGTCCTGGTAAAATAAACAGTAATGAATATATTAACCTTCGAACCAAATAAGCTATGCTGCCATTGTTCAGGAATTATTATCAAATACTGTTGGCAGGAGCTGTGGTATAAATAGTAGCTGGTCTAGATTAATGGCAGGACTCATCTGGCACCAGGCATTCTGTTCAGGTCAGAGAGGATTTAAAAGGGCTACACAGAAAACAGAGTGAGCACCATGCTGCTGTCCACATTGTGCAATATATTATTTAATTTAATTGTCCTGGTAACCGTGAACAAGTGATTCATTGATCTGTCCCAAAATGATTTATTTCATTATTTTAGATTAATGCCACATTTGATAGCTAATAATAGAAGATACTGAAGGTGATCAGTGTTAAAAGTTGTATTCTTTCACAAGAGAAATTTAAATTTACACCCCGCACATTTTGATTTATTAAGTATTCAGAGAAAGTCTACTTGAAAAATTGGATATTTTTTTTTATATTGTGTCAGGTATTAAATGTAACTCAACTTAACCTTTACTTGGAGTTCTTTTGTACATGTCTAAAACCAATTACTCCACCAACCAAAAGCTAAAAGTTAAAAATGATAAAAGTCTCTTGAAATTTATTTGTTAATTGTTAAAAATCAGTTAGAATAGGTGCTTGTATAATACAATTTATCCAATATAGGCCAATTTTGTTTTGATAAAGCAGCATTATTAGCATATAGTAATGATAAAACTAAGTTTTAACAACAAATAGAAATACACATGGTGCAAAAAAGCATAAATAGTGTATAATTTTTACAGTGATGGTGCTGGTATGGGCTACTGAGAGGAAAGGTAACTGTACAATACCTGTATGGAAGGTGGAGAGTGTCCCTGAAGTTCACTCCGGTTGAAATACCGTGCAAAATGCACTTCTGCTTTGTTGCAGGATTAAAGCTTGTCATGTTGGCCAATCCTCTTTCTACCGTCAGCATGTCACGGCCTAAGTGCGCAATATGGCCTTTGTCCTTGAGCTCTCCCACAGTAGACATTTCCTCGATCTCTCCATATGTTACTGACACTTTGCTTCTCTGTGTCCAGTCCCATCCTCACACATTCGTGCCATTCACAGGGTCGCCTGAAGTACCCGAGATACAGCTTCTTTTATGACAAACCAGATACTTTAAGCATTTATAATTTGAATGGATTTATGTTTCTTAATGATATGTTCTGTTCAATGAATATACATTTTTTCTATATACTGTATTTACAGATGTGAAAAGTTACTTTGTAATAAGGAATTGCTATTCTTGGGTTTTCAAAGCTTGAAATAATTTCTGAAGGATTTTTGAAGTAGAATTCTTTATGGAAAAATAACCTCAAAACCAGAATTAGTCACCATTATATAATTCCAGTAAATATGATTTCTTGTTTAATAGATGCTGGACATTTCTGATCTAGCTAATGCCCTCTAAATTTCTCTGGGAGACTTGCAGCTGTGAGTATGTTCAAAACTGCTGTAACAAATAAACAGAGTCTAACTGGACCACAAGCCAGGCAATACTAAGAACATTAGTCATGTTTAGCAAGATTGTGATACATTTGCAGTGTGGCAAGCTTGAGCAACTCAACACAGGTGTCAAGCTTGTGATCTTTTTAAGGTGCATTGCTGATCTTGGATATATATATCCAATTAACAAAGCATCTATTATGCTTTGGGGCTGTGTGGCAGCCAGTGGCATAGGAAACATTCTGGATGGCGATGTTAAACATTCAGACAAACAACATGAACTAAAAAGGGGATGGCTTCTAGGAGAAGACAATGATCCATGAGCTACTTGAAGGGAAAGCAAGTTGAAGGTTTTGGAATGGCTGTCAAAGTGAAAATCCATGGGTAGATTTACACATGCAATGCATGAAAGACATCTCAGAATTAGAATTGATCTCCAAGGAATAGTGGGCAAAACTCCCTACACAGAGAACTGAAATACTGTTAGCTGAACACAAAAGATGTTTACAAGCTGTGCTATCTGCCAAAGAGGGTATCATTAAATACTGATTTACTGATATCTCTAAACTGCTAAACTTGCAATTTTTTTTTGTTCCTATGTTTTGGGTTTCATGGGATTCAGGCTGCTCGAAGCACATTTGGCAACCTAAACCTTGATGGTCTTCCTGCTCATCGTAACACAATGGTCAGAGACCTTGGTGTCCTTGTTGACTCAGATCTATGTTTTGATGCGCACATGAGAAGTATTACTAGAACTACATTACACCATCTACGGAACATAGCCAAGCTTTGAATGATGCTCTCCTTCCATGATGTAGAAAAACTAATTCATGCCTTTCAGGGCTGTAACCAGGATTTTTAAAATACCGAGGTCAAAATTGTTAGCCCTTCGTAGTTGTGCCCCAAAATGGATTGTAGTTTTTGGATTTGCAGAATAAATACTGAGGATTTGACCTCAGTGTCCTCAATAGTAGGCATGGAAATGATGCCTTCATTACTTCCAGGCTGGACTACTGTAATGCCCTCCTTTCTGGTTATCCATCCGGTTTCTTAAATAGACTTCAGCTGGTACAAAAATGCAACAGCCAGAGTTCTTACAAAAACCAGAAGATATGATCATATTAGCCCTGATCTATGATTCCTCCACTGACTTCCAGTTAAGGCTCAGATTGAATACAATATTCTGTACTCAGTGTTCTGTTATTAACCTATACAACGTTGAATTGCCTTGCAGCAGAACATGTTAGAGATCTACTGGTCTCATACAACCCTCCTCACCTCAAGGAGCAGGATATCTATCAGTACCTAGAGCAGAAAGAACTACACCAGGCTGCTGACCATTCTCCTACAGAGCTCTTCTGCTGTGGAGCAGTCTTCCAGCAGATGTGTGTGATTCAGGGTCACTCTCAGTATTCAAGTATAGAATAAAATCACACTGGTTTAGTTTAGCTTATAGGAAATTTAGTTCTAGTGCAAGCTAGCTGCTCAGCCCCAGCTAGGTCTGAGGTGCAGAATTGGATGAGTATTGGTGCAATTGACATTAAATGCACTGTACTGTCAGTGCTTCACATCCACTCGTGGAGTTGGAGGGCTGACGTTCAGGGACTCCCCGTGCCTGGGTTCCCACTTCTCTCCCCCTACTTATGCTGCCATAGCCATATCTGCCGGGGCTTACGTATTACACTCACCTAACTGTTGCACTGCCTCTAGTCTCCCTGGCATCCTCACTGGGGGCTTTGGGCAGGGATAATGTAAAGCTCTTTGAGACAATGTAATGTTGTGCACTATACAAATGAGAGTGAATTTAATAAATAAAAAAAAACATTTGCGATTATGCGGGTCTTTTTAACAAAGTTTCTTACTATGCATTTACATAATTAACTGTACTGTATATTTTAGTTGGTACCCTAACTTTTGCATACAACTGTATGCTGGTTCTCATCCTAAACTGTTGATGTTATGCTCTTCATTTTCCTCATAGAAACAGTGCTTCATTTCCTCCTCATAGAGTTGTCAGTTCTTCTTTCAGTCATTTATTTCAAACACAAAACTGCAGAGACACAAACATGTTCTGAAAGTTTTTACAAAGAGTGAAATCTGACCAACTCAAAATGAGCATCAATCTTAATTACTCTCCACAGTAAACAGAAGAGCATATCCAAAGAAAATGAAAAAAAAATGAAAAAGTCAATTAAATGAAAAGACATTTTATTTTACATACAGGCAAAAAGTTAAGATAGACTAGCTGTACAAACTCCATAACAGTCAATGGACAAAGAAAAAGAGATATAATACAGTAAATGTACATTGGCATGTGCTCAAGTGGGAAGTATGACGGGGGAACATGCACAGCATGCAGCCTTATGTGTTTCTGCAGTAATGCATAGTACATGTCTGGATTCGCACACTGTGCTATTTCATGGCATCAGACACCAAGAAAAATCCACTTTGTATTTGTGCTACATTTTGTTTCTTTGCCGTCTTCTGAAGTTATAGAAAGCAAAAGGAAAATATTAGAGACACATAAAGCAAAGGATTGAAATGTCTTTACAAATTATTTTTAAATATTCCAAACAAACGTTAACAAAATACCGTAACATACAAGCAAGCATGAAATATTATACCATTACAAGAAAAAAAAATCTGTAAACTTAAAGCTGCAGAGTATGCCTTACCTGATCCATTTACTGTACCATCTTGCCATTTTCATACTACGTTAACATCATTCAACATTTTGGGGTGGTGTCCACTGGTTTGTCCAGTGATTTCTTCCCCCGGCCCCAAATTCTTAGCAATTTCTCTATATAGCATATTCCCCAGTCACCATATATGAATCTACACCTAGCACCCATAATTTTCTCTTGTTCATCTTTAACCCAGTTTTTATTTTGTTCCAAGCCAGTTCCTTGATTTTACTCTACATATTTTAAGCAAAGGCTAGGTAAATCTGATAATCTGAAAAATACGCAATGCATTGCAACAATTTGTCAATTTCTTTTCATTATTCATTTTTTTTGTAAAAAAAGACACAGAAAAGACACAGTAGTTACCTAGAATACCTACACTGACTTTTTTTAGAATGTACTGTTTCTTACATGCATACAATTAATTACATGCAGTTTGTTTCTATAAGTTAACCAATCATACCAACCATTACTCAAACCATACAAAGATATTTTAAAATGGCATTTTATCACCATTTTCTATGATACCCAAATGTCAGGACTATTTCTCCATTTTGAAGTAGCACAGATGGTACATAATTCTGACAAAGACTAAAATCAGATACAGTAAATTCAAAATAATTAATTATTGCAATGGTGGTGAAAGGCATGTAAAGGGTGTGTTTTTCAAAATGAACAAAAACCTGCAGTTTTCAAAGACAAATTGTAAATATTCGTATGTTGGCATCAGAATAAGAGCCTAAGACTTAGGATTTAGCAATAGTGTAACTGAGACAGTGCCCAGTTCAACATTAAGGGTCTAAACAGCAGTACCTAAAAGGGTTTAATAGATATTAAATAATAACCGACTTTCACCAACTTAAATAGACACTAAATAAATATTGAACATTAAAATTAAACAAAAATAAATATTTAAAAAGCTTCATTGTTCAGTGGTTCAATCAGGTCATAATTCCATTTTCTATATATTGGACCAAAAAGCAGTAATTGTTACACAAACACACCTGTTAAGCTGCCATTACTATAAGTAGTCCTACCACAATGAACAGTAGACAATGACAGTAACATGCTAAGCAGGTCAGGCCAGACCTCTTCTTCCAAGGCCACTGAACCTAGCATATTCTGGGGGTTCCCAGATGTTCCCAAACCAGCTGGCAGATACAGTCCCTCAGGCATATTCTGGATCTGCCTCAGGGCCTCTGCCCAGTGGGCATGTCTGAAATGCCTGATGCACCAAGCTACCCCAGCTGACTCTTATTGATTGAGTTCCCCCAGACCACCAAACTCTTCACCAACATGGAGAGTGAGCTTGGAAACCCATTGTAGAATCCTCATTTAAGCCACTCACACTGGTGACCTTGTTCATACGGTCATTACCATTTGGGCAGCAAGCATAAGTAGAAACATTACACCGTAAATTAAAAAATGTCAATTTAGACAGTTTCCTCTAAGCTGAGCTTGCAATCACCTGTGAATGAAGTGAATCGCTCAAAGTTACCGTGGTCCCTTTAACTCGTGGCATAATTTTGTACTTTACAGTAGAGTCTCCAATGGCTTCCAGAGAAAGGTCACTCAGATGCCTTTCTGTTTGCTGCAACTGACAGGTCCAAGATTGAACAGAACTCCTCAGCATTTGTGAAAGGGCAAGACCTACAAATATCACCAGGTGCATCACTTCATACACAATGAATGTTACTGATTTCTAAAAGCATTGGTTAGGATTTGAATTTTGATCTCTTGAAATATGTTATTGGTCATGATAGGTTCTTCTATTTAAAAATATTTACTGTGAGTAGATCATAAGTAAGCTCTGTATTAATAGTAGTGATAATAATAATAATAATAATCATCATCATGAAAAAACAGAATCTAGGACATTAATACATATGTGTTTAACTTGCATCTTAATAAAAGGCACCTCAAATATCTACTTCCATTTTAACTAGATTCTGGCCTGCTACAATAAGCAGCTGGCTCTAAAACAAAGAAATTCTTAAGATAGAAGATAGATTAGGACAATTAGGAAAGCAAAATTTAAAATTCCTTGCAATCATGGAAGAACCTTATTTCCTGTGAACACATAATAATTTACAATAATGAACAATAATGAGTATACAGGCCTACTAGGAAAAAAGACAGTGTTTTTCTAAAGTTTGTTCATGCTGCACTCAGCTGTGGTTAGAATACTCTATTTTGCCAACTTTAATTGATCCTTAGTAACATTGGATAAAGCACGGACTTTATAGCCGTAATCTACTGTGAGTCAATAAAGGGTGACCGGTAAGGAAGGAAGTCCATGTGCTGAAAAGTTCTGTACATGCTACATAACTTTAAATATATTACTTTTTCCTTTCATAATTTCTACCAGAATGAATAATCACAATTTTTTTGTCTTCACTGTCTCCATGGCAACAGCTCCTGTTGCCTCATTTACCTTCCATTTAGCACAACTGAAGCAGCCAGGCAACAGTGAGATGCCATTTCTACTTCCTGTTCTTCACTTTGCACACACAATGCAAGCACTGCCATTCTTCCTGTCTAGTCATTGCATTTCATATGAATGACTCCGCTTGTTTCTCAACATGCTACTCTCCCAGATGACTCACTGACAGCAACCTCTACCCATCCAATACAATAGTACTCATGCAGCTGCCAAGTCGACAGCGCCTACAGCTTGCCAGAGCCCTACAGAAGAGACTGTCTAAGCTGGTAATCTGGGTTCAATCTTGAGTGACAGATCATAAAGTGTGTCTTCATCCATAATAAGGGTTTTGTCGAGTAGGTACTGAGTAACCTGTTGGTAGGAACAGAACAGAGAAACTAGCTGAGTTTAGGACAGTCAGGATGATCTAAAGATCTAGAATGTGAACGCGATTGACAGGTCAATCTTAGTTGATTGCTATACCCACATCACAAGCAACCCCCCTGGTCAACAAAATCTACCGATGGGTAACCTCTCAGGTCAGCAAAATATATCGAGTGGGACCCCTCCAACCTACCAAATGAGTCATTCCATGTCAAATCATCACACTTTCGGACCTCTTCGTCACGGATTTTAACGAAACTTGGCATGGCTAATTAGGTCACATGAGTAACTCATGAAACTGAAACTGGGCGTGTTTTAGATCAATATTGAAGGAGATTTAAGTGAACAAAGTTTTAACTTTTTTGGGGGGGGGACTATGACTTTGACTGGCTATATTTACCTTAATATAAGCTGCACAGGTCCTTATATTGTTTTAAAGCTATTGTCCAGCTCTGTAGATTGAATAAATAATATGCCATCTCCATATGAATAATTACTATGTAAAAAACTGATTAAAATATAAAAAATTCAATAACAAAAAAAACTACATTTCAAATGAGTTGTTGTTTTTGAGTTGTTGCTGAGATATCATTACTTATGTAAAATGTGTATCAAAACCACAGTTCCTTACAATGCTGTTAGCAGTAGTAGAATAGCAGTTAGTGATCAATGCATGGTACAGGGTTATTTTTCATGGCAACTACAACTATTGCCAGAACTAGCTGTGGAAATATAATTTAAATTAAAACATTTTAAATTACAGAAGCTCCTCTACTTACAAACGAGATACGTTCCGAACGGCTGTTCGTAACTTGAAATGTTCGTAAGTCATTATTCAACATCATTTTAAGGGTATACGCAAGTACAAAGAACTAGGATGCTGGGAGTACACACACTACACTGCTGTGTGAGGGGACTAGTAGCCAGAAGTCCTACTGGGCGGAATTGCCGCACAGAAAAAAAAAAATTGATGTTGCTGACAGGAAACGGAAGCCCAGTAAACACAATTTGGACTTACAGTCCTCTTCGTTTGTATGTCTGAAAGTTCGTAAGTAGAGGAGTATCTGTACTATTAAAAATGAATAAAAAGACAATTTTGCCAGTAACAGGAAAAAGGAGAATTAATAGTACAATCAGAATAGTTTATGTTCCTCTTTAGTTTACACTAGACACTGGCCTACTAAAAAGGGCCTTCATTTGTCAGAAACCTGAAAAACTAAGAAAAATAAACTAACTAGGCTTTTAGGCTACTAGGGCAAGGAAAGCATTTCAACATTTGTGTAATAATGCATAAGTTACATACAAGCAGTTCTGTTAAAAGGGAAGGTGGGAATGTAAGACCATAAACAATTGCTACGCTCTCAATTTATAGTCCATCAGAGCCTTTGATGCAGCTATTGTGTATTTGCTTGAAATTGTATGTCTGCCCTGTTACTGTCACAGGTTCAAGTACTAAAAGCACATCCTGATGATCCATAAGAAGTCTATCAGGATGGCTTGGGAATGAATAGGATGGAGATGGTCCATGAGGATGTAAAAAGTTCAGTCCTAACTCTCCAGTGCTGGGCATAGTTTCTTCAACACATGGTAGCCACCAATTATCATCATATGCAGCCATGACATAACCTTTGATGTTTGCAAAGTCAAGTTTGACTTTGAGTTGATTCCCTCAGTGTGCACTTACACTGGACCGATTTGCACACCTCACTCACCTCTGATGAATGCAGGGCATTTATTAGCCATATTTACTAGCCATGTGGGCCTTTTCAATAGTATGGCAAGTACATGTGTCTGCAATGACATTAATGAAGCTTTCCTTAAATTTCATTGTAGCATATTTGTAACCTTAATTAATGTTATTACTTACACCTGTGCTTGTTATACTATTTCA
>JAODLD010000046.1:24927745-24944001 GCA_026781065.1 Mormyrops boulengeri
CAATTTCAGTTTCATGAGTTACTCATGTGACCAAATCAGCATGCCAAGTTTTGTTAAAATCCGTGACGATGAGGTCCGAAAGTGTGATGATTTGACATGGAATGACCCAAATGTGAAATGTAAAATATCTACCACATATATATCAAAGTGTCTCTCATTGTCAAAAAGGTTGGAGACCAGGGCCGTATTCAGCTATGAGCTTCACTGATTCAGACAACAAGTCTTTACAATAAAGGACCCTGATTTTAATGTAATGCCCAAATCTGTCAAATGACTCTTTAACTAGATTGCTCTATCCATTAAGTTCCTTTTCTCATTTATCAAATCACAGTGCACATGAAATGTTTTGTATAGATGACAGTTGTTATCTGTTTCTGTTTCTTGTATTCCCTCCTATGCCTTTTATGCTTGATGCATAAAAGCTGTGTTATATCCTTCCCTTCTTGCCATGCTTCACCAGGAATTACCTTTGGTTGGTGTTCAATCTTGTATGGGGTCTGCTGGAACTGTCGAATCTCTCGAATAATGTGCGATATCTGTAGGTCAGGGACAAATCATTCTAGCTGTCTTTCGCAGGCTGAATGGAAAAGATAAACTATGTATATTGATCTTCAGGACTCTGAGCTCTGGCATGCTTACCATCCTCATCTTGGAGAAGTTGACAAGGCCCTCCTCCGTGAAGTTAGGTGTGCCCTCCTCAATAAAGGCCAGGTCAGTCAGGTACATACCCAGGTAGGGGACACAGGGGGGGTTACAGCTGAGGAGACACAAAATGATGAACTACGTCGAAGCACATATTTAAGACTCTCACTCAGGAAGATGTAAAAAACTACTGCAGTTTAAAGTAATGAAAGGTGTTGACTTACTTTTTCAGGGTTTCTCTTAAGTTTTTAAATCTTCCTTCAGATGAAACTATCTTTTGCAGTTTGTCCATCAGTGCTTTTGTCTGACAAAAATAGTCAAAAATAGGCCAATTTACCTCCAACTGCATCATAGATTAAATTTTGTAGAAGCACATAATGTCATTTTATCACAAATTTCAAGAACGGGCTTATTCGCATTTCACATTTACCTCTTGGATTGTTGTTGTAGTGGCTCTACACTCACCTGCTTGCACACTTTGGTCCATGTCTTCTTCAGCCTATAAATGGCACTCCGATTAAAGGCAGAAGTGATCTCCAGAACTCCATTGTAATTGTTAAGGCATCGGCAGATATCAGCCACCGCTACCCACTTCTCAATGGAGCTCGCCCTGGAACCCACGTCTGTGTGGGACATGATCTGAGACGCTACCAGATTACTCATCTAGACAAAGAAAAAGACAAAGGATGGCAGAGAATTGGTGCGATACAGAGGTATAAGAACAAGATGTACTGCTATGACATAAACTTTTCCATAGTACTGTAAGATTGCACACGTCAATCAAACTTGCACATTGTAGTAACAAATACTTGTGACTAACACAAGCCCAGCAATATTAAATCCCTGACTTTTATTATACTTCTTTGGTTTCAAGTGCACTTTTGCACATCTTACGTTATTGAAGTGCTGACTTGTCTTCATGATATAAGGTGTCCTCTCAGTCTTGTCCACCTTCATCCATCCCTGGCCAAGAAACTCCCTAATATGCAAGATACATAACCACTGTCAAAGTCAAACAGGAGCCTATTATATATCATATATATCACCGGTATCAAATCTCTACCATGATATCATTAACATTTTTCATCTCGTTATTTTCACAAAAAGCTGCTTCAGAAGTGTTTCAAACAATCTCTGGCTAGTTTTACTATAAATTAACACTCACTCATAGGGGATGCTTCTGAAGACAATATGGTCCAACAGGGTGATCTGTTCAGCCAGTTCAATTGCAGATAGCGATTCAAAGCATTCCACTTTGGGACATTCCGCCTGGAGAAGACAATGAAGCATTCACAGCTACACATGTACACAAGTAATCACATGACTACAGGCCAAAATAACAGTAAAAGAACAAGATTAGTTTCTTCATCAGGTTTATCAAAAAAAACACAACAACTTTCACTTCATAAAAAGCCACTGTTCCCCATAAAAAGTTCCCAGCTACTGTAGCTGCATTTAAAAATGAAACAGATAGAGGTGCTAAATTGTAACTCCTAGTTTTCTGTCTTAGTGTGACAGAAAATGGCATGGACAGCAAAAAAAAAAAGAATTTACTGTTTGTATTGATTTTTAATGAAAATAAATTTGATTAAATAATACAAACACTAAAAAAATATATTAATGTGAATAACAAAACTGTACCTATGAAAAACGTTTCATAGTTCTTTGCAGAAAAACTATAATGCACTTTTTATTATGGCAAGAGTACGAACAAGGATGGTAGTGACTGAACCTCCAAACATAAGGTTAACTTAAGAGCAGAAACTCGGTTTAACAGATGATTACTGACACTCTTTTTTTGTTTCTTTGGTGGGGTGAGGGAAGTTAAAATCTTAATTTGGCTTCTCCGGGATATGGGGAGACACAGAACATTCAAATGCTGAATGATTAGCCATGACACTGTATCAACTACTTCAACAAACGTATCCCCCAGTATCTTACAATCAGCGTAAGACGTGCTTTACATGCAGGGGGGCACTACTTTTCATCCAAGTGCCCCCTGGGTAAACAAAAGCATTAAATAATGTTCATTGTTTTAAATGACTACTGTGTAATTGTATATAATATAAATGTATCTTCCTTGATTTTACATTCTGTAAGGTAGCATAACGCTCAGTAGAAGCATCCAGTGCTGGTCAAATCAGCTTTGCGTTTGAAAATTAAGCCCACAGGGGGCGCCAAATGTTACAATTGAAATATTACACTCGGTTTAGACCCGAGACTTCATAAGAAATACTTAAAGCTACTGTTTTTCAATCTCAGTTCATGAAACCCCATGGGTATGCTAATTTTTGTTTAGTCTGCGATCTTAATTAATTTCTTTCAATTAAACTGCAAATTAAATGAAGCAAACCAAATGCAATTCGTGTTGCAGGGTGACTAATTTTCTAAAGTTGCATTATCTGCGTTTTTAATTTGGTCAAGCAATACTTGGGAAAAACGTCAGAAAGTAATAAAAGGATATATCGTTTCGAAAGCTGGTAAAAGTGAATATTTTCCCAATGATAATAAAGGGAAATGACAGAAAATGCATGTCCATGCCTGATACATGATATGACTCGTGATATTGGACTATTTTTAACCAGCAAGTATAAAGAATTACTAACTGCGTATGCACAATAAAGATTATTTTAATCCTCTTTCTAATTCACCCCGGAATCATACATGCTGTGCTTTTGAGACTCTTTGAGCTTCAGTGTCATTGTACAGCATCACTTCCAGGCACGATTGGATGTCAGAAAGTGCTAATCAGAAATAGAGAACAAAATTTTGACCTGAGCCCTAAGGATGTTATTTTTGTATGTCATTATACTGAACAACAATCAGCCATTTTTAAATCTTGTGAAATGTAACATTACTTTAAAGATATAAACAATTATATGCACAAATAAATAAGCCTCTAATGCATTCCATTATAAACAGCAGATAATTCTGTCAGTGTACAGCTTTGATAAAAGCTGAAACTGAATTACCAATGTAAACACAGCGCTAGTTGATTAACAACTTCAACAGAAAAAATTTTTTACCAAATTTTTACCAAAAAGAAGACTTTTATAATGGAACTGCAATCTTATAATTAATTACTGAAAGTTTAAAGATTTTTTTTAAGTTCACATTTAATCTTGAAATTAATGCTCAAATCTGGTACAATGAACAGCTTTTGTGTTGCATAAAATCATGTAACTACAAGTGTCAATAAAATGGACAATTGGCCATTGTCGTTGAAATTGTCAACATGTTTGGTTTCAGTATTAATCGAAATACATAGATCTGACCTAAGATTATGCAGGTAACCAGGAATCTCCTGGACAATCATGGGGAAAAGGTGAGGGAAAGTAGCTGGATTTGCAATCTGTGGGAACATGTTGAATCAGATGCTGGGAGCAAGGTTCAAGTCTCCACCTTAGTTCCACCACCTGGCACTGGTTTACAGACGACCGGCAAAATCAACATTGATTTTGTTTTTGCAAAATCTCGTAAGGTGAAAATGCACAGGAGTATCTTCAGAAGTACTTTGCTTATGGAAGCAATTTATCTGATAAATTGTAGACTTTCACACTGTATAGAACACATAGGAGATAAAAAAAATGCAGGGATAAAAATCCACACACTGCAATAATATAACTCTGTATACATCTATAACCATAGGTGAGATTCTCCTGAGCTCCCCCCTCCCCCCACAGCAGCAGAAATGTGTTTAAATAACTGTGTAATGTCATGTAATGCAACCAGTGGAATTTCTTCAGATTTTTTAAGCTCTTTCTTTTGCACCCCTTAATGAAATAGCACCCTAAGTGATCACCTGTGTTGCCTATACAACTGGCTGGTCTTGAACTGCAATATTAAACACCTCATACTACAACAAGAATAAAAAATTAAAGTGTCAATTAATACCTGTTAATCTACTCACCATTTGCAAGATGTCCTCTATCCTGAGCTGTGCATCCTCTTGATCATCTTGAGAAAGAGCGCTATGAGAAAGTGTATTAAGTCTGATTACATCAAATTTCTTTTTGATCCCTTTTAAGTAACTACAGTACTATGCAAAGGTCTTAGACCATCACAATCTTGGGTTTAACTTGATCTCAGTTACCTGAGGATGTTTGCTGTGGCTTTTCTCTCTTGGGGCAGCAGGTCTGGGTCCCGCAGCACCTCTTCCAGCAGGGAGATCACACATATCTTCAGCTCACTGTTCATCTCAAAGTCCTGTCAAACGGAGGCCCAACATCAACGATCAAACTCCAGCGGGGTGAAGTACCAGGTTCACTGGAGAAAGCATGAATGACATTAAAGGCTTTTCTTAACGGTACCCATTTCCTTTGTACTTGTGGTGGTGGTGTATGCTTCTGTGCCTGTGATCAGAAGGTCACTGGTTCACACCTTGTAGTTGGCACAGTGATTTTGCTGTTGGGGCCTTGAGCAAAGGCCCTTAACCACAATTTCTCCAGGGGCAGGCTGACCCTGCTCTCTCAACCCTATGTCACTTTGGATAAAGGCATCTACTAAATAATATAAATGCAATATATAAAAGTAAGGGAAGAGCATCTCTGAAAGCACATCACGTTGAACCTTGAAACAGATGGGCTACTGCAGCAGAAGTCCACACTGGGTGCCACTCCTGTCAGCTAAGAACAGAAAATTAAGGCTACAGTGAGCATAGCTCACCAAACTTGGAAAGTAGACAATTGGAAAAATGTTGCCTGGTCAGCTGAGCTTGATTTCTGCTGTGATATTCAGATGGTAGGAACAGAATTTGGTGTAAACAACACAAAAGCATGGATCCGTCTTGCATTGTATAAACAATTCAGGCTGGTGGTGTAATAGGGTGGGGGGATATTTTCTTGGCACAGTTTGGGCCCCTTAATACCAACTGAGCATCATTTATTATTATTATTATTATTATTATACTAATAATAATAATAATAGTGATAATAATGACAACAATAATAATAATAATAATATTGATATTATTGTTATTATTATGATTATAATAATAATAATTATGATGATGATGATGATGATGATAATAATACATTTTATTTATATAGCAGTTAGAAAACTCAAAACATAACATCAAAGTTCCAGGACCTGATCCTGGTTTACAAGTCAGCTCCTGTCTCAACCTGGAACTTTCATAGCTCCTGGCTTTAACACCACAAAACAGGAATTGGGACATTTATGCTAAATAAGCATGGACTATGGAAAAGGGCCATAGGTTAAACTTCATGCATAATTTCACACAAAATAACACCACCATGCCAAGACAATTGAGAATAAATAAGTTTATTAGTTATTTGTCAGTTATGGGGGGAATCGATCGCAATGGAAATGAGACACAGCCTTTTACTTATATTTTAATTATATGACCTGTGACATGTTCATGATTCTAATTAAATCTGGCCAGTAGATCAATCTTTCATTTTCCACAGAAAAAAAGGATGTAATGTTGTTGTTCCACTAATGAGCATTGGCAAGCTGCACCACTGGCACTGATGATATTAGACAAAAGTTAGCAATCAAATGTTCCAATGCAGAAATATGGAGGCAAGCAAAAAAAATCTATTAATTGATGCATTAAATGTAATTGGGATACAAAAATAATTCCATCTGCTGAATTTTTGCTCCGCTACATGTCTTTTTCTACACATCTGTGTAACTTCCAAGTTAGTGTCAGTGCTTGTGGTCAACCAGTCTGCAAACTATTGCTGTAAGTGGTGAAACAAAAGACACTGAGAATGACCAAAAACCAGCCAGGCAGAGGGCGGAAGTGACTTTCTAATGGCAGAGATGACCGTCGACCTGACAGTTCATGATTCGAAAGGTGACATCAAGTGACCTTCAAAAGGAATGGGAAATATAAAGTGCAGGTGTGAAGTGCACAGCAAGGACAGTTCACATCAGGCTCCTAGAAGCTGGACTGAAGACCCATAAAGTAAGGAAGAAGCCCTTCATCAATGAGAAGTAGGGAAGAGCCAGGCTAAACAAAAAAATGTATATTTTACATAGATATACACCCATAAATTGAAAGTGAAACAAGAAATGTGCTATGGTCTCTAATTTTTTCAGAGCTTAATCTTTGGTTAATCTCGCATTATTGGGTGAGTCCATCAAACCCAAATGCTTTCATTTAAGATGTATCAACATTACACACATGCTGTAGTGATATTTAAGCCCTGCTTTGCAATACTGACAGACGACTGCATTCACATTCACTTTTAATGTGAAGTAGGCAAATTATCCTTTCACTCTATACTTGGACCCTCATCCTGTATGCACTGTCTGCCTTCTGCCATATTGCCGAGTAATCGAGAAGGAAAATTTTAATTGAAGCTTTTTAATAATCGAGTAATCAAATTTAACCGAGTAACAGCTCTAATCTGAAGTTGATGGAGAGATTTAGCAGTAATATCAGCGAGTAGTGAGTTGCAGTAGTCTAGACAGCTAGACGTAAAGGTATGAATGAGGGACTCAGCAGCAGAGTTAGACAGGCATGGCTAATGCTGGGCGATATTGTGAAGATGGAAGTAAGCTCTTTTTACTATGAAACGCATGTGTGCGTTAAATGAGAGGGTTGCGTCAAAGGTAAAACCAAGGTTGCCGACCAGAGGAGAGGAGGACATGGTGTTTTGGTCCAATTAGACGGTAATCAGCCTCATTTTGTTGGGTGTAGATTTTGACCCGATGACAATAAGTTCCGTTTTATCGCTGCTAGGCTTTAGAAAATCGTGGTTTATTCATAGTTTAGTTTCAGAGATACATGACTTGATAGTGGCAAGTTCTCTATGGAGCTGGTACTGAAGTAGATCGGGGTGTCATTGGCATTGAAATGTAAATTTAGACTGAAGCGGCGAATCATCTGACCTAGAGGATTAATGTAAATGATGAAGAGCAGTGACCCTTGGACAGAGCCCTAGGGGATGTGAAGTGTGAAAACTGATGTATGTGACTTATAACCTGATAGAATAATGAAATGTTTTCTGTCAGTGAAATTTGAGATGAACCAGTGAAGCGCTGCCCCACAAATACCTAGGTCATGGAGTCTCAGAATCAGCATAGACTGTGAAATGGTGTCAAAGGCTGCACTTAAATCAAGTAAAATAGGAGGCTTATGGCACCAGAGTCAATTGCAATAAGGAGATCATTTAAAACCTTAACTAAGGCAGTTTCTGTACTGTGAAATTGATGGACTGACGTGATTAAAGGAGGCTGTTTATTGGAGATGGGTAAGAAGCTGGGAGTAGATTATGCTTTACAAAATGTTTGATAAGAAAGGAATATTTGAAATTGGGCAACAGCTACCAAGGTTAGTTAGGTTGAGGCCAGGCTTTTTAAGAATGGGGGTAACAACTAATAATTTGACAATAGTGGGAAGATGACCATGGGCTAGGGATAGAAGAGGATGGTGAGGGTGGGGGCCGAGCACCGGGAGAGATTTCAGAGTTAGGGGTGTATGGAAAGGGTCAAGTGAACGAGTTTGCAGTAGAGATTATGTTATAAACCTCAGAAAAACTAAAAGGAGACAAGTTATTTAAACAGTTAGTCGGATTTAGCACATTTGGAAGAAACTGAAAAACTGAATCTGCATTTGAGTGGTTTGAGTCTAGAGAGTCAGAGATGGCCAAGATTAAATGCCACAGCCTTCCTGAGTATTGTTGCTGACCATGTCCATCGGTTTATGACCACAGTCTATCTGGATTTGAGTGGTTTAAGTCTAGAGAGTCGGAGATGGCCGAGATTAAATGCCGCAGCCTACCTGAGTATTGTTGCTGACCATGTCCATTCGTTTATGACTACAATGTACCCAGCTTCCAATGGCTACTTCCAGCAGGATAAATGTGGCATGTCACAAAGCTTATATCATCTCAGACTGGTTTCTTGAACATGATAACACTGTACCACAGTGAGCAGATCCACATACCCTATGCCGCCGCTGACGTACACCTCCCCAGAAATGTAACTACAGGCATCAGGCTACTGTGTAGGATGCGCGGCTACACAGTTATTGATGGCGTCGATTCGCCACAGAACTATAAAACAGCCTTAACGGGTACAGGAGAACGGGCAGCACTGCCAGCCATATAATGAACCACTGTTCATATCTAGGTTATATTGCGTGTATATGTGATGTGTGCATATGGATGGACAGCTAAAATTTCAAGATACGCTCCAACTGACTTGCGTCCAGTGGTCCCCATCCCAAATGTGAAGACAAGCCAACGCAAGGCTGTATGTATTCCCTGAATATGTAGAATGTCCCTGTAATAGAATGGAGTGCTGATGCACACTCAAAGAATGTAATGAGGCCAAGCAGTGGAGCTGTACTGCTTCCCGCACATTTGATGGACACTGAAGCTAAGCAGAGGAGAAACTGCGATGCTTCTTCCATGACTATCTGCCAAAAATCATTACAGGCTGCTTTTTTTTAATACAGGTCTCACTTTTCCCATTTCATTTAGCAATACTGCAGCTGTTCCCATAGTGGAATAACTGTTACAGATACTATCTTCTTACATCCACAAACTTACATAAATGTATAGTATTATATAAGCGTGTATTTTATACTGTATGTATCCTTACATATGGAGCTCTGGCAGCTACAGTTAACTCAGACTATGCATGTCGGAAAAACAGACTAGCTAGATAACTAATTTACATTACATAACAGCAGAGCAGTACAAGAAACAAAAAGTGTTGTTGCAAATTTTTATGAAATATTGTATACTGGTTTTGTAGATATTTGTCAACAATTTGCGAATACCAGATAATAAAGCTGTGAAACACTGTACTCTTCTTTAATCTTTCTCTAATGAAAAGCACTAGCACAACACATCTGGGAAAAAACAGAATGAATATTTAAAAAATTAAAGTGCATTTAATGTTACTACATGCATATAGAAAATGATTATTAGCTTTGTGTATGGATGCAACTTACCTATACACAATTTCAATCCCTTAATATCACACCTACAACTTGGATAGAACAAAAGCAGGTTTTGATCTGATCCTCAGTCAGTGTATGTTGGTGGAGAGAAAGCATTACTTTTCAGCCAATGCAACATGGAGCCAGGCCATCAGATACTACATAATGTCCCTGTTAATTACAGATTCACAGGAAGCAGAAAAAGCACGGTGCAGTCATCGCATTGCATTAGCATTTCCAGGCATCTACCCCCAGGAACAGGACAGCAGTCTCAGCACAGCCGGGAGGGAACATCAGAACAGGAATCCAACTCCAGCCAGAAAATCGAACATAATGAAGTAATTTTGAAATGTGAGCCATTCCTTCATTTTACTTCACTTATTTTGTCTGACATGCCAAACTCTATGCAATTATTATATGTAACTAGACCAATCACCATTAGCAAGGCCTCACTTCCCCTAGTTTGTGGAGGGGTATGCAAATAGTTTTATCCTCACAGTCTAGAATTGAGTCATCATTTCATAACAAGAAAATAATAAAACATTGACAATGGATAATGATGTATGCCTGTATCGGTTTAGGTTTTATATGGCTGAAGATAATACAGTCTTTACATTGTAAGAAACCAGATGAGACAAGAGCGAATCTGCCAGTCATTCTGAGATGGAATATCTGTGAATATTAAAACTCAGTGATGCTTAGGGAGGTTGTCATCCCTTACCAGCAGCAGTGAGGGCAAGTATTCATTTCCATGGCAATGATTTTTGGAAGGACGAGTGATACCCCTGCAGTAGGTGGTGGGAAAAGGCCAAGGAGGAGGCACTTTGCATTTATAACATAATAGATACAATAAAAGATTTATAGCTCTTTTCGCAGTGCCATGAGCACTGGACAAGAGAATCTGTGCAGTGAGGTGCTTATATAGGCAATACTAAGTATTTTTCCTTCTCCAAAATGGTAATTTTGTATCTGTTTGGAAATTTTCATTGTGTTGTCCGGTTCTCTCTTTGAAAAGAGAATCTCCTAATAAAACTGAGGACCATTCTGAAGCCCTCGTGTGACCTTCTGTTCCCCAAGGTCCAGGCTCTCCCACACATGCAAACGGAGCCTAATTATCTCATAACAGTCTTCACATGACTGAGTCTCGCCACCAGTGCAATACTTTCCAGTTGCTTGGATTTCATGGTTAAACCAGAGCTACCAATTAAAATGATTCAGAGAATAGGATGTGACTGCTTGCTACTAACCCCATTAATACTGAGTCCAACATATTAATGACACAGCCCCAGCTAAGTTCTTATACAATATCAGACAATTTAGAAAATTTAAATTTAACACACACAAATCTGCTACCAAATCATTATATGCATAGAAGCGTGTCAACTGAAATAAACACAGTGTATCATACTAACAGACACATAACAGTAAAGTTCTCCTCTTATCATAAAGGCAATTACAAAAATTACAAAACCGTAAACTAAACTTCCGTATCATCCTTCTTCCCTTGCTGTTCCCTGTGTACCTTACCTACTCCTTTACCTCACCAAGGTGACACAATCACCCATTAATGCCATCAGAAAGTCATAAAAAAATCAGCAATAAGGAGAGCAATGTACTTTAATGAGACACAGGATCAACAGAGCTCCCTGCCCCAATGCTCTGTTTACCCTTTGCTTAATGTTTGTTTACTATTTCCTGACAGAATATTGCAGGTAGCGTGTTTTCTTTGAGCTACTTCACTGTGACTCAACCACTAAAACTTAGGGCTTTATAAAGACCCCTCTTTCAAACTACAGCACTGCAAGTAGAATAAGAGAAAGTTTGTTTTCCTTATATCCTTATATGCTTCTTCTAGGGAGGGTGTGTGAAACTAGAATTCACGCATTTGTAACAGTAATATGTAGTTAGCTCCTCAGTGTGCTTCTTTGGCAATTTCAAACAAGAGACCAAACAAAACAGAAGGAGCAGCTCCAGCACAGTTCACTGCTTGATAAATTCAGATTTCTGTTAGTTAATGGTTCATTTTCATGGTAGGAAAGCCATAAAATTGACCAAAACCAGCTATTTGCAGAATCATGACTGTGCCTGCATCATAGCCCATAAAATTCTGTATAACAGCTCAGGAGAAATACGGTTGCTTTAGTTTATGCTGTTCGACTGCTGGCAAACCATGCAGTCATGCACCGCATAACGACGTTTCTGTCAACGACGGACCGCATATACAATGGTGCTCCCATAAGATTATAATGAAGCTGAAAAATTCCTACCACCTAGTGTCATAGCCGTTGCAATGTCATATTGCAATCCATTAGGACATGCAATTACATACAGTATATAACACTTGATAATGATAATAATGTTACTGGTTTATGTCTTTACAATACTGTACTTTTTATTGTTATTTAGACTATACCATATACCCTTGGAGTGCAGTAGGCTATACAGTACCATCTAGTTTTGTTTAAGTAAACTCTATGATCAATGCCAGTTTCCTGTTTTTATTCAATGGCTTATTCAAGTTTCTGATTTAGCCCCATACTAATGAAGCATTTCTCAGAACATAGCTCTATCATAAAGTGACTTTCTATCTTCACTGAACTGCTTCAGTGGGCCAAGAATAGGAATTTAAACTCTCCCTGTTCTTCAAGAAGTGTAAGTTCTGGAATTTTCGGACAAGGAAAACTGGAAGGTTCAACTCTTTCTTACCAGACATTGCAGTTGACTTGATGTGATCTGTATTCACCGAGGTTCTCTTTTTCTAAGATTACATTGTATCTGAAGATATTAGAGCCTTCCTTTTCAAAAATATGTGAAAGCAGAGGATATCAGTAAAATTGTAACTGGTGATTTGAGTTGATTGTTATTGCAGAATAAATTCTTGTGCTTTATTTATTTCAACAAATAACTTTGTTCCAATGTCCCAGTTGTATAAAAATTAGGGTATAAAAAGAGTAGAAAGATGTATCGGAGTTATGAAGGGGAAAGTCGTGCATACCTGTGAATGTTTGGAGACCCAGTGGCGAAGGACATTCAGGACTCTGTTAGTAGCTGCTCTGCGTATAATAAAATCCTTGTCACACATCCTTTCTGAGTTGCTAAAAGCTGAAAAGAGACAAGGCTGGAGTTTGAGCGCCATTCATTTCCTAAGCAGAACAAAACGGCTGGAAACTGAAATTTCGCCACAATAAGGATCACCGATTAAAAGAAGAGTGTAAGTTAAGATATTAATCAGAAAAAAATAAATGTACATTAAGTTGATTGTCTTACAAGTAAAAACTGTCATAAACAATATTTAATTGGAAAAGTAGAATTTTTAAAAATGTTAAAATTTACTGGGGGAGCCATTGTGTTAGATTAGGGTAAGATCATGAGAACCCACTTCGATTTAAATGGGGTGTTTGTCACCTGGAGGGCTGCTGTGCCCAGCTGCCGCTGTGGCGATGGCAAAGGCTGATGCAGGGGAAACAGTACAACGGGAATTTTCACCTGATGGCAATGCAACAAGGCAGTGGGGCAATGCCATTAGAAGTGGTTTTAAACATCACAAATCATCTTCTCTATAATAAAAAGGCTTTTCGCAGGGAAGTCGCATTCTGTTATTCATCTATGTTATTCAAGAAGGTGGTTTGAGTGAAAAGCAAGAATATAAAACCTGGAGAATCCATATTGCAATTTCTAGGGTGGGACCCTTCTGATCCCCCATCACTATCTATGTGGATGAACTTCATTGCACAGAAGTGCAGTGGGTCCCACACTTACCTCCAGGCTGCCGGTACCGGAGGTGACGGGGTGTAGACGGGGAGTGGCAAGGGGAAAAATCAACCGATTCACTGGCCTGAGGCGTCTCTGGGATAAACTTGTCCAGTGACGCAGACTCCAACACCGCTGTCAAAAGCACAGTGCATTGATGAAACATTAATTCAAGTATCCTGGGTATGGCCTTAAAGTAGACATGGTGCATTCTAAACAGGGGGTTCGGGCTGATTTGGTCCTTATCAAAGCTGAAACCTAACCTACACCCAGGCTGGAAACCTAAGGTTAGTCATCATATTGACTATTAGGAACTTTGGACCTAAAAAAGGCCAAAAGTTTTTCATAGTATTCTTCATCTGTATGAGGAAGCCATTAAAGTCATTTCTACATGATGACTGACTGCCCGTTTTAATTACAGTAAAAAGTGACCAAAAATCTATGTATATCAAAGATCTATATACATCATTTAAATTCTTTACATGATAATATCCCGAACATATTGTCATTTTATAACCTACTGCTTGCTAAATGGGTTTTTTAACGATTTACTACAAATTGTCTTGTTTTTTTCTTTTTAATGTAAGACAGCATGTCACAGTAATTTCTGATTATATATTCTCTATTGTTCTGACATCAGCTGGTCTGCATTCGGAATTCACAGCTAATACTTCCAAACAACACTGAGCTCTTCTAAATGCAAATCACAATCACACTACCAATTATCATAAAAACTGTTTGTTGTTGCCAAAGTCGAAAGATGAGAGGATAATGTCGGCAGATGCCATCAGAGTGACTGAATGTCTGAAGTAGACAATCACAATTGTGTCAGTCATTCAACAAACCGTAGGACCCTCAGTCAGACAAAGTTTGCATTTCTTTTTCCATTTATGTTCTTTTCTTTCTTTTCTTTACATTCCCTTATTGTATGCAGTGGCTCAAAATACATTGTTGTGGTTTTTGAACCTTCCATTATGTGTGTGTTATCATAAAGGCATCCTGGGTGTACCCCAACCTTGTACCCTGTGTTGCTTGGGATGGGTGCTGGAAGGTAGATGGATGTTTTTAACATTTAGCCAGTGCCTGTTTCAGGATTACACAGGTCACTAAAAGGGATAATTACTACACAGTGCAGAGCTCCTTAATCAGGCAAAGGCACACGGTCCATTTGTGGCTTAATGTCAATTAAAAGGGTTTCTTTCTTGCTTCTAAAAATGGGCTTTTGCTTTGGTCAGGCAGGATGTGGACTATCCAGATGGATCTTACACATGTCAACTTATAAATATTTTTTTTTCTGATAACGAACCACTCCTGCAAAACCAGCCTGTGATTCGATGCAACAGCGGCCCACATGTCTTCACGCCCACGGACAGAATTACAAAATAACCTAATTGTGATGGCCACAAAAGATGAGAGACAATCATTGTTCTAGCCAACTTTAACTGAGGCATCCATTATCAGTAAAAGAAGGGTGAAATCAATTGTTGCTCAATATTTTAACATGCTATCTTGTGGCCTCCTCGCTCTTGTGGATTGTCTTTCCAGTGATCATCCTGTAGTTCTTGTAATTGTGCCACAGGGCTACGTATCCCCTAAAACACATACATAATATCTTCACCTGACACCTGGCATTTTTGCAATCAACATTCTTTACAGTGTGGATAATAATTACACCGTATGCCACAAACTGTGTTTGACTATTCAATGCAGGTATTAGCAAGCATTTGCAGAAGATTATCTTGTTTATTCAGCAAAGTATATGGCTGTCTTCTGGCTTGTGATTAAATTCTTCATATGCAATTTAAGAGAATAAGAAGACGTACTGAATGGAAATAATTTGACTTTGGTCTGGCACTTACCAGTAAATAACATCATAAAAGGAATATCAGCAATCCATAAAAAAGCAATGTCCAGAACACAATCAATCAATGCCGCTAACTGAAACCATTTTAAATTATTTGATTTGCTTTGTCCAAGCAAGTCCAAGAGACACGGAAACCACAACTTGTTCAATAACAGATTCAATCATTTTCACTGTTCAGTTCTCCTTTGTAGGTTTTTCTTAAGGGGGTAATTAATACACATTCATGTAATGCTCATAGCACACGCAGGCTAACCCTCTGACACTTTACCACATAAGTGAGAATGTGGCTTACCCCTCCGGATGCTGCGCCGCATTTTCCCACAAAAAGCATCTGCTCGAGGCAGCTCTCCATTGTCCTCTGGGGTCCCTGGGCACTGCTCAGGTGAAGTGGGCCCCTTACTTAGGTCCAAGGGGGCCTTGGTATTGCCAGGTGGTGGAGACATGATAGGGTATTGGGCGGAGGTGGGACTGCTGGACGCAGAGGAGGTGGTGGACAGGTCCAAGGCACCCACCTTGGTGCCAACAGGTGAATTAAGTGACAGCTTGCGAGCACGTACTGGGGAAGATGTGCGTGAGGAGATTGAGAGGGGTGGTGGAGATGAGAACTTCCGGCACAGACGGGGCGATTTCTCGTTGCTGGATTCCCCGCTGCGGTTATTCTGATTGGTGGCAAAGAACAGCTCTAAAGACCTGGGAGAATCAAAAACAGCAAATGGGTTCATAGTTCACATAATAAATGAAGGAAAGAATCCAGAGATGAATAAGAAGGATGTACATGAATCAAAATGTGCAAATTAAAAGACTGCTATGCTGTAATTTTTGGTAAAGAAGACGGTGTTATTCATTTTGAGGAGGAAGCATGGAGGGTGGCTTGGGCGGTTAGCCCTTTGTGTGTGATGGGAAGATCACTGGTTCAAGCCTCAGCAAAATAGTCACATTGAAATGCTACACGGGTGCCAGACCAATGGCATGACCGTGCACTAAGACCCCAGGCCTTGCTCTCAACTGTGTGTGTGTGTGTGTGTGTGTGTGTGTGTGTGTGTGTGTGTGTGTGTGTGTGTGTGTGTGTGTGTGTGTGTG
>JAODLD010000046.1:24958601-24986155 GCA_026781065.1 Mormyrops boulengeri
ACATTCAAAATGCTTCTGACGCCCCTGCATAAAACTATGCTAATAACTGAATGAAGTATTGTTAAATGATACTCAGAGGTAAAAAGAAAATATGCTCGTGCATATGACAGCACAACTTTAAGGGAAACAGGTAAGGTTAGTGTAAAAGTGTAAAAGGTACGTCATGTTTCCAGATGAAAATACTGCTGCCTGATTAAAGAAATTCCTGCAGATAAAAATTCTACTAATTTATACAAAAAAGTTTATAAAGATTTCTGTCGAATACAAAAACAGAGTGAAAGCTTGCATTGTACAGTACATGCTATTCAGCCACACCGTGCCATTTCTGTCCAGGATACCCCCCCTCTCTCACGCAGAGACTACCTGGCCTGCTGTATGGCCTCCACCCACTGATCGCACTCCGCCTCTTCCTCCGTCCTCAACTCCAGCGGTTTCTGCCCATCGTGGCCAAAAACAATCAGGAAGTACTGCTTTAGGAGAGAGGGAAAACAGCTGTATGTATTGTGTAAGATTACTGGTCAGGTCTAGCAATGCTTTATTTTATGCACATGTGACAGGGTGTGTAGACAAAAGAATGATTTCTGTGTCTGTACGAGTGCATGGATCTTTGAGTAAAACTCTGACAATCAATTCCAACCCAGATTCCAGTATTAACAGACTAGCATTAAGAAATAATATATTACAAACAATTACATCCCTGCTTCATCAAAAGTTCATTTAAATAAAAGTAAATGACAGGTCTGAGGAAAAGTAAATAACAATATTTTAAATATAGAAATCATATTTACAGTCTACACCTATTCAAATATTCATTTATCTTTGCATATAAAATATAATGTAGTTTTTAGGAATAACATAAATAAAAGTAAAAGTAAATTCACTCCTTGCAAAATTTTAGTTATGATAATCAGCCCAGTAAAATTACATTCCACAGTTTTCTCCAAAAGAAAACCACATCCAAATTAAATTAAGCATGTTAATTCCTAATCTCAGCTATATAAAAATATACTATATTGGCAAAAGTATTGGGGCACCCCTCCAAATCATTGAATTCAGGTGTTCCAATCACGTCCATAGTCACAAGTGTATATAATCAAGCACACTGCAGACTGCTCCTACAAACATTTGCGAAAGAATGGGTCGCTGTCAGGAGCTCAGTGAATTCAAGCATGGTACCGTGATGGGATGCCATCTGTGCAGTAAGTCCATTTGTGTAATTTCCTCGCTACTAAATATTCCACGGTCAGCTGTTAGTGGTATTTTAACAAAGTGGAAGCAATTGGGAACAACAGCAACTCAGCCACGAAGTGGTGGGCCATGTAAAATCACAGAGCGGTGACAACGCATGCTGAGGCGCACGGTGTGCAGAAGTCGGCAACTGTCTGCAGAGTCAATAGCTACAGACCTCCAAACTTTCTGTGGCCTTCAGATTAGCTCAAGAACAGTGCATAAAGAACTTCATGGAATGGGTTTCCATGGCCGTGCAGCTGCATCCAAGCCTTACATTACCAAGTGCAATGCAAAGTCTCGGATGAGGTGGTGTAAAGCACGCTGCCTCTGGACTCTAGAGCAGTGGAGATGTGTTCTGTGGAGTGACGAATCACTTCTGTCTGGCAATCCGATGGATGAGTCTGGGTTTGGCGGTTGCCAGTAGAACTTGCATTGAGACAAGTGTCAGTGTAAAGTTTGGTGGAGGGGGGATTATGGTGTGGGGTTGCTTTTCATTGGTTGGGCTTGGCCCCTTAGTTCCAGTGAAAGGAACTCTTTGTGCTGCAGCATTGAAAGCCATTTTGGACAATTTCATGATCCCAACTTTGTGGGAACAGTTTGGGGATGGCCCTTTCCTGTTCCAACATGACTGCGCACCAGTGCACAGAGCAAGGTCCATAAGGACATGGATGAGCGAGTCTGCTATGGAGGAACTTGACATGCCTGCATAGAGCCCTGACCTCAACCTGATAGAACAACTTTGGGATGAGCTAGAGCAGAGACTACGAGCCAGGCCTTCTCGACCTCACAAATGCTCTCCTGGAAGAATGGTCAAAAAGTACCATAAACACACTCCTAAACCTTGTGGACAGCCTTCCCAGAAGAGTTGAAACACCATATTAAAACCTATGTATTAAGAATGGGATGATATTAAAGTTCATGTGTGTGTAAAGGCAGGTGTCCCAGTACTTTTGGCAATATAGTGTGTGTGTGTGTGTGTGTGTGTGTGTGTGTGTGTGTGTGTGTATATATATATATATACATACACACACACAAATCTATTTATTTTAAAGAGGCGTCACCTGAAAGAGGAACATATTATTTGACTGTTTGCAAACAATGAAGCGTCTTCCCGATGCAATGATACAGGCATATTGACCTAGTATTGGCCAATCAGAGTTGGCTCATAACCACATCAGCACTTGCGGACGACTGTTGGTGCACAGATATTCCTCGCTTCCAAGATTTTTGTCCTACACCTGGCATTCCCTAGAATGTGACACGATTCTGTCAGAGGCAGAACATGGAGAACCTGGAGCCATTCTGTCTGTCTAAGGATGTAAGCTATTGTGCCACTGTCAATGTAACAACTGCCTACGGCTGTATTGCTTTTCCACATTCAGAACTTCAGAGATAACTGGTACGTGCACAGAAATTCACGCTGGTGTCCGCAAAGAATTTCTGTATACACCTGAGCACAAATCTAACAACTTAGAAGATTTTGAATTACCAGAAACACAAAGAAGCTAATTTTGATTTTAATGATTTTTCATTTTTTTTGGCCATTTGGATAATTTTTGTAATTTAGTTGTTAATGCTGCTAAGCAACTCATAAAGAAATCAACCGCTATGTCAAAAATTCTCCATTTAACCGTGGCATACTATAAAACTTAAATAATATATGTTCTCCAATTACACCGGTCTACAAATTTTTGGAAGTTGTTTGCAAATCTGATGCATTTTGGTATGCTGATTTCAAATATGACAATACAACAGGTTGATTGGCTACCGTTCAAAAGATATTAAATTTTTTCAGTCATCATACTCATTGTCAAATACCCTATACGTCTATCGTACTGTATAGTGGCTCATATTCATTTAAACACAGACCCTTTAACTTTTTTAATCAGTCACTGTAGTTACATACAGAAATAAGAATTGCTGACATGATCCGTAGACTCTTTCCAAACCATGGGTACTGCAAATGGCATGGATTTTCTCTTCCTGTTCAGCCACTGACGAAGGTTAGTTGCTCTGTGTGTGACCAGTTTAAAAAGCGTTAATGACATCTTAAAAAGTGTCATTCAGAACAAGGGCTGGAATAGCATTTCACCAAAGCAGGACTAGGACATAAATGCAACTACACTGATCACTCATGCAGATGATAATAATAATAATCATATCCTCATCCTGACTATAATTGTGTATGATAATAACAAGTCATCAATATTAACTCTATAGTCCTAAAAACATCATCAATGAAGAGCAGCGGGAAGTGAGAAATCTACGAGTATGTCAGGAGAGAACCCAAGACCTAGCTGGTGCATATATCTGAAAACAATGTGTCTGTAGAAGTTTATGCCGATATGTCTGTTTGTTCTTGGTGTGGGAGTCAAGGTGGGGAACTAGCTTGAGCATTCTCCAAGTATCAGCATATGTAATATTGGCTTTAATCTGGGTAATAATATGACAACAGAATCGCCATGCAGGGCGGTTCAACCTCAGATCCATTCAGCTCTTGGGTTTACTTCTCTAGTCACAATTTACACTCTGTATGCATGTTTTTAAAAAAGAACATTCAAATGGAGAGTGAATAACTTTATAAATCGTACTGCAAGAATTACCAGGTCATTATTACATAATGAAAAAAAGGAAATAACATTCATAAAGTGACATTTTTGTGCAAGCAGAAGAAAGCTAAAACACATGGAAGGCGAGCATGTCTTGGGGAGGGGTGAACTCACCCGTAGCAAACTGAATGAGGAGTATGAAGGAAGTTTGCTGTGTGTTAGAGGACGATTAGGAGAAATGGCCTGGCTCTCATGGCTTTACGACGAACAGAATTGTTGTTTTATAATTTGCTAAATTAGCCATCCTGAAATATCTTGTAGGCGTTTATAAAATTGCCCCTGCCCATTCTCTAGTCGCTGCATCCTGTGGATTTATTCACCTTCTGGAAGATTGAGGTTTCTCACAGAAACAAACATGGAACCTCTGGGACTCTAGTACTGAAGTTGTTATTGACATATATAGCCCCCATCAAGAAGATATAACATCTCAATAAGAAAAACAAGCAAAGTCATCTAGTTACATGGTGGCTCTGTGGGTACAACTGTAGCATCTCCAGGGTGGCTGTTCAAACAATGCATTGGCTTTGTGTGTGTGGAGCCTGCATGTTCTCCATATGTACTCTGGTTTCTTCTTGTGGTCCTCAGACATGCAATTAGTTTGGCATCTCTGAATCTCTCTGTATATTCATGTGCTCTGTGATGGACTATGTCTGTCTGAAATTGGCTCCCCTGAGACCCTGACCAGTATAAGCAGTTAGAAGATGAAGGAACGAAGTTATATAACTATCTGCAGTAGAATAATACACAAAACATACAAAGCTATATTATACATGAACTAATCCTGTGTGTGACATCATTGACCTAGCTTTTGGATTGAGCAAATTATGCATTATGAGTTGGTTGGGTAGTAACACCTTTGCTTGCACCAAAGACTATATAAAGATTTTGTTAAATGTTTCATCTTGCATCCAATCTCTACCAGATCAATAGCTACTTCTCCCTAAAGGCTGTAGACGTGTCAACACCTCTCTGATTTGCATGTCTTTTTATGACTTTGCATATACTGCACAATCTATGAAGTAGTGTAGACTTTCATTCAAATCGCCATTGTCCTAAGGCAGTTTCGCATCACATAGGCGCTATTTTCTTAAGTGCTCTGCAGTTAATAGCTATGTCTATTGGCTTTGTATAAAGATTAACACTCACTGAACCTAGGGGCATAGGAACCAGCAGGGAAAAAGGGAAGTGTACCCCCCAATATTAAATTTGGCTTCATCCACCCCCTCATAAAATAGACCTTTGCATTTAAATTATTCAGTTGTATCTCCCCCAAACACACTCCTGTGCCCTTGACTGAACTTATATCAAAAGGATGACACCCAAAGGAATCTTTGTGAAAGTATTTGTGTCCAAAATGTGATAAAAAAAAAACATTATTTTAGTGGCTTGTCTTACAACAATTATTCAATCAGGATGTGCTACATTTGAGTCTCTTTATATTGTAACTTCAGCAAATACCCATATACTTTTTTGCATTTTACTTTGTTTTCTACTATTGATTTTTTCATTCTGTTCTTGTTACTTGTGTAGCGAAACGATAAAACCTGAGTAGTTACATAAAGGAAACTGCTGGAAGTACTTGAGGTTGCAAGGTTATGTTCTTTGAAGCAGAACTAACAATACTGCCAAACTCTTATTTAGTAAATGTACAGACATATAGCAGCAGCAGCAAGCATAAAACAAACACTGAAGCTATTGAAAAGCCCAACACTTAATGAGGAGATAACTACAGGACCATGTGTTCTGGGACAGGGTGAAAAAAAACCTTCTTCTGGTCAGGGTGACAAGGAGGCCTGGAACTGATTCCAGGCTAAGTGAATTCTGAAGATTACATTATGTAATTTGAATTTGTTTTTAATGCAAAGCAAAATAATATGACAAAATCAAGGTTTTTCATTAAAACATTAGTAAAAACTACAGTCAAACACTGTAGCAAAGGGTACAGAGAACAAAGGAAGGATAAGGATCTTCGTTAAACAACAGTTCAGGAACAATGTCACAATAATCACAATCGTGGCTCTTTTAGTTTAGAAGGGATAGGCATGTAATGCTCTATACTGAAAATGTAAAACTTTCTTTGGGACCAGCAGGCCACCTTGTCCAGCTGAACAGCACACCCCCCAATGACGAACTGCCCAAACAGACTTAAACAAAACAACCGTAGCACAAAGCAGAAGCACATTCTGGATGGGGTGCCAGTCCATGCCAGGGTACTATCAAGTGAAGTCAAGCGGGCTTTCTCATCATACTATCCACAGTAGCACGAATTAGCATCCCCCAGGACCACAAGGCAACTTGTACACATGCACTCACACAGACACAAAGGTATACTACGGCCAGTTTAGGGATGCTGCTTAGCCCGACTGCATGTCTTTGGACTGTGGTAGGAAAATTCAGTCATCCAAAAACATCTCAATTTCCATGTTCAGTTTCAAAGTGGTATCCCATTGTACTCCACATGGCACCCATACATACAGTATTTTCACACATATCATACAATGATAAACAGAATTAATTTAGGGATGAAAAAAGTACATAGTAAACCTGCATCAAAGAGATAAAGGCACATGTCAGGTATTGGTTTAGAGCACTATTAAGCTGACAGCATCAAAAATAACATCATTTGATCAAATTATTTAAAGATAATTTTTATAAAGGGAACAACATAGTATGTCAGTCAGTATACTTTTAAGTTGTGTAAAATTCAGTAGATTGATTAGTCACATTTCTTTGATCTCTTCTGCCTTTTTCAATCACTGCCTCTTACTTGATCATTATGCAGCACATTCATAAAACCCATTAAAATATAAACAATAAAAAATGATGCTCTGCTCCACATTTTTGCTTTTTGGCCACTGATTATGCCAAGCAAGGAAATTAACACACTAGATTATGTTTTTGTTATGTGAATGAAATGTTGAATATTAACAAGCATTGAAACAACAGGAAAAAACGAAATCAGTTTTGGAAGGCAGCACAAAGGCTTTAGACTGAAAAGAGAAATATCAACACTGTAGATTTGTACCATCAATACATAGGCAGTATTTAATGGGCTTGCTGATGGCTGGCCTCATGACAGGTCTTAAATACCCCTCTCCGGAACATGACCTGTAATCATTATGTTTGTTACATTTCCTGTTCCTCCACAAATAATGTGAGAAGCTGGACACCAGGAAACAGTGTTTCACTCAGAAGCCATTTGTACATCATGCCTCTAGGGCTGGGGTGGGCAATCTTATCCGCAAAAGGCCGATGTGCATGCAGGTTCTTGGGATAACCTTTAGGTCAGCAGTTCAAAACAAGGTGTATGGCTCTTAATCCAATCAGTCATCTATTAAGTAATCTAATTAGGGAGTTGCAGCGAAAACCCGCATATACACCAGCCCTTTTTGGATAACACTGCTCATCCATGATCTACGGCCAAGACTACTTGTCATACAGCTAGGTATCTTTTTCAGCTTTCAGGATGTGCACATTCTGAAAGATGCTAGTAGGAATACTAGGAACAGCAACAAATTCTCTTACCTCGAGTTTCACTAGGGAGGAAAATAATTCACATTATTTATAATATAAATTGGTCAAGGGTTGTTGCACAGGCTGCTTTGCTTCCCAGGGACCACTAGCAGCCTTCTTCCCCCCTAACCACCTGCGGTAAAATAAGTGTGTTTTTCTCCAAATGGTTCTGGCCCTCCCACATGGTATACTGGCCTGTAGCATATAAAAGCCAAAAGTGAAGAAGGTTATTGCAATGATCCGTCTTCACCTGACTTCAGGTCACATCCCTGCCAACATTACTGTAATGTCCTTTTAAATTCTCTGCATTTGACAAACTGCCCCATTCAGACTCTTGCCTTTTAGGGGCTCAGCAGTAACCAACACATAGTGCAAATTGTTATTAAATAAAATGCAATGCTTTGTATGTTACTCTGATGATACTATATGTTGTTGTTCTCAGTGATTAATGCAGAGTGTTATGCTTTCTGTGATGGATTTCATTCATAGATTGCAAATACATTATATGGACAAAAGTACTGGGACACACCTCTTAATCATTGAATTCAGGTGTTTCATTCAGACCCATTGCCACAAGTGTATAAAATCAACCTAGCCATGCAGTCAGGTTTATGAACATTTGTGAAAGAATGGGTTATTCTGAAGAGCTCAGTGAATTCAAGTGCGGTACTTTCATAGGATGCCACCTTTGCAATAACTCAGTTCATGACATTTCTTCCCTGTTGGATATTTCATGGTAAACTGGTAAAGTGGTATTACTGCAAGTAGAAGCATTTAGGACCAACAGAAACTCAGCTACAAAGTCTGGGTTTGGTGGATACCAGGAGAATGTTACCTGCCCGACTGTAAAGTTTGGTGGAGGAGAGATAATGGTATTGGGTTGTTTCTCAGGGATTGGGTTAGGCCCCTAAGCTCCTGTGAAGGGAACTCTTAAGGTTTCAGCACTCCATGACATTTTGGACAATTCTGTCCTTCCAACTTTGTGGAAACAGTTTGGAGAAGACAGTTTTCTGTTCCATCATGACTGTGCCCCAATGCAGAAAAAAAGGTCCATGAAGACATGGTTGGGTGAGTTTGGTGTGGAAGAACTTGACTGGCCCACACAGAGCTCTGACCTCAATCCCACCGAACACCTTTGGGATGAACTACAACAGAGATTGCGAGTCAGGTCTTCACATTCAACATCAGTGCCTGATCTCACAAATGCTCTTCTGGACAAACGGGCAAAACGTCCCACAGACACATCCAAAATCCTGTGGAAGGTCTTCCAAGAAAAGTGGCAGCTGTTATAGCCACAAAGCGGGAACCAACTCCATATTTATGGCTATGGATTTAGAATATGATGTCATAAAAGTTCCTGTAGGTGTAATGGCCAGGTGTCCCAGTACTTTTGTTAATATAGTGTAGATGTGGCCACATCTATATGTGTGCATCTATGCATCCATTCAATAACCTTTTATCCAATACAAGGCCAGGGGCAGCCTGGATGCTATTCCAGGAAGCACAAGGCAGTGGATGCCCTGAGCAAGATGCCATTTTTCTATAATGGGTATAAGTCACGGTGAATGCCCATTTCTCTATTATTACCTTAGGGTGATAATCACAGAGGTCTCAATACTGATTTTCCTTACAATAAAATGCAATAAAAGCAGATGAAAGGCATATTTTGTTAATTCAAATAACAGAAAAAAGTGTCCAAACCCATTTCTTTTATTAGAAGAATATTCTGTTTAGGACTCATTTTTTGAACATTGTTAACTGATATACATTTTAATTAAAAAAAATAAAAGTGACTAGGTGATGAGGCCGAAAAAAAGAGCAAATAATCTGAAAAATTAAAATCACGGAGCTGCGGGAAAAAAATTCATGTAAACCATTTTTATTCACCAATACAACTTATGAAATAAAGGGGATCTCAGGTTTTAATATATTCCACTGTAATTTACATTACAACATAGTCGGCAAACATCAATAAATCTTCAACAACATATGTTTAAAAATAAGAAACAAAACAGTATTTTAACTGGATAAAGAAGGCACATGTGATTTAGGAAAGAAAATGAAATGGAAAGAAGTCATTAATTTATAGAACATGGAATACAGAGGCTCTGAATATAGCAGTACTTCTCAGTATTTTATAAGTTAGGAGATTCAATCATCAGAGCTGTCCCCAAAATGTATAATTACAGCCAGAATTAAGGATGAGATGACTTCAGCCCCTTATCACATTCTATTTCCTCCAAGTGCCCTCCTCCCCTGTCTCAGGTGCTCTCACTTCATCATCAGGAACATTCATTTTATCCACTGTCAGCTAGTTAGTTTATCACATGGCACTGTCACAGAGCCATGCTGCAGCTATGTTATATCCAGATCTAGTCTTTCCAGTGTTAACTACACCCAACGTCTGTGTGAACCTTAAATATAAGGGAGCCTCAGATGTGTGCTGGATAACAATAGCAGCTGTGTAGCAACAGGCAACAAGAACATGATGCAAAGATTATGGTCATCTCTTACCAGCCCTGCCAAGACCAACGCTGGATTTCTGATTATAATGTTTTCTCAGGTTTGCAGGGAGTACATATAGCTATGGAATATTCAGCAAGAATAGCAGGCCTGTCCACTAACTCTTCACCACTTAGAAGCAAGAGTTTTTTACAGTCCACAACACGTTATTAATTCTGTTGAGCCACCCCAGCTCAGCATGTGATCTGGGGGTAATGTGGTCGGCATGAGCGATGTTAGACAAAAATATATCGGTTATTGGTATCAGTTAAAATTTCCACATTGGTGCAGCATTAAATAACTCCTTACATATATAATGTCTGAAACTTTGTTCATAGTTTATAAGATTTATTTAGCTTTCAGTGCAAGACTACTTACAACAAAGTAGAGCTGGGTGGTATGACCAAAAATTTATATCACGGTATTTTTTATACCGGTTATATCGGTTTCACGGTATACGACGGTATTTTTGACTAGGTAAGTATGAGGGGGCATTTACCGCATTTTACAGGACACATTTTTGATTTACGTTTTTGCATTGTTCCCACATTAACTATATTATTTTATTATTAGCCATTGCGCCTATCCACTACCTTAATGATAACACACTGCTAACGTGTTTGTTGGCTAACTGCTTATAGATAAACGGTTAATGTTAAGGTGTGCGCCGGTCAAGTTAACATTTTTGATAAGTGTTTAATAGTTCAGTGTTGCTGGAACGGAATGTGAGCTTTACTGACCTCGCGAAATTTCTCATAAAGACCGGGATGTTGGTGTTTAAGATGCTTCGCTAGGTTTGACGTGCTACTTGACTTTCTCACCCCAACGTTGCAGCACTGTTTCGCATAGTCATATCATAGAGGCTTATCGACATCCATGATCGTCTGCAAAATACGTTTTTTTTTTTTTTTAACTAAAGCAGCTTGCGAAGTGCCTTCAACTGCAGCATATGCTACGTTCGGCCAACTCGGTATGTGTGTGTTAACCAGCGCGAATGCGTTCAGCGGCTATTGAGAGGAGGGGAGGGGCTGCGCGAGTGTGTGCGTGTGTGCACGTGCGCCTGCGCTGTAGTGGTGCTGTGTGAAGTGTGGCAAATGAGGCGAAAACCGCACTATTGCTATCAATAATGGTGAAAATGAGTATCTAATAAGATACTAAATTTTAACATCGATTAGTATCTGAGAATCGATTTTTGACAACCCCAGTGTCTCATTATTTTCAACTCCAGCATCAGCTATACGCGTATCTTCCGTTTTTGATCATTCGCAGTACAATTTATTGGTGCAGCAGTGAAAAGGGTCACTCCTTAAACATTTTCCAGTTGCGCCACTTTCCAAACGTTGTGTAGGCTATTTAAACCGGTATTGCGGTTTTCGGTATGAACCGGTATACTGCCCAGCACTACAACAAAGTCAACATAAGCTATTCACTAATAACAAATGAAAATTTTCAGAGCACAAATCCCTGTGCCCCTGTTTAAGGTTAGCCTGCTCGTGCCTTGTTTAATTATGTTCTGTGTGTACTTACAGTATGTTCTCCTTAGTGTTTTCCTAGTATTAGCCTCTGTGTTTAGTAATGTTTAATGTTTAATCTCTATATGTACTTTATTTCATGCTGCATAACTGCTTCAGTGAGAAACAGAGTACAATAAGACTGCAGTACCTTGGGAAAGGAATGGGACGCATCAAATTTGATTTCAGTTGTGTATCATTTCTGATAAGAAAGCAAAGGACTTCTAAGAGTCAGAGAATGAGACTATTTAGGCCTATTTCTGTACCTAGGCCTAATCAGTTTTGCATCTGGTTCTCAAATAATAGGTGAAGAAAAATGAAAGGAGACTTGGTGATGGGCGTATATTATTGGTCAGATGTCTGCCATTGCATTGATTTTGCACAAGGGAAGGAGCCATGATTGTGGAATTGTGGCATTTACTCTTGCCTGTGGAATGAGTAGGAAGCTGGCCCAACTATGCTCAAAGGAAGCAAATTAGTCAGAACCATAACAGAGGAACTGAACACGGAAAAGACGGCAGTTTGGAATATCTCAAAAATGGTTAAGAGAAATAAAGAACTGGCATGCTGAGCATTCAGCAATTATTGGCAATTTTCAGGTCATCTGAAGGAAAATCAGAAAAAGATGAAAGAAACCTTAAAACTAAGTGAGTTCTGGAACAAAGAACACATGAGGTAAGCCAAAAATAAACCTCTACCGATATTTCAGAAATAGAAATTGTAGCAGGTTTAAAGTGTACACTTCTATATTGAGACATGGCAGAATTCGTCTTATAGCATGGACATGCATGGTCACCTATCCAACTGGCCCAATCGTCTCTATTAATCACGGTAGCAGGAGCAGGAGGAGGATTTCAGAAGTGTACAGAAACATCTTGAACAACAGAAGAGCTTAATGGTCCCCATGACAGACTTGTACCAGGGAATAATTTTTATCTTCATACCCCTTTGCAAGATTAACTTCTATGCTTCTGTAAATCCAGGCTCTAAGAAGACTGCAAAAATACAGCATATTGTAATCAAGAGAATAAGACATGGCTAAATCTGAAATTCTAACAGATTTTGATAGAAGTATCTATCCAAATCTGTCTCCCATGAACTAGTACTTATTGGAGTGGCATTTATATTTTACAATACGAGTTATCTCAGTTGGCACAGTCTCAGCAAAGCTAACAATGGAAAGTGCCCCCTGAAAAGTTTAGGCAAAGCACTCGATGCCTGTTCCATTTCTTTAAACTTTTCTCTCCAATTTTGGGGCAGCTGTTTATTTTTATTTGAAAAACTAAAGGGTTTATTTTATTGTTATGAGGATTTTTGTATGTATTCCAGTGTAGCGCTGTTCTGTGAAGTCATTTTCTGTGTCAGACTCTGTTGCCTCCAAAACACCCCCACGCCCGACTGGAAAGCAGGGCGGGGAGCGCCACATATCAGCACAGCAAATACAGTGGCTTTCTTTACAAACATGAACTCACAGTTGGCAGGCAGGAGAGGCACCAGCGATTTCTGGAACTGGCACATTACTTGCTGCTGGTGACTGCAGGTTGACATTTACAGTTACAATTATTTATGTGGAAGACATAAACCGGCGCATATTGTAGTACATGTTTTAAACAATAGGTAAGGTTAACCACAATCGCATGAATACTCTGAGGCTCTGAGACTCTTTCACTGCTATATAAAGGTAAAACACATAAACTAAAACAAACATAAAAAGAACAACGATGAAGGAATGGCATCCTGCTCAGGTAAAATTGTACGATGTATTATGGATGGCAGAGTGAATCAGTAGGTAGCACTGACGCCTCCATACTATGGGGGTGGAGCTTGCATGTCCTCCCTGTGGTGCAAGGGTTTCCTCTGGGTACTCTGGTTTCCTCCCACAGTCCAAAGACAAATAGTCAGAGAAATTTCCAGTTGAGCACGACTCCAACTGAGTGTGCGGTGTGATGGACTGGCACCTGTCCAGGGTCTCCTGCCATCTTGTACCCAATCCCACCCGGGATAGGTTAAAGATTCCCCTGTATTGAATAAGCATTTGGAAGATAGAAGATCTATCTATATATATTAAAATATTTTCCAAGAAAAAAAACAGAAAACGCACATAGTGACGGTAAGTAAGAACATTTTCATGGACATTTAAGTTATACAACAAGGAGCACTGCATGTTTACAAAGACATTTTTTTTCATGCAAGCAGGTATCTTCAGAATGAACACAGCTGGTGAACTCTGTCCCTCCTAGGGGGCAATTATCCACCTGGCTCCCTCCCCCTTATCACACCCAAGCAACTTTGTCACCAAGTAAGCATTTAGTCTATTTCAGGAACACAGTTTTACACTAATTTTATATTAGTGTCTTGACCATTCACTGATTCCTTCAACATTCACATTCAGTTCTGTTACAGGTCTGCCTCAGTGTCATGTCATTTATCAGTTTTTTCCATGTATAAAACTGGCTTATTGCTCCAATTGGCTATGTACTGCTCAGAAAAACAAAAACTAAACAGTATCCACTGATAATCTCTCCAAAAAAACGCATATGAAGTTTCTGAAACAAGATATTCAGCCCTACAGATAAAAAATTTACACACAAAAAAAACTTAATTTCTCCTAATACTGCCATTAAATAAATCACATAAAAGAGGATTAATTAAAAATGATAAAAGTCATTACCTGTTCATTTTATATTCTTTAAATTGATGAGTATATTGTCTGCTAAAAATGATTTAATTGAATGGGCTAAAAAATAATTGAACAGCTCAGAAAAGAAGATCGAGCCCCATATTTCATTATATCTACAGCAAACCTATTCCAAAAACACTGAATAAAATGAACATAAAACATGTGGCATCTTCAACACAGATCTATAAAAATTGCTGGGTCAAACCAAATGCAAAATTCTAAAAACTATATACTCAATACATACAGGAATATAATCAATAATTTGAGAGTGACAATGCAGAACTCAAACAACTTGATGTGAAACTTGTCAGATACCTCCTTTATTATTAACGCAATAAAGTTGCATCAGTCTATCAACAAATACAACAGTATGCCCCTTTGAATTGTAGGACCAATTTAAAATGTTACCTTTCAATGATATTTATATTTCACAGAATTCCTCTTAAACCAAATTCATTAAAATTTCTCATTAGTAAATCTAAATAATCTCGAAATTCCATCCCACTCAACTAAATACTAAAATATACAGGCTGACTCCCCAGATACTGAAAGCAAATACAAATGTAGAAAAAAACATTATTCAATTCTATGAAAATCAATGATAATTCAAATATTAATGATAATGCAAATATTAATTAAAAATTACAAATAATACGGTTTTAACGCATTATGTAAGTTTAATCTGCAATATGTTTCATGTAATCCATTTGTCAAGCTAGTTTATCCTGATAAAATGGTCTTTGACTGATTGAATACAAATAAAACAACACAATACATTTATAATTCTTTTATTGTGTTGTATTGAAAGCAATCTTTTACAAAAAATACACATCATCTACTATCTCCCAAAATAATAAGATCATTTGAATAACAGTCAGTTATTCGATAATACATAAATGAGTGTTTACACATTGTAGTGGATCAAGACTACATATTATCCAGAAGATCTTTAGTGCACGTAAGCAATTCTCATTAATAACATGAAATAATTAGGGCCAGGAAAGTTTAATTATACTAAATTATACCCAATTAGTATACAAATAAAAAAAGTGAAATGGTTATCAGTGACTGTTAAAAAAGCAAAAATATAAACTTCAGACTCTGACAACTGCACTGAACAAAAAACTTTATATGCAGCCATTTAAATAAATAGTGTTTAGCGTCACTACTAGTGACTATAATTTAATGTCCCTTGAGCATGGCAATCTCACAAAATAAACATCCTCTGGAGATGTTTTCAGCAGGCCCTTTCTGACGTTGGAGAAGCATCCCCATTGTTTGGTTCAATTGCCAGTCTGACGCAGAAACAGAATGGGAGGCTGATTTAGAACTTGTACTCCATTCATTGTTTATAATTGTGCCGTTATTCTAGATGTTTACAGTATAATTTGTTAGCTACTCTTCACTGCAGATTCAAATTTCATTGCAGTCTGATCTAGAAAATAAAACAGTTTTTCCACCAATCAGATGCTCAAGTGAAAACTGAATGCTATTGGATGCCTTGGAAGCAGCTAGAAAATTAGAGGTTTTGGAAATGGGATTCATGTGGGTGGCGTAACTGAAAATGCCACCACAGATACATCCTGAAAATGAGAGTGTGTCACTTTAATATAGCAACAGCTAGCAAAAAAAATAACTTGACTGACGGCATGTTTATCAGCATAAAGGCAGCAAAACAGTCGCGTTCATATACAGTAATGGGTTTTGTTGTTGTTTACTTTGTTCTTAACTAAACCAACCCTTTGAAATGGCAACCACTGTCAATGTCATCTCCCTCCTGAAAACCCACCATGAAGAAAGCCTGAGATCAAGATGCATCTTGGTTAGAGAGAAATGATAATAATGATCATTAGGTGATGGAACTTTTCACAGTAGCTACATGGCATGTTTATTTATACGATCTCCCCTAATGCAGAAATTCATAGCAGTGGAACTTTATCAGCTGTGCTGTCAGCTCACCCCTTATCAGAAGTAGGTACTAGCTACTAACTATTACTGTGTTCCATCTTGACTTTCAGTCCCAGATGCAATTGTCAAACGATAAAGATTTTATTATACATATAAGGCTCGTTAATTGCTTTTTGCCTTACCTTTGCTTCACTGCCAGGTGCTGTGAGTCCACAAATTTACATATTCTGGGGATTAGCAGACTAATAAGTATCTTTATTAAATAAAACATTACCAATGTTATTAATATAGAAATACCTACCTTTTATCAAATATCAAATGGCAAACTTCATAAAAAATGTTAATTAGAATATCATGTACGCTGCAATACCATGCATATGATGTACCTAATATGACTGCCAAACATGCTGATTATTTAGTTTTTATTTGTAAGTAATATTTTTTTTTTTATCCAGAGTTGACCATTTTATTCAGTTGAGTATATTCTAGATTATGCCCAAGAGTACAGCAGAGATTCTCCTGGGGTTCGAGCTGACAGCCTTTTGGCCCATCTCCTTAACAAGTAACCAGTGTCCTCAGGTTTGTCTTGAACCGTTTCTTCCAAAAAAAGCACCACATCATGCTATACGGGCAGCCAGAAACCATCTGCCCCGTGTCCCAGGGAGGTAGATAACTCAGTGATTGACTGCAACCTCCATACTGGACTTCAGTCTACCTTAATCCAGAAAACAGAGTACTGCCTGAACTATGGTTTATCACTGCACCACTTTGACAACATCTACTCCCAGCTATGGCTACTATTTTGTACTTGTAAGTTATGATTAGCATATGCGATTATTGTTGATCATTTAAATAATAGTTATTAATGCAGTCTTAAAGAAAATAAAATCACTTGGTTGGGGGAATATTGGGCTAAGCGTCTGTGTCTGTGATCAGAAGGTGACCAGTTTGAGCCCAGCCTTGGTAGAATAGCCATGACTGGGCCCTTAAGCAAGGCCCTGAACCCCCAGCTTCATGGGTGCTGCTGCAGGTGGCTGCCCTTCACTTCCAGGCTTGCTCTCACCTATATGCGTGTCATAGAGAACGAGAGAATTTCCCCACAAAGGGATCAATAAAGTACCATTATTATTAATAAGATAAAAAACCTTCATTCATCAGCTAAAGGCAAATCACTATAGAATATGCGTGAGCACAAGAGAAACTCTTCAACCGGTTTTTCTGTACTTATGCCATATACGCACAGTCATATATTGTAGGACCGGGCTACGCAACTCACGGTCCTCAAAGTCTGAGCTGATTTCCCAGCCTTCCTTTACCTGAGATCCAGCTGTGAATCCTCTGTGGCCAATCAGAATCAATAATTATTAAACGAAGTACATGGGAGAACTGAAAACAAGGCTGGGATGTGGACCAGATTTGAAAAGCCCTGTTATAGGCAATCAAGAAATTCTAATTAATTCTGTGGTTAACTGCATATCTTTAGGCCACCAAAAGACCCCAAGAAAACCCATATATGACATGGGGAGAACATGCAGACTCCACACAGAGAAAACAGGTGGGATTCAAACACCACACCCAAGCAATGAAAGACAACAGCACAAACCACAGTGGCTCTAACCATGCTACCCCTCAAAGCACAGTCATTAATTATAATTTTCCATGCTTTAAATTATTTGACAGGAGGCTCAGGCAGATAAAAATGCCCAAACACTTTCAACTTCTGCTGGTGGTAGGATTTCGCCATAAAAACAGAGCTTCGGCAGCTAATTAGCCTGCATTATTGTAAGCTGACTGACATCAAGTAAACCAGTCCCCCCTTTCACTGTAAAATAGTACAATTTACGTCACATAAGAAGAACAAACGGATTATTGATTTTAACTGTTGACTGTACTGTGTATCATATGATAAAAAATACCATATCATAGAAAGGATGTGCTGCAGTAGTGATAATATCAGTAGTAAAAAATAATAAGATAAGATTTATATATTGTCATTATACAGAGTTCAATTAAACTGAGTAGCAGTCCTTTTGGTGCATTCACATGTAACAAATATCAGTTAACAAGAGGAGGGAGGAAATAGTAGTCATAATTTATTTGCAAATTTCCCCTATAAAACTGAAACTCAGTAGCATATATGCAATAATTGGTTCCACATCATGAGTAGTAATTTTAATATCTGGTACACTGCACTGAAATGAACACAGCATTATGTAAAGAGGAATGTGATACACCCAGTGGCCCATTTATTAGGTGCCCCTACGTAGTACCAAGCAGGACCCCCTTTTGTCACCCGAATCACTTCAAAGGCTAATGAACTGTGCTTTCAGAGACACCTTTCTGCACAGCACTGTTGTACTGAGCAATTTTTTTTCTGCACCAGCTGCCTTTGTGTTATCTTTGAGAAGTTTGCCCATTCTCCTCTGATCTCTCTCATTAACAAGGTGTTTTCACCCGACAAACCATTCTCCGTAAACCAGAGCCAGAGTAATACACGAGAATCCCCGGAAGGTGACTGTATAAGAGATGCTGGAACTACCTTGTTGGCTTCCAACACTCACACCATGTCTAAAATACTTAATATCAAGAGCTTTATTCTAATGCTTCGTTCATTATATTCAGTTACAGACACATGAGTCGCGTTAATGAGCAGATGAACCTATAAAATGTTTACGGAGTATATTTCGTCTGTTTTCCATATTTATATGAAGCTTCACTGAGTACATCACTGAGTGGACAACTTTCCTCCACGCCGTCCTTCCAGACGTCCTCAGTTAAATAGACTGTTCGACAAACCTGTTGAACTGGGTTTACCGTATTTGTTCAAGTAGAAAAAAAAACTTTACTCAAGCGTCATACCTCAAATGAAGAACAAATGAAGAACACATTTTGGGCACCGCACACTATTCTGCGGTTGCATATATATGCTAAACGTAAAATGACATCTTTACGCATAAATGAGAAATACGAGTAAAATTGATAAACTCTTACGAAACAAAAGATGTTATGGCATTTTCCAAATATATGTACTATTGTAAGCATAGTGCACAGTGCCCGTGCCCGGAGCTTTACATGTCCTTGGATGATCAGGTTGAACACGCACCCTTCAGTACGTTTTCTGTATTAGAAATTTAATAAGTCAGTCAATAAATGGTTAATCTGCACGTCAATCTTGGTTGTTTGACATATAGAGTTACAAGAAAAAACTTCAAAGACGATAAAATAACTCACCAGCTTGTCCATTGTCTCCTTGCCCACAGTGGACATTTTTGGTGCTGGGACCCTCTCACATGTGCATCCTTCTAATAAATAAATCCCAGATGGTCGAGAGCTCTGGTCGTTTTCAAAATAAAACAGGACATTTTGATACAAAGCAAAAAACTTTTCGTGCCATCGGCTGTTCTCCGTAGTCTTTTTGCTGAGAAATCCTCGCTTAGTTCCTTCTTTACGCGCAACCATTGAGAGATACAGAGCATGTCCCTCATTGTATCTCACACTTTTCTGCATTTTCCGTATGCGTGAAAAAAATGTATTAACCTTACATAACACTTAAGCTTTCTTCTCACATTGTAGTAAAATAGATACAGCTATAACAAGAAGTCTATAAAAAATTTCCCCGCCGAACCACATTATAAAAGTTATTTGCTGTGGGAAAATCTTATGCGGTGCAACAAATACTCCAATGAACCTGAAAAACGACTGAACCAAAAGCTCGGCAATAATACCAAATGATAACTTTAATAGAAAAACAAAATCAAGCAGATAACACGAGGGGGAAAAGCTTATCCTGCACGTAACTGAGTACAAAAATGACCCAGTGAACAGACGGTAAATGAAAATCACATGTGAGATGATCTGTAATCGGCTTTGAAGCCGGCTTAAAGACACAGGTCCGTGTGCGCTTCTGACTAGATTGTCTTGTCGGACCTCGGTTTAAGGGGACAGACAGCGCAGTTCATCGGAGCAGATTAGCATTGCTAGAAACAAGGCGGAGCGAAACGACACGATCAGTCTATTTAAATAAACCTTTTTCCTTTTTTACAGAAAGCTGTCCGTCAATTACCCGGTAGGTGTAGCTCACTGAGACGCACATTACTATGTGCTTGCGCAAGAGGATGCCAATTAGCTTAGTTTTTTAATCTTTAACGTCATTTAATTCATCTATTGCTTCTGCCCACTTTCGTGCGAGGGCATTTTTTTAGCAATAATATACTCACGAATTAAATGTTTTATATCGAATGAATAACTGAAACGTCAGAAGATGTCTTTTCACTTCCAAGAATGATAATAAACGTCAGCATGGATTGCATTTTTAAGTTTTTAAGGCACAAAGTTTCTCCAAATACGAATAGTGTAGTGAGTCACGGAACTCGTGTTTCAAATAACGAATACTAAATTGTCAAATGATTTAGGTGTAAATTGGCAATTATAAATAATAAACCATTGGCATAAGTTAATCACCGATAATATTCCATGTTTATGATGTCAGTTTTTGGTGAGAGTATAGTGCAGTAACAGTGAGAAACCCCCCAGGATGAAAGTTTATCGCAGGATGCACTGTAGAATTTTCCATGTGCAGAAACATTACCAAAAAAAAATATTGTGAGCATTATAATCATTACACTGCTAAAGCTATAGCCTCTGCTATTAAATAGAGCTCTCATCCAGCAACTAAATTGTCTTAGAAATACAAAAAATAACCAACACTGGACTCTCAAATCACCATAATGTTAACTTATATTTCAGCCCTGTAGTGTGAACTTTTTGCATTAAATGAATGAAAAAAACTTTCTCCTTAATTTAAAAGCTTAAATTGGAATTTTATCCGAACAATTAGTCCTGCATTTCACTGAATACATAAAATCGTGTTTGGTTATATGAAAGCCACAATCTTGTCACTTAATTTCCATCTTAAACTGACATGAGATTCAGCTGCTTCCCAAACCATGGCGGTGTAACTGCTCCGTCCTAGGGGAGCCCCTGATTCTGCAGCACAGATTCCTTTGCCATTTTCATCCTCCGTTTCTCATGTGAATAAAAAAGAAGACCTTGAAACTCCCCACAGGGAGATGCTGACAGCTGGAGCGACTTGTGTGGACATTGTGGGCCTAGCACAGTGGAGATGCGTGGGTGCTGGGTGGGTGAGCGCAGCCCGTCATCCTGACAAAGTAAAACCTGGGGAGGGTCAGGCTGGTGGAGAGCGAGAGAGAAGCAGCACGGCTTTCTGAGCATACGCTTCCCTAGGCAGTGCCATCTGGGAAAAACCCCTAACCCTCACTTCTCCAGTCAATACCTTGGGGCATAGCCACCTGCGAGCTACAAGCTAGCAAATAGGATCACATGCAGGCAGTACAAATACTTCACAAACAACCATGAACCGAAACTCAGCAGAAGCAGTTCGCTGACAGAAAGGAGCCCCCACCCTCCCGTGACCAGCATGATAAGCATGTTTTCAATACAAGACTGCAAGATATAAACAAAAGCCCAACTAATGCATGTACTATTCAAACAATTTATTAATCAAATGACATCCATGACATTGTTTACCCATTTTTACTTTTCTAAATCGTCGACATGCCATTTTCCTGCAAAATTCAACACACTCTTGAACGTTTTCAATCTGTCTTCAGTGCTTCATGTTTCCTGAGGAACTTGGAAGGAATCTAGAGATTCATAAACATGACCCTGATTTGTCTGAGTAATTGCAAACAGATTAGGACCTCCAAAAAAAAATTAAAAGGTCCTTTTTGAGCCACAAAGTCACTGTCTAGAAAATGCCTACAATTATATTTTTCAATTTACAATTAATTTTTTGCTGTCTGTTGTAATATCCATGTCAGTTTTTACAGTTAATATTCTATACATTATTGCAGAAAAATTCAATACATGGCCACAATATGGGGAAGCTTAGCCCTAAAAACAACAAGATTTTCTAAATACCATATTTTTTGTGTATTCAGCAATCCGTCAACCTAAATTGCATTCCTGATGAAATTGAGATATCTGCTAAAAGGTTTGACCTCTTATTGTGATCTATTAGATGGAATTCAGGAATGCAACTGTATCCAGTCCATCAAGTTCTTTTTATCTTTAATTTCCCAGGCATCAGTGAAAAGCTTGATATTTCTGGAAAAAAAGAAACACACAAAAGTAAATTTGCATTGCTTTGCACAAACCTGTCACAGACATAATTAGTAGACAAAAAATAAGCAATGTGTGGATACTGTACAAGAGCATGCCAGATAGGCACAACACAAACACACAGAAAATACTGAAGACACATACTGGAAGACAGTAAAACCCAGTTACAGTCACCTCTACCTTAGAATGTAAAAGTGTAATGGGAGAACAAAGCCGTTTCCTATGGAAGCGATTTATGTGCTTTCAGACAGTCTACCAAACAAGCATTGATAACATCAATAACACTGGGGAGACAACCAAAAGACCCAGACAAACATTTAATAAAGCACAGATTTATATGAGGGGGCAGCGCCTGAGGTAGCACTTAGCTCCCACAAGAAATCCCCATGTAAGTGAGATTAGTACAGCTCTAGGGAAATAGCTCTTAAAATTCCAATATAACAGAGAAGTCCTGAATATCCATGGAGCGCAATTAACAGTGTTGATTATTCTGAGACAAAAGATGGATACTGTCAGGTGTGATAAAGCCTGGAAGTCATTATTATTATTATTGTCATCATTATCATTGTTATTATTGATAATAATAATTAATAATGATAATAATAATAATGACTTCCAGGCTTTATCACACCTGACGGCATATTATTTAATATATAATTAAATTTTTTCATCAAAAGATGGCAAAAGATGCAAATATCATAATACTGTACATTCTTAATGATTTATGTTTTATTTTGAGATACTTTCCATTTTACCAAAAATGATTGTGGGAAACTGAAAGTTGACTATAAAATGGAAATGCAAAGTCAGACCATGTAGATTATACAAAGTGATAAAGTATCAGCGACAGAGTCCGTATCTTAAGCATGAAGCATGAAGTTAACAATTAAAGAGCCCAAAGAAGACTCTCCTGGCGCTGTCCTTATGCTGTGAATTGTCCATAAGGGAAAACGGACTGGCACAGTGTTGCTGGCTACCTCCTGGCATTGACAGCAGCCTCCAGCTCCTTGGACTTGAGTGCAGCAGTTCTGAGGATGGAATCGGGGATCTCAGCCAGCCGGGCCACGTTAAGCCCATAGCTCCTAGAGGCCGCACCCTCGGTCAGCTGGTAGAGGAACGTGATAAACTCCGGCTGCACCTCCTGAACTGGGGGTGGGGACGGGGGGCATATATTAATAAAGAAAATGGCATTTCTTCAATAAGAAAGCTGTATAGATTTACCTAATATGCATTCATTCATAGCTTTTGTAGGACCCTTGTAGGACATATTATAAAGAAATTAACTGAATAACACATCAAGAAAAGTATAATAATAATAATAAAAAAATTTAATTTATCCAAAAACATTCACTAAGATGCCACTCACATGGACCTTACACATTGTAAGTAAATTGCAACTTCATAAAGGCAAAAATGTACCCTCAGATCAACAATTCACACGATACTCCTGACTTCCAACTTGTCAAGTTAATAAACCCGACCACGAGATGGAACTTCCCCAGAACTCCATGAAAAACATTTCAGCCCCCACACACCATAGGAGTGAGAGAACACACAATGGCGGAGCGAATGGCTTTTTTACTGAAGCATTCTTTGGTCGATTATGAAAAAATACTCATTGTTTTGGAACAGTACTAGGGCAGGGCATTGATTCCAAGAAGTCAGCACAGTTTTCTAGCACTACATCATAACTACACAACTTGGATAAAAGCCTTACGATCATCATGCTCGTCCGGCTCGTTCAACAGGAAGGCCATGTGGTAGTTACCAACATGCTGAGGAAAGGTTTTCTCAAGCTCACACAGTGGGAGATAGTGGGTTACGAAGAGCGTCAGAGACTTCACCTGTTTGGCCAGATATGGAAAGAAGATCATGATATCATGGCTCAAGATAGATAAACAAACAAACAACAATTAACAACCAAAAATAATATAAAATTAAATTTTAAATGACTTGTTTTTTATTTTTAAGAAAATATACATTTAAATTTTAAATTTAGAGCTGTATGATTTTATGGCTCGACTTAAGATACAGCAACACTTAATTACCTCTGACATGGAGCAAGCATTATTAATCATCATTAGAAATCACTGTCATAATTATTTTGAAGTAACTTAATTTGGTCCTGAGCTGCAACGATATGAGAAATGGAGTATCATGAGAGTTTTAAAACTTTTGCAAGGGCAATTAACAAACAAATGTGTTATTGTTGCAGCTGCTCTTTTGCAATCTGAAAGTGGATGATACGATTTTACTGGTCACAAGGCCCCTGGACTCAGTCTCTCTTAGTTGATGGACTTTACTGGTATCCAATACTCACATGCCTAATGGAGAACTCCAGGGCAGTACAGACAATGGCAAATATATTTTGGCAAATGTGGAGTAGCACGCAGTTTAATATCCCAAAAGTTGTTTCCTGAAGTAATACTCTGTTCGAGCTGCTAAGTTAAATATTTACTGCAGTCAAATGCTGAAAAACCTTTAATTGTATTTAACCAAACATATCAACAAACACAGGGATAAATAAACTGTCGAGGATGAACAGGGACCACCAAGGCAACCGTATATCTACATATTTGCACATGCAGGAACTAATACACACCAGACAACAAGGAACCATATTACAGTCTCAGCTTTATCTTCCAAAATCCACACAAGCAACAACAGGCAAAGCCCCAATAGCCAAAACTTCATTCACACATCATATTCCAAGTTACTAATATGTGATAAATTGTTTTCACATTGTTTATTTCTCTCACAAGCTAAATTTGCACCTGTTCGTTCACTTTAGGCAGACCCATGTTTACATCCTTTTTCCCTGAATTAGAATGCAAATTCAGTTCTTAAGCCACCGTGAAGCAAATCCTGAAGGTGGCTGAGTGGTGTAATGATGATTTAAAAGTGGTGTGTTTATTTGGTAATTGATGAAACTGAGAGCCAAGAAGCTTAGCAAGGCCAGACTCACTAAGAGGCTAAGCGTGCCCACAGGTTCAGTGATGGGAAGCTAGCCACGGAATAGGGGAAATCATTTCACATGTGACTCATCTATCTGAAGATGGCCAGCAAATGAAGACAGAACAATTTAAGCAAATGAAAATGAGTATGCAGATCAGAAGCTAGACACTACGATAATGTGCCCGGTGGTATAGTCAGAATACAAAACACAATCATTTAATCTTTTTACAACACTGCATGAAAGCAAATTAGAGTGCCTGTAATGTGTGAATTTCTGAGGCTGTTCAAAAGCACCAGGATCTGCACACAGCAACAGGAAGCTTGTCATCAAACCACCAGCGAGTTTTATGCTGCAAATGCATCCTAAGCGCTTCACTATGGCAACCAGCATCTCCTTCCTAACCTATAGGCATAGACAGCCACACATCAAGGCTGTCAACAATGGCATACAGTTATGCTATATGCATATTTATAGATCAAACAATAGAAGGACAATCATAGCAAAATGTTGACCAACAAATTCTGCTCCAGGATGGATTATAAGACAGTATTGCACAGTAAATGTACATTTCAATACCTTTACATTCATCAGTTTTGTGTGGCTAGTGTCAGGATAAAATATGTTATTCTGAAAACAGTTGACAATAGGTTAATGAAATTTAATTTGAATTAAAAGAGAATCTCAAATACAATGCTATGTTTTTCATTTGAATAAAATATTCATTTGTTAAATGCTTCCATGGAAATGCAAGCACAAAAACAATATGGGTACCAACAAGCCTGTTCAATTGGACACAAAGTACACTCCTGCTTAGTTTAGATATTACGCCCTGATTCTGCTCTCTTCTAATTCTCTGTTGTGCGACAATTTGCAACACTGAGCTTTCTTCTTTTTCTCTGTGCTTCTGGACTCTGGGAAACATTCAGCTGGCAGGCCTGGTCTTCTCGTACCAAGGATGGTGAATCTCACCAGAGTGCACTAATTAGCCCGCGGTCCAGAGGGCCCTCACATGGAGACGTGCCAGGCGGCCTTCTGTGTAGACCCACCCTGCACCCAAGCAGTAATCAGCACCCGGGGACCTGACGACACTCTAAAAAAACAAGCCCGCTATGTGGGAGTTCTCCACTGCTACAGAGCGGTACTGACTGCAAACGAGCTTCCCCATGGACGTCTAGCAATGGTGGCAAGGTGGCAAGCTTGAGGTGCAGGCGTGCAGCACTCCCAGTAAGACAAACGGCAGCAGTCGCTACGGAGACGTGCAATAGCGTGCAATAACCCCCAGAGTACACACTGTAACAGGATTCTGACCTCGAGTGGCTCCTGCTGTGTGTTGTTTTTCCCCTCATAGGCCTACATAAACTATAGCGGCAATTGTAGGAATTTGTAACTGCTTTATTGATAGGCTATCCCACTATAGTTGGTGCTAAGATGAAATTAAGACTATGAGAGACATATTGTGCTATTATATTGTCCACAAATCAGCTTAGCAAAATTAATAGAAATAGTGACAATAAAAAGCCTGGCATCACCAATAAGATGAAGTGGTGCACCATGTTGGTGATCCGTTCGCAGTAGCATACATACAAACAAATCCATGTTAGCTCAGCAGGCTTAAATCTAATTTAGGAGTTGACTGCCCATCTGAAAGTGGATGATACTATGTTACTGGTCACAAGGCTCCTGGGCTCAATTTCGCTTGGTTGACACCAAAGTCCAGAACTTGGTGCCCAGAACTCACATCCCTAATGAAGAACTCCAGGGCAGCAAAGGCAATGGCGATGCCGTCATGGGTGCTGGTGCCTCGGCCCAACTCATCCAAGATGACCAAGGAGTTTGGCGTGGCCCGTGCCATGATCTCCGAAGCCCCCAGCAGCTCCTCCATGAATGTGCTCCTACCCCGAGATATGCTGTCTGAGGCACCCATCCTATCACGAAAACAACAAAAGGATATAGAGTCAATGCGCTCAACAACGAAACACAGAGCATCATGGTAACAAAGAATTTTAAAATGACATCTCTGTAAAACAGAACAAGTACCATCACATACAATTACCACGTGCATTTAATTGCACTGGATAACAAACAAAGAACACTGAACAAGCTACAATGTGTTGTAATTAACATATTACGATGCATCAGTAGGTGGCAATAAAATTCATCACTCAGAACCTGTTCTCTGATCTGTATCAGATGGTGTCCTGCAGATTGTTAGTAATTATAAACACAATAGCATCTCAATCAATTTTACGATCCCAACATGGAGAACAAAGAAGGGATTTTTTTTTTTTTAAACTTAGAGCTCACACATGGACATGACCAGGTACAGTTGTGTGCAAAATAATAGCAGACCGACATCACTAACCTGATCCATCACTGTTTTTGGTAGAAATCCATTTTCTGCCTTTTTCTACATTACAAATTATTTGCTAGTAGGTGTAGTAGAATAATAGAAAACCAATAGACATGAGATGCATGCTGCTGTTTCTGTGTAAATGAACCATTAA
>JAODLD010000046.1:24986255-24997676 GCA_026781065.1 Mormyrops boulengeri
GAGTTTGTAAAGAAGAATGCAAACACTGCTATTTTTTTGAACAGCCTAATATTCCTTTTTCTTAAATTTTTATAAAGAATTAACACAAATTTGATAATTTTTCTTCATGTTTTGATTAGGAATAGAATGTACAGTGATCCCAATGTTTTTATACACACTGCTATTATTTTGCACACAACTGTATGTGGCTGCTGTGACATAAACTGGATCACACAAGTAGCTTTAATTCCCACATGAAAGGCTGCCACATTTTGATTCTTAACACTTCTTGGGGAGAACCTATACTGAGACTCAAACTCTTGACTGCTTTACTATAGGCAACAGCTTTTACCACTTCATCAATAGGGTATGACCTCTGATAAAGGCATATAGGACCATGGCACATTATTTCACTATCAGTTTGCAGCTTTCACGACCTCATTCAAAGGCAAACATAACAATAGGTAAAGATAGGCTACACTGAAGAATAAGAAGCAGATTAAGAAGAAGAGCCACATAAGTTATTAATTCTAGTCTTACAAGAACCCATCTCTTGACTAATATACCCAGTTCTAATTTAGTAAGTACAGCAGTATTTTGGGTCTCTGAAGGCAGTTTTTTAAAATTGCAAGAAGAGTGGAGGTAGAGTATACTCTTTCTATACTCCCACACTGGTTTTAAATAATCCCAAGGAACACCCACTCTCTGAATCAGCTTCTCAGAAAATTTACTTCTCAACACTAATATGATCCGGCAATAGAACGAATATCTCACAAAAAACATTAAAAAAAAAAAGATGATACAGCTTCAAGTAGAGAGACGAACACTGATGACTTCTGAGTTAAAATAAATACACCTATACACAAAATAGTTTAGTTACTGTAATACTGATTTTCAATATTCTGATAAAAAAGATGAGTATGGCAAAAGACAGCGAGAAGAAAAAAAAAAACTTTCTAAACCATGTGGTGCAGTGATTAAACGCCACTGTAGCTAGATCCTTAACAGCCGTTTCCTAAATAATAAGCACCACCGCCTCCAATAAACAAAGAACAAGAAGGTCTAATAGAAGAACAGTGCAACGATATTTACTGTAATCTTTTTAATTATATATGGTATTATGCAGTGTATACAACACATAACATACTACTTACAGTCAAATGCCTACCATTGCATAAAAGGCTGAAAGATTCTGTCAAGCCTTTTGAAAGTAAAATAATATGCATATGATAATGAACATTAAGTAATATAAAAAACAAATTAGTTTTAGATTAATCTTGTGACAGGATAAGCTATCATCTTTATTAGCTTTAACAACTCATGAGCAAGGTGGGCCTGAAGTTAATAACTACAATAAATATATAAATTATCAGCAAATCAGTCTAATGAAATGGTCTGAAGTGACAATGAAGAGCTTGAATTCTCACTCATCATGATCTTGCTCAAAAATGTTTATCATCACATAACAATACAATGGCAATAAAAACTGTGCTATTAACGAAAAGGGAAGGGAATAGACTACTGCCACATCGTATAAAAACACGACAAGGAGCAGGAGGATAAATTTCTTTCCATGAATTTCATTTGAGCTTAACTTTTTTAACTAATAGTACAATTCCTTAACTTCATGTTAATTTCCATGAAATACAGCTTCAAAACATGGAAAAATAATGACAAAATAGCTAAATTAAAGCAGTAATTAAAAGCCAAACTGAAGTGGGAGGGCAGATCAGCTATCTGCATGCATACGCTGGGGTCTGAGGAGCCCTGAGGGAATACAAGCCATAATCTCACCATATTGAGTATGGCTCAGTCACAATGTTATGTTTATAATGTCTATGACACTATCACAGCATGTAACTTCCAATTTCATCTAATACCCCAAGATCATATTATCAGAAGTAATACCGATTGATATTAAACATATACATGAAAATGTGCTAGTTAATAGCTGACTATCAGATATCCCAATCACAATAAAAACGTCGTGACTGAAAAACTGACAGATCATTGCAAAATGACAGCTTTGCAACAGATGCATAAGGAACCAGGGAACATAGAGCATATTAACCACATTTTCACAGGGGGCAAAAAAAATCATACTCTGTAATGTACAGAACAGCCTCTAGATTTTTAAGGTGGCCTTTTTTCAAGTGTTAACAAACTGAGATAATTCACAAGAGCTTTGCATTGCTGTCATCACAAGAAGGTGGGTATAACATTTCATTGGTGACAGTTTCGATTCTAGCAGGAAGGCAGAAATATTGAACCACAGCTTCTATATTATTGCATAACCATGAATTGGTGCAAATGAAATATTTTTTTTTCAAAAAAAGTAAATCAGACACCCTATTTAATATTGTTTCATGGTTTCATGATAGCTGCTGCCAGAAAATAAATTAAATCAGAAAATCAGAATGACAGGGCAAATGCTGTATTGTGGTTAGCATCCACAGAAGAACACAGTTAACCCCAGATTTGACACAGAAAAGTTTGCTCGGGTATATTCAGCTGCAGATGGAGTTGTAATCAGAAAATAAGTCACACATGTTTGAACACAGCCAAGATGAAGAGTAACACTATCATAAACACTGATTCAATTTCTTCAATCCTAAACGGGGATACCTACTTCCCATTGTCATTCCACTCAATGCAAAAATTATACAAAGTTACATGAGACCAATGTAATGGCGTGGCCCACACAAACACAATGAATACCATGTCAGCCTGTCAATGGTTCTTTTAATCTCTTTTAGAATCAAATGACAACTTTGCAGCGAATAACCTGAAGTTGTATTTTCAGTTCCTACAGAAAAGAAAAAAAAAAGCTATTTTGTGAATTAGTAGTCATGCAACGAATAGTTTGAGCTTTAGAAATATTTTTTTTTTGTCCCCACATTTCAAACACTACACTCTTTATAACGCCAGCCCCTTTGCTGCCTTTAGAAGGCACCCCCCTGTTCTGACCTTTGCGAGTCACCCCAAGCAGTCGCGCTGAACTAGCCAATCGCTAGACCTGGTCCAACCCACCAAAGGAGGAGGTAAGGAGCATGTGCTGATATAGCGCATTGTTGCACCCACCACATGACAAACTCAGAGATGAGAACCAGAGTGCAACGGGTGATACCTCAGCACCCCACTAGTTCAAGTGCAATGGAAAAATGTGAAGTTTTTTTCTGGTGGCTGGAGTGCCAATCCTGCCACCAACCCCGAAATTTTTCCCTGAAACTTGGAGGACCTCCTTGCAGGGCTGGATGTAGGTTAACGTTATACCCAGAACAAAGCAGTTGCAGGTTAAGGGCCTTGCTCAAGGGCCCAACGGAGTAGAATCACCCCAGGCATTCGAACCAGCAACCTTACAATTGCCGGCACAGATCCCTAGCCTCAGAGCCACCACTCCGCCCACAAACCATCAAGTAGTGGTAAAATACCAAAAAAGTTTAACGTTTCATTACTTTCATTTTAAAATTAAAAATATAAGAATCACTGGTCATTGGGTGGTCCATGCAAAATGACAGAATGTATAGACACACCAAAAAATGAGCAATAAGCAACATTATTGTTATTTTTTATAAAAGGGAAAAAAATACACTCACTCACTAACACAGATGGCATGGGGTGAGCTAGACTAGAAGGTGAAACTTCGAAGAGCAGTGTTCCACATGTATGGAAATTAGAAAAGTATCGCAACTACCTCATGAAGCTGGTTGAGAGAATGCTAAGAATGTCCAAGACTGTCATCAAGGCAATGGGTGCCTGCTCTGAAGAATCAAGGATCGTTTTAACACTTTTTTTGTCACTGCATAATTTCATATATGGTCATTCATACCGTATTGATGTGACATGTAGAAAATGGTGAAAAAATGGTAACGTGAAATGGTGAAAATAAAGAAAAATCCTTCTAGGGCTTCGTGTGTCCAAACTTTTGACTGGTACTGTACGTGTATGAGCTATATAGAATATACATTATTTAACCCAATTACTGAAGCACTGGATTTTTTTCTCACAAATGATACAGCACACTGTAGAGGTGTAGGATATTACAGACTGAAGGTACATAAAACATCATTTCATACTTAAATAATGCCACATTATTGTGCTGACACAGCATGTAACCAATTCAGAAATAAATCATATATATGACACGAACGAAGGTCATAAAAGAACAAGATTCAGTATGTACCATGAAACTATATACCTCTCACCTGAGCTAAGTCAGCAATCATGACTCCACCATTAGAAACACATACTGGAGTAAGCAGCTGTAAGTGGGATATAAGAGGCAGAATAGCAAAGCAATCCAAGCACTGCTCACTAAGGTATATAAATACTCTTCACTGCACCACATCACTACACCACACGAATCTTGTCTGCCAAAAGCACCTCTAGCATCCAAACTGAAATAGTATTAAAAATCTCTGAATGTGTGTATGGGTGGGACAGAACATTCCCGACCAGGGCAAACACAGGTAAAGTGAATTACCTCTTTACATGTGCCTTATTGCCAATCATTACGTAAGATTCAGTCGTGCCTTCTCGCACACCAGGAAAGGCGCCCACAGCCTGATCCTTGAGCACGCATCCCACTACAGCCCTTTCTACAGCCCAATACCTGTCATTTTATCTTGCTCTTGAATTGTGTTGAAATGTCTCTTATGTTTTCATTTCTAGACATTGTTTGTGTTAAAACCAGGTCCCCTCCTGTCCTCAAATAATGTCTGTATTCCTATGTTATTTCTTATTGTCTAGTAATATTCAACTTTGTTTGAAGATCTGATGATACCAATTGAAGATAACACTTAGGTTTGACAATCTGCAATACAATGTTTTGACCCTAAGTCCAAAAGTTTTTGTTGACCCTTCTAGTTACAGTTTTCGTGTTTGAGCCAAGTGGGTACCAGTTGTCAGTTGGCTATGTAAAACTGAGCTAATTTTCTAAATAATCTATCGCAGATGGAAGTGAGCAGCTAGAGCAAAGAATTCCCTCCATCTGGCATTGTCTGTAACAGGATGATTGTTTTATCTGATGTCCCTGCCAGGATTGTGCAATATGAAACTCCTCTCACGCTGTCTTACATCATAAGATTAGGCCTCACCGTTAACTGAGAAATAACCACTTCTTGTCAAACTAACATACACGACTGATCCCTCAAAGCCTCTGGCTAATGAGAACATAGAAGACACAGTCCAGCAACTTTGAAGTGCATTCTGTTTGGAACTGATCAGGGATCAAATAGAATATCAGTGCTATTCTCCCTTGTAGCCTTAGAAAGAAGGCAAATCTGGCCATGGATATGGCACATAATGCATGGATCACTAAGAAATATTCTGGATAATACTGGATAAGATGGATAATACTCTGGAGTCTATTCTTTGAGCCTGTGGAGCAGTCTGGTATCTCAGAACCAAAGCTGAATTCGATATGTTACAACTGCTGGCAGTCCTTCTGGCATACATACATTATGTAACAATATCAAGGAACAGATATATGTTATACTAAGATCAGACACTTCCAAAGTATTCCACATCAATAACTAGGCACGTTATTTGGCATAGCAGCTTGTGATGTGGACTCTTCTATGAAAGATTTCCCTAATGGGCCATGAATCTCCATAGCACACAGACTATAATGGCAGATTTTTTTATATGACAGAATATTCATTCCAGGACACAGCAACTCCCTTTGGCAAAAATAACTTGGATATGGCAACAGTTTAACATAGCACTTATGGACAGATTTTCCCCAAAACCTCAGTGCCAGCTTCAATTTTCTCCTTTTGAGCTGAGCAGCCTGCTGGGACGGGATGCATTAGCTGGTGTACAATCAGACCACAACCTATAAGCCATTTGCACCAAGCAATCTGATCCACAAAACGTTACATAGGGCAAGTCAAAATAAGTCATAGTAGGGGTTTCTGTTCCCAAATAAGATACCATTAGTGCTTCTAAGATGTTGCTCCCCAGCTGGAGGATAAAATTCAGGATCCCAAATGAGGGTGGTGTGGTTGCTTAGTGGGTAGAAGTTTCCTCACACCTCCAAGGCTGATGATCTGAATCCCACCTTGACTGTCTGTGGTTATGTAGTTTGCATGTCCTCCCTATTCTTCTCATTTTTTCTCTATGACGCTGACCAGAATGAATGATTAGAATATGGAAGGATGGATGGATCTCATCCATGAACAATTACAGCTATAGGCATCATCACAAATTCAGTCAATTTATTCCTTGGCGGGTTCGAGATGGGCTGGTATGTCAACATGCTCATCACCCCAAGGAGACCCAAAGGGAATCACTTTCAATTGTATTTGCTCTCGGCATCTTCTCTCCAAAGAGCAAAGTGATATCAACACCGTTTCTTAGTGATCCATGCATTATGTGCCAATTATGTGCCACGATTATAAAGCCAGAGATTATGGGTGTATATTTTCTCATGTTATGTCAATCATCCCATTCATTTTCCCAGTATGGACAGAATAAGAACTGTCTGTAGCTCCTACAGGATGTTGTTTATACTTGTGGCAACCTGAAACATTACAGTTACAACTAAGTGGATAAAGGTAACAATTTCTTCAACTTACTGATGAGTTTATCGTGTCTTTGGTTTACATGAACAAAGGTCGTACTGTGTACATTTTTAAGTACAAGAGGCATGTATAAATGAAGCTTAACTGTGATTACCATGTATTCTGGGAGAGTCTTGGATAAAAAAAACTCTTTGATAACAGTCACAATACACTGTGTTTCGTAGGAACTTCCAATCCTACATATTACTCCATAGGCAGTTTACCGACTGGGCTGATTTCACACGTCTTTGTGAAACCTCTGTAATTCTTTTGCAGACAAAGAGTGTAATCCTTTTGTCGTAATCATCATCACCACCATGGCTATTATGCAATAATATTATTATCCTAGATGTATTCATTTCACCAATAATGTACTCATGCCAGGGGTACAGGAAAGCCTATTAAATGTCATCCTCTCTTTTTAAAGTATATCAACAAATTCTTGCAGGTATTTAAGCATAGACAAGTAACAAAGCGGCAAGCTTGCGTTAAACCTCACGCAGCAACATACTGGGCCCTCGCTTGCCGACTCAGAGGGTAGCTTAGCAACTCTTGGCTTCTGTGTAAAACCTGCCGTTCACTGCAGGTTGTCAATGACAACAGCACAATTTACAGATCCCTCACCAGCTGTATCACAAACATTAAAAATAAAAAACAATGTTCAAAGACACATGCAAAACATAACACACGATGAAGAAATGGAAGTCTTACAGCATTTATGAAGATGCAATGAACAAAAAAACAATTCCTATAGAATCTCCTAAATCCTTAAAATACAAACAAAAAATGCATAGCAGTTTTTTAATGACCCTGAAACCGAAATATATCACTTGTTACTGCCATAAAGAAAAGAAAACAAACAAAAACCTAATTAACAGAACAAAAAGAAATCAAAGGACTTTCCTTGTGATGAGGTCATTTTTTCTTATTTTGCCTCGAGCACCATAACATTGAGGTATTTTTGATAAACTGATTAGCTGATACTTATGGGCTTATGAGGCCAAGTGATGAAGAATACAGTAGTGGTGTTGCTGATGATGGTTTGGGTAGGAACAGCTCAATGGGGTAATAGTGCGCAAGGACACAGGGCACAAGGACATAGAGTCATCCTACGAAGCCCACATAGGGTTAGCATGGGTTTCATTCAGGAAGACCATTACTGTGCTCATCAGATCTATCAGAGGTAGTGAGAGAGAATTATTTTGTTTTGGGACGATGTATTCAAGTATAATTTGCCTCAAGCAGAAATTCAGGATAGGTTCTGAAATTGCATACAATTTTTAAATTTACAAAATACTCAAAGACCTAAGTATCTTTCACTTATTTAGCTTGAAACTGAAATTTCAAATACACTTGGGGAGTATCTAAATTTTTATACCATCCAGATAGTATACTGTAGTATAAGGTTTTTCTGCAGTATTTTCAAAAGCAACGGTCTTCCAGTGTTTCAAAATCTTAGCAATGGAATTCCTGAGGCATGGGGGAGGAGAAACAATACAATTTACCAATCTAATTTTGGTAGTAAGATTTCAAAATACCGTCGTATACTATATTATCATAATACTGCCCATGTCTAGTTTGAATCTGCCTAAAAATAGGTCTACTAGGGATTTAATATATAAGACGCTCCTCTACTTGCGAACGAGATACATTCCGAACGGCCGTTCACAACTTGAAATGTTCGCAAGTCATTATTCAACATTGTTTTAAGGGCATACGCAAGTACAAAGAACTGGGATGCTGGGAGTACGCACGCCACGCTGCTGCGTGGCAGGAGTAGTGGCCAGAACTCGTACTAGGTGGAATTGGCGTGCAGAAAAAAAAATGTATGTTCCGGACAGGAAACGGGAGTCCAACGAACACAATTTGGACTTACAGTCCTCTTCGTTCGTATGCCTGAAAGTTCGTAAGCTGAATGTTCGTAAGTAGAGGAGCGTCTGTATTTAAAAATCATGTCCATCTATCCTCGTTATTCTTATGCATTTGTGATTGTGAGAATATGGGTAAAGATTTTTTTAAAACATAAAAATCCCCATAGTTAATTGTGTGTAAAGGAGCATTTAAAAGAGGCACAACCTCGATATGCAGATCAATGAATTTCCTCCAAGTTCAGGTTATGCTTGATAAAGTGATTGGTGCAACATGTAAACGATATAAAATGATTCTTCATTTGCACAAGTACAGGTACATTGGAATGCTTTTCTTCATCTACGCCATCTCACTCTCCATGAGACATACAGACACATAAACAGGTGACAGCAAGCTTAGGGGCCACAGAACAGGGTCAGTTAGCGTGCAGTGCCCCCAGAGCTGGGGGTAAAGGGCCATACTCAATGGACATGTAACTAATCAGACATGACCCGAACCTGTGATTGTCTGAACACAGGCACAGAGCCTTAGCCTGTGGCACTACACGCCACCCCCAACATAAGTTGTCATTGTTGTGAAAGTTAACACTGAAATCGGTATTTTAATTAAATAAAGGTGCATCTATTCCCATTCATATTTCAATTAAAATTTAATCAAACCGAGAGTGGTAAGTGTCCAGGCAGGGGATCTACATTTTGAAAGGAGCCTCAAAATTTCACACAGCACACACAGGACTCGACTACCAGAGGGCGTTAGCTACCCCTAGGTGGGTATGCTGTGAATAACTGAAGAAAGAGAGGGTAACTTAGCTCATCTGGAATGCCAAACACATTGCCGAAGGTGATGTCAACCCCTGGAGTCAGCTGGCAAGAGTATACCCTCTCACCCCCTTCCTTGTTTGTTGACAGTGAGCTGAACAGGTTTTCTAGGGATCCGTAACTGCAAAGAGCAGTGTGACACTGGCCGAGTGCTGTGTAGCATATGGCACCTCTAATGATTACAAATGCACCCCTGAGGAAAGTGGAATCATGAAAATTACTGCTAATGGCCTAAGCTATTATCTAGGAGTCTCACTGTATATGAAAGCAGTGTTTTCACATAAATAGTGTTTACATTTTTATACCCATAAACATTTTAAGTTATGTTAAACTTCTCCAGTTATACTCCCATATCAATATAAAGTCCCTGCCATCCCCTCCCCCTCATCACCCTCCTGCACCCCGTCCTACCAGAGCAAATCTTACAGGTTTTCAACAAATAAGCCCATACGAACTCATCACTGTGAGGCACAGTGAAATAAGCTCCAAATTTGAAACCACGTATAGATTTACTCACAAAAAATGTGACATTGAGGAACTGGCACAGAATAAACACTCCCAAAATCTTTCTTCATTTATCAATGTATCATCCCACCTAATACTGGATGACTGATATCAGGCTTCGCATTCACTGACCTGGGTCCCAAGTGTAACGAGACTGTGACAGTAGTGGGCAGGGAGAGCCCAGCCGCCACACTCTTATACCAGGTTACATCATGACACGGAGCAGCACGAGAGTGATCCAAAGCTGTGGACAAACAGGGGGAGGAAGGGGAGCCTCCATCTGTTCTAGACACGAATCCCTGCTCAACCAAGCACAGAAACTCCAATGACAAGCAAATCCAAAGCTCGAAATGCATCAGCCATATATCAGCAGTGGTACATGACACAAATGCTGACAACCTCCTCACAATCGGACCACCGCCGCCACGATTACCTACCTCTTTTAAACACACAGTGAAGACGTCCTTTTGGGAAAGCAGACAGCTACATCGGCACAAGTGTAAAGTGTCCATGCTGAACAATCAAATACAGGGGTGGCAAACCTGATCCATGGAGAGCCTCTGATCTATTATATATTGAACTGAATTATAACAAATGGCACAAAAATCATACGTAGCTGTACCAACAAAGATAACTGCGTTATTATATTCAACAGCAGTGAGACAATGACTAAATTACACCCCCCCGCCCCCACCGGCTCTTTCTGGGGTGATGGGTCACTAAGGTGGGTTAGGCCTCTGTGCCTGTGATCAGAAAGTCGCCAGGTCAAATCCTATACTAAGCAGAATAGGTCACATGGTCACCCGGCCTTCGAACCAGGCCCCAAAACCCTGAAGACTGCTGCAGAGGATCTGAATAAGTGTCATTCTCACGAACCTGAGAATTTTTCCAAGAAAAAAAAATATATATGATGAAATAGGATTTGTTGTTTCATGTAGGACAACTGACATTACATGAATTTTGTAGATACATCACTGTGGAAAAGTCCTAGGCAGTCAAAAGAAATATTGACAACTGATTATCTGGATAGTATGTGTATATTTGCTCAGAGCAAAAACACATTTTTACATTTGAATATATGCAAATTAAGAGTAAAGCAATAAAAACTAAAAGGGATTTCTTCTGTTTTCCAAACAGTTACTGCTATCTGATACGGCTAGATGAACACCACTTTGGTTCCCAAACCTCTCCTTGGGGGCACCCCAGCCATTCCTTGTATTTGTTAAATTTCACCACCAGTGTATTTAATTAACTAAATAGGTTTTAAAAGTCAATAAAGTACTCATTAACCATACGAGACGTCCTAGTGGTCGAGTCAAAAAATACATGTGAAAACTGGATGGTTGCTGCAATTACTGCGGTGATTATAGGAGAGGTTTGAAATCGTCACAGAAAGCTAACACACTTTTATAGACATAATATAGTTTTACACAAATTTTAATCATCATTTTCTTTGACTGCCTAAGACTTCTGCACAGTACTGTATATTAAAACAAAGTCATTTGTTCCTCTGAATGAATGATTTTTTTTTACCATTTCCTTAAATTTGGTGAAATGCTTTTATTTATTACATAAATAAATGGTAATATAATAAAACTGATGATGGTATGTAAGCTGAAGAAGGAGTCCTACCGGGCCTTTTTGGCCTGTGGGACTCCAGAGGCAGCTGACGGTTACCGGCAGGCCAA
>JAODLD010000046.1:24997776-25019135 GCA_026781065.1 Mormyrops boulengeri
GGCTGGGCTCTCCCTTAGAGATAGGGTGAGGAGCTTGGTCATTCAGGAGGGACTCAGAGTAGAGCCGCTGCTCCTCCGCATTGAGAGGAGCCAGATGAGGTGGTTCGGGCATCTGTTAAGGATGCCTCCTGGACGCCTCCCTGGTGAGGTGTTCCGGGCATGTCCCATTGGGAGGAGACCCCAGGGAAGACCTAGGACACGCTGGAGGGACTATGTTTCTCGGCTGGCCTGGGATGGATGGATATAATAAAACTACCCCATAGGCAAAATTGACAGTCTAGACAATGAAGTAGTATAATTTCAGTCTTCAAACTAATTTTAAAAATGAGAGAAAATTGATGCTATGAGTTTGTGAAAATGACCCATAAGAGAACAAGATGGAATATGTGAAGCTTAAAGCACCCAAATGTATCTGCACAAATGGGAAAAAACATCATCTCTATTACCCATACAGATCAAATCACGTAAAACCGTAATGCAGTCCATAACCCCCAAAAAGGCTCACGAAGACAATGACAGAATTATCTCTGGGAAAAGAAAGCTCAATTAGCTCTCAAGACAGCTGAGAGCGTGGCGTGTCGAATGGGTGTGTGTGTGAATGAAAGGTGTGCAACATCACACAATGTCCTTGTTATTTGTGGTTAAATCTTGTTTTTTTTTTTTACAAGTGTTGAGCACGGTAATCTAAGTCAAAAAACCTTTTCAATGCATGAGAGAAAGCTCAACTGATACAAACATACTGCAGCTCTTTCATTATGACTCACAGAATAGTGTATCAAAAAAAAACTTGTTTTCATATATGTATTTCACGTTTCACCTCTCAAATATTACTCTATACATACTCACCTATTCTCCATAAAGTAGAGAACATTGGAAGTCAATACTTTAATCAAGATCATAAATTTAACTGACAATCCTAGCTAGCTGAAATGGCATAATTTATAGACATACAATAATTAATAATTGAATGCGTAATTTAGTCAAAATTAATTTTATATTAAATAAAAACTGTACTTGTAAGTACTAGTTTGCTTATACCCCACTATAAGGCGCATCACATAAATTTCCGTCTTTTTAATGTTCCTACTTTTCAGAGTGTACAAAAAACAGGTTATGAGGTGACACTGAGGCCTTTGGTGATTCCTGGCTCATTCTCGAAGGACCATAGTTCAATATATGCTACTCATTATGAGGAGACTGAGAAAGCATCATCAAGAGGACTCCAGCTACCCGATGCATGCTGAGAATTATGCCAAGCCATGCTGCCATTCTTTCCCCCAAAAGGAAACATCTGGTATTGCCAACATTCCCACCCCGCACCCCTTCTGATCTGTTTGCTGTCAGCCACAGTCTACAAGATGCAGGATTCATAAAGCAACTTAAGAGTATTCATGGTGTTACTCGGCGTCTTCTCCACAGACAGCTAATGTGGCACAATGGAAATTTGTTTCGATTCCTCCAAAAGGGTAACACTTTCCCATACTTGGGTTTATTTTACTGCTGACATTACTAACCAATTAATCAGGAATCCAAAGGTATACAGATGTTAAAGAGCTAAAAAATTCCTTTAGCTCATTTGGGGAACATATGCTGGAACTGTTTAATATAACCAGAATAGATTAGTCTCTTAAAGATCTACACATTTACTAACTAATGAGTCATATTTCAATAATAAATGAACATTAACAAGCTTAGATTTAGTTCATACATCACTACAGTAATTTAATATATAGTAATTATGGCTGGGAAATCCGTTGTGTTAACGCATTGCATAAATTTTACAGTGATAACACATTATTATTTCAATGAACGTTTTGACAAAAGCAATATTTTGTTACCCAAATGGGAGAATAATATGACCAGAGATTTTAATGGAAACTGATAATATTCTTTCCTGGTTTTGTGATGTTGCACAGAATGTCAGAATTCAGAGCTAAAATCGATGCGCCTGTTAAGTAAATGTGATAATATGTACATGTGGTATACGTCATTAACCACACCAAGGTACGCCATTAAAAAAATAAGTAAATTTAAAAAAATTAAATAAAATAAAAAATAATAATAATTTCACTTCCCTACGTATAGCAGAATACCCTCTCTTTTCTTATTGCCATCTGTTCATTGAGCCTTTTTGAAAGCACTGAATTTCAGCTTGTTCTAGCTTGCAAGAATTATTTTTGTCAGAAATGAATATTCTGTACATCAGAAGTTTAAGTTAAACCATAAAAACAAATATTAAATATAGGTCATTTTCATGAACTCTAGAATTTAAAAAAAGTTATGATGAACTGAGGTGTTTGGTTTTTTGGAGAGCAATTCACATTACCTTTCTAGCTATATTAAAATTATGTAATTTGTTGCTGTGATTGGATGATTTTTTAAACCCCTTTCCACAAAAAGGTAGCTACAAATTTGTAACACAAAACTACATAATTTTTTTTTGTATTTTATTGCACATAACCCATAAATAATAATAAATAATAAATAAATAATAATAAATAATACATTTCTATAAGATGTATATTTTTCCTAAATTTTTGGTTTGTTTTGTCATTTTTTTCTCATCTCAGTAACTCTTGCTCTGGATTTGATGAAAAACTTACTTATTATGGAAACAAATGGTAACATAAATCTGATTACCCACGCTATAGGCAAAATTGACAGTATAGACAATGAAGTTGTAAAATATGAAATATGAGTCTTCTAACTAATTTCGATTATGCTAATGAGTTTGTGACAAAGACCCATATACCTTTGTGCTAATTCTACATTAACTTGGGGATTCGGTATATAAATAATTCATTAAGTTTTAATATAAATGCATATATTTATAAGTTTTAATATTAGGTGTGATTATTTAATCACACAACACTGGAATACTGTGCAAATAAACACATTTCTTTTTTGTTTTTTAATCGATTCTCAGCCCTAAAAGTGATTTATAATTTAATTTATATATTAGCCATGATACATGGTACATTTACTATCAGAACTATGTTATTCCAGTATTATATAATGTATATGCTTTGAAAAATTAAATATATACAATTGTTTAGCACACTGAGTCAAAATTGTGAGTACACTGGTACGTCATGACCAGACCGGTGCAAGAAATATCAACCATAAAGATAAGCATTCGGTAAGAGGTTTACATTAGAGGGAAGCTGGGTGAGCAGATTGACTAGGATAATAAGAAGAGTTTTATTTGAGGGAGTACACGGCTGCCCATGAGAAGAGGACTGCAGTCCAAGCCGAATGGATAAAACACTGTTCGGAGTTCAAATAAAAACCCTTGAAACTTAAGCATCACGACTCTTAAATTCTTGAATACCAAAAAACCAGGACATGAAATCAGAATCAATCAATCATAAATAAATCACCAAAATAACTTGTTAACTAATTAATAATAGTCCAACAGGTGATGTCACAGACGGGTGTTTAAGTGCTAATGACAAGGGCCTAAGGAACAGACATATCTCCAACAACATCATCAAGTAAAGACTCCTGTTTATTCGAAGTTCTTGACTCCTCTTCCTACTGACCTGTTCGCTGCTTTCTGGAGGCTTCCACACAATAAGGGACAGTAACGCATTAAGTAATTGGATCCTAATAAGAGTAAACATCAGCTTCTCTAAGGTCAAATATACCCTATAGGTTGTTAGCACAACCCGTACTCACATTTTGATTCTCAGCATGACCCATGATCCCCACTTGGGTGAGTGGAGTGCAGTACAGTGGCTTAAATTACCAATGAGCCATAATTCATACTTGGACCAGTTTGTTGTAGTCATGTTAACAGCAGATACCATATCTGAAATAGCTACATTCAAGACTGAGAAGGGAGGGCTGGCCCTAACTAAAATATATGAAGACTAAATCTTGCGTTCATGCTTTATTTCAAAGATAAATTTGAGCTGAAAAAGTAAACACAGAAAATGACAATGGCCACTGAATGTTATTACCTTTGATGCAATACAAGATAACTGAAATAAAAATGCAATGAGCTTCAATTAGAATGAATCATGCAGAGAGAATCACTGTGGGAAACATGCTCCATGCACACATGTCCCAAGGTTTGACTAAGCTGGAAGAAAAACACAGACGAATGCAGCTCAAGCAGATTTGGGGTCAAGCAATTAAGATAAAGTGATCTTGGCTTCTCTGATAATAAAGACTACATTAAAAGGGCTGAGAAAAGTGGAGGATATTGTCATCAGTACTAAAGACAGACAACACCATAAACCAGATACCATAAAGAGGAGAACTGATCTACAATGCTGCCACACCCAAAGAAGGGTGGTATCCTGGGCAGAGTTGAAATGTCTGATGAAAATGTATATTCTGCACCCACTGAATGGAGCACAGATACATACAGTAGAGAACATAGCGAGTGTCTGGGGTGTCGTCTGGCAATTGATTGAGGAATGGCAGCTGTTTATCTCCAGAAAGGTTCCAGATAATTGCCTGCCTATGGTGCTGACTATGACCAGCAATTTAAGGTGTCTACCTGGACCACTGAGGAATTATCCATGTAAAGGCATGATTATATGGAAGTCTGCTCATATGGCCCAATTAAATAGTCCTTCATGGCTAGTCTGTTTAGTTCAAGCTGTCCAAGATACTGAAGAACACAAAACCAGACTGGGAAGAAAGGGGTGGATGCTGTGAACCATCTGGATACAAACACGAACTTGATTGTAAGAGCACTTCAAATGGGTGTCAACCACTGTTTAAGGGGCAGTGCTCAAAAGAAGCCACATCTCTCAAAAAATGAGACTCTGGGCCAAGACAGGCGAGAACAAGGGCAAACAACTGTGGCCCTCACAGAGTCACTCTGATGCCTTTGATATTTTTATGGTAAAAGTGATCACCAAAACATTATGAATGATGAATTATGACTCATTGGTAATTTAAGCCACTGTACTGCACTCCACTCACCCAAGTGGGGATCATGGGTCATGCTGAGAATCAAAATGTGAGTACGGGTTGTGCTAACAACCTATAGGGTATATTTGACCTTAGAGAACTTGATGTTTACTCTTATTAGGATCCAAATACTTAATGCGTTAGTGTCCCTTATTGTGTGGAAGCCTCCAGAAATAGCTCATAAACAATCCTCCCTCATCTTGTTTAACAAGGCTCTGGAATGAACGTGCAAATTATGACTGGAAAAAAAAACTTCAGCTGCATCTGAAAGCACCCCACAGTAAAACATTCCAGATGGAAATTTAGGGTGTCCCCTACCTGGTACTAGATAGGTGTACCTAATAAAGTGGCCAGAATATATATCGGTATGATTCCAATTACATGTATGCATTTAGAATTAAAGGTCGTAAACATCAATGGACAGCAAATTACAAAGTAACCTCTTAATTTAGCATGGAAAATCATGGATGGTTGCATACATTATTAATCCCGAAGGAAACTGAATGGCATTAGTTGGCATGTTTTCTTTGGCTTTGTTACAGTAATTCTGACCTTGAATTCATAAATGCGCCTTTAGCCCAAAAAAAAAGGCTGTTTCCAACATGATTCCTTCTCTGTGAGATACGGAGAGTAGATAACCCTCACTCCAGGGAGTCCTCATACTGGCTGAAAGTTTGCTAGGAGAGTGTGTCCTTCACTAGGATGAGCAGTGTGCAGCACAGTGGGTGAGGATGCTGTACCTGTGATTGTAAGGTTACCAGTTGAACTCTATGGGTCAGTAGAGTCATTTCACTGTAGGGCCCTTGAGCAAGGCCCTTAACTCCCAATTGCTCCCTGCTTTCTCAAAAACTGTACATCACTTTGTATAAAGCGTCTGCTAAATTAATAATAATAAATGTGTGTTGGCAATTGGGAGAAGTAGAAATTTACTTTTGACCCAAAATATTGTTATATTCATATTTAGCTATCATTCTTTTTTCATTTTCATCTTCTTTTTTATTTCTGTTTTTACCGAACATGTCTGTACTCAGCCCAAACACCAACCAAGGTGTCGGTAGGATTTCTACATTCAGCTTCATTTCCTGTTTCCATGACAACGAGAAGGAAGGAAAAAAGCATAACCTTGTTCGGAATTTAATAAACAATTGTCAGCGATAACGATTCAACTGGCAACAACTGCTGAATAGAAGCCGCACACAAACAAGAAATGCATGATTGTGCAAATATCTTGTCGTCTTCTTAAAAAAAGTTGATGAGTAACAAAAACACTGGCCACAACATAAAAGTCTGTTGCTTAAAACAAGGAAAATATTTATTATTGTAATATCTAAGAGAAAATATGTATAGAGAAATAATGAACGTCTCTACAAAGTCTTTATGAGTATTTGTTGTAAAGGCTTTCCTTTATCCTTTAATGTCAATTTATATTTGGAAATTCTTAATTAGAGATTTTGCAATCTTATCATCCTTTTTAAAATATTGAAATGAAATGCTGGCTCAGTCAGGTTTAAAAAAAGACCACATAATATCAATATATCCATTTTGAAGTAGGAAATGTTCATTCACTTTCTAACAGTTTGGAAATTATATTAAGTTTTACCTTTACTTTTTATACATTAATTATCACAAAATGACATGAGTTGGGGATACAATGCAATTAACATTTGAAACAAAGGACAACTCATTATTTGAGAGACAATTTTTATTCTTGGTCAATGTGCCTCTTAATCTGTTTTTGTGGCTGATCGGGTACCTATCGCTCTAGATGCTAATACGCTCAACAGTTCTTTTTCTGTGGCTCAAATTCCACTCAGGTTTTCCCTTGGTGCTCCAAACAAATTTATCTGGGGTTAAGTGGGTTAAAAAATAGGTTTATGATATCTATTAGCAGGGTTTATGAGCAGGGACTGTATATTCAGAAGTGTTTACAGGACTGACAAGATATCAAAAATACATTCATTGTCACTCATCTCTGGAGTCATCTTAGTAGAAATAAAATGTTTCATGAAACAAAACATGAGCATACAGTATATGACAAAATTCATCATGAATGCTCCACTAAATTGTGTGCACCTCCCTTAATGAAAATTCCAGTATTATTCTGAAATGGGCCTAACACTTGACCTAACCATTCAAAATGAGTGATATCCACTTTTTACCAGAATAAGCCTAACTGGTAGAAAACCTGGTATTAAGGCAAAATATATGATTTAACCAGGAGAAAAAAAACCATTTACAATGAAAACAAACAGATGTGTTTCCATGGGATGCACCAGCACAGTCTTCAGTAACTAAAATTCTGGATTTTAGATTTGTTTCATAAGCTTTTGCTGTCACGTGCCCATGTCTGTCCTGTGCCTATCCCTAATATTTCTTTTTAGGATGTTGTCAAAAGATTTGTCACGGTGTTAGGAACAGAACAGTCCTAAATGGGACGTTGAGCATGACTGTTGTGTAGCATCATGGCTCCACACCCTGACTGAGAGCATGGTGAGACAAACAAGCTTTCTGTCGTTTCATATACCCACCTACAGAGCACAACACCAGGACGCTAGCTGTCATTATGAAGGTGGTTGACCTTAACAGAATACAACTACAGGAGAATCTGACACAGAACAACAGGGAAACCATAACCTTCACCAAAAGACAAAAAAATCCATAAAGTAAAACTAATAAAGAATCCAATGAACAATAACAAACAATTCACATTACGCACACCCGCAAAGCATGCTGGGAAGGATATCCCAGTAATTATTCAGCAACTCCCCTAACACAACTACAGCAACATACTGAGTCTAGCTGTATTATAAAGTATCTCACCGGATCTCTATTTTAGCACAGTGGTGTGTGCATGTGTGGGAAGTAAATTTCTCCAGCACAGAGAAAAAACACTACTGATCAAGCTTAGTAATTAACGCGTGGGTCTGTTCTGGGATGTGGTATGCAGGAGATGTACCTGTCTGCCAATCTAGGCAGAAATCTTAGGACTTGAAAACATAGCCTTTTGTCCTGAAGACTACAGAAAACAAGAATGTATCTTTTTTGTTTTATTATGAACCTGTGTCCATGTGCCATTTTCTATAATGTATACATTTCCGGATGAAATAAAATATACCTGGTAAATTTGTTAATTGAATTGTTTGTCAAGCTAACCAATAACAGCCTGTATATGTACAGGTTCAGTGTTTGAATATTTAATGAAGACTGGGTGGTGTTAATGTCTAAATGAACACAGCATTTTTAGATGAAAGTCTACTAGTTCATCATATTTCCAAAAAAAAAAGGTCAGAATTTGGCTCTTGTTTACAGGCCTGTGGTGTTTGATGAAACAAAGGCAGATTTATTTAAGCAGCTCTGCATTTTTGGAGAGTCTGTTCCTCTTCTAATCCAAAATTTGCACAGCTGTACTAAACAACCTGTCTGTAGAAATCCTGATGTAAAATTGAAGACTTTTAAAGACCTTTTTAATACCACTTCAAGCCGAAATTAAGGCTAAACTGCAAGCGGAAATATGCTTTGACAGAATCAATACCCATACATTTACAAGACAGTAACTACACCCACTTTTCATTCAAGTTTGTATTAAAAAAAAGTTCCAACAATTGATGTGTGAATAATAAATCAGTCTTTACAAGGTGACAGTCAAGGCATAGGTGACTCAATTATGAGAAATCCTCCTACCAAGAAACTTCAATCAAAAGAGAGAAACAATGGACTTAGATTGACATTTAATGTTCCATTCTCTAACATTAAGAGCATAAAAAGTGCCAGATTTAACAAATCCTTGAATATTTCAATTTACACTTTCCCATGTGTTGCTACTTCAAAGACACTGCCAAAGACAGGATACCTAGGTAATGTGCGTTTTGATACGTAGCTACATACAGCCCATGCTACTTAAGGCACCAACTAAAAAATGTTTTTTGTATCAAACATTATCAAAATGAAGGGGTATACTCCAGAACAGGGGCCTGTATCAAAAAGCTGACTTTGTTGCTTAGCCAGATAACTTGTCATATTACAGGTACCCCAGTTTAAATGGACTTCTTTATTCTCTTACATTTAGCCCAGACTACTTTAAATCTGACAAGTTATCCAGCTAAACAAGAAATCCTGCTTTGTGATACAGGCCCCTACTTGGAAAAGGATAGGCTCACGGGCTAAATTACTGTGGCATTATGTACATATGGATATGACCAAGATATGATCAAGGGATATGAACAAGATCCTTTCCTAAGTCAGTCTTTAAACTGAATTTGTAGTTAAATCGGAACAGGTACATACGGTTCTTATTTAGTGTCAGTTAGGCAAATGTTTGTCTTAGTATATAATATAATTTTACCTTTCTATTCATATAAAACAGAAATACTTGCAAAAAAGCGAAAACATCTTAAACATAATAATACAGTACATAGTAATGATATCGTAATTATATAAAAAAAAAAGTTTAGATAGAATTTTTTTTTAATACTTAAGGTTAACACTCTCGTTCCACTGATGTTTTGCATATCAGAAGGGGTATTTCTGAGGTAACATCACAACAAACGCTGGAGCCATGTAATGTTTCCATGAGCGTAACAAAGTAGCATGTGCATTCATTATTACAAACCATTGTATTTAACTGAAATTTTTTATATCATAGGCTTTATACCAGTCCGCTTTAATACTTTTCAAAGCCTTAATTGGTTCAACTCCAATCTATGACTTAAGACCGTTTAATAACCCGTAACACCCTGTGAACACTCATACATGGTGCAAAAAGATAAACTTTGAATGATTTAGCACATGATCCTCTGTGAGCACATATATTGCAAATTGCAAATCTTTCATCTTAACCAGATATCTGGTAAAACTCCCAGGCCGGTGACAAAATAGTTCGCTGCTGCTGAGCTTAAAACCTCATACACATATTTTAAGTCATCTACGCACATATTGTACGTCATCTGCAAATTTGGAATTTAACACTGGCAAAATTAAAGGGCATCCATCGAGTAATTAAGACTGAAAATAAGTTGATTTAAATTGGCTGCCAATGGATTGCAGCACCTCTAATACCAGTGGTTCTCAAACTTATCAATACAACTAAATTCCCCACAACAAAATTTGGCAGCCAGCAAACAAACTGAAAATGATCCATCGAATACTTTGAATACAACCACTGCGCTCACGAGATGCGAGATCCCACTGACCTTTCCTTCAACTGCTGGCACCTAGCACTACTGCTTAAATTTTGGAGCAATTTCTCTCAAAATTAAATCAGATTTTATACATACAATGTTTATGTAAAGTGCTAGTAAGATCCATCATAGATCATCATGTTCACAAAGTCAAATGCCTTTTGCACTTGCCCTTTATTTTCTTGCCACCAAGTGGCATTGCTCCAATTTTGATTTGTCTCAAAATTTGATCACTTCCAGATTTTCATGCATATAGTGTGTCTGCAAAATCTGAAAAAGATTAATACTTTGCTGTGTTTGTTATCATGCTCATAAGAAAGCGTCTGCACTGGCAGACCAGTCCTAAAGCCATACGCATTATGTGTAATTCTGCAGTACCTGGTATAGATGCCATCCAGAACACTGACTGTGGCTTCTTGCGCTGGCACAAAGGAGCCTAACTGGGCCATGATTGCGATGAGGGCCACCTGCCGGATGTAAGAGCTCTTTCCCCCCATATTTGGCCCAGTGATGATCATGACCCGCTTGCCATTTCCCTGTGCAAAAGACACAGAGATGAATTCCTTAAATCCAAATACAGTGTCCTGACAAAATGCAATATCCATCATTTAATATCAGCATTTATCTCTGTGTATCTATATATACAGTACATGCATACATTTACGCATACGTTATTAGGTATACTTGATTAACAAATTATTTGGCGGGAACCGAATATAATCAGCATGCAGACAAGGTCAAGAAGTTTACCTACTGTTCAGCTGAGAATTAGATCTTAAGACTTATGATATATGTAATTTAAAATATTAGATGATTGGTGCCAGACGTGGCAGTTTCAGCACCTCAGAAACAACCACCTTCCAGAGATTGTGAAACTTTACGTTATTCTGTTATTATCTGCAATATCATTAAATCTAAATCATCGTAAAGCATGAATAAACCTTTCATTCATTAAACTGTAACAACAACATAACCCTAATGACTCTGTTTACAGAAAAGATTTTTTAAATTGTGATATATAGATTTAGTGTGTTTGTGAAAACAAGATAGAACCATTAATTATGAAGGGAATAAAATACTTCTATTGACTTCCATGAAGAAAACTAACATACATTACAATAAGTCATTGCAATGAAATAACAGGTCATGAACATTATGTTGAGCTTTATAAGACATTTCATCAAAGAGGAACGACAGATAGTGTGCTAATGAAAGTCATACTTCTTACTATCCCTGTCATGGGCCTTAGACAGTTGAAGAGAAAAAACAATATCATATTTTGTCGATTGGGGAAGGGGCCTCCCTCAGTATATTTTGCCAACTGCAGGACCCCCCTATTTTTTGCTAACCAGGTTTGGAAGGTCCTCTTGGTATATTTTGACAAGTGTGGGGGATTATATTGAAGTTGTATAGCAATCAGCTGGAAGTGTCATATACCGCCATCAACCAGTCGCCAACCACTGCAGTACATTAACAGGTACTGAACACCAGAAGTATATCACAATATAGGAGGACACTGAGGAATATGCCTCCCGTATCTGGCAGAGTCGTACATGCCGACTATATATAAGAGGTGTGACCAACGAGCATCCTCGTGGGAACTGTGGGCAGTCTATGTCAAATATTATTAAAAAAACTTTATGGTGCAGCGTATTATCTAACTGCTTAAACCACAGCGGAACATAATGTAGGGCGGACCAAGGCATCGCAAGCACCGAAGGACGAGGAAACCTGCTTGTCAGAACAGAACGTTTTTTTTTTGTAAGTACAGTTTTCATTTTTGTTTTAGTTCACAAATAATTTTCTTTTTTAGTGTCCGTTTTTGTTTCAGTTTTAGTTTACAAGAATATCACTGGTCCAACCAAGCCCACTACACACTGGCACCGTCAATCCACGCAGGGTAAACCCAGATTTAAGTCTAAACATTTTCTCAAACCCTTATTCAATGCAGATTCTAAGGTAGCAGGCAGAAAGCTTTAATAATGCGCGTATTTAGCAGCTACAAGGACAAAAATATTTAGAAGCTAATGATAATTTTATAAACATGAATAGACAACACTTAAGGAGGTGGTTCTGCTTATTCTGGCGATCCAGAATAGCGTTTGTCTCTCTTCAGGTGCTCGTGCTCGGGGGTTGTGGGATCGTGCCTGGGTACAGCACAAGGCAGCTGGGTGTGAGTATGGTGTCATCACATTACGACGGATCATCTTATCGATGCTTCTTAATTACAGGCTTGATCTGTGTGATCCTGAATATGGCGTGATTGTCTGTGCCATTCATGGTGGTTTCACAATGTCAGAAACATTCACGCTTCAGGTATTTTTATGCACTACACTGTCTAGAGTTTCCAGAGAGCAATGTGATAAACAAAAAGCATCCAGTCAGCAATATTTCCGCAGCCAAAAATATTTTTAAAAGGAGAGAATTCAGAGGAGAAGCAAAATAGAGGAGGTAAAAAAATCAGGAATACTCAGTTTTTTTGGAAGTTAACCAGCTCCCCCCAGTGTTACGCAGCCTGGGGTTTATGAACTAGGGCTATGCAATGTAATGAAATTATCAGTAATCAACAATATCAGATAAGTAACCCAGTGTCAGTTTGTGACAAGGACCAACCAGAGATTGCCTTTGTCAAGGAAGTAGGCTTAAGCTATACACAAAGCAAAGTAAAAGATTTATGATTTGGTTTTCGGTTCAGCCTCCTAGCCTACGAAGAAATAAACAATGGGATTATTTTTTAATTTGTTTTACGGTATGCGAAGGTATTAGTGTATGTAAATATTGGACATGAGGGTGGCTCACAGTACTATGGAAAGAAATGTTTCAAATCTTGCCACAAAGCTGCCCTTGATTCACTTGATGAAGGGACTGTGAATTCAAGTTATTGGACATATTAACGCATATCCAGAGGTCGCTACCAATACCACTTTTTAATCCAAAGCGTTGAATTGTGCAGTTCAGTATATGGTATTAGACTGTGACAAATTACAGTCGACCCTTCTGCATCGCGACTTTCTCCACTGTAGTTTTGATATATATTGCGGGGTCGGCATAAGAAACAAGATGGGAATTTGAGTTTTGCGAAAGCCACAGACGACATGCGAAGGCCAGCATACATATAAAAAGTTTAGTGACTCATAAATGCATAATGAATATGTACAGTACTGGTTTGGAGGGCGGCAAGCGTGTTTACAGCAGCCTTTCATGTAATATCTCGTAGTGGTCTTTGGATCTCGCATTTCTTGTATCTTTTAATTTTGTTCACCAAGGGAATCAAAAGATTTGATGCAGTTTTTCCAAATTGCAGGGGGCCTGTGCTCCTAACCAGACTAGAGGTTGACTAAAGGGGAAGGATGACCAGGCCTTTTCAATATGCACACCTAATCTTTAATTTTTGATTTGAAGGATTCAATATTACCCCAATATTTTTATAATATTTGTAATAATCACATATTACTCTTTTTACTCTATCACCCAGCCGTATTGTGAACCCCTACTAGTAAATTCCTTAGTAGCACCAGGATACATTAACTAATATATACATTATACCCGAAAAACCTTTTACTGCAACTCAAAGCACCAAATTGTAAAACCTAAAATGGAAGTAAAGGGCATGTCTTTGTATGATCTCACCTGTAGATGTGCGTCATTGGGCACATACTGGTTGTGCTCACCTATCAGCACATCAATGACAGGGTGCCTCCCCTCCTTTATTACAATCTGCCTGTCCTCTTCAAGAATCAGTGGTCTACAACAGAAAAAAAACAGACCGTGTGTTCAATGAATGTTCAAAGAAAATCTACCATCTGACTAGACAATGAACCCTTGAATGAATTTTGAACTGCCAGGCAACTTTCTGTTGATATTTTAAAATAGAGCTTTCATGATTACTCAGCTAAACTTGTTTATAGGCAGTCCCTAGGTTACAAACAAGATCCATTCCCTAAGTCTGTCTTTAAGTGAAATTTGTAGGTAAGTCAAGAAAATAATAATACAGTACATAACAATGATAACAATTATACAGTGATAATAAAAATAACTACATACAGTACTGTACTGTCCCTCGAGTGAATATAATATGCTTTTGTAGCAGTTTGTAAGTTCGAGTTGTCCGAAAGTCGAACGTAAAAATGTGCCCTCTCACTTAGTAATATGGCAGAAAGAACATGGACCATAGCAGATGAAAAATAAGACCGAAAGCTTCAGTTGTGTGGACGCACTTCACAATACAAACACAACAGAAATACAAATACGTTAAAAGAAGTAAATTAATAACAAAAGTCATTGATGCAAAAAAAAAACATTTAATTACACTGTTCAAATTAAAAGTCATTGCATTTAATAATGCCTAAATTTGGGGGCTGTAATTTAATGTTAATGTGCATTTAAACAATGAATATTTCAACTGAAAATATTTCATTTGTAATTTCACTGGTAAAATAATTAACAGAAAAATATTCAGCTTCCACTATTCAATTTCAAAATATACAGTTTTCAAAGCGTATCTTTATAATTCAGTCTCCTGAATTCAGTTCATTTACTTTGGTCTCAATAAATTTCAAGAGGTGTAATATTCAGTCCTATTATTTTCGCTTTACAAAAACACTGCTACAATATCAGTGGTTTGGGTCATATCTGCAGTGACACAATCAAAGAAAATCTACTGATCTTTCAATCAGTGCAACATAACTTGTACTTATTGCATGCTGATTATTGACTCTGGATCTAGATGAGAACTCTGTCGGCACTCAGTCACTCATCCTGCTAGTCCCAGATGTAGAAGGTTGAATTTCGGACCATATTTTAAATCACTGAAATTGTAGCAGCATATTTGTAAGGCGAAAACAATTGGACTGAATATTACACCTCTTGAGTTTAAGGCGAAAGTAAATTATCTGAATTTTGGTGACTGAATTATAAAGATGCACTTTAAAAACTATATTGGAGAAAAAAATTATAATAAAATAAAAACTATATTGGAAGCAATTTGTAGATGAGTGAATTGATTATTTTACCAATGAAATTGCAATTGAAAACTTCTCAATTAAAATATTGCTTAATATAACAAATGTTCACAAAAGAAAGAATGAGTTAAAAACTTACCCAAAGCAAACTATAGCCAAACAGTCAACATCTATTATTAATACATGAAGACCAAAAGGGCTAGAAGCAGCTACTTGACGCTGCAGAAACCTTGTAAGAACCCTTGTCAACCAAATGTAACAATGTAATCTCCTACACAAACAGAAAAAAAGCCTTTACCACTAATGAAAATGAGACTTTGTTTTCTTCCATAATTTTCAGATTTTTAAAAGGCAGCAGGGGTGACCAAGGGTGGGTTGTTGGCATAAATGTGAGCCAATAGGTCACATCAACTCCTCCACAACAAATGTCCCGTTACATAATTAGCTGGATTCTACTATAGCTTAAAAGACAGGCCTATGAAGACCAGATGCAAAACCTGGTCCTTAAGTACATTTTCATGCTATTTAACTCAAATAAATAACTTTAACTCAATAAATCAGAAATCTTTTATGTTTTAACTTTCAGATCTGAAAAAAGTATCTAACTGGACCCAAATCCTCCATTACAGCCATGAATAAAAATAACCAAAGAAAATCCATCAAATGCAGTTTCATGGGGGTGGGTCACTTGCATGTACCTTAAAATCAAGACTTTTTATACTCTAAATATTCTCCAATGCTCTGTCAGTATTGCTTGTTTTTTTTTTTTTTTACTTACCACTGAGCTGTCCAATTGTTACCTATCTTGTTCTTTACAGGAAACTTGCATGATAGCAAGGCAGTAAAGCAAAGTATTCTATATTCTGAAAACTTCGCATTTGGCTGAACCCAATTTTTCCCTACAGTAGCTTGTACTGTTTCCAGATTTGCACAATACAAAATGAATAGGAAACACTATGAAATAAATTAGATAAGTTGTATAGGACTCAGGGATTTATTTGATCCTAAACTATGTCTGGCTAATGATATATTTTATTCTGACAGTATATTGGGCAATGCAGAAAGAACCCTTTATCTTATCTAATTACAGATCAGAGATACAGTGTTTAATCGCTGCATGTAGTGCGGTATAGTTAACATTATTGTAAACAAATAAATAGGTATTTGATTTGCTTCTTTTCAAAAATATAGCAATCTTTGCCCCAAACCAATAACACAACTATGATGCAATTATGCAAAAGTAACAAAAGAAGGATAAATCAAGAATAAAAACATACTTCCACAGGATATTTAGACCCCCAGCAAACCAGTACAAACATTTAAGGTTGGTAAACTTCCCAGAATATACTATTTACATGAGTGCATATTACTTAAAAATAGGAATCTTCAGTGCACTCAGGGCTGGTATCATTACTAATCATTTGGAGAATTAAATACAAAATACTACAATAGACATCACAAGAGCGACAAGCTTTATGTACCTCAGCAGAATGAGATTAGAAGCAATTGCCTGTAATATCCATGGAATAACCAACACTGTTTAAAACAGTTAATTTCCTTTAAGGTTTAAAATTTAAATTGAAAAACATCTTGTACTTTACTGGTGGAGTATTTTTATAGCAACAAGTCCTGTCCTGATCCAGTGCAAACTAAAACAGCAACACATGGAAAGACACTACATCCCTAGCGGTCATCGTGTAATGAAACTGTAGATTTATAATCCTGCCCTCCTGTCATTACCAAGCTCTCTTAAGAAAAACAGATTGAGCTATGTCCTCTCGCCAAGACCTAAAACAAAGAACAGCCAGTTCTACAACCCCATCAAAATTCCAATAAGGTGAAATGATTTTTCTTTGTTTTTTTTGTTTTTTTTTAATAAAATCTATATTGCTATGGAAATGATAAAAAAGAATGCCTTTTGGTACACACAGTGGTTTTTATCGCTATTTTAGGGAGGTTCAACCTCACAATATTCACTGAAAATAATCTGAAAATAATCAGCGAAAAATATCACTGATCTGCCATCATTGATAGAATAGGTCTAATTTAACACTGAGCAGGTGTTCTCCCCCTAGCCAATAAAGGGCAACTGCTGGATCTCAGGCTTTAGGTTTGGCTCTGGTATCATACAGTATCTGTACCTCCATGTGCTTGGGACTAGATTGCCCTGGAGAGACCATGGCGCATACTTCCTGCTGATGGGGACGCACACACTGCACAGCCATAACACCAAATATAGATATTACATAAAACATCCATTAGCAAACTAAATAATAATTTTTAAAAAGTTCCAGTAAAAATAGCAGAAAGATAATTTTGTCTTCTAACCAAAACCACCAACTGGTACAGGTTTTTTTGAGTGGTTTAAAGAAAAAAACACTGGAATATTTCTGTGACCAAGTGAGAAAATCTCCCAACAATCTAACCATTTGCACAAACCAATCAAAGGGGACATTATCTTACCTGCAGTAATTGCCCTGTTTAGCAACATTGGCTAATGAGAAGAAGCAGTCCACTGTTGCCAGGTGATAAACAGCTTTCTTCATGATGTGATAGTGTTCTCCAAACTGACTGTCAGTAAAAATAAAGACTACAAAAATCAGTGCACAGTCCCAATTATTCATTTGTCTTAGTAGATATAAATTTGGTAAAAATGGAGTGAGAGGAAACAATTCACAACTGACACATTCTACTTGAATTCTCTGAAAAGATGCAGCAACAGGTCAGTAAAAAAGAAACATCTACTGTACTTGGCAGAAAAAAAACCTTCATGGTTTTTCAAAGTGGTTTGAAGGAAACCTACTGAAGGAAACTGATCCACTCTCGGCTGCAGTCAATCACCAGCTGCTCCCGTAGCTGCAGAAGATGCCGGTGTCTCTCGACGATAAATGGCGTATGGAAGCGGGACACAGTCTTTGTGCTAAGCCAAGGTGAGAGAAAATAAATATACAGGCCACCTTTAGGGACGAACACAGCGACAGCGGTAACTGCCTCCTCTCTCATCTCTATTTCTATTCTGCTCTCCCTGATTTCCTTCCAATAACGACGACCTTAAAACAACAGAAAAAGTGTGGACAATACCCTACGCAATCAAGAATCAGAGAATACTTGATTATTCTGTTACATACATTTTCTACTGTTCTACATACAGTAATATGGTAATCACAATGGAGTCGATTCTCCCATGCACAAAAAAACAATTTTGTGTATCTGGATATTTTTTTCACGTAAGTGTATTCTCCTGTCAACTGGGCACGCTTAGGTTAACATGCTAACACACTTAGGTTAGATACACACTTTAGGTTAAGAAGCACTGAAATATTGGTATGTTGCATGTAAGTGACTCTTACATGTATTCTGCTACTGACTTCAGTGCTTTTAATTGTATTTTTAAGTACACGTTCTGGAAGGCTGTATTAAGTCATGTGCCTCTACATGGTCAAAGGCAATATTCCCGTGTTCAGAAATGTGAACATGTAACAAACTGATACATACAATAAAACTGATAAATAGAACTGATTAAAAGTAAATGCTACAATCAAAAATACACGTGAACAAGTAACACCTCAGGTGAATCAATTAGACGAAAAAATTTAGTTGATTAAAAAAATAACTGCATGTACCTGAACTCCTGCCAGAGTGAGACAAAGACCCCTTGTCTTGATGTACTTAAACTGACCGACACTGAATGCATCACATGTTTTCTGGTTGATCGTGAAACACTGAACTAATACGGGACGTAGAGCGGGGCGGTATGACCAAAAATGTATATCATGGTATTTTTCAAAGTTATATTGGTTTCACGCTATACCACGGTATATATATATTTTTTTAGTATGAATGGCTGTTTACCACATTTTACAGGACACATTTTTCTTTTACTTTTTTGCAATGTTCCCACATTAACTATATATTATTTTATTATTAGCCATTGCACCTATCCGCTACCTTAATGATAAAATACGGCTAACGTGTTTGTTGGCTAACTGCTTATCGATAAATGGGTAATGTTAAGGTGTGCGCCGGCCAAGTTAACATTTTGGATAAGTGTTTTAATAGTTCAGTGTTACTGGAACGTGAGCTTTATTGACCTCGCTGGGATGTCGGTCTTTAAGATGCTTCGCCAAGTTTGACGTGATATTTGACTTCGTCGCCACAACTTTGTAGCACTGTTTACATAGAGGCTTATCGACATCCTTAGCCTTTCCATGCTCATCTGCAAAATACTTCCAAATGGCACTTTTGTGTTCTTTTTTTAACTAAAGCAGCTTGCGAAGTACCTTCAACTGCAGCATATGCCACGTTCGGCCAACTCGGTATGTGTGTGTTAACCAGCGCGAATGCGTTTAGCGGCTATTGAGAGGAGGGGAGGGGCTGCGCGAGTGTGTGCGTGTGTGCACGTGCGCCAGCGCTGAAGTGGTGCTGTGTGAAATGTGCCGGATGAGGCAAAAGCCGCACTTTAGGTATCAATAATGGTGAAAATGAGTATTAAATCAGATACTAATCAACTGCAACGTCAGCTATATCTTCCGTTTCTGATCTTTTGCGGTACATTTTTAGCGATGCAGCAGTGGAAAAGGTCAGTTATACAGTTTCCAGCTGCGGCACTTTCCGAACGTTGTGTTGGCCATTTAAACCGGTATTGCGGTATGAGAAAAATTCATATCATAACAATAATAAAAAAAGGGTTTTGGTATGTACCGGTATACCGCCCAACACTAACGGGACGGGTACCGTATTTTCATACACATACATATACTTCATACAAAACACTTCATAAACTAGGTCAGGGGTTCACAATGGAACTACCTGACCAAGACACTCACCTAATTGGTAACCATTCTATGTGATATGCTAATTATTTTATTAGCAGTGCATTGTCAACTTTAAGTCTACTCTACTAATACTAACATTTACACCATATCTATTGGTTAGCCATTTTTGCTTATTTACAGAAATGTTCTGAATAATGAGGGGGGAAAAAAAGCAAAAGTATATGGATTTGTTCTTAAACATGAATTGGACCATTCTTACAAACTCATTACTGTAACATCAATTTTCTCAAAATTAGTTTGATGGCAGACTCACGTTATATTATTGTCTAAAACAGGGGTGGATAATCTTATCCACAAAGGACCGGTGTGTATGCAGATTTTTGGGATAAGCTTTAGGTCAGCTGTTCAAACCCAGATGTGAGGACCTAATTAGGGAGTTCCAGCGAAAACCTGCATACACAACGGCCCTTTCTGCATCAGATTGCCCACCCCTGGTCTAAAATGTTGATTTTGCCTCGGGATAGTTTATCTGTTGTGGAGTAAAACACCTAGCAATACAAAGCAATTGAAGAAATGGACGTATATCTCATTATACTAATTGTCTACTGTCGGTTACTTACAACAAAGTTGAAAGATTTAAAAGCTTATCTAGTTTTCTGTGATTGTTTGTTTGTGTGTCTTTAAATCTGCAGTGATAGTGCCTATTTCAGGAAAATGGTTTAGGGATCATTAAATCAGCACTATAAATTATATTCGTGTAATATACCTACTTATTTAAAGTAATGTGAACTGCTCTGCACAAAATTCACACACTGTATTTCACTAACATTTCATTTTTGTCCAAAAATTCTCATGTTGTTGAGCCATGCTTTCATTTATTAAAAAAAAAAAAAAAAAAAAAAAAAAAAAAAAGTTTGTGGTGATTTGAATTTGTTTTAAAATGAGAATGAAATAGGGGGTAACGCATTTTACTTGTTGCCAAAATCATTGTGGGGTTAACCCCCCCTTTTCTGCTTTACGAATTAATTAAACTTCTTGCATGGCCGTGTCTTTTCAGGTTAATTGCGGTAGGCGTAACCGCACTGAGGAGGGGGAGCACACATCACTTTAAAGCAGGTGACTTTTTAAGGGCTTTTTTAACTTAAGCGCCTGATGGGGAAATACCTCAGTATGCATAATACCTAATAAATACCACCTACCAATTAATTTGGTCAATCAATTAGGAAGTAGGAAATTGTTCCTGCAATGTGAAAAGGAACCATATAGGTAGGATATGCTAACAAGAGTATAAAGCTTTTGAGCAGAGCACTACAACGTTGCAATTTTTCCCCATAACCTTGAAGGATAAATGCATGGAAAACCGAAGAAATCACAAGTAAAGCATACTGTTTCAAAGAAAAGCGTCAAGTGAGAACCATTAAACTATAAATATAAATTACATTACATATACACTCACCTAAAGGATTATTAGGAACACCATACTAATACGGTGTTTGACCCCCTTTCGCCTTCAGAACTGC
>JAODLD010000046.1:25041681-25060370 GCA_026781065.1 Mormyrops boulengeri
CTTTTTCTCAAGACATTTTCTGCTTCAGAGACAAAACTGACCCGCCGGTGTCTTCAGCTGAAATATCTGATGTATTCCGTTGCATTTCTTTCATCTGCTTTTAGCTTTGTGCTGTTTTTAGTTTTGTTGCGTTTTACTGTCCTTGCAGTTTTAAGCCCTTAAAGTTTTTAGAAACATGTAAAGCTAACACTTTTCACATTTTTAATGTATATTTGAGATGTGGTCCTTCTTTGCACAGAGTACAATGTTACTGTTTTTAGTTTCTTTATGCATGCTTTCTGACTTTTTTAAAGACAAATTATTAAACATGAAGTCTTACTTTTTTCTGCTTTTTTGGCAAATGGACGTGCACCTGTGTCCAAAACAAACGTTTGTCAATGTGATTAATTGTAGAGAAACCTTTAAGTACGTGCATTAGTCTGTTCACGTTTTACGTTTACTTAGTCAACGCCATTATTTATTCAACTGTTCATAGACTGTAATCTTGTCAATAAACTTCGTTAGCTGGCGTGAAATTTTCAATTCTAGAGAATTCTTCGCACGTATTTACATGTATGTAACAGTTTTATCACCTTGTAAATAATCTATAGGGTTTGTAAACTACCCCAACGCTTTAATGTATTTAATTTTATGGTTATAATGGAATAATATAGTGTAGATTTGCCGTAAGATTTTTTGCGTGTGCGTGAGAGTCGGAAATCGTGAGTGTCATGCCAGATGCGTGAGAATTGGCAACCCTGAGCTTGTGTGTTTGTCTGTGTATGCATACGGAAAGTTAAGAATGTGGGTGAGACCCGTCCCAGGGTGTCTAATCGGGAAACTACAACAGCTATGTAAGAAGGTTAACCAGCGAGTTTCCTCACGTTCGCTCTGCACAGAGAAGTAAGTCAGCGTTTGCGGAGGGGCCACAACTAAAAGCTTGGTATTAGTCATTACTGGAAGTTTCTCAAGCGATGGATGTTAGAAAGATACCAGGCGGGACTGGAATAGACTGCTTGAACAGTTCAATATGTGATTTATTTCCTTCTTGAAATGTCAGTAATAAATTTTGTCGGGATAGTAAGACTTGAAATGTGTCTTGGGCACAAAACTCCCGGGCATAAAATTAGTCCCACTTCTTGCCTAGACCATCTACATAAAATACAAAATTTTCATGGCTTGATTTTAATCATGTCCCCTCCAATTAAGGATGTGCGGACCGATACTAAAATATCGATTCTGTCGATCTGAATGTTTCATTTTAGGAATCGTTTGTAAAGTTAAAATGTAGATTGAATTTGTACCTGATAAATAGCAATATTATTTTGAGCAAGACATGAACTACTTCCAGGCAGGAGGGAGAAAGGGGGAGACTTTCAGAGGCATCTCTCCTATCGCCTAAATGATTAGGGAAATAGCCGTAGCACGTACGTCACCCCCCCCCCCCGGCAAACTTTATCGTCACTATCGTGTCGGCATCCAGTGTAGGTATCGGCGATACCAGCTTTGCAATTAGATCAAATCGGACTGAACAGAGTGTCAGTGGTATGGCGCAGTCCAACGCTTTGCGCAGCAGGACTGCGCACAGGTTTTGGTCAATCCCTGAGCTCACCTGACTCTACATATTCAAAAGAGTATATCTTCTTAAATCACATTTCACCGTAGGTTTTGAACAAATAGCTTTACGATGAATTAGACTGAAAGACAATGCATACCGCACACACATAGGCCTACCCTCAGCTTCGTTATCTAAGAAGTGAGAATTTAAGTCATGCTACTATTTAGGACTGCCGCTTTCTAGTATGGATAGCACAAAAAAAGAAACCAAGAACAGGAAAAACCAGTTTAACTTTTGCATGGGGTACGTCTCCTTAAACAAAACAAAACTTGTAGGTTAACATTGCTTTTATACGAGTTTCATTCGTCGCCAGCAGGGAAGTAGCAGCCCTCCGGGCGGAGCCGTACAACCTCGTCGGAAGAGTGAATTGTTTAAGGCGTTCCCTATTATACTGATAGCTGCATTACAGCCAACCCTGCGGTACCTTTATTACGCTTGTCAGGTAAGTTTATTTTTTACTAATCAAACTGAATCCTATTTCCGCACTACATATAAAACACCGTTAAAATAAGTTTAGATCATAATCATACTCGGAGGAATTGTAAAGCCAGCACCGTTTACTTTTATTTTGCGTTGCATAATACATAACAAATTATATTAAATCTCTTGTTTAATTACGTTATGTTTTAATTGTCGCGAGTGCCTTAATTTTATTGGTAACAGTTCACTTTACGGGTCAGAAATAATTAGTAATAATTCAGTTACTAAAGTACAAATTATGAACAAATATAGTCTGCTTGATATACAAGATGCGTCCCGATGCATTAATGAACAAATATGAGATCAGTATTTCACTTGCTATTCGTGATTTGTTCCTTAGTAGTTCCTTCAGTAATTCACAAAGGTTTACAGAATTAACAAATATAGTAACTAATGCATTAACTGTTTGAGATGAAACATGCGTCACAATTCATTAATGATGAGATAACATGAGATCAGTATGTAACAAACTTATTTTGTGCATAAGTAATACATAGGTAATAGTATAATACTTTTTCCATAAAAGTATTTCCTTTAATAACACAAATTTGTCATTCATCTTTAATATTCTATAAGTAATCAAATGAGCAATTAACACAGCAGTTTTAATTAAATTATTTTAAACTACTGATTTAGTCACTTAAAAAACGCATATGAATAATACTTTTGGTATTCTCTGTGTGACTATTTACATTCCATTGTTTGTGTATTAAATAGAACTGTTACCTTTGTAAAATAAGTCAAAGTGTGAAGAAAGTAAGGACTTCAGGATGTCTTCATACAGGAGTGGACACCCTCCACCCTATCGCTACGGCGGCAGGCAGTGAGTTTGTATATTGGGTTTATATTTTTCCCCCTTTTTATGGCTGAAATGCAGTACTGCATAACGCACACAGATCTGGACATTTTGAGTATAAATGCAAGATAGTGTTGGAACTTAATTTTTATTGTCTCTGCTTACCAGAGGTGGAAAATTCAGGTCTAGAAAGTACAAATGCAGACCAAGGTTTTGTTTCAACCAACCAGTTGAGTATAAACAGTCACAGAATACCCACATGCTTGGTTGAAACAAACCCTTTGTCTGGATTTGTACTTTCTGGACCTGAACTTTCCACATCGGTTTCTTACCGATGCCCTTTCTCTGTTTCATAGCCATAGCAGCCGAGACATGTCTGGAGACCGAGTGTTGAGCAAGCCATCTTTTTCCCACTACCCTGAGGAAGAGTTTTTGCACTTTTACCGTTGGACCTCTCCACCGGGAGTGATAAAGATTGTGTCAATAATTATCATTATTCTCACTGTGGCCATGTTTGCTTGTGTAGCCTCCACAGTAGGCTGGGACTCAGATCTGGAAATGTCAGGATTTGGTGGAATTGGGGCAGGGCTTGGTGGAGGCATGTACGGAGGAAGTTATGGAGGAAGTTATGGAGGAAGCTACGGAGGAGGCTACGGAGGAGGCTATGGAGGAGGCTACGGAGGAGGCTATGGATATGGAGCCGGAGGCAACTATGTTAGTCCCCAATCAGCAAATGGATTTATTCTTGCCATCGGAGCCTTCACCTTCCTCGCTGTGCTTGTCATCTTTATCATTATGGTGTCACGGCAGAAAATGGCCCGCTCACGCCGGTTTTACGTGGCGGTCATTATAATCAGCGCCATATTGGCCTTCCTCTTGATCATAGCCACTATTATCTACCTTGTGGCTATCAACCCAACTGCTCAGTCGTCAGGGACAATCTATTACAGCCAGGTTATAAGTCTCTGTTCTCAGTACCAGAACTCGCAGCCCTCTGGAGTCTTCATCAATCAATATATGTACCACTACTGTGTGGTGGAACCGCAGGAGGTGAGAACATGTACAGTGTGTGCACATTAGGCCTAGCATTTTATGTATTTTCTAATAAAACATTTTCCCATACTACTTAGACCCAAAATTATCTTCTGTTTCAAACATGCCCATTTTTATTTTTTATTTTTTTAATTTTGTTTTTCAAGCACAATCAAGTACAAAAAAAGAAGAGAAGAACCCACCCCACCCCAAGAAAAAAAAAAAACATTTAAACAATTTGTCTCTGCAAATATAAAAAATGGGCATGTTCCCCTGTTGGTTTATATTGGTAGATCATCTAAAATCAGAGAGCCATATAGTTTTTTTTCTTTTATTGTTAAATGCTTTCAACTAGGCAATACATTTGTTTCTTTTTAAAATATACATTTTTATGGACAGTGCAGATCTTCAAAAGTAGGATGTGCTTATATCCTCTGGTTTTCTTTGGTCCTAGGCCATTGCTGTGGTGCTTGGTTTCCTGGTGACCGTTGGCCTTGTCATCATTGCGATCTTCGCTGCAAGGACACGTCAGAAAATCTGGAGTTATGGGAGGAATATTCTCTGGCATGAAGTGAAAGTGGTCAGTGATGGACATCCACGTGACCTTGGAGAATGGGTGAGTGCATGAGATTTTATTATTAGATTTATTAGGGACCTCTTTGTTTATGGTCTGGCAGCAGACATTTTGATTGCTGCTAGTGCAATATGCTAATTTAGCAGATGCTTTATTCATAGTACAGTGAGTAGATGTGAAGCATACATACTTGCAAAAATAGTGTATAGATGCTTTGGTCCATCCATCTCTGTAGAACCTGCACTCCTTTCAATGCAGCACAGGCACAAAGTAGCGGTAACACCCTGGGTGTTTCTCAATATGAGAAGATCGTACTTGTGGTCTTTGCAAGACCGGTCTTGCTAGCTTGCTTCCGAAGAACAAATTTGGGGCGCAGCGAATCATGGGATTGGTCTCATTTGGCAAGGATGCAACTGATGTTTTCTTGATATTTGGGGTGGGGGCAAGAACAGCATCACTGAATTTTTGCTCTCATCTGTACTTATGTCCTTGAGTATTGAAACTGGTCTTCGGCAATAGAAGATGACGTAAAATGGGTACACGAGAACATAAGTACTGTCAAGTATGCATATTGAGAAACACCCCCTGTACAGCAAGCCAGGCCATCACAGGTCACATAGATGTGTGTACTACAGGCAGTTTAGAGAAGCCAGTAAGCGTAAATTCATGTATTTAAACTGTGGGAGAATCTCTGCTCAACATGGATGTGCGAGTCAACACTAAAAACAACTGAGCTACCCTAGATACTTTCATGTAATTTACAACAAAAAAAAAACGTACATAATAGCATATACAACATTCCTATGTTTAAGTATAAGCCAGTGGTGGAAAGACATAGCATTAAAGTCCTAAGCACTGCGTAGTACAGCACCGGTCAACTGAAACTGGAAGCTCTGCAACGGTTTGAATAGGGTGACGGCCTGAGTAATCACTGGAGTGAATCCAGGTGCAGTGATACATGTGATCAATTCAGAAGCTGTAGAACAACCCAGCCTTCTGGATGAGTTGTAAAATGGCAACATATCCAAGAGGGAGTTCCAATAGCTGTTTAACCACAATGCCAATATTTTGTGTTTTCATAGCCTGCCACTTTATGGGGGGAGTTTCATGTTCAGTTTCTGGGTGTGGCTTGCTGCAGAAGCTCAAAGGATAAACATTCAGAATAAGACATCTTCGTCATCTAAGCAACATAAATTAGGTCTTGTTCAGTTAAGTCAGAATTTTGACACTTTGGTCCATTAGTTGGCTTATTTTTCTTGCGAAAATCTAAAAACAGTAAAAATATATTGAACACACTTTGTTGATAGGCAAAATAACTGAAGACATGACTAATGTGTATTATACATGTGTAAAATTTAGTAAATATAGCGCATGTTAACAGGTGTGTTTTGTTTTTATATTAAGATGTGAACCTTTGAGAGTTTTTCCTTTTCAGTGCTATCTCTGGTATTTGACCTCTGTAGAGATAATGCGGGGAAAGTGGAAACCAGTCAAACTGGGATTTTTTAAATGTTTACTGTACACAGATATAAAAGGCTGATATAGATAGAACTGGGACAGTCTAGCAAAATACTGGTTGGAACTGTACGTCTTTGTGGAATTATTGGCATCAGTGCAATGTTATCATAACTTTATTTGGTTTAAAGTTTACTGTCGTTTGCTTCAAATGTGTACTTTAAGTACATTTCGTAACTTACAATTTACCCTGTTCCATTTCTTGCGTAGTGTGTGTGTTTTTTCCCCAACATCACAGATAGAATTTATAAAAAAAATATAAAAATGGAATTGAAATGCAGCTATGACTCTGCAGTGAAGAATGAAATCTGCTGTTCTTTGAACTATTTTACTGCTTTGCAGGTGAACACTGTGTCTGGTGAGCCAGAGCAAATGCTGAATGCATACCCAGATGAAATTCAAGGGAGAGAACTCCTGGAAGACGTGGCCACTGATTATACCAAAGCACCATACAGTTCTACGTGAGTCACTGCATGCACACAAATGGCATCTACAGTAATGAACAACTATGCAAGTATTTACCATACAGGTTTTAAAAATTGAGACTGAACAAATAATGCATGCCATATTGTGATATTAGTGGCAAGTACATTGTTTACCTCTTTGTTATGAAATGATATTTAATGTTTGAAACAAAATTGCTCGTTGAGCATTAGTGGGCTATGTATTTCGAAAATTTGAAACAGGAATGACCTTAGGTTATCATTTTTTGTAACATTGACTTTTCATGACTACCATTCACTGCAAAACGGGTGCAAATGGTGGGGGGGAGGACCCTGATCCATCCCCCTCACTTTTGAGGGGAAAAAAAATTTTGATAAGTAGCATCCCTAAATAGGGTTGGATACCGTGATGTTTGAACCCATAAAACTGCATCAACCATCACAAACTACTCATAGCATGTGTTTACTGCAGGTGGGAGTAGGAGTCCGCTCACACGTGTGCGAAACCCGTGCCTGTGCATACGTGTTTCCACTGTCTCCCTTAATCTCCATTTGTAGGAAGAGTAAAATGCATGCATTCCTATTAATAATAATAATAATAATAATAATAATACATTTTATTTAGAGGTGCCTTTCAAGGCACTCATGGACACCTTACAAACACAATATACATTGTTGCAGTACATCAATACAAAAAAAGCATTAAATAAAACAAACAAAACAATAATAATAGTAATAATTTAAAAATCGATTAAAAAAAATTCAATAAACAAGAAAATTATAATAATTTGAAAGCTGCCACAGCAGCAGAATCATAACGAGTATGCAAGATACAAGATTACTATTAGCCGATACATGGCTTTAAAATTTTCCACTTCCGCGATTACCTAGCGATTTAATGAAGGATAAATAACTCAAACACCGATGTCACTTTCTAAAACATTTTATTCAAAAACATCTATACTTGTTGCATTTGTGACTCTGCACATTCTGTTTGTCATCTTCCACTATGGGTTTTGGGTCCTGAACAAGTTGAGAACTGAGCTGCTTTAAATTGTGCCGGATGCAGTTATAGTCACATGGACCGAAAAAACATGAAGATCCTGTCAGTGTTCTTTCAAATAGCAATGCGCAAATAGCTCCCCTGTTGCAAAATACATATAAATTAGTTCAGCTGAGGCTTTATTTTGTAAATATTTAATTATTTTATATGCAATATATATATATCATTTTCCATTATAGATTAATTGTGCATCATTAGATCTGATTGAGCTTTTTACTCTGTGTACCAGCACATATGTCTCCAGGGTTATAATTTGTTCACTTCTTCAGATTTGCTGATGAGATAAGCTGTGGGATATATGTTTTGTTTCTGCTATGTTTAGTGAGCCAACAAAGAGCTGGCCATTGTGGAGTCCAGGTCCCCACAGTACAGAGTCAGAGGTCACCAGCTCTGTAGGGAAGCCTAATACAAGGCGCCCTGGACACCGCGTTGATAGCCTGGATGACACAGACTATACCACAGGGGCTGAGTCTGGGGAGGAACTGGATGACAGTGATTTTGACAGGTAAGATGGTTTTTTATTTAAAAATTCTCTTACATTCTCTTCTTCAGTCATATTTATTTCAGGGGATAAGCTGAATTTTTGTTCTGGTCAGGAAATAGTACAAGTTCATTGATTTGTGGCATTTAAAAATTCTGTCTAGAAAATATATTCTGCTTGGAATATGGCAGGTCATTCATATCACTCTGTTATACAAAAATGTAGCATTGTTGGATTAACTGAGCAAAGGAATGTATATTTTTCATACATTCAGCCCACTAAAAAGTAGGATGTCCTGGTTTTGTTTTCATGAATTCCAGCATAATTCGTTAAGTTTACTTTGAGTTCCTCACAGGAGCTGATTTTCCCCCCTCTCTGTCTCCTTTTTTAGTGAGTTTCCCACCATTACTAATGGTCAGAAAAGACTGGACTACAAACGGGAATTTGATAGGTTCCACAAAGAATACAAGATACTGCAGGAAGAGCTGGATGACATCAACAAGGGCCTCGTGGAGGTAGATCATGAGCTACACATCTTGCAGCCGGGCAGCTCACAGTACATGGTGAGTCCTTAGGCCAGTATGTGCATTTCTAGTATATTATGTGTATGTGTGTAGGTTTATGGGTAAAAAATGTTTTATTTTAATGGATACAGTCCCCAAATCTTGTTTGTTTAGATTTTATATTCTGTTAATAACCTCTCTCAACTCAAACAGGATGCTACGGATGAATTTAACCGGCTAAAGAACTTGAAGAAGGTCTGTCTGAATTTTCCATAGTTTGTTTAAAAGCTAAGTGATATGAGTATTGTTTTATGATGTAGAATAATGTGCTTTATTACTCTCTTCTCAGTCTGCAGACTACCAGATGAAGAAGCGGAAATGCAAGTATCTGAAAGCCAAATTGTCTCACATCAAGAGGAAGGTCAATGATTATGATGGGAGAGTATGACCTGGTTCGGTCTTGATCTTTACTTATCCTCTCTAAGGATTAAGATTTGTTGACAGCGTATTCAGAGTGCTGTCCTTGGAGATGCCCATAGCGCTTTAATATCTCTTTTTAAGTAAAGTTTTAAGGATTTTCCTTTCTAAAAATAAACATTTTTAAATGTGAGTTTCAGTCACTCATCCACTTACATTTTATTTGATAATTTCCACTATTGTAAATAGTGGCATATTGTACTTTTTCATAACAGCTATTTTAATAGAAAGATTGTATTAAGCATTACTGCAAAGAATTTTATAGTAATTTAACTGTTTTTCTCAAGATATTGAATATGAAATCTCAAATGTAATTTCTGAAAACTTTTGCACAGAATTGAATATGCTGCTGTTTTTATTGTACTGTTTTCAGCTGCATTTTTCAGATCATCTTGTAAGTACAGTAAGTTAAGTTTTAAGAAATGGATATATATTACTTTTTCAGTTTAATTTTTGTGTGTGTCAACATTGTTTCTCATATTTGGGGCTGTGTTACCCTGATGTTATGCTCATTTGAGGGTTGCCATCTTGAATTGGTGAAAAGAGAAAGATCTGGTTGCTTCATTGGATACTTTCTAAAACTTCCTACCACAGGGGTAAAAAATAGGTTCTTTCCACTGTCCTTGCATTGTTTTGTACTTTGTAAATATGTCATTTGTCATTTTCATTAAAAACATTATTAAGCAGAAGTCTTCTTTATTATTATTCAATACTAACATACTAGCCCAATTCTTACATTTCCGAAGCTGCTTTAAAGATAAAAAATTTAAGAAAAATTTAATTGTTGAGAATTGAAACTAGCATTACGATGCTATATTCAAATTTCCTATATACAGGGAAAATTTGCCACTTTATATAACCTAATGAAAGTATGTCCACTATCCATGGCAGCAAATAGAACAAGACAGGTTCACACTTGTTAAACCCTGAGCTGTGTCCTCCAATCAGGGTGACCAGATTATCTACGTCAGGGAGGACATTTTGAGCTAGGACAGTATTTGTGAACTACCATTTCAATTAAAAGGACCTGGGGGGTATTTTCCGTACATCGCTTAAATCATCCAAGATCAGAAGCCTCATCTTGGATAAGTTAATGGCGGTGAAACTCATCCTGTTAAGTCGGTGTTTCAAACGCACCTGAGGAGTAGATTAGTCTAGCTGGATCCAATCATCCAAGATGACTGTGCGCGCCCGCACTGCTTAATTGAAAAACCCTTATATCCAGTCTAGCCTTCGGATTGTGTTAGCTTTCCGCACCTATCTATTATGTTAGACGGGTCGGTGCCGACCCGTGTCTTAAATCAGCCATAAAATACCCTCAAAACAATTATTTATCATCCAGTTTGTTTCTTACCTCTTGGTTACCTTATCCATGAAAAGATTGGTTTTAATATTTTTGGTGTGGCTTTCTGGACCTTTCTTTTGACAGCATACCTCTTGTTTTCTATGAAAAATAATGGTAAAATAAGCCTCAAGTGAATTAAAAAAAATAAACTGAATTATTCTTATCCTGCCTTACATGTCTAGACATGCCTTGCCTAGTGAATTTTTTTTATTTATTAATTTTGTTTATTAGAGGGGTATGATGAATTCAAAGATTTAATATGTAGTAAAACACATCAAAAGTGGCCCAAACCAGAAAAGACTGCTGCCAAAAAGTGGCCAACAAAAAAATGCCTAACTAGTGTGTAGTTATTCTACTTCTAAGTTGAATGTAGTGTTCCAATGTATCATTATTGTCTTATTGTCATAATTACAGATCAAATACAAGCACAATCAGGACATTATTGAAAATATCGGGCCACAATTCTGCCTCTAGCAGCTGTCCGCATCGGCAATAATATACAAAAAAGTGCTGCTTGCAAAAAATCTCAAAGCAATGCATTCCGTCTGCGTGGTTGTGAGAGCCCGACTTCGCCTAGTTTGACTTTGAATATAAGGTGCTAATAAATCTTTGAGGTACAATATTCCCCCTCGGCTAAAGCGGTATCTTTCTAAAAGAATTTCCTCCGGGAGCAATAAAGGATCTTGCGCACAAACCCTCTCTATATGAAATTCTCTTCTTATAATTTGCGCACCGATATCAATTGGTCAATCATCCATGAATGGCGAAGCCATGACTGAATGAATTCCTTGCACGGACACTGATTAAGTGTGTGAGCTAATCCTTGCTTACATAGATCCCCCCTATTCAAATGTGGCCCTCGAGTCCAAATCCAGGCCGTGTTTTCAGTTCTCCCAGTAGTTAGTTTAATAATTATTGATTCCGATTGGCCAGAGAGGCTTCACACCTGGCTCACAGGTAAAGGAAGGCTGGAAAATCAGCAGGGCTCGACCCTTGAGGACTGTGAGTTGAATAGCCCTGACATAGATCAAACTTGCTCCGAGCAGTGGCCTGTACAACGAAGCGGGGTTACTGGCTTATTAGGGTAACTTGTCGGATTTAAGGTATCACAGTTTAAATGGACTTCATATTTGTTCACTTACATTTTGCCCAGACTACCTTAAATCCGACAAGTTACCCCAATAAGCCAGTAACCCCGCTTCGTAGTACAGGCCACGGGTTTGAGGATTTACACGGGGTTACATCCAGCAAGCATTTTGAAAAACCAACAGATCCAGGATCATGCCAAATCATCAACAATTACATCCGGTTAAATGAGTAATCCATGTACGAAAAACACCCCCCCCCCGGATTTCACTTAAATCTTGCTGTGTGCTAATTGGTCAGCTATGTGTTACTAATGTTAATGTGAAACAGCTGGATGAGTCTTTCAATCAAGGAATTCAAACCAGTCAAAGCGCAAGAAGAGCTGAACTATTTATTCAAACGCAGGAGCCTTTCAGTTTTAAGGCGACTTGTAAAACCTGAAGCAGTGTCCTCCTTGTTATGGAGTATAGAGTCACCCTACCGACAGTCTTGCTTTCACATGCATGCTTGTGTGTCTCACGGAGAGCCAGATGGGGTGTGGTGAAGAGAAACATTCCAATAAACCTGTGTTTGTACTTGTACAAATGGCAAATGAAGAAACATTTCATTACACCCGATACGGAATCGCACATATAAACACATGTGTGTTATTAGGCTGTATGGCGATAATAGCTTATTAACCTAATAACAATAGATTTATAGTTATTGTTGTTGTTATTTTATTATTTATTCATAATAATAATAATTTCAGAAATATTGACTGCAAATACCATGTGTATTTCTGAGCAATAATCAGTAATATTTATGTATCCAAGGCGATTCGTGATGGGTTGGGACAGTGATAAACACCGATAACTCGGAATTATTGTTATGTGCCTTGTAGGCTGGGGGACACATTTTAATGTGACGCAGGCAGCCCGACAAGTCCCACAGCACCGGGTTTGCTAGTACGTGCCGAAGTCCGCTATGTTTATTGAGTATAAAAATATGTATGGTGGCAAGTAATAACGTGGCCAAATTTCAAAAGACTATTTGGAAGCATTTTTAAGCTTCTGTAGGTACGTTGGGTATGCATGCAAAGTCGCTTTGCAGAATTCCTTTGTAGTATGCGGATTCATTTGTGAATGTGGTCTGGATCTGTTAATGGCTAATAACTGGTTTCAGTCATTAAAATAAGTCTTGTTGGCATTTCGATAGCTTCGGCGTATGTAGACTATAACGAACTATATTTGCAAGGATTTGTTTACTGATGTACAGAGTTGCAATATGTGGATTTTTTATTGATATTGTAACGTAAGAATAATTCCCTTTAGGTGCCTGATTCTTAGTGGATTTAGCTAATCTAACGAAATGGACGAAGAACCCGAAAGAGCTAAACGTTGGGAAGGTGGCTATGAGCGGACATGGTAAATGAAATACCTCGTGTCATGTTCCTTTTAATGTTTTATGCTTATTTGCAATGTACGATTAATTTGGTGTGTAACTCCCTACTTTTTGTTCTTTTAAAATATCTCTTTGTTAATTTAGCCACATCTCTTTTATAGACTCTTGGTGCATGTATATGTTAGTGAATTGTTGCCCCTACGCATAGTCGCTATGTAAAAGTTACATGAAGAATGCATTGTTTTGTCATTAAGTTGATAGCAGTTATAATAGTTTCTGGAGTTGTTGTACAGGGAGGTGCTCAAGGAGGATGAGACTGGATCACTTAAGGCTACAGTGGAGGACATCGTTTTCAAGGCCAAAAGGAAGAGGTGGGTAGATAGAGGGATTTATTACCAAACACGCTGTCTGGTTGACCATCTAGTAAGTCAGTCATATGCCCTCATTTTTACACATAGAATAGAATAGATATTTATTGTCATTGGTTTCTTAAAAAAAGCACAACAAAATACCATTTAGCAACTCTAAAATAGTCAGCATAGAAAATGACATAAATGTAAGCATAAACATAAATGACATAACACAGTGAGGTACTCTGTACCAAAGTAGGGGCGATATGACCTCAAATCAATATCAGGATTTGTTGAAAATTTTACCTCGATTCCGATTATTGAAAGGCTATTTTGTTTTGGGTTTTTCTTTTTTGCCCTCACATTTCATTGACAAGGTTTGTACTGCAAATATACTCAACTATTAAAGCTGTGATATTTTTTCTAATGAAAGACTGTATATATTTATGGTTATTTATGGAATATTTTGAACAACTGAAATCAAAGCACAAATCACTTATGAAAAAGGTCACATTCTAGTTTTAATGTAAAAAGCAAATTCCCCAAAACGGTAGGGACAAAATACTTTGCATTTCTTGTAAACAAAATAAACTGTTTTTAGTGATCACATCTGTAACCATCTAATTGACAATTGTACATTTATTACACTGATATAAGGTAATAAAACGGACAGCGTCGCTATTTACTGAATTATATTTACTTTCAAAATACAGTAGGGTAGTTTCAAATGCTTTTCAAATTACAGTACTGCACAAATTAAATTACTGAACTGTGTATAATTCAAATACTCTATAATATAGTACAGTACTGTACATAAAATATAGCTCATTGTAGTTTCAATACTGCCTCTTGTTGACTTGTTTTTGGCATTTTATCATTAACTTTGATGAGTCTATAGTCATAATTGAGAGAAAATTACTTCTTTTTCCCGTCATGTTTTCTGCAAGGCAAAGTTGGCAAGTAAAAAAAAAAAAAAGAAAAGAATGACCATAATAATTTTTTTTCCATATGTTATGTATAAAAACAACCTAAATGTGTACTGTGAACGGACTACTTGATTATTATTAACAAAATATTTAAACAGTATTTGTACAGGAATGATTCTGTCCCAAGCTTTTTGATCCATATAAGCGGTTGATCACTATAACCGTGCTCACTATAAGCGGTTTCCATTGTATTTTAAATATTGCTAGTGTTGAAGGCAATTGGTGGTATTACCCCTGGTATCTGAAAATGTCTTTCCGCAGTGTTTGCGTTTGACCTTTTTGATCGGTGTCGTTGTCACTAAAGCCACAATGTGTCCAAACGACGGACGCAGCCTTTTTCTTTGGCACGAGCTGCTTGAGTTGCTCAGCCGGCTCGGTGTTTGAGTTTGCCTCCATGCTGCTTCCATGTCGCAGACTGGACAGGGTGGAGTCACGTTGTATGTTTTAAGGGGGCAGTACATGAACACACACTGGGGGGTATTAACAGAATAAAAAGAAAATACGAAGAAATCAACATGGGCAAAATTATGTCAGTTAGAGGTTTTGAATGTCAGTTTTGTTTAATTTTCGATTAATTGCCTAGCCCTATACCGAAGTGCTGGGAGGATTATTCTGTATATAATATGTACTGCATACAGTTAACTGTGTTGATTTAATTTCTTGATGAACATTTGGAAAGTGCTCACTTGTTCTGACATCCTTGTCTTTCATGTTTTTTTTCTTTCCCTAGAGTTTTTGAGAGCTATGGACAAGTGCGACTAGGGATGGTGAGCGGCAGTATGGTCTTGTTCAGTGCAGCTATACAGTTTCCAAATTCTTAATTAAATTTACACTGTTGTTCTGAGTGTATCCAGCATGACTGTGTTGTTTAGAGTTCTGAGAAATGTATTGAATCTAGAGAAATGTACTCATAAAGTGGGTGTTTTTTTGTGCTTCAGATGCGCCACCTGTTTGTGGTTGTTGATACTTCAAGGACAATGGAGGACCAGGACCTCAAGCCCAACAGACTGACCTCAACTCTAAAGGTTAGTGGCATATCTGCATTGCACTGTGCATTCGCTGTGTAGCATTTTAGACATGGTTTTCTTACCGCTGATTTTTGTTCACCCACAGCTGATGGAATACTTTGTGGATGAATACTTTGATCAGAATCCCATAAGTCAGGTATATGATTTGAAAAGAATGGCCAGCAGGCTTTTCATTCTAATTTACGTGTGTGTGTGTCAAATGCCACTATGTTATGCAAATTTTCAGATAGGGATCATCACTACCAGGAACAAGAGAGCTGAGAAACTGACAGATCTGGCTGGTAGGTGCAATATACCTCTGCTAAGGTTCACTGCACCTGAATTTATTAGAACACTATATCCAAGGTTATTTTTGTCTAGGAAGTAATCATACAATCAAAATTCTTGTGAATATTGTAACCTTTTGTTGTTAAATATTATTGTAATGTTATTACTTTTAGTAGTTAATATTAAATGTCTCAAACATGAACAGATGTGTTTGCTCTGAAAACATGGTTGTGTTGACAGGTAACCCGAAGAAGCACATTTCTGCCTTAAAAAAAGCCGTGGACACCCCTTGTGCTGGGGAACCCTCCCTCTATAACTCCCTGAACCTGGCCATGCAGACGCTCAAGTACGTCAGGTTCAGCCTGGTTTTGGTTTGTGATTCATGTTCATAATCTCTGACGGTGTAATCAGCCCATACTAGTTTTAGCGGCTGGAGCTGCAAGAGTGAGTTTTACTGGGTGTGAGTCCTGCTTTTCTCCTGTAGACACATGCCTGGTCACACAAGTAGGGAAGTGCTTGTAATTTTCAGCAGTCTCACCACCTGCGATCCAGCCAACATCTATGAGTTGATCAAGGTAAGTGCTTTGTCTGTTTTTCATTTAAAAAGCTGTGCTTTAAAGGTCACAAAGTCACTGTGAAGAGAATTAGGAAAAAGTGTTTTTAAGGGAGGGATTTGGCTAATTTCAAGGAGGGTTCAAAATCATTTTTTTACTATCTGGCTATGTGCCTGGTCAGAGGTCAAACAAATTTCGAGGGAGGGTTCAAATCTGTGTTTTTACTACATGGCTACGTGCCTTTCTGAGTCAGCTTATAGTTAAGGATGCCACAGTTGCAAAGTTGTGGATTCAAATCTCTGAATACGCAAATTTTTTAGTTTTAGTTGTTTTCATAATTATAGTGCTAAGAACTTGGCAAGCTTTGCAATTTTAATGATTGTTCCTTTTTAAGATGAGCTAATATATAAAAAAAAAATCTATGTAAAGTTTACTGCTGCTGCTTTTGCATGTGCTCATATTTATCAACCGTCGGACCCACTCAGACAGTGTGGTGTTTTTGTGAGAAGTTTAACAAAAACAAGTGAGGAGGATAAAAACAAATAGGAAATGGCACTAAAAGATTTCATCATCTGCTGTACGGATATGTTTTTTGATTTCATGGAAGCGGTATTAAGCAAAAAGCAAGTGGTTTGTCAGCATAAATCGTGTCGACACCACCAGCTCTGTTGGTGGACAGTAACAAGATCTCTTTGGCTATAGTTTGTTTTGGATAAATTTTCAACAATTTTTTTTGTTTTATAAATACCACAATGTTTATTGCAAAGAAATTCACATGAAGATACTTGAAATATTAAATTCTATTTATAGAATTTTTATTAGAGTGCTTTAATTTAATTTAATTTAGCTACACCAATCTTTAGTACTTCATTGTATTGTTCTTGTGCAGTCATAAGCAATTTCCTTCGGGATTAATACAGTTTTCTGATTTCTGATATTGCGCAGCCCTTCTACATAAGATAATCTTTGTCTGCTTTGTATCAATAGAGTTATTCTCCCTGTGATGGGTAGGTGGGTAAAAAGCGCTACTGTCTTCCCTAGACACTAAAGGGACTGAAGATTCGGGTGTCTGTGATCGGGCTGTCAGCAGAGGTGCGGGTCTGCACTATCCTGACGCGGGAGACAGGAGGTGATGATCATATGATCCACACTATGTTTGTTTGGCTCTCTTTGCTAGTGACTCTCTTTAAATAGTAGCCTTGTATGATTATATTAGCACTTTTAATTATAATGGAACATTTTGATACATTTCATCATGTTTAATTGGCCCTCCTTGTTCCTGTCCCTAGGAACTTACCATGTGATTCTGGATGAGAGTCACTTCCATGAGCTTCTGACGTTCCACGTCAAGCCGCCACCTGCCAGCTCCTCGTCTGAGTGCTCTCTTATTCGCATGGGTACGTCAGAACCCCTGGAGACCCACGACCATCATGAATCATGGGTCTTCCTTTGCCAGCTGATACTCTAGACATATGGTGTACTTATGTTACACTGTCATTCTTTGACTCCAGTTTCCTTTTTAAAGGGGCAATTCACCCCCAAACCAAAAAAATATATGCTTTAGAGGGGCTTTAGTGCTAATCTATCTATGTAGGTTGCCGCTGGGAGTTGCCTAGTTTTGGAGATATCAGCCGTAAAAATGTCGGAACTATTTTCTTCTACCAAACTCCACACAACAATCGTATCACTGTGAGAAGATATTGCCAGGGTGCCCATGCCCGTATCTTCTGCACAGTGATATGATTGGTGTGTGAAGTTTGGTAGAAGAAACTAGTTCCGACATTAAGCTGCTCACTAGTCTGTGGATTATCATGAGTAACTGGGTCATGATTTCTGGCAAGAGACATTGTTGTTGAATTTTTCTAGTGTATCTTTTGGCGCTTTAATCGCCGCAGAAAATTGGGTATGTTTGTGAGAAGAATGGGATGAACTTCCCCTCTAAATTACTTTGTGAATTATCTCTGGAGGGGGATGGTAGTCTTTCGTCATTTATTTGTTCGATTATAAGATGTTTCACTCTATGTGATGCAGTGCCAATAAGGAAACTTATCTTCTTTTACCAGGATTCCCCCAACATACCATAGCCTCTGTCTCTGATCAGGATTCCAAACCTTCCTTTAGTATGTCGTGAGTATTCATTCTGTTGGTTTTCATATTTGCTGTTGTGGAAGGCAAACTGCAGTGTATTAATCAATATAAATTTCTCTGTTTTTGTTTGTTCCTTAATTTATTCATTGAAATGTTGGTTTGTTTGTTCATTCTTTCATTCATTCATCCAAACACTGAATCTCAGTTTAATATCCCTGTCAGCTTGTTAAATGCATTGAAATTTGTGAAATAACAGTATTTACTGAAGAGTACACCGCTAAAAAACCAGCCAGAATTTCCACTATCCTCCTTATATACACTGCTCAAAAAAATTAAAGGGACACTTTGAAATCTCAATGGAAAAAAATCATGCTATATATCTATACTGATTTGGACTGGGTTATGTGTTAGGAATGAAAGGATGCCACATTGTTTGCTGGAAATGAAAATTATCAACCTACAGACGGCTGAATTCAGACATCCCGAAAATCAAAGGGAAAAAATGGTGCGGCATGCTAGTCCATTTTGCCGAAATTTCATTGCAGCAACTCAAAATCGTACTCGGTAGTTTGTATGGCCCCCATGTGCTTGTATACATGCCTGACAACATCGCAGCATGCTCCTGATGAGACGATGGATGG
>JAODLD010000046.1:25061909-25072224 GCA_026781065.1 Mormyrops boulengeri
GTGTGTGTGTGTGTGTGTGTGTGTGTGTGTGTGTGTGTGTGTGTGTGTGTGTGTGTGTGTGTGTGTGTGTGTGATGTATCCCATTTAGGTTTTGACACTCCAACCACACAAATGCCTTTCCCTTTTGTTCCTACTGCTGTTGTAGAATTCACGGTACATTAAGGGCTTCAAATCAACATTTCATACTAACTGTGCAGCATATTGCTTTAAACTATACTAATAAATTAAACAGCATTTTTTATTGGCCTGTCACTTAACGGTAACAGGTCTAATACACAATTGTACTCTATGTACACTAGAAGAGAACAGATAAGGAACAAAGCATCAACTAACCCATTCTCCCTCATTATAATGCTACTGTTCCCATAAACACAACCTTTCTGATTTAATTTCTCAGAACGGCAACCTTCCAATGTTATTTGGCCATTTTACCCATTTTCTTGGTTTCACTCTTTTTCCCAGATATGTTTTGACACAGACGCCAATTACAAAAGTGGGCCGTGCGGGATGCCCTGTGCGTGACTGAGGCACTGGACTGAGCCACAGAGCAGCCAGTGGTCCTTTCTGCTGCTGGGACAGGGATGCGGGTCCCATGAGGGTGTAAGCAGAATAAAGAACAATACTGTCACTAAAACAGCAGTAGCAGAAAAGCGAGTTTTGTTATGAGGCATGCAGGTTAACACTGAATTCAGTCTTGTGATAGGTGCTTGTCTTTCAAATTTCTCCATCTCTCTCTTTTTACATATAAGCAGTCCTTTTTTCTGCTCCTTAGTCCACTGGTAACTGATGGGGTGGGTGGGGGGCAGTCATCACATTCGAGGGGAATATTTGGGGTTTTTTGGCACCTCGGTGAAGGATTTCAGCTCGTACGGGATTCCCGTGTCTACCTCAATGGACTTGCGGGAGAATAGCAGCCGTATATTATCGTGCAAATAGATTTTCCCAGATTTGGAGCTCTGGAATCTGAAAAGGGAAGAAATTATTATTGAATGTAATTACAATTCACACTAAGGTACAAAATATATGCACTAGATTAGTTAACGAATAGCTGGGCTGAGTACAGGTTACTTCTGAACGTCCTATTCCATCTGTTTTCCAAGAGGCTATTGTTCATGCTTAACTTGTACTGGAATACACAAAAATTGTAATTTTTGGGGTTGCCGGGTTTGGTCAGCTGGCTAGCGTGAGATTTTCAATTCGAGACAAGTCTGCACGGACACGCACATGCATTTACATGTATGAAACAGTTTTATTACCTTGTAATAGTCTGTAAACTACCCCAATGCTTTTGATGCAACTAATTTTAGGTTTATAATGGAATAATATAGATTTGGCGTAAGATTTCTTGCATGAGCAGGACAGTCTGAAAGGGTGACTGTCACGCCAGATGCGTGAGTTGGCATCACTGACATTTCAATATTTTGAAATGTAAGCATATCCTCATATATTACCTGAGGTGTATCAGGTAGCAGAGAATTTTCTTCCTATCCATGGCCGTTCCCTCTATATTAGCCACTTGTCCTTCCGCTTCCTCAACAGGGACCAGGAAGATGCGGTGGCGCAGAAAGGTCATGTGATTTACAGGCATATCCCCAAAGTCATATGTCACCAGGAACATCTTCACCACTGTTTTGTTGGGGTTAAATAAGGTCTGGGATAGGGAGGGGAAAACAAAGAAAAAAAGAACATATACAGTGTTAAAAATGATATACAATTTAGACCATCACTGTGGGCTAAAACGCACAAAAGAAAACATGAACATAAATCATAATAAGTAAGACTCACCACTTGGATTGTCCCTGCCTTGGGAATGCTGTAGCCCTTCTTTCCCAGAGCCTCTAGGTAAATCACTCCCTAGAACAATCATTGCAAACCATAATGTTCTCAACAGACATACGGATATTCAACTTGATACATTACCAAGTTTCTTTACGTTACACAAAAATGTAATTCTGTCAGTACAAGAAAAATACAATTGAAGGCAAATACAGTTAATTTGGGATAAACAAAATGATAAATCAGATTTTAAATTTTTTTAATTATTATTTGTGGTACAGATATACAGGAGGATTTTTGTGAATGAATGAATAAAACTTTACCAGGAAGGCCGATTCTTACACTGAACATGTGGGGAAATTTTCTTTTCCCCTACCCCATCCTGCTCTCCATTACAAGACAAGAGCTAGTTTGGGGATCACAACAAAGGGCAGCCACCTGCAGTGGTCAAGTGCCTTGCTCAAGGGCCCACAGACATGTGACTATTCTGCCAAGGCTGGGCTCAAACTGGCGACCTTCCGATCACAGGCACAGAGGCTTAGCCCACTGAGCCACATGCCACCATTGTAACATTTTATGGCAAGAGTGCAAGAGAATGTTATTACCAGGAAGGGGGACGGGGCACTGTGCTCAGAGATGTCATAGTAGGTGACTTGGACAGGCAGGGTGGCGTGCTGTGGGAAGTAGGATCCACTAGCTCCAATCTCGGCAGTGAAGCCCTCAATCTGACCCGATGGTGAAAAGCGGCCCTTCAGAATAGATTCCTGGGCAGACGGTTAGACACACAGGTGACACCCCACTAAGGGAACTGAGGAGGTTGAAATCCAGAGTGTGTGTAAAAATCAGTGTTTAGAGCCAGCGAGGAACACAGTGACAGGTAGGACTGTTAGAATACCTCAAAATTGCCCAGGAGGGAGCGGCTGATGGAGACAGAAGGCCAGCTGGAGCGAGAGGGGCCACTGATTTCTCGCCTGCGTCCACTGCGCAACTGACGTCTGTATTAACAGGCAAGACACATTTGGATGCAGGCAGTGAGAGAAGACAGTCTGCCTTAAAGCGCATTAATGCAATTTAACCACCCCACCATTACGCCTTAAGTTTATTCTTAAAAACATTTAGGGGAACTTGATCGATGTATTTTATCTTATGTCATGGGTACATATCTGATACTCCAATCTGCTGACCTGCAGGTTCCTACAGGCATTTATGTACATGTTGAATTGCATATGTATATAATAATAAAAGAAAATATAATATTTTTATTATTTATTTATTTTTTTTTAATAAAAGCCCCTCGCAGCAGTTCTGCATTCTTTTTGCAACTATGCATTTAACCAAAAGCTTCAGCTGTCTGGTATTTATTTCTTTCACTTGCAGTTGCCAGAGTGTTAAACAATTGTCAAAATCTGGTATGACATATTGTCTCACAGATTTAGTTTTCTATTGAAAACATCTTTAAAAGACATGCTTTAACATTTAAACTGTTTTCCAGGGACACTGAGCAGCTAAAATTGATTTCAGGGCACACTTACGATTTTAAGCGAATGCTGCTTTTAAGTCTGGATCCCACCCTGGAACAGCTGCTTGAACTCTGTAACAGACATGAATACATTACAGTTTTGAATTTTGTACAAGATTGCAGATGTACAATTTGATGCATTGACAGTAACATTTTAAATATCAGGTATAAAAGAGCACCCCAGAGACACTGCGTTTGTGAAGTAAAAATTGGGAGGGGTTCATCACTCTGTGAAAGACCACATGGACGAATAGTACAACAATTTAAGAATAACATTTCTCAACGTAATACTGCAGAGAATTTGGGGATTTCATCATCCACAGTACATAATATCGCTGCATCTTTTAGAGAATCTGGAGAAATCCCTACACGCAAGGGACAAGGTCAAAAACCAATATTGGATAGATTTGATCTTTGGGTACTCAGGCGGCACTGAATTAAAACCAGACATGATTCTAGAGTCAAAATTACTGCATGGTCTCAGGAACACTTCAGAATCCATTGTCTGTGAACACAGTTTGTCGCTCCATCCATAAATGCAATTTAAAACTCTCCCATATAAGGAGAAAAACATATATAAATAAGATCCAGAAACACCACCGCCTTCTCTGGGCCATTGGTGTGGACTAAGCAAAGTAGAAGTGTGTCCTGTGGTGCAATGAATCAAAATTTGAAAATCTTTTCAGAAAACATGGATGCAGCATCCTCCAAGCTAGAGAGGAGTTGGACCATCCAGCTTGTTATCAGCAGACAGTTCAAAAGCCAGCATCCGTGGTGATATAGGGGTGCATGTGTGTCCATGTTGGGTAGGGTTGTGCGATATGACCGAAATCTCATATCCCAATACAAGTTCTCTCATATCCTGATAACGATATATATCACAGCTGCACGTATATATGGATTTTTCTACAGATCAGCTCTGGTAGGAATTGGACAAAAATCCGCAAATAAAAGGAGTTAAGTCACAAATGTAACGCGATCCACAGATAGATGGGAAGTAAATCACAAATATTATTATAAACGTATTTATTAATAACTGCCATTAAACAAGACAGCTGGGCTATTGAAGGTGAAGTGCACACACAAACATTTAAATATTAATAAAAATTCACCCATAAAGAAATTTAGAAAATCAATGGCTGTTGCTTGCTTTTGTTGAAAGATATTACAGGCAGAAAACTTGAATATAAAGCTCACTTTACCACGGTGTCATAGTTAAGGTTTAGACCCGAAACCACTTTCGGGTACACCTCCCTGGTATTCTCGCTTGGTGATGCATGTGGGGATACGCGGATCTATGCTGAAATATTCCAGAAAGCGGGTTCGAATTTAAACCAGAACTCCAACACTGCGGTAAAATTAGCTTTATATGTAGTTTTCCGGCTGTAATATTTTTCAATGTTTCAATGTGATACATTTCAGTGTTTGTACAAATATATAGGAGGGTAATCACAAATTTAACGTGATCCTCAAATAGACAGGACTTCCAAACAAGTGCCACATCCCACGTTGTGGCGTGTAACCTTGCAAACTGTCATCCAAATGATGAAAAAATGTTGCCGTGAACAGTGCATTTTGCGACACCATGAAATAAAGAGAGTATAATATGAAACGACAGACATTTTAATTTTGTCATCCAATATATATCGTCATATAGGGTACATTGCATAACTGGGAAGGCACCATTAATTCTGACTGACTGATATACACAGGTTTTTTCAGGGAAGGCCTGGCTTATTCCAGAAAGACAATGCCAAACTGCATTCTGCATGTATGACAATAGCACGGCTCAGTGCTCAGTAGTAAATGTTTCTGGGCGCTAAACTTGCCTGTCTGCATTCCAGTCTTGTCACCCACTGAAAATATTTTGCCACATTATGAAACAAAAGATACGACAGTGGAGACTCTGAACTGCTGAGCAGCTGAAATCCTATATCAAGCAAGAATGGGACAACATTCCACTTTCAAAACTACAGCATCTGGTCTCCTCAGTTCCCAAACACTTGCGTCACCTCATTTAACAACACTTGTAACACAGTGGAAAACATGCCTCTGTCCCAACATTTTTGAAACGTATTGCTGGTTTCTCAGTTTCAAAATTTGCAATACTGTATTTGTACTATCTTCAATTAAATTTAGGGTTTAAATGATTTGCCAATCATTGCATTCTCTTCTATATATTTTATATAACATCCCAGCTGTTTTGGAAATAACATTGTAAATGAATCCAACGGTTCAACCAGGGATCCTGAGCAAGTGGGTCGTAAACTCATTTTCAGTGGATTGGTGGGGGGGGGGGGGGGACACAAACAAGCAATTGCCTCCCCCAAACCCCCCCAACAAAAATAGGTAACAAACAGTGTGTATAGAGGGAGGGGGTAAGGAAATTCTGGGAGAGGAGACAGGTAAAAAGTCCACTTATTCACTTCATCTATGTCTTACCAGTAACATACAAGCCCAAATAATTTATCTAGCCTTTCCCCACCTCATACCCATGTTGCTTCCTTGTTTTCTAGGCAACAAAAGCTGAAACACCTGTCTATCATGTCTGTTCCTCACCACCATTGTATAATCCCTGTTCCTTCCTCTCACCCCCACATAATGAGGTTACATTAGCAAACACAGCGCTCACCTTGGGCTGCTCCTGATTGGAGGGCAGCAGGTGGTTCCAAAAGGGGGCAGCCTTGGCGTCAGTACTGCGGAAGGCTCCAAGGCACAAGCCGGGGGCCTGCAGGCCTCGACGGCTTCTCTTGGAGGTAGACGGGCCTTCGTCTTCAGAGCAGGACTCCCCTGTATCACTGGAAGACAGAAGCTTTTTCCTAGCGGAGCACGTACTAGGACTAGACAGGCTGGAAGAAGATATTGGTAGGGATACAGGGGTGTTCTCTGAGGATGCCAGGCCATTGGTGTGGACAGCCTGGAAACCATTGGACTTCAGGGGGCTTGATTCTTGGTTAGCCTGCATATCCCTAAGCTCAAAGTGTCTTTGGAGGTCTGAGGTAATAGATAGTGCAGGAACTCCAAATGCCTGGTCAGTGAGCTCTGCATTGCTGGGCAACTGCTGTCCTGTAGAGCCTCCCTTGATACAGCCTTCGGTGCTCAGGTCACCTAGGGTGCGGTCAGGTACGGCACATACTGATCGTGCCGTGTTCCTGGCCAGGAAAGTTTGGGAAACGGGGCTTCGGAGTTGGACAGAATCTACTTCCAGGAGCTTGTTTCCGGAGGAGTGCGTGGTCTGTGCATTTGGGACAAGCCCATTTTGATTGTGCTGTGTTGGATGCTTTAAGGGGGTGGGAGGCAAGGCGGGCTGGGAGCAGGCTTGGGTGGGCACACCATCTGTGTGCTCAATCAAGTGTGTTGCAGTGCAGGAGAAATGCTGCCCACACAATCTTTCACCCTCTAGAACCTCCACGGGAGATTCATACGTGGACTTGGCTTCAGTATATTCCCCTTCCAGGTGAGAACGCTTACAGCTCTGCAGTGGCCCTTCCAGTCCCCTCTTCATTCCAGGCCTCAATATCTTCTGCTCTTCAGAGACATCACTGAATTGCCCCATCTGGGAGAAGATTGAAAGCTGATAGACCTTTTGCAATTTGATTTCCTCGTCCCCAAAGGGTCTGGTCAGCGTGTGTCTAGTCCCAGAGCCAACCACGACCCCATTTGAGGAAGGCAAGTCCCCCTCTTGGTCTGGAAGTTCCACCGGGGCTTCTTTACGTGCAATCTCCACATGTATGTGTCGCATTTTTCCTTCAGTTCTAGTGTTTCAGGTATTCAATCAAGTAAAAAATATATATACTATTGAAAGTGCAAAAGGCTTAGATAGAGGTTCTCCTGCTTAGGAGGACCTGTCAACGGTTGGCCTGCTTTCGACTCAATAAGCATAGCGGCACACCATCTGCAACAAAAAGAAAATCTGATTTAAAAAGGAGTGCAAACGAGTTAGACAATACTGCATACTCATCAGTTTCACTTGGCTTTTGGAATGTTTTTCCCCCTCAAGCAAAGTATCATTAACTGGAATTACTTACAGTTGCATATATGTATGAGATTAATTATGGGGGTGTACAGAAAAAAACAATTACAATTCAAAGGTCAGGACAGCAGAACTGGTCCGCTGCTCTGTTTCTTGCCTGGCTCTGCTGCTTCGCTGCTTCTAGCAAAGGAATCCATCCATTCGTGAAGCTGCCCTCCTGAACCAGCAACACCATGCCCAGACAGGAAGCACAAGATTCTCAGTGCAGACACAGGACACGCCTGATGGAGGGGGCAGATTCAATGCATACCGAGATTGACAAATTCATCATGACATGACAAGAAGCAGCCTGTGTTCCTTCCATCTTACACATTTCCAGAGATCAAAAAATATGACGAAAGAAATTGCTTTTTAGGAGCAGCCTCTGTTTTAAAAGTTCATATAAAGAAAATGTTTAGCCAGTTCTGTTTTACTTTACAAAGACCGTATACATACAAATTGATTTTAAAGAAATAATCTTTAAAATACAGAACCACTAAATATGATTAAATAAGGACACTTTTTTTGGACACAGAGGAAGCAGGACATATAGTTTGTCAAAGATGTTTAAATACAGGGCAGTCAGAGGGGGAACTCACTCAATGTCAGTGAGGTGAAAGGTCACTGGGGGGAACTGCAACTCTCCTCAAGGTCCTCCTGGGTATGGAGAGAAGCCAGACATGCCCCTCTCGGGCACCTGGATGCGATACACCATCCACTGGCTTCATTGTACTATCAGCATTCCTACAGGATAGTCTGATGGAAAGAGGGAGGGCTGGGCAGTTACAGCTATCAGGTGTAGGGGAGGATAGATGTTAGTGTCACATGCCTTGCATCATTAATTCATGCAATGCGTCATTAAATATCAAAATGTGATAAAAGCAAGACTTTGTTACTGTAGATTCATACTATGAAAAGTTTCATCTGCAGTCAAATTCTGCATTGAATCGTGCAGCATGACAATCTCTTTACAACTGTAGTACAACAAACATGACAGCCAGATGCAAAACAAACATTAAACACTGTAACTTGCACTTTACATGGGAAATTACAATGATTTTAAGGGCTACAAAAATAAAAGCTCCCATCACTGATCTCAGATTACAAACATATTCACTCAGTAGTGAGCTACATGTTACATTTATGCCATTATTTTGATATTTAATCTGCTGCTGTTTAACACCTCTGCTCGTGTGCTGAAGAGTTCAGGAGAGGTTTCATATCTCTGTTCTGGGCCACAGAGCTAACTGCAGCAGAGTGGCTCCTCTGGCCTTTGGCTCTGACCCAGACAGCGAGGAAAGTAAAGACTACTACACTCAACAACAACCTCTTCATCCCTCTCCCCGCATGAAAACACCCCAAGTCCAAACTAAAACATATCATATACCAAGATGGCGGACAGATTTCAAATGAAGGCATCTCCACACTAATCTCCAATTGCTCCCAGGAAACAATAGGATTTCAGTGCTAATGAGATTCAGCACAGCCTTTGTTTACAGTATCAATCTCACTTTGATAACAGTTTTCCTTCCACTGAGATTCCTCCCTAAACATCTAAGTGACGCTGCAATGCAGTAGCTTAAACAGCACGTATACGCAGCTAAATAACCTTAATGATGGAGATTAGTGAATTAGACTGAAGGGAAGTCAGATGCATTTTGAAACCAAGAGAAATTTCCTGCATTTAAAAACTAGCTGTAAGGTTTAGATGGCCACATACATTCATTTAAAGAATATACACTAAAAGAAACTGAGAACGGGTATAGATGCTCGATGATGTCTAATTGAACAATCAAATATGAAATGGAACAAGAAGCACATGACTTTGACACAAGATGCACATCCATGCTAATAACACCTATACTAGTGAGCAAATCTGCCCTGGACTGACTATTGACTTATGGTTCAATTCAAAGCTAAAAGCACAAACACTGCTAAAAAAAAAAAAAAACGCAAATTCAAAAGTATTCAAACTACTGACCTAACTTGTCATTCTGCTGCAATCAATAATTGATGAAAAAAAAAGAGGCAGAAAAAAATAGCAAAAATATGCACTTTTATTAATTACTACTTGCCATCTGCCTCAACCCTCTACTAGTCTCAATAGGTCTATATACGAATCAGACATAATCCAATAAACCTGCTGCCATACTATAAATAGGGGACTCTACAGGGGACATACAGCAATCAGCAGTCTGCAGGGAAGCGAAGGAGAGCACTGGTGGCAGCCTTTGACGTCATGTAACCAGACTCCTGGCATTAAAAATGTGCAATGGCCCTGTTGCCAGGCTTTGACTATTACAGTTTTAAGTACAAAGAAAATGGGTGGTCTTAGCTCGTAAAGAGCTGAATGTTACTTTTACTGATTATATCTTTAGCAGTATGACGCCTGCAAACACCCATACACAGATTACTACTCAAGTAAATGCTGACAACCATATTTTTACACAAATATACTTAATTATGCTCATATACGCTACATGCAAATAACATTTCAACATCATTTACCATGAGGCACACCAACAAGTATATCTAAAAAAAATCAGTAGGACTGCTAGTTAAACAAAAAGATAAATGTTGCTACTATGACAGAAATCAATTCAAACTATGGTTTATAGTGATGCTGGGCAGTATTTTTTTTAACTGTTGTTTGCTGCTGGAAGCACTATGGATCGCTGCGCAGGGGGTATTGAGGGGGGACCCCCATTAGCTGTGCATTCCCTTCTTACTAACAGTTATACCTTCATAACACAACAATCCTCCATATATAACTCTTCAGCATTACAGTATTTATAGCTCCATGCAGACATATTTAATTGATTGTTACTGTTTAGCTTGGTATCAACATGTTGCTATCGAGCTGAACATTAATACGCTAATAAAACAAGTCAGTTATACGACCAAGCTAAATGTAAACGATTTTCATATAAATTAATAAACACACACCTTTTAAAAAACATTAACAATTTCATTGATGTGAACATAAGCTGCCACGTTAGGGGTGAACT
>JAODLD010000046.1:25077191-25092648 GCA_026781065.1 Mormyrops boulengeri
GGGGGAGACCACAAAAAGAGAGAGAAAGAGTAGGCATTCTGTCTTTCTGCCACTGTGGTACAACAATATGAAACCATTCACTGCCATACACTTCAGATATTTAAAGGCCCAGTCAGTCATTTATGGCTGGTTCTAAAATTTGTGTACTTAATAATTATGGTTTTATACTCATCTGTAATACATGCAATATATTTGCAGTATATAGTATACATGCAAAACACAACATACCACTTTGTATTCAAGTCAAAACACATTCCAATTCCTGATAGCTTCTTTATGAAAAACATTCCTTTATTTAGGAAAAAAAAAAGACAGTGTGCCTTTAAGAATTCAGGCTTTCCTCTCCTCCTGATCCAGACCCCTTCAGTCCCACCCCCACCATGAGTGCAGCTGGGGTAACAACACTAAAAATCGAAAGCGTCGGTACTGTGCTTTTCATTCACCCGTGCAATTCCATCTTTAATCTATGGTTTGGATTTTGGAAAATGCTGATTTTTCTCATTTCTAAAACTAACAACAAACTAAGCATATGGAACTTTTAGCCAAAAAATGCAGATGAAAAATCCATTTTATTGGGGTTTTCCCGACAATATGTTTGGAGAGGAGATTCTGATCAAGTATTGTCCAAAAACACCACCCCCCCCCCCCCATAGATACACACATCTTACACACAGATGACTAATAAAACAAAGCAGATCCACCCCACTATTCAGGATAAAAAAGCACCAAATTAAAACCTCACTCACTGCCATAAAACAGACTAAACCCTGGGAAACGTCAGTTACAATGCAGCTGGCATCACTTATGCAAGGGAAAAAACATACATAAAGAATAGTTACAGGCTTTATATGAGAAAAATAAGACACACAGACCGATGTACATACATAAAAATACGCCCATCACTGTTTAGTCATAACACAAAAAGATCTGCTCTTAGGATGTTCTCTCAGTGTCTCTGAAGCCATACCAAGTTCAGCAATAAATAAAAGGTCCCCCAAACCATGTAATTGCCCTGATCCTATTTCTGCAATGACTGTAAGCAGTATCCTCACAACTAAATAAAGAACCATGGCATTAAATTACATTTGTTGTCGCTTTTGCCAGTTAAAAGAATCTGGCTGAGCTTTGCCCCAGCCTCTCGGAAAATAATAATAATCACTACAAACAATAATCATAAAAATAATGCGGTATATCTGAACATGACTTTGCATAAAGGCTGAGATGCCTTCAGAGAAAGCATATGTAAACGTGAGGTGGGGGGTGTGAGAGATGAGGATTAAAGCTTTCTACAGTTACAGGAAAATCCTTTTTTAATCAGCTGAATCTGAGAAGGCTGCCGTGTCTGTAGGCTGATGTTACAGGAGGCACAGCCCAAAGAGTTCTGTCTTATGCAACAATTAAAAAACGTGGCACCTGCCAATAATGACACTGTTTACACTGAAACTGAAATACAAATTATACACCCAGGTGTGATACTGAACTGCATTCTAAGTCACCACAAACATCCACCCTGCTTTGTTAAAAGGTTTCTTCAAAGACATTAGAAAATATGGAATTTTTTTGTTAAGTTGCTTTTTTTACTGGGTATTTTGGAACACGAAGCACGTAAACAGTCCATCAGACAGTGTTCCTGATTTGCTTTCGGAGCATTTAGAGATTTAGCAAATAGATGAATATATATTTGAGGAACTGGCATCCCAGCCAGCATGCCACCTTCCTGATCTTCTACATACATATGTATATATTAAGAACACAGTGTTTTATGACAAGTGAAGATTAAAGGGGTGAGATCAACTGTTGGTGTGAAAAATGGCATTGCATAATAAAAAATATCAGTCAGGAGAGAAGGACCTACACTAGTGAACAGCCACTTTCCAATCCAGGCCTCAGTAGGCCTGTGCTCTGTATATCTATCCTTAATCAACATACTTAACCTTACATATTAGGGTCTATTGGGCAGCACGTAACAGATTTCATGGGAAACTTCTAAATCATCATTATACGCGTATTAATAAATGTGTTAATGTACGCAAAGTAATTACATTTCAATACTTAGATGAAAATATTTCAGAAAATAAAAAACAGTACAAAATGACGAGATTTACTGCAAAGCAGTAACACGCCTTTATAAGAAGAGAGATCCACACCCTGACATGAACACATCATCTGTGTCAGCAGCCCTATTTGGGTGACTAAGTTTCCTTAGTGCTGCACAGGACTGTCCTCATGAGGTACCAGCCCGCCTCAGAATCAAAAATGAGTTCATGTACTTAACCTGGATGACTTTGACAGTCATTATTCTGATTCTTTTAAAAACATGTCCCTTTAAAGGGTGAACGCAGTTTCACTTGCCAGTAACCAATCAGTATGTAGAATGTACACTATAAAATAAATTGACATGAAGACCTTGAACCATATAGAGCAAGTTCTTCTTCTTAATTACCCAAATCTGTATGTGCTATTCAACTAATGGTTCAGAGAACATAATATATCCAGAGTCCTGAAGAATCAGTTAAATGGAAAAGATGGAAAACTGTTTGAGAAAAGGGGTTATGTGATAAGGAATTAAAAGTGTGGGAGGCAGAAGAAAGTCTGCATCATTTCCATGTAGAGAGAGACATTACCAGGCTCACACACATTTCCACTGGACTGCCATACTGAGGCAAAAAAACACACAAGTCAAACTAATTTGCTTCTGCACACAGGAGGAAAGCCAGCAGTCAAACTGTTCGGCAAACAACCCAGATCTCATGGAGGTGAGAACATCATAAGCCCTAGCCATCGAGAGATGCCAGGACAAGCTGTGCTCCACAGAAAAAAAATAATAATAATAATTCACACTGGGCCCTTTTGGAAACGTTACTATTTCATTTATAAAGCAAATAGCAAATTCTGACCAGTTTCTCCTATATTTGAAGTTTGGCTTTAACCTTTTTCATATTGTAATCATTCGATGACATACGTTAAAGGTCGGAAAAAGGCCACAAACAAGGGCCATGCTGAGAAGTTTGCCAAACTGAATAAAAAATAAAAAAAAAGGGTTTTTGATTGATTTCCAAAAATAATCCATATTCACATCCTAGACTGGAAATATGGACAAGTATCTCCACCTTGTTTACTAAGGACTGCTATCTCCCGTTTACTGATTCCTCTCATACAGCTGCTTTCCAGTTTATACTTCAGGGATTCTGAAAGGGCTGAAATCACTCATGATGCACACAGCAGCCCTCAAATAGCAAACTCCTAATCGTCACACACGTCTCATCAACATCAGCTGTAGCAATTCAAATCATCATCGCCATATGCTCTCGTTTTAAAATAACCAACAATCTTTCCACCTATTTCCCATCACATAACTACAGGGCTAAGGTGAGCCTTGATGGCAAACAGATCACCACTGCATCACATGACCCCCACTCTGGCGCAGAATCACAGACAGGGCAATTTAGAGACATCAGTTCACCTAACTGTATACTTTTGGACTGTGAGACATTCTTGGGTTTAACTGAAAACATTTTGGAGTTATAGGCATGGTTTTATCCCACAATTTTACTCACTAAAACCAAAATTTCAAATGCCATCTTTTTCCTACAGCTATCAGTGTCAATAAAACACACAGGACTGAAGGTCATAAAAATGAGTAATGTAACAAGTCATCTAACAAACACTGATAAAAATAAGTTGTCTTTAGGCTGAGTTACTGTATCAGAAGGATGCTGCATGTTTATAGCAAGCCAAGCGAAAACTGTCATGCAATCAATACAAACTCTGCAAGGGTACATTAAATCAAGTAAATAAAAGCACTGACTGCAATTGAGCACACTTAATCTCCAGCTCTATGTTAACTGCACTCCTACAAATAAGATGTGCTTGTCCTCTAAGAAGAATCATGTTGGCTAACACTTATTTTATATTTAAGACCCAATAACACAACACAAATGGCAGTCGGTAAATATACTACATGGGATGCAAGAACAATTCCTTTAGAGGAAGAACAACAGGGGGCTGACTTACACACAAGCAATGGTGTTCTTAGGTAAGGGTAAGCCCATAACAACTGCTTGCCGTGAGACAAGTGACTTTATACACATTTTAACCAATGTGCCAGCATCCGTTTCTTTAATGTACCACTTTGAAGGAAATGAGTTAAACATAAACACCATTGTGATTCAGAAGTTTTTCATTATTTTGGTGTTTTGAATAAGATTTGGATAATATGACGTGAGAGTGGTTATTGTGTCAAGAGTTCATTTTAATTAGGGTTATCCAGGGCTGCTCGATTAAGGGAAAAAATCATAATCATGATTATTTTGGTTAATACTGGAATCACGATTATTTCACAGGATTACTCATTGACTCTGGAAATATAATGCATTCATTAGATTAAAATAATTGTGACCCAGCTGCCACCCTTTCTTTTCTAACATTAGACCATACAGTGAATGCCCTGGCCTGCAATCCTGATTGCAGAGTGAGCAAAAATTCACCCTTGTTTGTCCTTGTTTAGACAACATATACGTGTAAGAAAGAGCATTTAAGACACTGTGGATTTGCTCAGTTTCATTTAGTGCTCAGGGGGAAGCAGCACTGCAGTACAGCTGTCTTCATGTGAGCCCATGACAAGCGTTGTGGAGAATTATGTTGACAGTACAGGTGGTCATCAGTCGGACTCACTTTCAACACGGGAAATAAGGGCAACTCTGAAAAGTTTAGATGGGAAGCCAGTGCAGCACAGGTGGGAAAAACACGTTTCCAAAGGTGTGAAAGAGAATGTGTTAAGGAATACTGGTAACAGCGCAAAAACATGAAAACTCTTAAATGGGGTTTTGTGCAATAAAATATGCTTGATTGATCATTAACCTGAATATAGAATAAATTTGTATTAAACTTAAGTCTTAGATAATTTTACAAAGGGTAAGATGAGCAAGGATATGTAATTGCCTGGATTTATTAATTTAAATGACTACCACATTACTTACTTTTGGAATGATGAGATACAACCCCATTTAAAAAGTTGGGATGCTGTATGTAAATGAAAATCAGAATACAATGATTAATAAGTCATATAAACCCATTTAATTGAAAATAGAACAAAGACAACATATCAAATGTTGAAACTAAGAATCTTTGTTTTATGACAAATACACTGCCTAGCCAAAAAAAAAGTCACCATTTGAATTTTTCATTGGACTGCCTGTAGCTTGGATCATGCCGCACATTTGTCATGGCACTGTTTGCACAAGCTTATGCAATATTTCAACATTTATTTTCATCCAGATTTGCATTCATTTATCACCAAGATCTTGTATTGACAAGCAAGTTGAACCACTCTGTAAAGTCTTCTTCAGCACATCCCAAAGATCCCAAAAGTTAAGGTCAAGACTCTGTGGTGGTAAAATTGTGTGTCAAAATGATTCCTCATGCTCCTGGACGACTCTTTCACAAATTGAGCCTGATGAATCTTGGCATTCTTGTCCTGGAATATGCCCATGCCAAGAAGAAAAAAATCCATTGATGAGGCATAACCTGGCCATCCAGTACATTCCGGAACTCAGCTGACTTCACTTTATTGCTACATGACGTTGCTGTGCTGTAATAATGATCCAGTCATTGTTCTTTAAGTACCTGCTGATTTAAATTCAAATGGACACTTTTTTTTGGCCAGGCAGTGTATACGCTGAATTTGAATTTGATGCCAACAACATGTTTAAAAAAAGTAGGGAGAGGGGCATGTTTACCACTGTGTTGCATCACCGCTTCTTTTAACAACACTGTGTAAATGTTTGGGAACTGACTAGTTGCTGGAGTTTTGAAAGTGAAATATTCTCCCATTCTTGCCTGATATAGATTTTCAACTGCTGAACAGTTTGGAGTCTCCTTTGTTGTATTTTTCGTTTCATGATGCATCAAATGTTTCCAGTGGGTGACAGGTCTGGACTGCAGGCCAATCAAGCACCTGGACTCTTCTACTACAAAGCAATGTTGTTGTAATACGTGCAGAATGCAGTTTGGCATTGTCTTGCAAGGCCTTCTCTGAAAAAGACACTGTTTGGATGGCAGCATATGTTGCTCCAAAACCTATATATCCTCCTGAGACCCAGGCCATTCATTTGTGTCCTCTGTAGTGGACATTTTGTTTTTGTATCTACCTTTTCACTGATGTAAGAAAACTTATTTATTCCTGTTGTACACTAAAGAGGACATGCTGTGAAATTAAAAATAAAAATAAATTTGAAAAAATCTAAAATTGTAAGATGTTTTATTTCCTCCAAAGACACAAATAACCTGAAATTGAATGACACTTTTTGTCCTTGGGTCTCAGGAGGATATATCTTTCAGCATTAATGTTTCCTTCCCAGATGTGCAAGCTACCCAAGTTATGGGTACTAATGCTGCCAATGCACCCCCGTACCCTCACAGATGCTGGCTTTAGAACTGTCTGGTGATAACACGCTGGATGGTCCGTCTCCTCTTTAGCCCGGAGGATGCAGTGGCCATGATTTCCAAAAATGAAGAATGATTCGTTAGACCACAGGACAGCGTGGCCTTTCCATTTTGCCTCAGTCCATCATAAATGAGCTCTGGCCCAGAGAAGTCGGCGGTGTTTTTGGATCATGTTTACATATGGTTTCTTCTTTGCATGGTAGAATTTCATCCTATGATTGCAGACAGCGACAAACTGTGTTCACAGACAATGGTTGAGGCCATGCAGTGATTTCCACTATAAAATCGCGTCTGTTTTTAATGCCATGCCGCCTGAGGACCCAAAGATCACGACTACGCAATATCGGTTTTCGGCCTTGTCCCTTGCATACAGAGATTTCACTGGATTCTTAGAATCTTTTAATGATATCATGTCCCGTACATGATGATATTCCCAAATTCTTTGCAATATTACAAATATTGCAGATAATATTCCAGATAAATAGGAACATTATTCTTAAATTTTTGCCCAAGCAGTCTTTCACAGAGTAGTGAACTCTCCATACTCACTGCACAGAGATTTTGCCTCTCTATACTCAATCATCTTACTGACCTGTTGCCAATTAACCTAACTAGTTATGAGATATTCAAGCAGGTGTTTTGTTTTAGTATCGCACAACTTTTCCAGTTTTTGTTGCCCCTGTCCCACCTTTTTTGAAATATGTTGCTGGCATGTTTTTATATGATTTGCAAATCATTGCATTCCGTTTTATTTACATTTTACACAGCATTCCAACTGTTTTGGGTTGTATATTAAGACTCGAATAGTCTGGAAAATTAGAATCAATTCCATAAAACCTAATTAGTGATTTATGCCAGTAAGCATGAAAAGGTAAGCAATTCGGTAGAAGACAATCCTCTAATTGGGTAATAGGGTAAAATACACTAATAATAAATTCAATAAAAAAGCATTTTCCTGAAATGTGAAAATGCCGCTGCATAGTCCACCAAATATAAAATATTACCGTTCCTGATAAGGGTATATTATTATAGTGATGTTCTGTTTATGCAACCAAAGTCAGTAGTTACACCGAAATCCATGCACAGTTCAACAGTTTCAACAAGTTTTTTTTTTTATGAAGTCTGATTAATCGACATTCAGTCAATAGCTGAGCAGCTGTCTTCATTTTCCTGGGTTTTTGAATGTGCAGGCAGTGTAGGGCATATTGTGCATGTTGAATAGTCGGTGTTTATCATGAGTACTTAACGACTTACTTGCCAGAGATTTCCCTTAATTCTGAATAGATTCCAACCTACTTAACTAGAAAGAAAAACCACAGGAAGACCACCAGACAGCACAAACTTTCCATGACTCTGGAATTCAACAGAAGTATCCATAAAAATAGTGTGTGACATTTATTAAGAAATAATTCCTTACTTATGAATGGTTTCATTTTGATCAAAATGTTACATAATTTCCCAAATGATAAATCAATCTTCTCGGCTGCATAGCGGACTAACAACTTTTTTCCCCAGTTGTATTTTGTAGCTGCACTGCTGCTTCCACATTTCTTTCCTCGACATTTTGAGGAAACTGAAGTATGCACACTCAATCATATTAATGTTCAATGGTCAATAAAAACAAAATGAAGATTAAATCTTAAAGAACTGCCATAAAAAGTACTCAAGGATTAAATGAGTATGAACTATCAGTTAATTAGTTAATGCTAATCAATGGTCATTAATGAGCATTGCAACTACTTGCAGTTTATTTTAATTTTTATGCATAATGACTCACAGTGCTGGCTAAGATACAGCCTTGACATTCTGTAACTCCTTCATAAACCATGCACATTAGAAGGTCAAATTATTAATGAGCTTTTAAAATACATTTAAAACCATGTGCAAAATTATAGAACCACCTTATTTTACTTTACATAATACAATTAAATTCTTTGGATTCTTATATTTTGTATTTGTGTTAAACAATTTATTGTACATGGTACAATGCGGAATACCAGCATCATACATGCCAACATGCTCTTGTAGCACATGAGTCAGAGGTTAGCCAAATTATAGGCCAAAATACCTACACAGAAGAAATAATGTTATCAGATCATATCTGCAATTTCAAGGTTGTAAGGGTAATCTAGATAATATACCTACTCAAGTCTAGTAACTGACATGCAATTGCTACACTTGTAAGGAATAATCTGATATTTTTCTTTACCATGAACTGTACTCACAGGTCATACCAAGAGACACAATGCCATGAAAGAGAAAAATTTAAAATGACTATGGTGGACACTCACATATACTGCTCCTACAGTGAAATAATATAGGGGAAGCAGGGGGCAAGGTCAGGCCAGCAGGGCACCAGGAAGTTGTAGCTTAATGCGGCAAACTTTTAAACTGCAGCCAGCAGTAGGACATTGTGTAGTAGCCTTTCAGCAGACTGATTTATATGTATCCTGATCTCCAAATACAAGCCAAGGCAGTGTTAGGAAACAGACAAACCAAGGCTTTTTATGGCCTTTGCATTAACTCACAAATGAGAGGTAAAAATACACTGGACTAGAAGCTGAATTAAACATATAATTACCAAAGTTCACAAAGTCTTGAGCAATACTATTTCACAAGGCAAATCAGCTGAACTGTCTTTAAAAATTTAGTTGCACTGTTTATGCACTGTTCAGTTTTATGTTGAAACTGCATAGCAATTTTCCAGCATTCAATTACCCAGGTATATTTGATTAAATGCTTGAATGTCTTTCCAGTAATTCTGCATTATAATTTATTAATAGTAAGCCAGAGATGTATATGTCCATGTGTGGTAAGCTTTGACACCAAAAAGTCAACTCTGCTGAAAGTTTTTGCTTTCCCTGATGGTGGGTTCAGGAGAATTTGACTATAAAATAAGCATCTGAAAAGTTGCAAGAAACACGGCTTAAGCCCAATTTAAATTTATTTTGGGGCACTCCTCTGATAATACTATACCACAACCTTTACCTTACGGAATCATATCTCCACATACTGCTTCTTGCACAAGGTCTTATCACATACCCTACAGCTCATGACGACAGCTCTGGCATCAAGTGATACAAGTTTCCTTTTCATTGCCTCTGTATAGAACTACAGCTGTGGCACCATATGGCTATTAAGAGAACATTGTGTTAACATGTTCACTGCTTTCATTGTTAACAAAAAGGTATAAACATATTAACATTATTTCAGTAAGCAGTACTTAAACAAGCATAATATATTATAAAGAGACACATTCTATTCTTTCCTGGAAATGTAGTGCTATTTTCTCTGGTTGTCTTCTGTCACACTTTCAATGTTTCTGAATTGTTCTACAACATAAATGATAAAGAATAGTGAGCTGATTCAGGGCTAAGTAGCAGAATAATAAACAATATTCTGTTCATCTTTTGAATTATGTCAATTACTGAGAAAATCAATTGGATAAAGGCTAATAGCCAACACCAAGCAACATTATACACGAACAAACAAACTAGCAAACGAATAAATACATTTTTAAAATAATGACGTGATTTGAATGTAGTTTGAATATTTCACAATGAGTCAGGAAATTGTGCAATATTCGGTGTGGACACAGGTTGACATCACAACACATTGCTGTGTTCTGTTATAAATTAAAGATTAATATACATGTTTGAGTGTTCAGTGAAAAAGATCAGTAAAAATCAACAACCTGCTGTACTTCATTACAATAACAATATTCATTGAGTAACATCTCTAAATCCCTAATGGAATGATCTTATTTGATAACTAATTTGATCAAATGAAACAAATCTTAACATTTCAGAATTTCTTCATAAATTCCCTAAAAGGCTATGTACAATCATAATTCCAGAAGTACTAACTAAATATATGTAGACATAAATATACTATATTAAATTGTGTTAATCTTAATTGTAACTATAAACGTTTACTAAGGCACATATCAAATCCGCATCGAATAAAATGAATCCAAGTCAACCTTGACAGCTCATTCACATTATTTACCTAATAATGACACATAGCAGGATAATAAAATAAGAAAATGCGGATCTAAAGTAACAGAATCTCAGGACAAAGCAAAGAAACGCCCCCCATTTAAGAAAAACACGTCGGTGTTCATGGCTGACTGCACGACAATGTCATTCATGTACACGGTTATCTCGTAAAAATGCTGACACAGATAAGCGTGCCTGGAGTTTCGCTCATTAAATGTTATTCTTTTATTAAGCTATGACGACAACGTGTCTTCCTGCTATTTACAGAGAACTGAACGGTTTGTTCCTTTTCCTGTTTGCTGGTGTGTCATTGGTACTGGCTAAAATACGTTACTATCTGATAGTATTGAAATGTATAGATATTTTTGTAACCATTATACATCCCATAAATAATTGTCATACTGGAAGCATGCATACAGGCTGCCTCCAAAGAATCGAAAAAGTGCCAACCTAGCTAGCTAATGACATACAGAAACAAGTTTAACCGTCAGCGTTATACTCACCCACTGCAGTTCACAACGAGCAACAGTATCTGGCGATGACGGGGTTAAACTAGCTAGCAAACATTCTTTTCATCTGCAAAACACTGACTTTTCCACCTCACTCTCTTTTTTGCCCTCAAAAAAGCTAAAGTCAAACCACTTCGAGAAAAGACGATATCTTTCGAATTCGCCTAACTACCAAACGACTTTCTAGTTGTTGTACTATCAGATTCGAAAGGATGAATAAGAGTTACACGGTTTAACCTAAAAAGCTATTTTGGTCACATTCTCTTCCTCGCTTTACTCAACCTCAACGCCCCTCAGTGACTTTTTCCTACGTACTCCAACAACAGAGAGCGACAATGTCCCTTTAACAAGTACTCTTCCGGGGTCTTCTACAAAATAAATAGGGGGGACGTTATATGGCACCGTCCGCCTTTCATTTAAAGGATTGGCCACCAAGATTCTTTCTATCCAATAAGAAGCGAGATAAAACGCCCACTTTCAACATATCTGCATAATACAAAAATATTCATTAAACGCGAGCTGTCACTGGCTTTCGGTTGTCGACGTGTTTTTAAAGACACGCCCAGTACACGTGCTACATTAATAATATCTGGTAATGCTTTTGAGTGTATTGCTTCGTAAATACAAAATAGGGGTAGAGTTAGAAACCGGGAAGTACTTCATCTAACAACGTACGGTTTGTTCAGAGATTTTGCCTGAACTTACCAATATATTTGGTTTGGGAGTCTTTTCGCAAGAAACGTGTTACTTAAACACTGTAACTGCTTGGCAGCTGGGGAGTTGGACAGACAGAAATACAGTAGTTACTTAAGTTTGGTTGGAGCTTGTCCCTTTATCCAGAGAAGCTTGAATGCAGAGATGCACCGTTGTGCATTTCTCGCTTCGTTCCTTATATTATAATCAACAATAACAATCACGGGTTTCACAGGATAAAAACTTAACAGAATGGCCAGTATGACAAACCAAGTTATTTCTTTCTCCCTCAAATTTTTAATAGTCTTAATAAAATCTGCGGATTCCGTTTGAAATATCGCCCTGTAATGTAGGTTAAAGAAAACACGGAATGCTATAGCGTATTTTGTTGTCAAGCCACGCTGCATTTTATGTTACTTTATTTGTTTGTTTCTTTTACATCACTTGTCCCCGAAAGTCGGTTCAGGATTTGCATAACACCGGGAAGTAGATGTTCCAACATCTTTAGTGTTTGTAAGATTTGTAGCTTGATCGTCACCTTGGACGACTGTAAACGATATTCTTTACAGGGGGCGCAAGGTCGGAGAGCTAAATCAGTCATTCATCCAGATAAATAAATTTGTATATGAAAACACGTTTGAACTATTTTCAAACCGCTTAAACTTCAAACTGCCTTAAGTTATAGAAACTATTACTGTAGCGTTCCATTCATGCCACTAGAGGGAGTAAAACGTCAATTTCTAGAACGTCATAAAAAGGATTTGATGGGTTTTGACGGTAATGTGATGCTTCGTCTTTCAAAGTGAGCCCTTAATAGAGCTGTGGCGATAGCAGCTTGTACCTAATTAGTATGGCCTGAATCAGCCAAAGTCACGTCAGAACCTACTCTTCCATCCTGCTGAGGCAGTGTGGATCACAAAACTAATCACTTTAATCAGTACTGCTTTTTAAAAGTAATGATGGGATTAAATGAAAATACAACAAAGTTAATTTACTCTTTGACTAATTCTAGTTTTATAATTCCATGTGTGATATAGTACATCAGAAGTGATGGCCTTACTGGAATTATCCAGGTTAAGATGTGCCTTGTATTATAGACACACATACACACGCGCAAACCTACACTTATAACTTTGTGGGGACTGTCCATTCATTTCTATTGGCAAAACCCTAATCCCAACAATGAGAACCGTAACCCCTACCCAACCGTAACCTTAACTGTAAGGAACCAAACAAAATACAAGTCTTTTGGCATATTTAGTTTTTTCATTGCAGTCACAGATTTTTATAAAATTGAGTTTATAAAGAAAATGTCCCCACAATGTCAAAATAACCTGTTTTTATGTAATATATGTCTGCCCCCCCCCAACACACACACACACTACACATACATATATAGTGGGCTCTCCCAAATTGGTCCTAGGTGAGAGCCTGCACTAAGTGCCATTCACATAGACCACCAAGACATAGAGGCAGATGTGATCTTGCCCAGACTGGGGAGACTGGGGCCCTGCCCAAGAGCCAGGACTGGGCAGGGAGCTCATGGGCACGTCCCTGGTGGCTCGACCTCTATCCATGGGGCCCGGCCGAGCATATCCCAAAAGGGTTACATGGGTCCACTACCTGCAGGAGGAACCAAGGGAAACGGGTGCAGTGTAGATCACGGTTGGGGACAGTACCTTTGAATTGGCAAACTGGGGTGGTGGTCCCTATCTTTAAGCAAGGGGACCAGAGGATGTATTTCAACTATGGATAGGATCACACTCCACAGGCTCCCTGAGAAGGTCTATGTCCGGATACTGGAGAGGAAGGTTCACCCGTTGGTCGAACCTTAGATCCAGGAGGATCCTGGTTGCGGAACGCTGGACCAGCTCTTCACCCTCATAAGCATACTGGAGGGTTCATGGGAGTTTGCCCAACCAGTGTACATGTGTTTTGTGATCTTGGAAAAGGCATAAAATTGCGTCCCTTGGGGGGTCCTGTGTGGGGTGTTTCTGGAGTATTGGGTATGGGGTCCACTGTTGTGGGCCATCAGGTAGCTGTATAAATGGAGTCTTCAATTTTGCAGATGATGTGGTTGTGTTTGCATATGTACTGGGGCAGTTTGCAGCTGAGTGTGAAGCGGCTGGGATGAGGATCAGCACCTCCAAGTCTAGGGCAATGGTTCTTGGCCAGAAATAGGTGGATTGCCCTCTACTGGTGGGGGAGGAGCTACTGCCTTAAGAAGCGTGGTTTAAGCATCTCAAGGTCTTGTTCATGAGTGAGGGAAGAAGGCAGCGGGAGATCGACTGCAGCATTGTCAGTAATGAAGAGAGAGCTGAGTCAAAAGGCAAAGCTATTTAATTTACCAGTCAATCTACTTTCCTATCCTCACCTATGGTCACGAGCTTTGGGTAGTGACCAAAAAAATGAGATTGCAAATAGAAGCGGTAGAAATTAGTTTCCTTCGCAGGGTGTCCGGGCTTAGCCTTAGAGATAGGATGAGGAGCTCAGGTATTCAGGAGGGGCTTAAGGTAGAGCTGCTGCTCATCCGCATCGAAAGGAACCGGCTGAGGTGCTTCTCCAGGAGGGATCTTTCTAAGATGCCTCCTGGACGCCTCCCTGTGGACACCAGGGCAGACCTAGGACACATTGAAGAGATTATATCTCTCGGCTGGCCTGGGAATGCCTTGTTATTCCCCCGGGGGAGCTGGAGGAGGTGGCTGGTAAGAGAGGGGTCTGGGTATCCCTGCTTAGACTGCTGCCCCCGCAACCCGACCCCAGATTAGCGGAAGAAAATGCTAGAATGGATGTGTGTGTGTGTGTGTGTGTGTGTGTTTGTGTATTTGCCCCACCTTTTGTTTTACCTCTATTTGAAAAGAAACGTGAAATGTTATCTGAAAATATGCAGAGGTGTCCTTGCGTATGTAAACCTCATCACTATTCGATTATAATGAAAATAGAATTTCTTGTATTATGCTAATAATGACTGCAATGATTGTGGACTGTATGAAGAGTGTGTTATTCTCTTTGTACGTAGATAGTGTTCATCAGCATATATTAAAGATTTTTCTGAATGCATTGTTTATGATGTATGCATAGAAAAAATGTACATTTCAAGTTTCTTCTGATAAGAGCTTCTAGCTTCCAAAAAGGCTTAGCAGTCTACAAACTGTCAGGAATAAATTATTGAAAGGTATTAACTGTTTCTGACAGCCCAGAAACAGAATGATTACAACTGAGACTGCTGCACAAACTTACAACATACGCAATAAAAAATCCTTTTGCAAAAATCATATTTTCCAACAGTTCTGCTCTTTGTCATTGGAAATGAGTATACAAAACAGTACCTGGTGGTTACAAATAAACAATTTTTAATTATGAGTATTGAACTGTGATGTCTGTTTAACTTCTGCCGATGTGGGACTATAGAAACTCGCCAGGTCCTTCATAAGCAAATAACCATAGTGTCCCTACCATTCTGGAGCTATCTGGGCAAGGATTTTCAAGGAAGTATTTGAAAATAAGAAACTTACAAAGGAGAGGAAGCCATTCGGCCCATCAAGCTCCTTTGGGGAGAACTTAATTACAGTAATAGCTCAGAGTTGTTAAAGTCTTATCTAGCTCTGATTTAAATGAACCCAGAGTTTCAGCTTGCGCTACACTAACAGGAGGACTATTCATGTTATATGATACATCCCATCTTCCAACTACATGCTGTGAGCAGTTTGGGGGGGGGTCAGGTGAGAGCTGGCCCCCCACACTCTCAGAAAAAAGGGTACAAATTTGTACCTTTGCTTGTCACTGGGGCTGTACCCTCAAGGGTCTGCCAAT
>JAODLD010000046.1:25107110-25130139 GCA_026781065.1 Mormyrops boulengeri
TCGTCTATGGTCATGTGTTCTCCTGGAGTGAAACTCTCAGCACAGTTCTTAGTGAAGTGTGTCCAAATGTCAGAGATCGCAGCAAATCTGTCTTTATTAGTCCCACAAGTGGAAAATTTGCATCGTCACAGCAGAAAAGTGGACAGTGCAAGACAAGAGCAGCAAAATCAAAAACAATAGAATATATGTACAACACTGTGGATATATCTATATGGACAGGCACGCAATGGAGTGACAGGGATTGACAAGAACTAATATTGCACATCCCCCTCACAAGTACTAAGGTCACTGTACTTCAGGGATTTTCTTTATATATAATATAAATTAATTTTTTATCTGAAATCTGTTGATAATTTATTAAAAAAAGTTTTGACTTTAATTAATTTACTGATTAATCTTAACGAAGCGGAAGACTGAAATGAGTTCATGTTGAATGGCAAGCCTTTTCAAAGAGGATGTCAAACGGACAAGGGCCGTATGGTTTTTGAAATGTTAATCAGCATTAAATTTTCATCGGAATACATTCAATGAATGTATGCTTGTTGATATCGTCTATGTTGGCGGTGTAAGTATGATCTCACCTGAGCTGGCACAGCGCAGTACCACTGGCGCTGACAATAAAATGATTTTTTTTTCCAGAGAAAGAATCAAGTACATAGTGTTGGTTTTATACTGTCCAGCTATGAAGTAAAGGTCTTCATATATTCTTATATGTATGTGTGATTGTCTGTGGATGAATCTGATTTCTTTATGGAACAGCATGGATCAGAACACACCAGTAATTTTTCTATACAATATTCATTTTAAATATGATGATGTGTGTAATATTTCCATGTGAAAGTTTTGAACAACCTTTATAATAATAATAATAATCATCATTGTTGTAGGGTGGCATGCTAGTGCAGTGGTTAGCATTGTTGCCTCCCACCTCTGGGACCAGGGTTTGAGTCTTCGTCTGGATTCCATGTGTGTGGGGCTTGCATGTTTTCCCTGCGTTGTCATGGGGTTTCCCCCCACAGTCCAAAGATGTGTTGAGACTAATTGGAGTTAAATTGCCCATAGGTGTGAGTGTGCCCTGCAATGGGCCTGCCCTCTGTCCTGGGTTGTTCCCTGCCTTGTGTCCATAGCTTCTGGGATTGGCTCTGGACCCCAGAAGGATAAGCAGTTTGGAAAATTGATGGGTGGTGTTATTATTATTGTTGGCCATGGGGAAATTCTCTGTACACCTGCCCCATTTGCTCTCTGTACGTGAGAGCAAGCTGTCCATGAAGGGCAGCCACCCGTAGCAGTACCCAGGGAGCTGGGGGTTAAGGGCCTTGCTCAAGGACCCACAGAGGTGGCAAGGCCAGACTCAAACCAGCAACCTTCTGATCACAGGCACAGAGGCTTAGCCCACTGAGCCACATGCTGCCCCCAAATCCATTTTCATGTGGTAGAGTTTCATGCTGTTGAGTCATAGTTTTTGTGTACAGTATATTTTATATATAAATAAAGTATCATAAGAGGGAAGGTTCCAGAGGCAAACAGAAATTGAGAGAGTAATCCTTTGGCCACCTGGCAAGTTTACCATCAGGGAGAGTGTTGCGTGAGTCAGGGTGAGCTATGGTAGAGGGCACTGCATACCATACTATTTAAATTTTTATCTTTTACCAAAAGTGGATGAGAGGCTGGAGGGTATTACACCGCCATGGTGCCCGAACTTCCTCTGCTTGCTTTGTTCACAGTATAGCTGATCAGCAGAAGTGCATGGTCTGATGGATGGGCTAATTTTAGCTGCTTGGCCTGCTACCAAATAATATCCTGACATATAACAGCTGAAGCTGCTGCTAAGTGTTGCAAATTGTTACCCTGTTAAATGTGCAGTGTTAAATCTTTATCTGAGGCAAAAGACAAAATCCCCAGCAATCATATCTGTGTGTATATATAAAAAACCTGATTTTTTTAAGTATGCAAAATTTGAGTATTTTAGGGATTTTTACGGATTTTTTTTCCAAGATATTTTTGTGTATAGAAAGGATTGCTTTATAGTATCATAAAACATGTAGTTCTTAAGAGAATTCTATTATTAGAAAATTCTGTCATTTTTAAGGTTCAAATATAGTCTTAGATTGAGTTACCCCTTATCGAGTCACGTCCAGTGGCATTTACATCTAGGGTTTGGTATTGGCACAGATGCCTCCATTCAATTCTGATTCACAGGCTAATGACTCGATTCAGTTTCATTTGATTCCTATTCAATATCAGTCCGTAACAAAACTACCAAACAAAAATTTACAAATGCAGAGTTACTAGAAACAAATTGTGAAAACCACTAAACGAAGGCCAAAGGCTTGTTTACCAAAATCTTTGGTATAGGTCCTTCAAAACAAAAGCAACCTCTAGACTTTTAGTCGCTGTCATTTTCTTCAGTGTTGCCCACGACATTTGAAAAAACAATGTTCTCATGATATTCTCATAGCTGACAGCAAGTTAGCAATTTATATCCAATAATATCCCTTTCACTTTACAACGTTTGCTTTTCTGTAAGATTATTTTATGTCACCATAAGCAGTGTACTGAATGTGATTGGTGTGATAAAGTCTTACTTCACTACTTGCTTACATTCATGCGCTGGAGTACACCATAACCATGACTGACAATGTACCTGTCACTACAGGATCTGAGTCAACCGTGGATTTGAGTTGCACATGTGCTGCCGATCTGAGTCAACTGTGTTAAACTATTAAAGTATTATACTATTCAAGTAATAAAGGAGTTTAGACCATCTGCAAAACCCGCACCCTTCACGGTTATAGACAGTTAAGTCCTATCGCATGTATTTGCATAAATTTTCATAAAATTTATCTGTATTGACACTGGCAAAGCCCCTCAGAGGAACTAGACATACGTTTTTTTTTGTATTTAGCTTGCTTTTACTTAGTTTTCCATTTTAGTTATTTTTAATTAGTTGTCATTAATTTTGGGTGCTTTTGTATTTAGCTTTCAATGCTGGTGCATGTAAGACTCAAAGCCATGGTTGACTCAGATGCAAGGGTGTTTCTCAATATCAAGAACGCAAAGATTGTACTTGTGGTCATCGCAAGATTGGGCTTGCTTGCTTGCCATCCATGAACTATTTTGGAATACAATGAACCATGGGATTGGTCTCATGTTGCGAAGATGCATCCGATGTATCCTTGATATTGGGGGTAGGGCAAGAATGACATCTGGGTATTTTTACACTCCTCTATTCCTCTTCTTGAATATTGGAACTGGTCTTTGGCAATGGAAGATAACATAAAACGGGTACACAAGAACACAAGCATGGTGATATACGCATATTGAGAAACACCTCTTTAGTGACAGTACCAAGATGGCGGCATGAGGCAATTGAGAAATACTATTGTAACCCTCCAATAGGTGAGAGAGAAAGTAGCGCCACCTATATGATAAGAGGACTGATACAAGTTAAACTGAGCAAAAATGTCTTCAAAGACACGGGGAAAAGCCATAAATTAAACTGATTTTTGTGAATGGATATTAAATCGTCAAAACCAGGATCGCGATTAATCATAATATTGATATTTTTCTCCACCCCTGTTTATGTCCAGTATCCATTGTAATTAATATACACTAATTGAGATGCCTGTAAGTGGATATAGAATGTTAGTGGGTGTATCGCTTAGTGTCTGTCGCTGCCTGTTGTGTAATAACCCACTATCTGTATCTAACTTGTAATACAGTAGGGCATATGTCCTGCCCTGCTCGTCCCGCCCCCTCGTCGACCACACCTACTCGTTACCCTCGTGTGGATTCCCCGTGTTTACCAGCTGTTTCCTGTTACTGTCATTAGTGCCTTGTATTTAAGTCCGCGTTACGTTCGTTTCCCCAGTCCGGTCATTGTATCGCTACGTCGTCTGCTCCCTGTCTTTGTGTTCGCCCTATGAATAAACCCTGCATTTCCCCGCTTCCCCGCGCACGGCGTGACAGCATACGTGTGATGGACAGCCCAGATTGATTTGCGCCTGGTGGTTCCAGGCCCAAATGCGAATGAAAATGAAAGGCTGTGTGTGATAGGAAGAATACAATTAGATTGACTGACAGGCAAGGAGCTATTATTGATGTATGTCTTCCTTGTATTTTCCTATTGCGATTTTTCTTCTGGGTTTATTATCCAAGAAATCTTAGCACTCCAGCATTCGTTTGCAAGACGATACACCTGCCAAGTCCAAAACTGCTGTTTTCTTCAGCTTAAATTGTGATTTTGTCTAGAAACAGGACATGTTTTTTTCTTTGTCTTTTTGAATTAGAATGTGGGAACGACGTGGTGGCATTGTGGCTAGCAGGGGTCCCTGTCACTTTTGGAGACCTGGGCTTGACTCTCTGTCACTGCTCTATGTGTGTGGAGTTCGCATGATCTCCTTTTGTCATGGTGCGGTTTCTTTCCACAATCCATAAACATGCTATGGTGAACTGGACTTGGCAAAATGTCCATAGGTGTGAATGGTGTGTGTGTGTGAGAGAGAGAGTGTGTGTGTGTGTGTATCCTGCAATGAGTTGGCCCATTGTCTTGAGTTGTTCCCTGCTTTGCACCTGTAGCTTTCAGGATAAGCCCCGGGCCACCACGACCCTGCATGGAACAAGCAAGCATGGAAAATGGATGGATGGATGGATGGAGTTAGAATGCAGCAATGTGTACACTATTAATGACATAAAAAGTATGTCTGTCATAATATGTATATTTGTAACTAATATGTGCATAAATAATTTAATCATAGGAAGCAGAATCCGGTGATTTGGAGCTTTAAGGATTGATTTGTTTCCTCTTTTTGACTCCACAAGCTGTATAAAGTGATGTTTTCTTTCTCGTCATGGTGTCTCACCTGGTGTATGCACTGTAGTCTTGAGAACTAGTTTCTTTTATGCCAGACGCACATGCCCTAGTTTATTTTTCATTGCCGTCATGCTCACTGAAAGGACTTCTTTTGTATGTGTGTCCAGTTCATGTAGTATTTTTCCCTGCCTTGCTCTGTCCATGTCTGTGTAACTTGGTGCCTTTTCTACATTCTACACTATACGACCGCCTCATTTAAATCAGAATTCCAATGTCAGTGAGTTTAGTACCCAATTATAGTGAAAATAAACCTTTTTATTATTTTTGTTTAGAACATGGTATGACTGTTTCATCAACAAGTTTTGTTTGTAGTCAAATTCAGTTTTCAGTAAGTTTGTAACATTTTAATGAAAATAAATGCAGCAGACTAAAAACAAATAACATTGGTGCATGTGGCCAATTGTATAGTATGGAAACATTATTTCTCAGTCATTTAAAAAATGAATGATACAGGAAATCTCTACATGATATTTGAGTGAAAGAAAAACACAAATTTAGCTGAGGTCAGACTGCTGAGCCAAACCCCCAGCAGGCAAACTGCCCTGGTATTACTAGCATTCGTCTATGGACAAGCCTGATTTTCAACAGCATTTCAGAGGTCATCAGGGGTGATAGAAAGTGCAGATACTTCTTTTATTTTACCTGTTTATTTCAGAGAAAATAATTTGGGCCAATTTTGAACAAAAAAACATTGCTAATAATTTCCTGACCCATAGCTTCTTGAATATTTTCCCAAACCTTGGCTGTGCCCCACACGGATGCTCAGTCCCCCTGGTTTGCTACTGCAGTCACCATGACGGCCAGTTATCTGATGCAAATCCTTAATTGTTGCTATAAAAAACAAACCAAGTGGGCCCACCCAATAGGCGTTCATAGCGAGCGATACAGTACGATGACGCGATTATGTCTGACGGGGATGTGTGTGCGTGGTTAGATCATTTGGAGGAAATGTGCTGTTGAGAGGCAAATGGAAAGAAAAATCTTTGTTCATTTGGTTTTAGTAATGCCACGGGTCATTTAAAAACTGATCAAAGAATATGTAGATGAGTCTGCAGGATGATTTTGTTACAAAGTGAATTATGCGATCGGCCTCACTGACTTTTGACTGCTGGGCTACCTATGCTATGATTTCTGGCTTCGTTATCGGTTTATATTGCAGTTATCTAAAAGGGGTGTTGCAGTTAGGTATGTATGTGTGTCTTCATATTGTTGAATGTCACATGTCTGTCAGCTTGTCCTCCCAGTCTGTGCTTTAGTCCCAGAGTTGGTGCCCTCCCATCCTTCTCCTATCCTTTGTCTTCTGCCCCATGCAAAGACCCCTGTGTTCTGTTCTCTCGCTCTTGCATGTTCTGTGGCTTTGCATATTCCCTGATTTTGCTGTTTGTCACTGACTCTGAATCGCCTAACCCTTTTCTGGTCTCTTGTTTGCTTTTCTAATTTTGTGTAGTTCTCTGTGGTTGGACTGCCAGACTTGGATGCATTTTTGTTTGTCCCTAGTTTCTGTATTATTGTCTGGCATCTTTTGTTTGTAAGGCAATGGGGTTACAATATAGGTTTTGATGTGTTTTGATGTTTTTTAGCTTAGTCTACATCTGAGGTTGCTTGTGCATCTTGCATAATCGCTGTGCCAGGTCATCATACGACTCCATGGCAAGCGATTTCATAATCCAGTACCGACGTCTGTCACAATTAGTCATGGCTCAAGCCTAGACGTATCAAGGGGAATGGTCCATATAATCGAATATCCTTAATAATACTAGTTCTGCTGCAGAATCTTTTCTGCTGGACAGGCAGTTGGCAGAGAGCAAATTACTGTCTTTCCTGAATATTCCATTTTGATGAAGCACTCTTTTGTAAGAGGAAGGACATTTTAGCTTTATAGCATGCAGGCATTGTCATATACAACATATAAAAGTTAGTTTAACCTCTGTTACTGTTTGTCTCATGGGGCTGTTAGACTGAACGAACTGTAAATAGGATATAAGAAACTGGGTTTATCTGGCCACTGACTACCATTTGAAATATGATCACTAGGAATTGGCATATTGAAAGACTATCAAAAAAAGATGACATTATCACAGGCAATGCAGTGCAGAATACTTGAGATGGAGATCTTAAAATCTAATTTCTGTGCAAAGCAGAGAATAACCATGCCATCCCCTTTTTCATGTATAAATGCTCACAAACTAATTACTTGCCGCAGAACAAACTGTAAGTACGGACCTGGCCTTGCCAAGTAGCTGTTGCAGGAGATGAAGCGTAATCAATTCACTGAGGCAATGAAGCCTTTCAAAGTGACATTATATACTAATTTGTTGCCATGCTTTCTGTTTGGTAATGTGTGCTTTTACACAAACCGAACCTTAGTCACAGAAGTACAATCCCAAAACAAACCAAAAAATGGACAGTAAAATGGGCTTAGCTGTAGGAATTCCATTGCTGTTCTCCATAAACCCCTTATATGATAGCTTCCCTTTCACTTATGCATATTTTAGTGACAAATCCTTTTAATATAAACAGTGCATTAAAAGTTCTGTGGAATGATTTGCAAAATTTTACAGCAACATTTTTTGAGAAACGTTTTAAGGTTGTTTTTATGGAGAAGCTTGGCCAAATGGTGTTCCAGATATTTCAGATTTTTTACAGACCTTTAAAGCTCCATCATAACTCTTTCCTGCTCTGCCTTGTTGTGGCTCTGACGGTGATGGGGTGTGGGGTTACTAGGCAGAAATCGACAGAATTCTGTGCACTACACAGTTCCAGTACTGTCACTTGTAAGGATGTTTTAGTTGTTCTCCATATTGCTAACTATTTTTCCCCTTGTCTTTCTCTTACAGTGAAAAAAGCCAAGCTCCATGGCCCCCCAGGTAAGAATTATTAGCTATATTTCTGAACAATTATTGTTTAATTATGGAAGATTGCATTTTTTATAGAATCACTGTGTTTTGAAACATTTGTGATTTTGATTTTATTTCACTATAAAATCAATCTTCTACCCCTGTCCTCCTAACGTTCTAATCCCGGTCCAGGTGTTGGGAAGGAGAGGCCGTTAATTTCTGACTCGCAGTCCATTTATGGTGCTTCTTCAACTTCATTTTCCATTCTTTCTCTATATCCAGCTTAAATGAATTCAGTATTAGATTTTGGGAAACATTTTCAATAAATCTCTACTGCCGCTTTAGTGATGGCCCTTTTCCACCTCCTGACAGTAAATTCAGTGAAGTTCACAGTTTGTGTGCTTGAAGAATGATTTTGTATGGATATCTTAGGCTTAACTTTAAAATTATTATTATTATTATTGTTTAAATAACATTTATTGGTGAGTGCATATTCCCTTCTTCTACAAAGCCAGTATTCTTCTACTATGCCAGTATTGCCATATCTAAGGACAGTAAGCTGGATATTTGGAATGTGAGCAGGCATAGAGTAGATGGTACCTCACAATTTACACATAATTAAAAACTGGTGTTGCTAGTTTTGTATCAGCGCATTGTTCATTTTCACGCCATGAGCGCACGTCACCATAATAAATGATTCTGGTTTCCGCTCATAGGCGTGCTTTCTAAATGAGACGTGGCCCGGCGGATTGTCGGCGCTTTGCTATTTCATTGCACAGTCAGTCATTGCACTTTTGACCAGCGAAAACCAGGCCCAGAGTCAGTGGCGCATTGTTAAACTGTATTTAGTAACGTACGGGTGCACGGCGCTCGTTATTTACAGAGATACATGCTCGAAGTGCACTAATGGGTTTTTGTTATTTTAATTTATATGCGTTTTATTATAGAGTACATTCAGTTCTTTCACGTAATCATACTGTTTAATGAGACGACAAAAGAAAAATAATACATATATATTACGTGAAGAACAAACTGTATCATTAAAAAAAATTTCGAGTCCATTATCAGAATTAAGCACGCACTCTAATTGAAAGGAGATCTGGACTGCTGAAAATGCGATTCATATAAGTCAAGTGGAAGATTACAATGCACCTACAATGCAGAAGGTCGCGGCATTCTTTGTGGCAGGTTGTATGTTGCATAATATTGCCATGCATGATGGATGTCTACTGGACATAAATGGGGATGTCAGCGACCGGGTTGGCGGCGAGCACGGAAGCAGGTGAGCGAGCCATGGAAGTAGGGAAAACGGGGTTTATTGCAGGGACGGACAAGCAGACTGGGGAATCCACAGCGACTAACATCAATGACTTCATACAATGACAGATCTGGGGAAGACTGACTAGAACGCAGACTAAATACACAGGACTACAGGCAAGGAAACTGGAACAACAGGTAAAATGGCAGGATTCCACACGAGGTTAACGAGGAGGCGTGGTCCACATGAGGGCGATCGGGGCTGGACGTGACAGGGGACACATTACAGGACTTTAGAAAGCGTGCTGCTGAACTGCAAGTGCCGGTACCAACAAAGGAGGCACAGCTGAAAAATAACAGTCCAATTGTCTTTATTTGAACATTTTAAAACACTTTAAAACTATAGGTTATGTTTTGTTTGAACAAAGAAACTTCTTTTATTTGCAAACCGCAGACCCAGAATTAAAATTAAAAAAGACACAAGCATAATTAAGTCCCCGTTCAGCAGCGAGCTTCCCCGTCTTGTGACATCATTATACCATTTTTGGCACTGCGTGGATGCAAATGAGGACACACTGGCTGCTACCTCATCCCACGCCTGGAACAGTGCAGCTCCTGTAGATGACGTGCTCATGCCTTATCCCCTCGCGCTGGAGCACATCCATTTCCTTGGCCGAAAAACACGCCGTTAATCCACAGTAGATCATGCGCCGTTGCCTTTAACGGTGAGGTGACGTGCCATTCTGATTAGTTTATTGTATGTTACACCCAAAACACACTTCTGAATAATTAAGAGAGTTAGGACAACCCCCTTTCCGCCTTGCGCTGGCCCAAAGTCAGTTTTTTTTATCCGGTGTTAAAATAGCAAAATGACTTTAGACATGCTCATAACTTAAGTTCCGCTCTGTGATTTACGCTTTGCGCTTTGTGTTAGATCGTCAAAATAGAGCCCTTTGCGTTCAGAGCAGCTGAGCTGACCATGGTGCTGAAACCTATCCTGTTGACTTTAGTGCCAGTGAGACAATTGGTTACTATGACTCGCTTTGCACCCCTAATGTGATGCTTTATCTGGCCCTACATTAAAATAATAGTCCTTAACATCTGTCAGAATATTGTAGTGTGACAAATTATTTTGTCAAATGAAATACATAACAGATGATCCATTAAGATATACATATTTTCTGTTTCTTTTAGAAAGATATTGATGAAATGTTGCACATTATGAAGAAAGAGGGACATTTCTAAATGAGTTAGTTTTAGCTTTCATATGTGATTCAACTCAAGCCCTTAGCCTTTAGAGTGATGCTGCTGGTTACCAGAGCACAGTACTGTGTCCAAGAAGATATCATCTTCTGATGCATTTTAATGGCTGTCACAGACATTATCCTTCAAAAGTAAACCGTTTTACTAGAAGACAGAAAAAGCTCTGTTATTTATAATATTATAATATTATAATGTTATAATATTTATTTGAAATGTGTTTGCAATGTGTTTCTGTGTAAATGTATATATCCCTTTTGATGCAGACCTTTCGGTCTTTTTTGGGAGCCCCTGCTGTGTCATTAATTAAAATTTGAATGGCCTTGATATTGTATATTTACAAAGTAGCAATCATATCACTTGGATTATTGGAAGATCATAATGGTTTGGTACAATTAATAAATTTTACTTTTAATTGGGGGGAGGGGTCCAATTAATGCGTACCTCATAATTGTCCCGAATATATTACGTGTGAGAAATGGATGTGCGTGTGTGGTAAATTTAATGCCTATTCTCCAGCAATACAGCTTTTTGTTCATGTTGTTTCTTCCTGAACCCTGCCATACCTGTACACAGGTACCCACTGTATACATATTTTAGTCAATATTATGCTATTTAATATTTAGTCATGTATAGGAGTAAATGTATTCTCACCCCTGGCTGTGGGTGGAGTTCGCATGTTCTCCCTGTGTTCATGCAGGTTTCCGCCCACCTCCAAAAACCATGAGTACCAGGGTACCAGGGTACCATGTGTAAGGACAGGCCTCAGTCTCACTGAAGTGAGTGTGTGTAAGGACAGGCCTCAGTCTCACTGAAGTATGTGGCAGTGTGTCTGTGTGTGTAAGGACAGGCCTCAGTCTCACTGAAGTATGTGGCAGTGTGTCTATGTGTGTAAGGACAGGCCTTAGTCTCACTGAAGTGTGTGGCAGTGTGTCTGTGTGTGTAAGGACAGGCCTCTGTCTCACTGAAGTGTGTGTGTGTGTGTAAGGACAGGCCTCAGTCTCACTGAAGTATGTGGCAGTGTGTCTGTGTGTGTAAGGACAGGCCTCAGTCTCACTGAAGTGTGTGTGTGTAAGGACAGGCCTCAGTCTCACAGAAGTGTGTGGCAGTGTGTGTGTGTGTGTGTAAGGACAGGCCTCAGTCTCACTGAAGTGTGTGTGTGTAAGGACAGGCCTCAGTCTCACTGAAGTGTGTGGCAGCATGCGTGTGTGTAAAGACAGGCCTCAGTTTCACCAAAGTGTGTGACTGTGTGTGTGTGTGTGTAAGGACAGGCCTCAGTCTCACTGAAGTGCGTGACAGTGTGTGTGTGTGTGTGTGCGTGCGTGTGTGTGTGTAAGGACAGGCCTCAGTCTCACTGAAATTTGTGGTGGTGTGTGTGTAAGGATAGGCCTCAGCCTTACCAAGACCCTGTACTAGGTAAGTAGTTATGGAAGATGTGTGATGGTGATGATGTATAATGTAGAGAGATACATTTACAGATTTTATATTATATTCATGTTGTTGACGACTTTTATAGTAAAATAGTGACTGGATCTTTTCAGTCTACTTTGAAATATTTTTCCTAATAGATTTTGTTAAGTTAGATTAATGAAACTGTTTGTGGGAATACTATATTCTTAACTGAATGAGCAACCAGTTGAGCACATTCCGTCTCAATTCACTGCAATGTAAAGTAATTCAGATTCATGAAAACCACAGACAGTAAGCCATGCGTTAAAACCACAGTGGTATACATTCCCTTTCTGTCACTTGGTAGGGCAGATTAGGCCAGAGAATCAGGACAGTCTGTTCTTTCACCCTAGACCTTTAGCAGCATACAATTACAGGGAAAAATGCTTTCAGAGGTAGAAAAAAGTTTAATTCTCCATTGTAGCTTGGACTGTTTTGTAATGAACCTACTGAAATTGGAAGGTGGAATCAGGGGGTAAAATGAAACAAAAAGGAGAGCACTGCACTCACGCCAGTCTGTCAAAATGAGGTTACTCACACTAACAGCATACACAGGAACCCTCAGGAGATGGAAACAGCTCATTAGTCTGTATATCTGAATGGGAACATGTGCTACTTTGTACTTCTCTGAACTTGGTAATTGATTATGGTGGCAGGCTCCCGTTTCAAGCTGAGATAGAAATTGGTCAGAATTCCATCAAATTGCCTTTGTAATGAATCTCTCCTGCTAATATACAAAGTGATACAAGCACATTCTTTCCAATGGGCCTGTCTTCCTCTCAACTGTGTACATATGCACAGACTTGATGCAGTTTTGTGTAACCACCTGCAAAGTTGCAATTACAGAAGAGGGAAAGTCATCTGAAAATCCATTTGACAGATAATTTGAGGATAGAGAGGCATTTCCCACCCCCATTCAGCAGAATAAGAATGGGATCAGAAAACATCAAGCTGCCATTTTTAGTTCCAGGTGGTCCTTTGTCCATAACAGTGCACTGATTTTTCTTCTTATTCTTGTTTTTGTGTTCTTTTTTCCAGTTTCTTTCACGTACTGTGAATGTAGCGGGAGGCCATGTCAGAGGGAGGGAGGTTCTAAGAATGAGGAAGACCTACAGTTCTGTGATAGGGAACTTGTCCCCAACGGCATAAGAGAGAGTTTGATATGGCAGGGGGGACCATTTTCAATTTGAATACAAACCTTTATTTTTGTGGGGGACTAAATGAATCCAAATTAAATATTGGGATGTACATGTCCCCAATTTAATCCCCCGAGCACATGAGAAGTCGTGGTCTTTCATTGGGAGATTAATGCTGCAGCAATGTAACCAGGGCGGTCTCCAGGTCCAAGTCTGGATGGCACATGAACTAATATATAGTATATTAGCTTGGTGTTTTAGTGACTAGTTTGGATCTGAGTGACTTAGTATCAGTTGGCAAAATTGTGGCGACAAAGTTGTATGATTTATAGGGTGAGTTTTGAAAATGAAATATTGTGTCTATATTTATGGAAATAACAAAGTGTAAGTTTGGTTTTTCATTTGAAACATATTATTTTGCTGACAAGATTATCTTATATTATTTGTATTTTTACAGAAGTAAAATTTTAGTGTAGATTCTTTTGATATGTGTGTTGACCTACAGTTAATAAGTTCATATTTTGTCCTAGTTTACAAAGAATGTAAAGTAGTTTATTAGAGCAGCAGACAGTTTCCCCCTCATAGCAATTCTGTGGCCCCAAGTTTAATATCCCATGAGTCTTAAGTAGTTTGAGGGTGTAAGTTTAAATGGTTTCAATGACTGTATGTAATTATGGTAAAGAAGTAGGTAACACTTTAGTTAACAGAACCTACTTTAGACTTTCATAAAATCTTTATGAACACTACAAACAATGAATATGAATAAATAATGTGAAAAAAATACGAGATAGCACAACATAATACATTTACTATAATTTATTCAGGTAAGTAAATACTAAAGCAAATTATATATAAATCATAACAATTTCAAACTAAAACTGAGGAGTGTTTTTTTAAGGTCTGCTGTATCTGAATATGTTGGTGTCAGGGGGTGGAACTTGTGGATTTTTGCTACTAGCCAACTGGGTTAACTTAGTAAACTGAAATGTAGTCTGACATGCAGTTCTTGTGCTAGTGTCTGCACTATTGTGAAGTTTTTCGTATCTGCCCTCCATCAAAATGACAGACCTCGGGGGAGTGGGTGAGCTTATAATTTACAGCCCTGGTTGGTGTCCAGGAATGTTTTGCTTCTGCGGTTACCATAGTGTGTTACTTTCAGAGAGTAGCAATAAGAATTTATGACTGGCTTTTGATAGCTGATTGCAGATTTGTGTTATTGCTGACGACTTGGGTTTGAATCCAGGTATGGTTAGCTGAGCAGGTGGAAGACATTCACAATATGTCTCTGTCTAGTCAATACAGCAAACTGATGAATGATAGTAAGAAATCCCCATCTGCTCTTAAAGATTTTGAGATTTTAAGCAATGCGTCTGGCAAGTTGGGGCCAATGTGTGGCTTTGTGGATTTGGACTCTACCCATGGTCTGAAACATTGCCAGTTGAAATCTCATGACTGGCAATGTGATGCCACTATTGGACCCTTTATATATTGCTGCAGGGACTGGGTGGCCCTCCTTTCTCAAATGTATGTCACTTTGGATGAAAGTGTCTGGTAAGTAAAATGAGTAAAATGGACATATGTGGTAGTATCATTTGTGATATTAATGAGTTGAGTGGACTGAAATGTGGTTTATTTAGGATACTTTTCAGTTGTATGGTCATCTTCATTTTCATTTCTCAGCTTGAGGAAGGACTGTGGGTGACAGAACGAGGGGTTGAAGACCTGGAATTATGAATAAACGTTCCAGCCTTAGTCTGTAACCTTGCTGTGGCACATTCGAGAAAACTTTACCAAGGTCTTCTGGAAGTAAGGTGCTTTGTAATGGAAGGAGTACTTCCGGAAAAAGAAATGTTTTAAAAGAGAGACACCTTGATTTTTTTTTTTTTTTTTGTATTTCACATTTTTTCTTCACACATACGAGTTCCATTATAGTATAACTGTCGTATCTCTTTGACATTTTAAATCTTTTTTCCTTAGCTTTACGAATGTCATTTGTTCCCTAAATGCCAGCTGTATCCATTATTAGTTGAGTAAAGACTTTCAACAATGTTCAGACATAAGTCATTTTGAAGATTTTGAAGACTGATATTAAAACAATGTTTTTAAAGCTTTTGCAGTGTTTCATTATATCTGTTCTTTGTATCATACCATAGGAATGGCACTAGAAAGATTGAGGCTGAACATCTGACTCATTTTATGTTTATGTACTTAGTTTTCAATTGAAGAAAAATGACATTTGCCTAATAGCAATGTTACTTTGCTATGTAAATTATATTGTATTTTATATTAATTGACAATGGGAAAATGCAAACAATGGCCATAATACCATAATAGTACATAGTTTGTCTCTGAGCCTACATAAAAGAAAAGAACATTTTTGTTGGTCTGTTTGTTTCACTCCCTATATATATTAATAAAACACTTCATCTGATATGGTAAATGACTATCAGTCTTACTCTGTTGTAATTTAGGCAAGACAAAGCAAATTTATGTATAAAGCACATCTAAAACCGTAGACGCTGACCAAACAGCTATACAGTAGTGATTCACCACTAGAATGTAAGAAGTACAGAACAATTAAAGAGATAACTGAAATATAATAAAAATAATAAAAATTTCCATTAATTTAAGTTGTAAAGTTTTTCCTTTATCATTTAGTTTCATTGAACTTGACGGTTCAGTCTACTCAGCCCTATTAACCTGTGCTGATTAATTATGTGTGAATTTTGAATATATGCTTGTGTTTTTGTACATCATATTAAATTAGCCTACATAGTAGGCTACATGACTGCAATCAGCAGCTAAAATTAAAATGTGTTTTAATTTGCAGAAATTAATTACCTGTCGTGAAATGCCTCTATGTAACTTACTACCTATTGGTCTGAAATTAAAATGAGAGCATGCTTTTTAATTTAAGTATTGGTTATCTACCTATAAATCAAATCAGTTCAGTCTTCTTCTGTAGTTCTGTCTAACTGTCTTTCAGTTGAAATATTTTTATATATTGAGTTTATGCCCATACATTACATAAAGTAGAAATACATATTTAATAATATGGAAATTGGGATTGTTTATTTATTTATTTATTTACTTTGCATGTGTGTTTGTACTCATACTGCCAGGTGATTTTTGTGCTCCCAGCGGTTGCTGTCTTAGTCAATCCTGAACAGCGATTGGAAGGAGGACCATCACAGAATGGGTTGTTGTGGCCTTTACTGCCCCTTTATCTCTGTGAAATTCAACCCTTTGTGATGTAAAGTGGTCGCTCTGAGCAGACTTGAAGACTGTCTATGCAGCCACTGTTCCTGTACCAAAAAGCAGTCAAGGAGGTGAACTTCAAAGATGTTTCAGAACAAGCAGTGTCATTTCCATGGCATACTTGCACAAATCACTCACACACACACAATCACACAGTAAAGTGCAATTGAGTGATGCCGGTTAGCCTAACTGCATGTAAAAATGTGAAATGTATTTTCCACTTTAAAAGATGAGTGGTGTAATACCTCGATCAGTAATACTGTGCATGTGTCCAATTGATAACCACATGAATAACACTTCTCAATATGTGTTAGATGGCTATTTCTGAATTATGCTTTGGAAATGTGATCTGGTCTAAAGAAGAAACCAGTGCTGATCCTGCAGGATACGTGTGAAAAGTCTGGAGAGAAATATGACCCTCAGTTGAGGAGGAGACATTCGAATTGTATTTCACAACCTTGGAGTGCTAATCACCCTAGTGTTACTCTTTTTGAGCGGATGCATCACGGTGTAAATTAGCAAGTCAGGGTAAGATCATTCTGACCTGTAAGTACCTTAGTGATCCTGAAGGTCCCCTTCTTTAGCCTGGCAGCATGTTTTACAAAAGCAGCTGCTGTTGTCCATATAAAAACGACAGTAAGTCACTTCATTGCACGAACATGTGTGGTTTTACTCATAGATTTATGAAAGCCCCAGTTAGTGTAAAAACCTGAGCTAGTATTGACCTCTATGCTCAGTGCTGGCTTTGGAACCAGGCCTCTTGGTGGTAGAGTCTCTCTTACCCTGAAATCCCAGACTGAGGGCTGTACAGCTGGTGTTTGTCCTAGTGAACAAGAGGGTCACATCTCGTATAAGACTGCATAGGCACCGAACAGGGACCCCCCCCCCCCCCGGTCCGCGGAAATGTTAATGGAATGAAACCGGTCTGTGGTGGCAGAATGGTTGGGGACCACTGCTTTACGGTCCTGAAAAAGGCATATGACTGGGTGTCAAAGTACAGCTATGACTAAAAGGGCATCTTGTATGCCAGAAGTGACATACCTTCTATTTGCAAATGATGTCATGCTTTTAGCCTCATCCAACCAGGCCCTTTGCATGTACAGCCAAAAGCTTTGAGAATGACACAAGTATTGGTTTCCACAAAGTTTGCTGCTTCAGTGTTTGTAGATCTTTTTGTCAGATGTTTCTATGGTATACTGAAGTATGATTAGTACTTCAGAAGTGTCAAAGGCTTTTATTGACAATTACATGAAGTTTATACAAAGAGTCAATATTTGCAGTGTTGGCCTTTCTTTTTCAAGACCTCTGCAATTCTCCCTGTCATGCTGTCAATCAAATTCTGAGCCAAATCCTGAATGACAGCAGCCTACTCTTGCATAATCAGTACTTGGAGTTTGTCAGAATTTGTGGTTTTTTGTTTGTCCACCTGCCTTTGAGGATTGATCACAAGTTCTCAATGGGATTAAGGTCTGGGGAGTTTCCTGGCCATGGACCCAAAATGCCAGTGTTTTGTTCCCCGGGCCACTTATTATCATTTTGCCTTATGGCACAGTGCTCCATCATGCTGGAAAAGGCATTGTTCATCACCAAACTGTTCTTGGATGGTTGGGAGAAGTTGCTCTCAGAGGATGTTTTGGTACCATTCTTTATTCTGTCATGAATAAAGAGTCAGGCTCAGTATCCATGACAGAGTGATGAGTTTAGAGATGTGGAGGAATTTTCAAATGGAGTCACCGTTCCTTCAGGTTGAGTGGAGCCAGCTGAGGTGGTTCAGGCAGGTGGTTCAGGTGCTCTTGAAAGGATGCTGCCTCAATGGTTGCCAAGGAAGCTGACCTGGGAATATCCCACTGGTCAGAGGGCCGACGGCTGTTCTCTTTTATTCCATTTTCATGGAAAAATATGTTATCATTAGCTGTCCCCTGTGCAGTTTAATGAAAGTAAAGCACTTTGTATAACTATTATATACTATACAAAAATCAATAATAATCTGGCATAGAACTGTTCTTAAAGAGGAGGAGGTTTGATGTTTCTGGTTGCAGAATGTGGTGGTAAGATCTAAAGTAATGATGTGGGGGGTTATATCAGTGCTTATTTTTTTTTTTGCAAATTTTAGTAGATCATCAAGGACAAGTTGCTTTTAATTATGTTTAATTCATCCTTTCAGTTCTTTGATTATGAAGTCAATTCTGCAGTTTTGCAACAGAAAATATGCTGTTCTGGGCACTTTCACAAGTCTTATTTTAGGCATTGCTGTACAGCTACTAGTCTTTTGCCAAAAAAGCTCAAACCTAATGTTTTTCTTCCTTTTGTTTCAGTGCTCAGTAAATAAAGAAGCTGTTTTATGTCTCAAGTGTCAAAGCCGTCTTGATCTAGTTATCCCTTCTGCTGTTCTGCAAAGAAAGTAATTTGCAGAATAGTGACTCAGTGTTGATGGAGTGCAGGGCATTTGCTGCAATTTGGACGAGGTGGGTGAGAGTTATCTTGGGAGTATTAAAAGTCAGCTTTGTAATCAAGTCTGCTTCCCTTATTGAGGTAAACGTTGGCCTCAAGGTGAGAGGCCTTTTAAAGTCCAGCTCAATTTAGAGAGCCAGTCTGGAACAGGACAGTCTGAGAACAAATTTAGTGCTTAAAGAATGATCTGTATGTGATTCCAGTAAGGCTGCATTATATATACAGTTTAGGTTTGAGCGTCTCTTGAATGTAGAAAGCATATTCTCCTCATCCTTACACTCCAGAGACTGAGCTCAAGTTTCCTCTTAAATTTTAAGCAGTTGTATTTTACTTTTACTCATTACTCAGACTGCCTTACTATGGATGAGAATGGGGATAGAGATTGTTCTGCAATTATTGCTTCTTTGAACCTCCCTCCCCTTCTCCAGGCTTGGGGACCTCAGCCTGTGAGTCTTCACCCCTGGTACTAATTTTTCTAAATTTGGAGTTAAGCGTTGAAGTGCTGGCTGGGAATTTCAGTTTGAATGGAGCATTTCAGAAAAGCTTTACTATACAGTGATTACCAACCACAATCTAAACTGCACATAAAAATGTAATTCCTGCTTTTAATGTTTTCCAGATAAATTCAACACCTACGTGACGCTGAAAGTACAGAATGTCAAAAGCACAACAGTCACAGTTCGTGGAAATCAGCCATCCTGGGAACAGGACTTTATGTTGTAAGTAGAATTTGTGTTGGAGATGGATGACATATGTGAATATTAAAAAAACTGACATTTATTATTTTATAGCTCCTATTGATTTTAATATCTTCAAAAATACACCAATGTCCATACAAGAATTGTGCTAGATATCTCTTGAATCCCTCTTTTATTGTGTATATTATTTGTCTAGAGTGGTGTTACAAGGTTTTCATTTGTCTTCTTATACTTTTAGCTGATGAATCTGGCATAGCATGTGCTACTTAGAAATACCAATGAACAGCCCTTTAACAGCTCAATTAAGCACTCTAATGTCGTGATCAGCAGGAGAAGAAAGCAGACTAATATATTCTCTAATTTCCTCATATTTTAAAGTCATCAGAATTTAGTGAACGTACCATCTGTGCTACAGCCAGAAGTCACAGTTTATCCCTCTGTTTGTGCTCCCTCCATTTTGTTTTGCAGTTGAACGACCCTGTAACTGTAGAGCGGGATTGCACTGATAATTGGCATTGCAGGAAGTAGGTCAGAGCTTTAGCTGTAGCATGTTAAGTGCTAAGGCCAGCATATCGCAGTAGGACAGCAGAATGTAGTTATGTTGTGAGATAATTTGGAGGATAAGGAAGAGAGTAAACTGGAGGGTGTGGTTCAGAGATACCACTGTGCAGGTGTTATTGCTGTAGGAGTATGTGAGACAATGGAACACCATTTTAATTTATATTGGTTTATTTCCTTAATATTCTCTTTTAAGGATATTCTGTGTACTTTCTGTAAATTTCTATAAATGTAACGTTTACTTGTCTGCACTGTATGTACCATCTTTGCACTTTGGCTTCCTGTGTTTCTGTCTGTGCACTTTACATACCTTGTTGCTGTATGCACAATAATTTTCCTTAGGGATCAATAGACTTTTTCTTATCACACTGTCATCCTGTATACATAAATGTGACCCCCATACCTCACATGCACAGTAGGGGGGGGGGTTATCTGTGGTGGATTAAATACTGTTGGGCTTCTGTGCCGATTTGGGTAAGCCTACACAGCCATGGGGATTATGGATGCCGTTAATCTTCTCACGATCACAAGCATTTAGAGATCACAGGCAGCTGATCAGTGCTGTAAGATAAATAAACTTCCATTGCTATTTTGAAACCAAGCCACTCATACCTATTTCAAACCAATTTCATGCATCATTACGTCACTTTCTGCCTTGTAGAACCCATCATGGTGTGAGTGCACTGAATGACTAGAATAAATTAAGCAACTTCATTATATTGCTTTTAAACTGTTTGTATAGCACAATGTGTATAAGACCAATAGACTCTGACACAACAGTTTCACTGACACAGCAATTTGTTAACAGGTAAGAATAGAAGGATATTTAATTCATGATAGCAGACTTCATAGTGTTCATCAACATCTCCCAGTACAGTGAAGTCTGCTGTTAGAAGTAGTTTGAATAGATTGACTACACTGCTATGTCGCACAGGTTTCGCTGGTTGGAACATGTGTCTTGAAAATTAATATTCATACATGCTTTAGGTATTTCATTCTGTCATTAACACCCACCGAAAGCTCGACATTATCGTGGAAGCCAGACGACAGCCTGACATGAAGCTTTGTTCAAAGCAGAAGAGCAGAATCTGTGAAGAGGGAGCATTGTTATAAACCAGCTGCACCACTGCCTTGTGTACCCTTTGACTGTCACAGAGTTTGAAAAAGATACCATGTGAATGAACATAAATTAGTCTGCTGCAGGGTTTCTTTTGCAGAAGAGCTCTTGATTAGGGTTTGCTGAGCTGATTCAGTTCTGACTCTGAATTTCTTTCTATGTTCCATCTTAAAGAATATGTAGCATCTGTGGTTCTGTAATGATAAAAGGAAATGATAAAATCATAATGATCAAAGTAAATCGTGGGTATCAGTTTAAGAATTGTCTTCATCACTCAAAATGTATATAAACTTATTACAAATCTAATCTTTACCTAATTATTCCATATCCTTATACATGTAACGACAAACACTAAAAACTGAATATGAATTGGGATTAGATGAATACTAATTTGTTCAGAGGGGAACAAATGAATGAAATTAACATCTTTTGATCTTTAATAGATGAGTTCGCTAACAGCTCAGCTCCGTCTGTTTAATTATGTTAGCATACACAAGGGGCGTCCCTGTCCAGATTTGACCCCACTACAGCAGCTGCTCAGCAGACATTGTTGAGCTAGAGCTTAAGTAAAAAAGTAAATGTGCAACTACTGAATAGTTCTAAAAGTACATAATTAACATCGTTGTTAATTCCCTGGGAGGCAGTGTGTGGCTCTTTGGGTTTAGGTCTCATGATCAGAAGGTTGCAGGGTTCAAATCCCGTCGGGTCATTGATTGAGGCCTTTGATTCCTCTTCCTGCAGGCACTGGCTGGCCCTGCATTCTCAATAAATATTCCTTTGAATTGAAGCATCGACAAAATAAATGCAAATTTAGCATTAGAATATGATAGTGTTGGATAGGAAGCTGGGTAAGTGTGTGTTTAGCAGATGACTTTTAAGTTTAATTTGTATGCTAAAGTGCTGATCTTTATATTCATGCTGGATAAAAGAAATGTGTTATTGCTGTTACACATTTTAATTCTTGCACACCACCAATTGTAAATCAACTGTGCACATCCAACGCTAATTTTACATACTTGTTTAAATTTTAATTTTGTTTATTTTTGTATGTGGTTTCACCAGATTAATTACATGTGCTACATGAATTGTATATACTTTACTGTATAGAACTGAATTGTTCTCCTTTCTGTTTTTTTCTGGATAATTGTGAACTGCAGACAGATAATAGTACCATGCATGTCTGACTCACCGTGAGTTGTTTATCATGACACAACCATGACTGGAATGGCAATGTGCCATTGATTTTTTTTTAAATGCTGATATTTGCACTGCAGGTATCATTGTTACTCTGGGCAGCAAGAACTATTTAGAATGTTTGAAATGATCAGAGTAAAAGTTTTGCACCTTCATTCCATAAACTGGCCCACAAGTTGCAAGTACCAGACATGCTGATGCACATTCCCTCAAATGACCTCACTATCTGCAGAATTCTTTTTATTACAGGGCAGCTTATATATACTGTATATGTGTTCTTTCATTTATGAATCAGTTCTTGTGTGGTGGAAGGGAAGCTCAATTTTATTTATGAAGACACCATTGCACGGGATTCATTTTGAAAAAAACTTTGAGTCTAATAATGGAATATCTCTCGAAGGACAGACACTCCTACAGCTATCTGTGATAATAAGTGAGGGCATATTCAGTATTGTTTTAGGTCCTCTTACCGAGATTTCTCTATAGCTATATGTCCTTTAGTTACCCTCATTTAACCCAAGCTCTGAAGATTGGTTTTGGCAGAAGTAAGGTATTGACAAAGTATGGCCAGATCACTGCAATTACAGCCATTGTATGTCTCTAGTGGAATATTTTTAGTCTGAGATTTTGTTTAAGATATGTTATTTGCATAAAGTATTACAGTCTTTTAGCATGTTACACTTGTATTTAACATTGGCAATGTGTTTCAGAAATTGAACTTGTATAGCAGATGTGCTTTTCTTGTCAAATATTGAATTTATTCAATGCATAATACACTGAGAAATTCATTGAGCCTTGCATTAAATTCTTGAAATCTGGGCAAATGACTACATCTTTCAACTCCTAAAAACAACCAGAGGTGGCAATTTCAGGTCCAGAAAGTAAAAATCCAGACCAGGATTTTGTATCAACCAACCAGCTGAACAAAGAGTCACAGTCAA
>JAODLD010000046.1:25133725-25206630 GCA_026781065.1 Mormyrops boulengeri
GTGGCTGGTGTGAAAGAGGAAGGCCTAAGAGGAGGTTTATGGATGTGATGAGGGAGGACATGCAGGTGGCTGGTGTGAAAGAGGAAGGTCTAAGTGGAGGTTTATGGATGTGGTGAGAGAGGACATGCACGTGGCTGGTGTGAAAGAGGAAGGTCTAAGTGGAGGTTTATGGATGTGGTGAGAGAGGACAGGCAGGCGGATGGTGTGAAAGAGGAAGGCCTAAGAGGAGGTTTATGGTTGGGGTGAGAGAGGACATGCACGTGGCTGGTGTGAAAGAGGAAGGTCTAAGAGGAGGTTTATGGGTGTGGTGAGAGAGGACATGCACGTGGCTGGTGTGAAAGAGGAAGGTCTAAGAGGAGGTTTATGGGTGTGGTGAGAGAGGACATGCAGGCGGATGGTGTGAAAGAGGAAGGCCTAAGAGGAGGTTTATGGTTGGGGTGAGAGAGGACATGCAGGTGGCTGGTGTGAAAGAGGAAGGCCTAAGAGGAGGTTTATGGATGTGATGAGGGAGGACATGCAGGTGGCTGGTGTGAAAGAGGAAGGCCTAAGAGGAGGTTTATGGATGTGGTGAGAGAGGACATGCAGGTGGTTGGTGTGAAAGAGGAAGATGCAATTGGAAACTGATCCTCTGTGGTGACCCCTAACAGAAGCAGCGGTAAGAGGAAGAAGACAACGTACAATTTCTCCTTAAAGACAGACTTAGGAAATTGATCTCATTTGTAACCTGGGGACAACCTGTACTTTATATTTTGAAAGGTGGAAAGCATGTGAAATATGCTGAGGTTTTACTCCTCTGACCTGTTTATTCAGATCAGCTTTGGACAGGTACTTTGTTGTCAGAAATGGCATTAGTGTAGTGCAATAGTGGCCAATCTTTTCCAGAAAGGACCACTGTCGATTTGGGTTTTCACGGCAACTCCCTGATTAGTTTACTAATTAGAGGACTCATTGGCTGAAGAGTCCTCACACCTGGGTTTGATCAGCTGACCTAAAGGTTATCCCGAAAACCTGCATAGGTAACTGGCCCTTTGTGGATAAGATTGGCCACCCCTTGTATAGTGGAATGGCAGTGGTGCTTCTCATAAGCTCTATGCTTGACATTAATGTACAGTCTCAGGAAATCGACCATGCTTCACTGAGGCCTGCTTATGAGAAGACAAACCTATGACTGGAGTGGCAAAAATACATTGATTTTTCGCATTGATATTTGCGCTGTTGCTGTTACTCTGGTCACAAGGGAATGGGCACACTTATGATGTGTAGCAGAAATATTACACTCAAATTCATAAAATGGACATAAGTGGAGTCATGCCATGACACTAACACTGCGAGAGAAGAGAGGTCTATGGACTGGAATTCTCCTGTATACTGTCTAATACTCCAGAGATAATCGTATGTATCTGGGAGCTCGCAGTCCTGTTTCACAGTCCTGGATTCTCCTGGATGCGTACCAGATTTGGGGGCCGCTGCCATGGTGCTTGCAAAGACACTGTAATGTCTAATCCTTCATATGATCTCATATACAGCATTGCTCTTATCACAGGGAGACTGCATATTGGTCCTTTTGTTAATGAAATCAACTCTCCTGAGGTGGATGAGGAGCTTCAGTTTAATGTATGACAAAGCACCAAAGTCCAGGCTTATTTCTGAAATAAATAACCTACCTTTGTGTGTCTAATAATATAGTGGATCTCAGAGGACTGATTCTCCTGCAGCTACCTGTGATAATAAGAAAGGCTGTATTGTTTCTGGTCCATTTCCAAGGAACTGTCTTTGACTTGATGCTTTAATCAAGCTGGAATTTTGGCCTTTCCTAGTATTCCAGAATCAAGTCATTGCCATCTCAATCATTATGTCTCATTTTTGAAATAAGCCTATTAATAATGTTTTTTGTCTCACATGTATTATATATACATGCTTGAGAATAGAGAATATGTTTTAATAACTGTCCAGTGCAGTGTTCTTTTTGTTCCACTGTTATGAATGATTAAAATGTTATAAAAGAGTTGTGCTCACCCAGCTGTAGCTGAACCCTGGTTGTGTGTGTGTGTGTGTTTGTTTGTGTGTGCCTAATTGTGTATATGTGAGCTCACAAGGAATGTGGGAGTGTTAGGGGTTATGCCAGACTTCCTGGTCCCAGTCACAGTGAAGCAAATTAAAAGTATGGCAGTTAATCTTCTGCAAGACGGCTGGGCAGAAGTACGCTAGAACAGTGTTTCCCAATCCGGTCCTCAGGGACTCCCAGAAAGTCTATGTTTTTGCTCCCAGCTCACAGTAGAGGAAGCAAAAAATGTGGACTGTCTAGCAGGGAGCTGGGAGGGAGCAAAAACATGGATTGTCCACAAGGACCGGGTTGTAAAACACTGCACTGGAAGAAATACCTTTCATAACTGACCTCTTTATGTAATAACCATCACAGGCAAGGATGGCCCATTAATATCTTACGCAATTCTGGAAGAACATTCTGAAGGAAATGTAATATTGCAGTATTTTGTTCTTGTATCAAGCATTATAAAGGTTATTTTACAGTACTCCTGTAGCACAATTTGAGTGATATGATACGTGTATCTTACGCAAAGCAACAGATTTTCCCATCTTTTTGGAATCCATTTTCCAAACCAAGAAGCACCTTTTATGCAATTTTACATGGAAATGTTGGTATAATTTTAATTGCTTACGCTATTTAAAATATTATAAATTTGTTGTCATAAGCCCTTGTTTTATTTACAGTGTAGTTCATACAGTACACACAAGTTAATTGAAACAAAATAATGTCAGTCTTTAAAACTGAGCCATGCTATTTAAATCAAACATTCTATTGTATGGGCAGGCTGTTTCAGAGTTAATGGTCAGTTGCTATAATCTAGCTCAACAGCACCACTTCCTATGTAAGGACATGCGTCTAAAAATGGCAGCTGACATTGTGATTTGTGCCAGTGATGATCATATTTCACTTTACTTTTTTATTCTATAATGCTTCTGCCACCTTTTATGCTACATTCTTCCAGGTTCCCATGGCAACATATAATCTTCCCTGTGCGTTTGTAAAGTAAAAAAAACTAAACACAAATAATTGAAACATTTTAAATAAAAATTTAATCCAGGTAGTTGCTGGCTTTTAGATAAAACTTTGTGGGCAAACTTTTATAGGCCTGGGCCTTTGGGATTGGACTTTTCTTCATCTGAAGTTTATCTGAAATAACAGCAAAAAAAAACAAACAAAAAACTTTTGTTTAAATGGGCCCTTTGTGTAGAGGCTTCAATGATCCGCTTGTGCAATAAAATCGTTAGGAGGATTCCATACGAACACAGCCAGACTACTTGCCAATTCAGAAAATACATCCTGTTTCTGTAATTAAAAAAATGCACCAAATGAGCTTGTGAATATGCCAATTACATTTCTTGTTGAACGTGTTCCATGGTTGACACCTGAGGGAATTAATGCGTCCACTTTGTATCTTGACAGGATTGCATTCAGCCATGATATAGTTCACAAGTGCAGTATCTTTGAAAGATCAGAGCCATGACCACGCCACACATGAACTGGACTGTCTGGGAAATTTATTCTAAAATAAAAATGTTGCATTCATTGTATGCTCTGAGGAGGCTTTTATGGATGTCAGCTTAATGTCGCAAATTGGCTAAATGAAGTTGTCTGTCGTACGTGCTTGGAATTTTTCTGTTAATTTATTCATTTATTTGTGACACTTCACTCTCTGCTATATCAGGGGACTGGCGAACAGCTTGTTACAGCTCTCATTAATTACTGCTTGCCATTAATTAAAAGTCTGGGTACTTAATGCCAAATGTTTGTTCACTTTTCATCCTAAAATGTAGACAAAGCTATTAAACATCAAAAGCTTGGACATGCAAATGAGACCTTTGTCTGATAATGTATTTTTTACAATGTATTAATGTTCTCTGCCTTTTGATACATGTTTAATTTTAGCTGTATTAATTCTATTCCAGATTAGTCACTGTGTTGATTGTCATTGACGTTTGGAATTGATTATGAAATGTATCTTTGAGTACTTACTCATTAATACCATTTTAGTAACACCTTTATCTTTATAATGTACTAAAGCAGTAAACTTTGAAACTATTATGTTCAAGGGGTAAAAAGGTAACATATTAAAATGCAGTTGATTTGGATCACCCTTTGTAACAATGCCCTCTGTTCTGTGCTGCAGTGAGATCAATCGCTTGGAGCTTGGCCTTATTGTAGAGATGTGGAACAAGGGGCTGATCTGGGATACCATGGTCGGCACTGCATGGATTCCCCTCAACAGTATCCGCCAGTCAGATGAGGTGAAGCACGACGCACTAAAGCGGTCAACCTCAATGTATAGACGTACACACGCACACGCATGTTTATATTCACCTATATATTGTGTTTATATTGTGGTCCCCACTATGTCAAAATAACAGGTTTTTATCACATTGTGGGGACATTTGGTCCAATGCTTGCACAAGGGTCTCCTGAGAAGCAGAAAGATACTGACAAACCAGAACAGCTGCAGCAAAAGTGGTCTCACAGGTGAAAGCTGGTGCATGGAAGATTTTTCCAGGTATGGCTGCATGAAGGGGGACTTTTGGGTGGCTACAGTAGAATAGCTATGTCGTATAGTGAAGCTTGTGATTTACTGATCAGTCTGTGTGCCTGTCCCCATCTATGGTTATGTGCTGTGAGTATTGACTGAAATAACAAAGTCTGGGAGTACGAGTGGCTGAAAGAAAGGTCTCTGCAAGGTTACCAGGGTCACTCTGCGAAAAGGTGAGGAATTCGGAAATCTGTCATCTAGTGGGACCTTGGAACAACTGGCCCTTTGGATCGAGAAAAGCCAGCTGAGACTGTTTGAGCATTTTATAAGAACGCCCTCCTGGTGGGCACCCATTGAAGCTGTTCTAGGAGTGTTCCATGGGATGGAAGCCTTGGGTCAGAACCAAGACCTGCAGGAAGTACTGCGTGTCCCAGTTGCCTTGGGAACGTCTGGGCTTCACCAGAGCACGCTATGTTCTGTGGCCTTAGTAAGGGAGCTTTGGTATGATCTGCTTTGTATGCCACCACCATGACTCTCACTAGGAAAACTGTTTGAAGAAAAAGACGACGATCCCAGTGTTACATATATTAGGCTGGTCCAGTAAAATGCATCATATAAGGAATGTCAGTCAGACTATTCGATTTTTTTCCAGCGGTGGTTGATGGGCTCTAGTTTATTCGTCTCCTGGACTGTTATTTTGGGGGAGTTATCAATGTAGTGGCCAAGGAGGGTTATGATTTAAAGAATCAGTCCAAAATTCTATGAAGAGACCTTCTCCCCTCAGCCATCAATCCCACTATGACAAGTCAGTCCAATTTTGGTCATCCTCTGGAGGTCTGAGCACTTGTAATACCCCCCTGTGTGCCAGGGGACACCGGAGAGACTCTGCCGGTCTCTGACCTTTGTTGTACAACCTTATTTTTGTTACTTACGTTTATTTTAACAACTAGATCCAGTTTATCTCTAGGTTAAAGGCACCAAAGATGTGGTAGCTGTCTTTCACCAAAAAGCTTAATTGATGAGGAAAGACGGCTCTTGCATGTATAAAATTAGACTGGCAGTGATCATGATTGGGGTTGTATGGCTTAATCGCTGTCACAGTGTGAGTAGCATTTCATGTAGAGAATCCTGATTATTGCTATGTGGGTAATGTAGTTTGATAGTTGGTGTGGTCTGAAACTCCTAATGACAGGGAACTGACCATGCCATTTCCCCTTGAACTCAATCCCCTGTATCTTGTTTAAATGACTGTACTCTGAAGTGGATTTTAGTACACGATAAATAGATGCAGTATTGCTGGATGATTTAATTTACACCCCATACACCGTCATCTGCATTTTCAATTTATTTAAATATGCAAAATTTTCAGAGCAAAAATTGAGTTTATCAATTGTTTTATGTAATTTCTCATCCAACATGTTTTCAAAAACAATAATTATGCATTTAGGAGCAATATGCATAACATGTAAAAGGGGTTACAGCTTGGGTCGGACATCATAGAAGATCATCAGTTCACCTGAACAGTTGTTTTGAACTGTGGGGAGAAATAAGGGCTATATTTGTATCGTGATTATTTATTAGATAATTCATTACTACAGTATGTATTTTTAGCAAAGTTATTTTACAGTTACATTTCTGAATATTACAATTCTTCATATTGGTGTAAAACTATGATGTTACATCTGTAAAAGTGTGTCAACTTGATCCTTTCAAAACCTCGCCTAAACTCATCCAATATATCAATGTATTTTTTTACTTTAACGCGAGCATACCTTGTTCGGCTAATCAATACCTCATTGACTTATTTAACTAATCAGATTAATTAACTGAACTGGTGGTGAAATTTTATGAATTCACTTAATGATTTAAAAGGTAGTGCTTAAAAGATTCCCATTATGGATCTATTTGGTTCTGAGAATTCCTCAAATTTTAATTTAATCTGTCTGTTTAAAATGCATTATGGTAATTGGTATTGTTATTTTCCATCATGTTGCCATCTTTAAGTATACAGACGGTCCTTTACTTACGAACGTTCAACTTACGAGCTTTCAGACATATGAACGAAGAGGATCTTTAAGTCCAAATTATGTTCACTGGGCTCCCATTTCCTGTCCGCAACATCAAATTTTTTTTTCTGCGCTCCAGTTCCGCCTAGTACGACTTCTGGCCGCTACTCCCACCGTGCAGCAGCGTAGCGTGCACACTCCCAGCATCCTAGTTCTTTGTACTTGCGTATGCCCTTAAAATGATGGTGAATAACGACTTACGAACATTTCAAGTTACGAACGGCCGTTCGGAACATATCTCGTTCGTTGTTAGAGGAGCGTCTATATTCACTTTTTTCTTTATTATTTAATAATTTACAATATAAATATAATTTATAGGACATGTGATGCAGCTATTATTAATTACAGTGAATAAGCCTTGCAGGTGAGACGTTCTGTCATAATTTTCATTTTGATTAAGAAAACCCCATCACCCCATCCAGGGTGTTCCCCTGCTGCAGCTCCAGGTTCTCTTCGACCACATACTGGCCGGGAGGTTATGGACACTAGATGGATTTATGGATAATGAAAGCCACAGCACTGACATGCGCTTTTGTATATTCCACTCTATTGCACTCTGTTAGTAAAACTGAATCTGTCAGTCATCTGGCATTTTCTCCATCTCCCTCGTCAATAACTTTGCATTTTACATTTCCTCACAGTCTTCGCATTGTGCATTTGTGTAGGAGGGTCCAGGCGAGTGGACTTCTCTGGACTCAGAGGTACTGATGAGGGCAGATGAGATCTACGGCACCAAAAGTCCAACGCCGCACCAAGTGCTGCTGGACACCCGCTTTGAGCTTCCTTTTGGTAAGCTGCAGGAATGACAGCTTTACTTTATGTGCAAACCCACTTGTGAGATTTAAAAAGAAGATTAATGATGGAAATTCCACAGAAGCCCTGGGAAATTCTCTGTTCTCCCAGTGTTTGCCAAGACCCCAGTCACAGAGATATTCACCGCTCTCAAAAGAATTTGAAGAATCAGGGGAAAAAGTCAACGTTCAATTTATTATATTCCACGCCAAAGCCCAAAGTGCCAAATACTCTGACAGAAAAACCCAAGAATGAAATACAAGTGCTGAGCAATGTGTAGCTAAAATAGGGAACTTTAAAGAGACACGGGTGCAGAGGCTCACTAACAACAGGTTAATAAGCTACTAAATTGGTGATGTGGAGCATGCAAGTCTGATGTTGTTCCTGACTCCCTCTGGTGGTCAGGGTTACAACCGACAGGAAAGGGCCCCTGCTGTGAGGAATCAACAAGCAGTGGCTCAAGAGCTTGGCTTAACCCCATTTAAATATTATGTAAAGCCATTTCACTCTTAGTTTAATTAAACCTTTAGGTGTAAGACAATCTTATAAATAAAATGCAAAGTGGATACATATTATTGCTGCTTGAATTTTAGCAAACAATATTATGCTGATTTGGAGAGCATGACATTTTCTGTTAATTATTTGGATATTTTGTTTGTTTACTTGGATACCTTGACATAATTAATTTGCACAGTTTATCATTTTATTTAAAGCCAAATATTGTTTTGCAGTTGGATGGATATGCTGTCTTCGAAGATTGCATTTTATCTTAAAAAATCAACAAAAGTAAATCAACATAAAAAATAAGTCCTTAACTGTATTTTCACTGCTGGTTTTACCCTTGAATGAGACATTATATTTTGTCTAAAATAGTGCAGTGATGTTTGACTGATAAAATGGAAATCATATTGAGGCACAATTTTGTATTATAGGCTAATAACAATAAACATGATTTGAATGAAATGAATCAGATAGGCCCGATTCATCACAGGACTGACCCTAGACCCACTGCAGGTAGTAGCCGAGAAGAGGATGTTGGCAAAGTAGGACGATATTATGACGAATTCTGCCCATGTGCTGCAGGGGGCGCTCTCCTGGAGCACATTTAGACACCAGCTCATTCCTCCTCAGTGTGCTAAATGCTACTGGGGGTCATTGCTGCCTGCTGCCATCAGACACCACAACGCCTCCTCCCGACTGCCACTCCCCCCTCCCCCCCCCCAGCCATAATACGACAGGAAGCCACCCACCTGCGTAATAACACACATCCGGTGATATCATCTGCTATCTGTGTTACCATCGCTAATTTATCATCATTATTATTTGTAAATATTTATTTGTTCCCATAATACTCCAATATTCTGTTTGTGTGCTGTGTACTTTTTAAATTTGTTCACACCGCATTTTCTAGTTTGCACTATGTTTACCGTCTTTGCACTTTGTTTGTTTGGCACTATATGTTTGTTTGTCTGTGCACTACGTTCTCGCTACTGTATCCACCAGACTTTCCTCTGGGATCAAGGCAGTCAATCTTAACCTATTTTTGTTTATAATTTTCATTCATTTGTTTTATGGGAACCTAAAATCATTTTACCCAACGGGTGCAAGGGGTGCAGCTAATTAACTCTCCGAAAGAACTCATTAAAGTATATGACGTAGATGATAAATACAGAAATTGTGTTGTATGCATTTGGGTTGAGAGAGAATGGTAATTTGGGATATATGGGAAGTGATAAAAAGCATTTTCCTTGTCTACTAGATATCCCAGAAGAGGAGGCTAGATACTGGACCAGAAAGCTAGAAAGAATAAATACCATGAGAATACATGATGAGGTAAGGCAGCTATTATAGACCCGACTGCTGTTAAGGCCCTCAGGACTGATCAAGAAAAGTTAATGAATTAAGAAGAGGATAAACTGGGCGTCAGTCTCTGTGTCAGTAATATTATAACCAAGCTGAAACAATGATAGACTTTATGCAAATTCTGTGTGTACTTTTATCCTCATTCACATTTTAATGAAAGAAGATGTCAAATGATATGATTTTAAATTTATATAATGGATTTTTTGGTATTTAATTTTCTTTCACTTGTACTTTTTGTCATGACTTTTTCTCTGCCTCTCCTCTCCTCTGCAGTATCCATTGGAAGACCGTCAGAGACGAAGGCTGCCCTCTGTTCCCTCTCAGTGCTGTGAGTGTGAATTTCATCTCTGTAACCCTTCAGATCTTCTCTGTATTAGTGGGAGATATTACCAAAACCAAAAAGACAGGGATCAGCTGATTTACTGCCCAAATATTCTACCCTATCTGTAAGTTCAAAATGTATATTTTCTAGCAAAAAGAAAAATGCTAAAATAATTTTACTGAAACTCTTGTGACAAGGAGTATAAGTACATTGAAGTTCTTCTGTTCTTGTTTCTTTAGTACCCCACTAGGTGGCAGTATCTAGTTACATTTTTAGATATAAGACTGACTACAGAATTTTCTGAGGTTCCCTTGAGGTCTGTATTAAGTGCATCTCATGAAATGTAATGTGTCTTTAGCCAAAAATTTTATCATTTCAAGTGCTTGAGAGCTGATTTTGTGTTTCATAATATATCAATCTTCTTTAAAAAAAAATTACAACTTGCTTGTATTCACAAGTCTACCTGTAAATATTTTCGTTAATGATAAGTAAGACCACGAGTAGCAGTTTTGTCCCTATTGTATATGCAGTATTTTATTTCCTTCCATAGTCCTTTACTTCTTTGTTAATGTTTGTTTCCTATATTAGGCAGCTGGAGTTCTTTCGGATGGGGTGGTCAGCAGAGTATGTACTGTATTATATGTTCATGCTGATATATTTCATCATTCATTTAAAGCTTTCTTCGTCCTTGAACTGTATGCCCAATGCATGCTTTGTTCATACCTTGTGAGGATAATGCTGCATTCAACAGGATTTGTATGGTGGCTGAGAATCCCAATACAATTCAAAAAGAAAACAAGAAAGCCCATTAAAATTCATAATAAAAAACACACGTCTAATAGAAAAACGCACTGTATAGCAACAAAGGATATTATTTTTCATAACGCATGTGCAAATACACTGATAATTCAAAGACGCTGCACAAATTCAGAAAACACTTGCATGAAAATGACAACACGTGAACCACATTTTACAATCACGCTGCACAGACGCACTTTACAGTGGAAACCGCTTATTGTGATCACGGTTATAGTGATCAATTGCTTATATGGATCAAAAAGCTTGGGACAGAATCATTCCTGTAGAAATACTGTTTAAATAATTTGCTCATATAGTAGTGAAGTAGTCCGCTTAGTGTTCATTTTGGGTGTTTTTAAACATGGCAACATATGGGAAAAAAATTTAACTACGTTTTTTTTAACTTTACTTTGATCATCCTACTTTGCCTTGCAGTAACCCATCTGTTTCTGGTTATCTACCTGAGACTAATGCTGTGTGCACAGAAAACATGACAGGAAAAAGAAAGTCATTTTCTCTGAATAGCAAATATAGACTCATGTTAAACCGCCAAAAATGAATCACCGAGATGCAGCAGTAAAACTACAATAAGCTATATTGTATGCACAATACTATATTATAGTGCATTTGAATTATACACAATTCAGTAATTTAATTTGTGCAGTACTGTAATTTGAAAAGCGTTTGAAGCGATTATACTGTATTTTGAAATCAAAATTAAGCAAATAGTGACACTGTCCATTTTATTACCTTATTTTCATGCAAGAAATATACACACTTCAGTTTGATCATAGTGATCAATTTCACCCAGACAGACGTGATCACTATAAGTGGTTACCAGTGTACCTTCTATTTGAACAGATTGCTAGAACAACTTTATTATATTACGAAAAAATCAAGAAGCTGTGTGGTAAATGGTAGATTAGATGTGAGTGACAGGCCTAATTGCTGTACTCTAGCCTATAATTGCTCAGAGAGCTACACAGGTTAATCATAATAACAGCTGACACTGTATGTTTACTGTAACTTAAAACCAAGCAGTTTTTATTTGATTAATAGCGATGTTTTAACGTTTACGTTAAAAACATTATTACAAGAATGTGACCACCCAGAAAAAGTGTCCTCCTGAAACACTTCCATTGTGTTGTGGCCATTTGCAGCGGATTTCAGAAGTTGCTGTTGTTTTTTGTATTTGCGGCACACCTGTGAAATGTGGTTCGTGTGTGTTGTCATTTTCATGAAAGTGTTTTCTGAATTTGTGTAGCATCGTCCAATTTGCAGTGTGTTTGCAGGTTCGTTGTGAACTTGAATGATATCCTTTGTTGCTTGGCAGCGTGTTTTTCTAATAGACGTGCATTTCTTTATTTTGAATTGCATTGGGCTTTCTCGCCTACAGTAGGATTCATCTTGATAGTATATTTTCTTTAAATCATAATAATTATATGTGCCATTATTGCTGAAATGAAAGCAAAATATTTATTTACAGATAAAGGTGATCTAATTTAAATATAATACTGAAAATGATACTTTACCATCATTTATTTTAAAAAAAATCTACATTTTTTTTTTGGGGGAACAAAAGTACTCTCCTTTCTGCCACAGCTTCAGGTGCCCACCTTGGCAGAAATAACTTCATGTAGGTGTTTCTAAATGTCCAATTGTGTTGAGTAAGCATTTCATAGTGCATACTTACTTTTTCTCAGTGCTGTATTCTTGTCCTTCATGTGTGCCACCTCCTTCCCATCTAATTCCCAGTACTCTTTTTGTTTACTGGGAGAGAGCTCTGAGGCTTGAGAGCATGAATGCATGCATGACCCAGCCAGCCTCACTCTGCCCAGGCAGAGAATGCCCCCATTTCATTATACGAGCCCACTAGGTCTTCTGGATAGTGAAAGGTGAAGCCAAGCCCTGAGATCAACAGCAGGAGGTCCCTGCTTCTGATTGGAGGAATGGGAGAAAGGGGATGGGTGACTGGATGAGAATTTAAATGCATTGTATAATTATATCTGAATTTACCTGGTCTTAGGTAATATTGTTCATAAATGATTTTTCACAAAATTTGAATAAGCATGATTGCTCATAGCTTCACATAAATTGTGAACATTTGTTTAACTGCTTTGTAGAATATACATATACATTCACAGGGCATGCATATGCTAATGTATCCTCCTACTTATAAACCCAAATATCCATTCTCTGTATTCTAGTAAATAAAATGTCTGTGCATCAGATTGTCAAATGTAACCGTGTAAAATCTTGTTGAAATCCATTAGTGGTGTATTTGCTTTGTTTTTGTAAACAGTAACTGGCTTTCACTCAGGGACTTTATGTTTAACATTGAACGACTAAATTGCCTTGTGAGAGACTTTTTGGATGAAAACATCAAAATATCTTGAATTTAGTTCTGAGAGTCCTTTAAGAATATTTATGCCCATGTGATAAGAAACACCACAGCAAACTGGTACTCCATTTCATTCAGCTGCATTTACAAATTGAATATCAACATATTCAATTGTATATACATATATTAGTTTTATTTGGTACATGTAGCTAGTATTTGTAGGACTGACATTTTGCCTCCAGAATCAAGTCGTGCCGTTGGCTTTAATGAGTCAAGCCATTCTCCACTGACGTATGTCATTTGCCTGATGCATCTAGCCTCAGAAATGTCACTGGTTTTTTCTTCATCATGCCATTCTCTGTAAACTCTGGACACTGCAGTGTGTAAAAATCCCAGGAGGATGGCTGCTTCTCAGATGCTGTGAAGCGTTTATATATATCGAGATGGGTACTGTAATTGCCATCTGAAGGAGAACTTTAAATGACAATTACATGTGCAGATATATAACTGGACCATACTGAGTTTTCCAAACAATATGAGCAACAAAAGGCCAAAATACATGGTACCTGAATATGTGTGTGTGTGCACATTAGTCATGGATAATGAAAAATTATTTAATGTGTCAGACAGACAGACTGAGCTGACAAAGAGGAAAACTGATTTTAGACAATGCTCATTGACAGGGACAGCTAGCAGAATAATAGCTATTAAAATACCAAATTTACAGAAAGTAATGTGGGAGATCTGTAAGAGTATGGGTAGCCATCTCGTGACAGAAATTAATTCCAAAGAATGCTCAGCATGGTCAGATAATGGTCATAGAATATGAGGCCAATTTACAAGACTAGCTGCCCCTAATGTTGTACTGTAAATACTGTTCCCTCACAATGTTATGCCTGGCCTCTTCAGTCACCCCATCTAAATGTCACCAAGTTTTTACAGGGAGTTCTGGAGTACAAAGTCAGCAGCAAATTTCCACCTCCTCCATCTCAAAAATGGAAGGCTTTTCTTGAAGAATGGTCCAAACCTCCACCATGCAGATAGATAGATACTTTATTGTCCCCACAGAGAAACCATTTTTCAGTGAATAAAACATGTCAGACATCATTGGCCAGACAATATAAGCAGTGTAAACACATGTGACATGCTGACCCTTAACATGTTGCACCAGTCATACGAACAACAACAGAAAAAACTAAAAGAACAGACTTCAACACCATGACAGCCACATAGCATGACCCCCCAATACACACAGGATTTCTATGACAGCATTTCTCTAAAAACAAGGGGTTCCCTTTTCTTGACTACATCATTTTCCCTTTTTTGCCCACCCCCATCATGTGTTTATATATGTAACTATGCAGGGGCATTTTAATGAACAGGCATACTCAGGCTAAAATTTAGGGGCTTCTGCTAAAAAGGGGTCCCAACCATCCATGTTTATTACATTTTTTTCTATCGATTGTATGATATCTTTTTCCATATTTTTGAACATTGACTCAATTAATCTATCATTCACGGTTTTAGAAATTCTTTTCATCCTACAGAGGACTCAGTGGATGGTTAGAAAAATAACCAGATCAGATGCCCCCCCTACACACACACACTGTAATGGCATAAAGCATAGACACTGATTCAGTGGTTTGGAACTTGTCTTATACCTCTTGCAGCCCTGGATGACCATGACAGTGCAGTGGATGATAGAGACAGTGACTACCGTAGCGAGACCAGCAGTCTGCCCCCAAGGTACCACACTACAGCCCAGCCCAATTCCTCACTGCATCAGTACCCAGTGGGTCACAGGCTGCCAAACCAGGCCTTCTCCAGAGACTGGAGCACCCATGAGAGCGATGACCTGGACTACGGGGAACCCAGGGGAGCCAGGTAGGCAGAAACACACAGACACCACACACATGCAAAAGCAGTCAGATATTTTGGAAGACATTACAGTAGGTTATACAGCTGAAGATTACAAATGCATGTTACTGTTTGACAAAATGTTCCGAGTTCGACTAAAGGAAAATCTTGGTTTCAATTTGAATAAAGGTGGTGAATAAAGGTTGCACAGGGCTGTGACATTTGTGTCCTGAGTACAAGCCTGGCGATGATTTTAACAGAATGGGGGAAAGAAGGGGGGGGGAGGTCAAGGAAAAACATTTTACAAATGTATTACAAATGAAGTTCGTTTCGGTTCCTAACAATTTTGATTATACTGGCCTTTCCTCATTGATGAGACGCAGAATTGGTTAGCAACGTTTGTTGTTTGTGGGCTAATGATCCACAAACAGTTATTGAACTTATTTCTAATTTTGCTTTTCTTGGATAACAAAAATTACATAAATAATTGCTATGCAGACTGCTATGCAAAACAGTTACAGGGTTACTTTAAACATTTAAATGAATAATTACTTTGATTAGACCATGAAACTGGTGCATAATACTGAATTATTGGACCCTCGAAATTTGAAATGATGTAAAAAGGTTTGTTAAAAACATATGTACGACTTTTCATGGTTGCTGATTCAAGTCCCAGCACTGTGATGCCTTGGAGTAAACTAAAGATACAGAATTTCTTAACATTTTCCAGCTAAAGCCTCTTAACCTGACAGTTTTATTTTCTTAATCTGTCCATCTGTTCATTTTGAAGTTTACTTAGAGTCATTATGGTCATGTTAAATATGCAGTTGTACCATACTTGAATCTGTTGAAGTTTGTGTACAGTGAATCATACACCCATACATTTACTTCAGTATAACTGGATGTCTTTGTTGTGTGTTTTTCTGTTTACATTGTCATTTTGCTGGTTTTGAAACGATATTTTTTCATCTCAGCTTTCTGTCATTTTTTGTCTTCTTTTCTTTTGAAACCTTTCATTTCCGTTTTTTCCCTTTCTTTCTTTTTCTTTTCTTAATGATCAAGAATCCCACACAGTAAGACGATGATCCCAGTAGATTCAGGTATGGGGGTGGAAGACTGGGAAAACAAATTCACTGCATCAGGTGTAAATGTGCTGGATGATTACCTGGACCAACAGGGTGAGCGATGTGAGAATGAGAGGGACATGAACATTGTTTCTCTTGAGGAAGATAAGGGCAGTTGGAAAAGGAGAAAAATTATAAGTGGTGGACAGGTGAGGTTTATCTACAAAGAAGCAGAAAGCTTTGAGGATGAAACTTCGCTTTGGGAAATAGCCATGATTCCCTCCAGGACGTGCCTCCATCAACAGGTAGAGGAGAAGGTATTGTGCCAGAAGGCAAGGGTGGAGAAACACTGTTGTGAAAACGAATTGCTATTTAAGACAAGAATGTGGGCTAAAAATCTGCTTAAGAATACACTACATCACTATGCAGCATATCAAGAGGAGGAACTTGCCAGGCAGAGTACTGGAGCCAAATATGATTCTGATGGTTCAGAGGAATTGCTCTACTCGCTATGTTCTGAAGAGGAAGTGGAGGAGACAGATCCAGCTTCCATTACGGACGCCATCCCCTCCAAAGATGAAAGTTGTTACAGCTGCAGCAGACATGCTTCCCATTACAGTGGCCACATTGAAAAGCCTCCATTCTTCCCAAATAAGAATATAAAAGGAAAAGCTGGAAATGGGTCTCCAGAAGTTGCGTCGTCACCAGTAGAGGAGCCAAATGATAAGTATGTTGATACTATGGATGAGCTCCAAAACCTGGTTGAAACTGTATCTGAGTATCTTGCTGAGAAAGAAGAAGAAATCAACAACTATGAGTCCCTCCATAAATCTGGGAAATTAGGGGATTCAAATCAGGGTGGCACAGAAGCTGGTTCTGCTGAGACTAAGAAAAGTGTTATACATGAAGACCTTAATAAGGAAACAGCTGCAATAAATGAGGATACTGAAACAGAACAGGGAATCGCAGGAGTAAAGAATGTGATGATTTCTTTCTTTAGTTCTCTTACAGAGAAGCTGGTTACTAGCAAGGAGCAAGATACTCTGGAGACTCGGCCTGAGACTCCTAATACAACTTCAAGAGCAGAGTCTGGTCTATCCAAGTTGTTTTCTTTTATTCCCAAGTCCACTGGTGCAACACCAATAGCTGTGGTTCCACCAGCATCTCAGGAGCCCCCATCAGACAAATTCTCACTGCGATCTCTTCTGCCTTTTCAGTCATCTGAGGCTAACAAAAAACTGGACAGTGACAGTGAAGCTAGTCAAGCTGGAGGTGATGCTCAAAAGAAAAGCAACAGCAGTGATAGAGCTGCAGAATCCACGGCAAGCCAGGCCTCTTCTATTGTGGACTCCATGTTTGGAAGACTAAACTCCTTAAAGCTTATCTCGGATAAGCTGTCTACAAATGATGAGGTCCAGTCCAAAGAGAAAAATAAAATGCAAGGAATTTCTGCAGAAAAAATGGATGCTGTTCATCAGCTTACATGCAATGAAGGTACATCTGATGAAGAATCTGAAAACTTGGATCAGGAGTATACACCTAATATACAGCTAAGAGGTGGGAGTCTGTTAGGGGTGAGGAATGGATCTCAGGATGAAACTCAAAAAGAGTCTGAAAAGGAGTCTAATATACACAGGAAAGAAGCTCTCTGGACGGAACGTTCAAACAATGCGCCGCAGGAAAGTCAATCAAAACCAGAAATAAAGTCAGCAAGACAAGAGGAAACAGAAGAAACTGGTTTCTTTAGCCCTCTAAAGACAACAATCACTTCTTTGATTTCATCAGCGCTTAGTGAAAAAGCCACTAAAAACACACCTGCACCTGCTCCTTCCATGTTTTCATTATTCAAATCTGCTGAGGACATTGGAGTGGAAAACAATGGAGAAGATGCTTTACCTTTTGGTGGAAAATTAAAGCTCCCTTTCCTTTCCAGTGGAAATGTTTCAGACCCACACGTACCAAAACCCAGTGGGGGAATACTCCAAGGGCTTTTAAAATTTGCATCTGGAGAAGACGGTAGTGTTCCTGACAGTGGCACAACACCCGTTTCGAGCACCACAAGGACATCTGATAGAATACCTGATGCTGTTAAAGGTGAATTACAAGACCAACCTACTGTTTTAGAAAGCATACCTAAAAGCAATACAGAAACAGGATGGTTTTCAAATCTTGTTAAGGTGGCTGTAGCTGAAGATCACACATCTCAAAGCCAACAGGTCTTGCATGACTTAACATGTCCAAAAAAGACCAGCTATAGTGTTCAGCCACAAATGCCACTGGAACAAATGCCCAAAGATGGAAATTTCATGGAGCCAAGGGAGGAACATGTATTAGTAGTATCACTGAGCACTGAACAAAAGCCTAACACTGAGCCAGAACTCCAAACACCGCCACTTTCAGAACCAAAGCCACAAAAAACCCCACCTCCACAGAGTTTACTGACAGGATTCTTTAAATTAGATAAAGGTGTGTCTATTACCAACAAATTTCAACTAAATCAGCCTCAACAAGGAAGTTTGTTTTCTGGGCTGTTTTCTTCCTCTCAAAGTGGGAATCAGGTAAAGGGCTCGAGTCCATTGAGTCAGAGTGCATCACAACAAGGAGAAACACCTGCACAGTCAAGTGGTCTGTTCTCTGGACTACTCAGGTTTGCATCTGAAAATGTAACTGGTAACCAGAAAATGTCCTTCACTGCCCTCAGTAATAAAGCAGAAACCAACAAACAAGAATTTCAGGGGCAAAATCAAACTCCTCTACATCCAATTACTGTACATCCTTCTCCAGAAAACCTGCCTGAGCACAGCCAGGCCTCATTGATTCACGATTCACTGGAGCCTATTGAAAAACTCACCGAACACGAAGAACACATGCAAAATATGCTTGGGAAAAATTCTAAACTTTCCCAACAGTGCCACAGTCAAGCTGGAAGTAATATTGGTGGGATTTTAAAAGAGATTGTCCAACCTCATCCATGTCAGCAGCAACTAGTGGATGTGGATCATCAGCAGCAAACACAACAAGCAACCTCCAGTCAACCAGAAGGGATGTTATCAGGTTTGTTTAACAAGTTACCTTCATCAGCATATATATCCCAGCATCTACAGAAATCCAATGAAACACAGACTTGTCAAAAGGAAGTTAATAAGGTAGTTACCTCTGGCCAAAATCAATCCCAGAAATCTAATGAACTAGAAGGGTTTCTTTCGGGGTTGTTTAGCTTAGGGTACTCAGATAATGTTCCTGCTAACACAACTCAGCAGCAATCTCAGACTCTGCTCAGTCAGCAGGAAACAAACAGGCAGAATTTACAAAATCCTGTTCACCCTCAGCAAACACCCTCTAGCCAACCAACAGGAATGCTGTCTGGATTGTTTAGTAAATTAACTACTTTAGAAAATGTATCACAAAAGCCTCAGCAATCATCTGGTCATCACCCTGGTCTGCAACAAGAAAACAGGACAAAGAAAAATCTAATCCCTTCCCTGCAAGGTTCTGGCCAACAAGGAGGCTTTCTTTCTGGGCTGCTTAACCTAACATCTTCAGATAATACTTCATCCAGCCGGTGTACTCCCGCAAAACATAAAACACAAGCTTCTGATATACAGCAGCAAGCAAGTAGACAGCCTTTGCAAAGACCAATCCAGGGTAACTCACATCATAATGTAGCTGCAGAACCAGCACAAGGAGGTTTCTTGTCAGGGTTTTTTAACAGGTTAGCTGGTTCAGAGAATGTTTCCCATCAGCAGCAATCAACAGAAACCAGTGAACACAGTCAGCAAACTCTACACACAACAAATGTGACAGGGCAAACTGAAACTACATCCCAGCATTCTGCATCACCTAGCCAATCAAAAAAATTCCTGTCTGGACTGTTTAAGTCGGCTTCTTCAGATAATGTAACAACAACCCAATCTTCTATACAGACCTTACCAGTACCATCTTCCATTCAGAAACCAAGCAAGGAAGATCAAAATGTCTCACAAAAACATGGAACACAGCATCCTAGGCAACAGAGTGGTCTGTTTTCTGTTTTTTCCAAACTGACAACCTCAGACAATAAAACCCAGCAACAACAAGACCTATTTAATAAACAGGTGGATTCGCAATCATCTAAGCCTGTAGAAAATCAAAATTCTCAACAAGATCAGGGAGGAATGATTTCTGAGTTATTTAATAGGATGGTAGCTTCCACTGATGATGCAACAGCGAAGAGTCAAACTCATACTGGTCAAAACCAGCAACAACCACACGTTGACAGTATATTTAGCCATATGAAGCTGCAGATACAGTGCACTCAAGAGGCTAAAGATAAGGAAACACCTGCTCAGCAAGGTTTTATGTCTGGACTCCTAGGCCAGACATTAATGGGAAAAGCCTCTTCATCAGAGTTGGGGGCTCCCATTTTACCACATGAAAACACTAGACAGAAGCTAAGCAGTGGCAGCTGCCAAGGTATGTTCTCCAGCATGTTTAAAACAGGACATAACAGAAGTAGCACTTCAGCAGACACTCTAGAATCTAAAAAAGGTACCGTACTTCTTGAAGAACTTATTCCAAAGGACAGTGAAAGGGACTCCAAGAACACTATGATTTCAAGCAGCATGGCAGGTTTTGTTTCAAGGACATCTGATGAAAATTTTACATCCTCATTCCCGCAGGTTTCTTACACACCTGATGGTAATAAGATTCCACCTTCACATTATAGCAACCATCACCCATTGGCATCAGAAAACTTCAGTTCCTTCAGACAAGAAAATCATAATTCCGTTATGTTTTCTGATCTGTCAGAGGAGTATCAGGAATTGTGTGGCCTACCAAATGAGTATAAATATCAAGACCTATTATATTCTTTTGCAGACTGCAGAGCAATTTATGGTGGAATTCATGAGCAACAGTTTCTTGTAGATGATCTACGGCAACAGTTAAGTGAAAATTCTTTGCCTGATGCCAGTGTTACACAGCAGCGAGGTTACTACTTAACAGATGGAGCATTGCTATTGGGGACCCCTCAGTGGGACAACCTGAGACATTTGGATCCCGATCAGTATTACATTCCTTCATACCCATGGATGACAGCATCCCAGTCGCCAGATCAAATTGTCTTCCATGAACCTGAAGAGGAGATTGTTTTGTATGATATGACTTTGAAAAAAAAGAAATGTTGGAATAGCTGTGATGATTTGAATAGTCTCAAAAGCCAGAATAACAGAGCTGAGTATATGCCTGCCCTGGATCTTGCCATAACAACAGGACATGCAAAACTAAGCAGGTGTCAATCCCTTAACGAATGTACTATCTATGATCAGCGTGATTCTTCACTCACTGATCATACTTCTAAGAATCATGGTTCTAAAGATGGATGGCTAGCAAAGGTAACGTTTGATTTGGATAAAAGAGGCCCAATTGATATGTCTCAGCGTGCTATAGACTTAAGCGCCTCTGCTGAAATAAGCATTGACCTGGATGATGATGTGTACCTTGATGAATATGAGTGGTTTCACCAGTGGTTGGCTCTGTTGGAAGAAGGGATGTGGAGGCCAGCTGAAGCTGGTGACTGTGGGTATTATGTGTACACCCATGAGGGGTATATATGCTCATTGTTAACTGATGGAGCTGGGAAACATTTATATGCAGCTCTGACAAAAAACGCTGACAAAATAACCCCAGGATTATGGCAAGCCTCTTGTCAGAAAGAGAAAATCACTCTGTGTGGGTTCAAAATTCCTCTCTATAATGAGGATGAGTTCCTCTGGTTTCCAGAACAACATCAGAGAGACTTACAGTTTTCCAGTACTCCCATGGACCTCACAGCAGCTTTCAAAAAAGGTGACCAAATTATGAACATGAACCTAAAACACTTCTCACAGATGTTTGAGGAGTCTGTTGTTGCACAAAAAGAGAAACCTGTAGACTTTAGCATGTATAAACTTAAGAAGGTGAAAATTGAGTCTACGGCCGTACATCTAACAACTAATCTTGAACCATGTGTGGAAGCAGCTGACCTGACAATAAACAAGCGAAGGGAAAGCCACAGAGGTCCTTTTTGGAAACGTCAAGAAATAAAGGATTCATGTACAATTACTAGAAGCACATCTTTTGGTCTAACTGGACAATACTATTTGTCACGGAATCATAATCCAGTTCCTGAAATTAGAATTACCCAAGCAGATGAAAAACCAAGTGTGACAATGTGTTCTGAGCAGAAAAAATGCCAGATAATCCAGAAACCCCGTCCTACTTCCTCAGAAGGAAATTTTGTGGTTCAAACTTCTGATTCTAAATTAAACAAACAATTTTTTTTCTCAAAGCCAGTAGCTACAAAAGACGATTTATCTGTTTCTAAACAGCTTCCAGATCTGACCCCACACTTAAGAAAACTTTCAGAAACTCATTTATCCCATAGGAACCTTTCTGGACCGTCTCAAGATAGTTTCACTATTAAGAAATCTGGTCTCATTCAAAGGGTACATAAAGTACAAGTTGACAAGGGGATGGTAGTTGATCAACAAGGGAACTGTAGACAACCTTTGCAATTTGAGGATATAAAGTCAAAGACAATCAAGGATGATATTCCATTTTTTGATAGCATTCTTGAGCTTAAAGGGCAACAGTTATTAAAACCAACCACAGTTTCTTCTAAAACTTCTCCTGTGGTTGGACTAAAACCTTTGTCTAGTAATAATCCAGGACATTGCATACCATCATTTCCTCATAGACAGAAAGAAGTCCATCATTCTACTGTGCAAAGACTAAACACTTTGAACCTGAACCAGTCTATAAACACTCCAGTGAACTATTCTCTGAAAGAAATTCAGAAAATAAGCAATAATGTTGATATATGTCAAGCTCCAATTTTGTTGAAGAAATTTGCAGGAAGAAAAGTATTAACATTGACATTGCAACCAGTCACTGTGGAGCCTCTCAAGGCCTCTGAGACTCAAATAGAAGCACTCAGGAATCATCCATTTGCTTCTAGTGTGGATGCTACCACCACTGAACTTAAAGATGTCTGTAACTTCTATGAATTAGTTGATTATTCTTGTAAAGAAGCGCTGCCACAATGTGAAGAGAACTCTCCTAAATTAACCCTTTCATTATCTCAGTCAGTGACTCAAAAGCAGTTAGGAATATCGGAGATGAAAAATAAACAGAAAAAACTTTACACAGTGGACTCATACCAGAACATGTCACTTATTCAGAATGATCCGTTTTGTTGGGTTCCAGTGCAGCAGCTGAAAGATTCCCAGCACAAAAGCAGTCCTCTGGACTTTTCTACAGTTAATGTTGTTAGAAGCATGACTCAGAAAGGCTCTCCCAAAACATATGATATGAATATATTACAGCAACCATTTGACTTCTCAAAGTATAAGCTAAAGAAAGCACGAATGGAGAAAAAAGGAGACGAAGATGATCCTAAAAGTTATTCAGTGGTTGATCTATCAGTAGATAGAGAAGATGATGAATGTCCTGAATGGACTAATCAACCATTGTTTTTTTCTACAAAACATACTCAACAAAAACATCCTTCCTGGTCAGTCCAGCTTGGAGCAGTAAACCACTGCGTGAGCCAGGTCAACTATCTGGATACTAAGACAGTAGTCAAATTTAGTTACGGTCAGAAAGGTCCATTAAATTTGTCCAATAAAAATGATACATTTGCAGCTGAAAAACTAGCTGAATTGACCGCTGTTACGGACTTATCCAGTCCTAACAGAAGGATGGAAACACCTAGTCATACAACACATTTGGAGAGAAATAAACCTGTTACGCCAGCTGGCCTAATGAAAGATAATAAAGACAACCCTTATCCCTTTGAATCAGTTATTAATTTAAAGTGCAAAATGGAGAAGCAGGTGTCTGAACAGTACTCTCCATGCTTAATATTTACACAAATGCAGTCAGTCATTCCCTTGCCGTTAAAAGCAGAACAACAAATGCATCCATCCAGCCAATTTCAAACCGCTTATCCTGCTCAGCGTCATGGATCAGAACAACAAATGAAAAATGGAACTCAGAGTCGGCATACAAAAGATTCTGTATCACATCAGAAAATCTCCTTTGTTGATAAACATGTAAAAAATTCACGTCATAGCAATTTTCCTTTGAATTTCTCTAAAACCTCTGCAAATACTGACAATCAAAATCCTAAAATCCAAATGATGAAAGGTTTAAATTTACTGCAAAAAGGACAGCCTATAGACTTTACGAAATATAAACTAAAGAAAAGTATGTTACAGAAAAGTCAGCAGGAAATGCTTAATATTCACAAATTAGGCATAGAGGCAGTAGATTTAACAGTGGAGAAAGAACATGAATATCACAAATCGACAAATCAAGGAAAGCAAGAGGTTTTAAGCTGGGAAGAAACTCCATTCTTATACTCCACACCTAGAGGATCGTTGGAGTACTGTGGTCCACAACAATGTCAATATATAAGTCCAGATGAAGCAGATAAAAGGAAACAACCTCCAGCAAGTGAGTCTGCCTGGTCAAATACAGCACAAATGCAACCCAGAAAACAAATCATTCAAACTGAGAAAATACCTGTTATAGCTGGCAACTGTTTCAAAAATCCAGAAACGTCTAATGTATCACTGTCATCTCTCTGTCCAGTCCCTATGATTTCCCTATGTAAACCAGCAGAGAAAATGCTACAGACTACTACAGCATTTCTGACACAGTTGGAACAACCTGAGTCAGAACCTGCTAAGCCTCCTCTAGTTGCAATGACACCAGTGGATAAAAATAGGTCTGTTGTAAATACAGATATTGAGCTTCATACTGCAAATACAAATTTTACCAAAGAGAGATATAATCCAATTTTATGTGTTAATGATTCCTCCAGCACGAAACATCCATCATCTGAAAAACAATATGAAAACATTTCCACCTCGCATATAAAACCAATGTGTTTAGAGCAAAAACAGGGCAGTCAGTATCGCAGAAGTGAAATGATCAAACAGTACAGTATGGCAAAACAAGAAAATATATCCGATGACTATAATGATACAGTGCAAGTATCCTCGAGGCCTAAATATCTACATGAGGTTACTTTGGACAGATTTGAAAAAGATTTACTATTTGATAACTGTGGTTTCCCAGACATCCCAGACATTGTGCTTTCCAATACAGGATCCTATGACTTAACTCAGTCTATAGAAATCTCTGGGAAAGAACCGTCTATAGATAGTGAACCTATTCTTTCTTCTCAGTTTGAAGTAGGGCTAACACCCGAAGACTCACTCTCTAAAGTAGCTACTCCTTCACAGCAAGAATCAACTTTGAGAAAAACTCAATTTAAAGGAGCTGCTTCTGTCTCTAATAAGATAAAATCACTGGAAAGTGAAGTTACTCTGTCTGAAGACTTTGCTTTACTTTCTGCAATAGCTCCAAAAAGTGTGGTACCTCAAAAAACTGACAAAACTACCCTCATAGATGTACATCAAAGTGAAAGTGAAATTGTTTTTAATGGGCACACTGTCAAAGTGGTTCAATGTGATGAAAGTGAATCCAAACTGTTTTCTTTTGCTGTCTCTGAACTTCCTAAACCCTTGGAAATATCCCCGACAACTGATGAAAGACGTGTTTCTGGTGAGATTTATATTGATCCAACTTTGCCACATAAAATAATGATTGAAGCTACTCTTGGTAAATTAATGGACTCAGGTCAAGTTGAATCAAATTTTATGTCCATGCTCAAATCACAGAACAAAGAATTGTCACCTGAATATATATTGCCTGAAATAACAGCACCTTTAGAGATGGTTTCGAATAAAGAAGTATCTATACCTATGCCGCAGGCTGTTGTAAATGAAATTGTACAAACTTTTGAGGTGGCTCCTTCAAATGCAGCATTTCACATTGAGGAACCTCCAAGTAAAGGACTTCCAGTTTCCTCAGTTATGCCTACCAATTCCTCAGCTTATAGCTTACTTTATGACAGGGCTGAATCCATAGTAGAATCTACAGTTGATGCAGATATAACTGTATCTCACCAATTCATGGATAGAAACAAATCCAGCTCTGAGGTGACCATCTCTGAAGGCCAAGCATTAATAGCAGAGAGAACTCAGCATGAAGCATCTGTTCATTCTGGTAAAGATCTGAGTTTTTCCACTGATCCCCTGCCTAGTTCGGTTATCCATGGGTTGGATTCAGAAGAACCAGCAAATATACCACCAGCAGGATTTCACCCTCAGTCAGTTTCACAAGAAAATGCATTCATTGATTTTACTCTGCCTGAAGCAGCTACCATCTCTGAAGAAGTACCACTAGATAAGGTAAAAGAGTTGTGGGCTTTTATTCCTCACCCGACTTCTAGTAAGGAAGAAATAACTTGTGAACCTCAGCCATTTCCAGTTAAAAGTGAGTTGGCTTCAAAGGAGCCAATAGAAGTACCACCAATGGAACAGGGATCTGTATCTATAGAATTTCAGGCTCCGCCACAAAAAAACCTATCCCTTAAAATAACACTCCCTGAAGCAGCTGTCCTCCCTGAAGAAGTGCTGCCAAATATGGTAAATGAGTCTATTTCAAAGGATTTTAGTCATAATCCAAATGTAGATGTAGATGGAATAACTTCTTTTGCACCTACAGAAGCTTCTGCACCTAAAGCCTGGCCAGAAAAAGGTTTATTGTCAATGTTCAGTGTGCCTCAGCAGATATCTTACCAGGCAGGAAATTCACTTCTTGGTGGTTTTCTGCCTGCATCACAAGTAACTAAAGAAACTTCTGGAAGTGGAGGTTTATTTTCTATGTACAGTAGACCTAGCACCCAACAAACTCCTAGTCAAAACGGAGCAAGTGTTGGAAGATCTCCAGGTGCATCCAAAGAGTCACCAAACAAAGGGATATTTTCTGTGTTTGGGGGGCCTGCTCGCAAGGAAGTTCCTAGTCAAAGATCTGCGGTTCATGGGGGAAACGCTGAGGCAGTATCTGTGCCAAAAGAGCCAGAAAGCAAAAGCTTGTTTTCTATGTTTGTAGGAGGAAGTTCTCAACATTCTGCATTCTCATCAGAATCATCTGGTCTTAGTAGCATTCTCCCTGGATCAGCTGCATCCAAAGATACAACAGGAACAAGTTTGTTTTCTATATTTAGTGGTGTAAGCTCTCAGCCAGGTCCTACTGAAACCAGTATGACTCTCAGGGGTGCTGCTCCAAGAACAAATGCATCTAATGATGGCAAAAGTTTGTTTTCTGTGATCATTGGGTCCACTACTCAAACAAATGTAAGTAAGGTTCACTCAAACCTAACAGGGAAACCAGCCGTGGTAAGAAACTCAAATGAGGCAGAGAGTGCTTTTAAGGTTCCGTCTAAGTTCTCGCAAACTAGGGACCTTCTGCAAAACAAGCCCACAACCAGGGCAGGTGATGTTGGCATCCTAAATATGCCCTTCATACAGGACCACAAATCAGAATTGTCTAAACTTCAAAATGTTAAAACTGGAACACATGTACTTCAACCTCCTGAGACAAAACAACACACAGAAGATATTTTGCTCACTGAAAGCGGTATTGTACAGGAAAGCATTTTGGGAGAAGGTAATGAATATCACTCAAAGATCATTCCAGTCATAGGCAGTGAAATGCTAGAGATGAATAATGATCCAGACTGGATTTCCAAATCCCCTCATTTTTCAGTGCAGAAACTTAACACTAGTGTACCTGTTAGTATTTTTAAAGAAAAACAGCAGCAGACTGATGCTGAAAGGGAACTCATTCTAAACAGTGAGAAAGTTGTGGTGACAAATAGATGTTCAGAAGGAGAACTATGTTTTGCAATAACAGAATCACATCCTACAGAGCAGTCTACAGTAACAGAATTTATAGCAACGGGAGAACTTCTAATACCAGAACAAGATGTGACATCAGAACAAGTAAAAGGAGATGTAACTGAAAAATATACTACCAACAAGATTCCAAAAATGGAGCAAATTTTGGAAATAGAAGAATCTCCAAAAACAGAACAGCTTCCAGCAATAGAGGTAATGGAGAAAACTTTGGCAACAGACCAGCCACCAGAAACAGAATCATCATTAGAAACACAGCCACTTTTAGAAAAAGAACAAGCAGCAATAATAGAGGTATCACTACAACTTGAGCTAAAACTAGAAGCAGAGTCATCAACAGAAATTAATTCACTACCAACTAATGAATCATTAGCATTGGATACAGAGCCAACATTACTAACAAATCCATCAACAGAAACAAATTCACAACCAAAAACTGATAACACAATAACCACTATACAGCTGTTCGTAGAAGAGAAAATTCTTAGTACAGAGCAAATACCTACAACAGAACCAGAGAAATTGCTATTAAGAGAGTCACAGAGGTCCATTCAGCCGGAAAAGTCTGTCTTTGACTCGTCAGTAAATGTATTCTCTGGTTTTATGTCTAAGATGATCCCTGGACTGGGTGCACCCTCAAAGCCTCAGACGTCGTTCCTTTCCTCTCCACAGTCTTCCTTCTTTAAATCCTCCACAACATCTGCTGCTCAGTCACCACAAAAAAACACTTTTTTTAATCTTCAGAGTAGTCTGCCAACTGACTCCTTGAAAACTGACATCTTTGGTATTTTTAAAGGACCTGAACTAACTAAACCTGCAGAGAATATGCTGTCTCTGGCAACTCAACCTCAAAATGGTGTCCATGATGGAAACAATTTTGTTAGAGATACAGCAGTTCCTTTAAGTACTTTCTCAGAGCATTCTAAAATAGCAACTGAAGATCAGGTGAATAAAGTAAGTAAGAAATCAGCTCTGGAGGAAAATATCATTTCCGAAGAACTGAAATCATCAAAGACAAAAGGTCTTCCTGGTGTTTTAAAAGAGATAGATAAATATGATCAGAAACCTGTGTCAGAGGAACCTGAAGTACTCTTGGATACCTCACAGAATGAAAGAGATTCTGTTAAAGTAAAGACTGCCAGGGATAGTGAATCCATTTTTGAAACAACTGAATTATGTTTGCTTACTGAGACTACATTGGAAGACAAAACTCTTGAGGCAGAGGCCTTACTGATAGAGCCTAATTTCAATACAGGAGAACGTGAACTTCAAAGTCTTCACAAAGTCAATTCATTATTAGAAAATATTCAGCAGATACCTACAGCCAGTAACCTATCTGTAGCAGAACCTCACACTAAGTCTATGTTTGACATGACTAAATTGTCTGCTTCCAGGTTTGGCTTCATTTCTGGAGGTAGTGACAGTGGTAAAACCTTTGCGACCTTTCTTTCTTCTTCACCAACCAATGCTAAAGTACCTCAGGTATCTCAGGTAGGAGGAAGTTTCATCTCTGGGTTCAAGAGTTTCTCAGCAAGTTTATTTCAAGAAGAAAAACCAGCTCCTGCAAAAGAGGAACCGCCAGAAGCCTCGACGTTAGGGAGGAAATCAGGTTTTCCAAGGCAGTCATCCCAGACAAGCAAACTACAATCTATTCCTGTCACCTGTGAACCTAAAACAGAGGATATTACACCTATTGCAGTCGATGCTCTTAGTGTCACTGAACCAGACAGAATAACAACAAATGACCCTGAAAGCACTGATAACACTGACACAAGTGAACCCAAGAAACCTCTAGAAATAGCCCAAAGTTTAGATGAGGTCCAGGATGGGATGCAAACTCCTGAAGAGATATCTATGGTATCTTTTGAGGCTAAATACATTCTGGACTCTAAAGATGAATGTGAAGTATGCATCTCACAGCCCGAGCCTCTGCTCCAGGACAGAAATGACAGACATACCATCTCTGAACCCTTTCCCTCATCGATACTCACTGCAGGGGCGTTGAAGATGGATGTTCCTAAAAGGCTAGTAAAAGCATAATAAATGGCAGATACATGCCATTTATATTGTCTTGATGTTATGACTAGATATTAGGAAGTAAAATCCTACCCCTTTATATGGTGCAATTTCCCCCTTTTTTGCTGTGTTTTGTTTTGTTGTTTTTATTGGTTGCAGTACACCTTGCTATTTACCACACAGTTTTATATACAGTAGTGCCATGACATAGTATTTGTCCCCTTCTTAATTCCCACTATTTTTGCTTATCCTTCATACTTGTTAATCATCTTCAAACAAGTTTAATATAGTACAAATGACAACCTGACAATAAAACACACAATGATTATTTGATTTATTGAAGAAATATAATTCATCAGCACCCATATCACCCATGTGACAAAGTTATTGCCACCTGAACTTAGTATTTCGTTGTGCCACTTTTAGCAGCAACAACTGCAATCAAAGGCTTGTGGTAAGAGATCAGTCTTTGGAATTGCTGTGGAGAAATTTTAGCCAACTTTTCTCAGCAGAATTGTTTTAATTCTGTCACAGGGTTCTGTCAGGGTTTTTCAACTATGGACTGCCCATTTAAGTTTCCCACCACAACATCTCCACATCTCCCAGTATTCAAATCAGGACTTTGACTAGGCCACTCCACAAACTTAATTTTGTTATTTTTCAGCCATTCAGAGCTCTTGTGCTTCAGATTCTTGTCCTGCTTCATAACCCAATTGCACTTGAGTTTCAAATCATGGACTGTTGATTCTTCTTCAGTACTTTCTGTTAGACCGCTGAATTCATGCATCCCTCAGTTATGGCAAGTCACTCAGGTCCTAGAGCAGCAAAGCATCACAACACCATCACATTACCTCCACCATGTGTGACTGTGGGCATGATGTTCTTTGTGTAGAAAGCTGTGTTAGCTTTACCCCAGATGTAGCAGGACCCGTGTCTTCTAAATAGTTTCACTTTTAACTCATTTTTGCAAATGTTAGGTGAGCCTTCATATTCCTCTTGTTTAGCAATGGTTTTTGCCTTGCAGCTCTACAATGGACACCATTTTTGCCAAAGTCTTTCTAATTGTGGAAACATGAACACAGACATTAACTGACTTCAGAAAGGCCTCCATTTAGATGTTCATCTAGGGTCTGCTGTGTACCATGATGTGTTTTCTATGGGCTGTTGGAGTAATTTTGCTAGGTCAGCTACTCCTGGGAAGATTTGCCACTCTTCCAAGTTCGTCCTTTTGGAGATGATGCCTCTCATGGGGATTCGCTGGAGTCCAAGGGTTTTAGAGTGTGCTTTGTACTCCTTTTGTGACTGGGATATTTCAATAACTATCTCAATTCTTGAGGAAGTTATTTTGATCCCTTCAGGGTGTGCTGCTTCTTGAGACCCATTATCCAGCTCCACATTGCTGGAAAGGTTCTATTTAAGTGATGTATAGATTCAAGAGGGCTAGCAGCAATAAAGCTTGGGTGTGTCTAGTATGATTTAACCCTTTATCATTTAGATTTGGTTCATTGGTTGATTGATTGACTAAGGGGGCAATTGCTTTGTCACATGGGTGATATGTGTGTGTTGGTGAATTTTTTTCCTTCAGTCAAATAAATGGTCATAAACGGTCAAACACTATGCGTTGTGTTTATTCAGGTCGTCCTTTGTATTATTCTAAATTTGTTTGGAGATCAAACAACTTGCCAAAGTTTATATATGACAAATCAAGGAACACAGAAATTAGGTGCCAAGTTTTGTCATAGTTGCCTGAAAAATGGCATGGAATTTTGCAGAATATAGAAGTGATAAAAACCCTTTGATGCAGCGGCTGTCCCTCTTCTTCTCCCAGTTCTTGATATATTGATTTTTCTGTCAATTCAGCCCTGTGGACAGCAGCCATTTTGACTCCTCTGGGAACCTTAGTCAGACGAGTTCTCAGCTCTGCTCTGAGCCAGAGGATCACCATGACCGAAACTCTCATCAGGACTTTGAGAGGTCTATCAGCCACCATACAATCAAGAGGCAAGCTACTTTGGATGAAGAAGTGGAGTATGGGAGGGAGGTACAATTCCTGACGGAGCCATGTGTGAACCTCAGAAGCATGCAGATGGACAACATCTCGGTATTGCAAAGCACAAAAAAGGAAGAAATGATGCCAGAGATTCCAAATGTCAGGTAAGAATGAAGCCAAAATATTGTTCCAAATTGCAAATTGTTCTAGTACAATAGTATCTTGGCTGACTACTAATGTTTAAGATTTTTTATTCAGATTTAATAATAGCCATAATTCAGAGTTTTTCATTAAAAACGCATCACCCTGTTAATATATCTATTCTATATTTCCTGCTGGTTTTCTCAGCATCTTTTACCTCTCTGTTTTTTACCAGCTTTCTAGATGTGGGCCCACCCCTTTTCTCACCTTCCAGATTACATTGGCTGAAGGCCATCAATAAAGTCAGAGTTCAGCTGCGGGAGGTAGGGGGGACCCCTTCATGCTTTTTCCCTGTTTTCATCCATTTCATCTCGCCTCTGTACTGTTGCCACTCCGGGTTTGGTGGAGTATCACTTCACGTTTCAGTGCCTATTGCTACAGAGAGCTCATTGGGCAGTTTGTAGAAGAGTGAAAGCGTAAGCTGCGTGGAAGCATTTCACATTAAAAATGATAGTAGATATTTGCCACTTAGCCTCTCAAAATATAGCCTAGCCTTTGCTTGTCATCACTTTGACTTAGAATATTTGTCTGCGTTTACTTTCTATGTTTCCTGTTTGTTGGAATATCAATGCTAAAACAAAGGTTTGCGTTTGCTTAGCTGCATCATTTTACATAATACAGTACATAATAACCGTATAGTATAAATTATTTTTTGTGAATGTATTGTGTGTTTTAGGGATGAATGAAAAAGTTCACATTGCAATATTTCAAGTTTTCACAATATTTAGGAGTTGAAACTGAACTTTAGAGCCAAATAGTTCTTTTTACCTACCAACAGAGTCTGTTAATTACGTTGGTGGTGTTGCCGTGAGTTGTGCCAGCTGACACAAAGCATTGCTGACAAATCATTAGCTTGTGCTTAATATCGTCTCTATAGAGTACATAATGGGGTGGCATGGTGGCACAGTGGTCAGTGCTGCTGCATCACAGCAAGAAGGTCCTGGATTCAATTCCTGGGTCGGGTATAGGACCTTTCTGTGTGGAGTTTGCATGCTCTCCCCATGTTCGCGTGGGTTTCTGCTGGAGGCTCCAGTTTCCTCTCATGGTCCAAAAGTGTGCTCGGTAGGTTAATTGGCGATGCTAAGTTGGCCCTGTGAGTGTGTGCACCCTACAGTGTGTTGGCGACTACCCAGGGTTGGTTTCTGCCTGTGCCTGTTGTTCCCAGGATAGTCTCCAGTGACCCCCCGTTGGGGTTAAGCAGTTACAATGATGGATGGATGGACAGAGTACAAAATATTTCCATATGGCAGAACAGGAATACAATTTTGTGACCATTTCTTGTTCGCTTTTCGCCTCTTCAGTCATGTTTTTTTTCTCACGAACGCACCACACGGTCTATCAGTGAGTTCTACAGCAAGGACAAGACTGATTGTGATTGTCTTGGAGAGCGCATGCAGAGCTCGTGTAAAAGCAGCGGCAGTAAACTCTAGACTGATTTTTTGTTTTTTTTTTACATATACAGTAGAGTATCGCTTATCCTACCTTCGCTTATCCGACATTCTGTATTATCTGACGTCCCACCGCAAAAAATCCCCCCAAAAAAACGCATCAATCGGCAACAAGAACTGCAAGTTGCGAGCGTGAGTGTAGTCTATTTTTTGTTGCTCCCGACTCTACCACAGCTAATTAGTTACCCCGACTGTACAGTGGTGCGCCCGTCTACACTAAAGCATGATTGTTAGGCTCGTAATGTGTAAAATTATAACATAGTTTGACGTTTAATAGGCTTTGTCTTAACACCTCCCATTATCCGACATTTTCGCTTATCCGACGTTCTGCCGGCCCGTTTATGTCGGATAAGCGAGACTCTACTGTACTAGATATTGTTGAAAAGGAATCCTCGTTAAAATTTCAAAGCTTGCTAAGTTTTGTTCCTTTGACTGAGTAAAAATATTTTAGCACAACTTATGGATGCTTTGAATCCAGCAGAGTATCGTGGTCCTTGCAATGTGACATTTGCATGCGCGTGAAATGCCATGTCAATATTAACATTGTGCAAGCCTAGAGGACAGCGCAATGGCACAGTGGGTGGTGCCGTCACTGCATACTGCTGCTTTGTGTGTGTGGATTTTGCATGCTCACCCTGTGTGTGCCTGACTTTTCATCACACACACACACAGACCCACACACATATCTTTTTGTGAGTGGGATTCGTGCACTGAAATGATCAACTTCAATGTACACACATACACATTATATTATATTATATTTAAGCAGTTACTTGATGAATTGTCAGATTAATCAATAGATAACACGATTATTGGTTTAATCCACAGTGACATCTATGGGCCTCCGTTTGTAAAGGTACTAAACATTTTTGTACTTGCCAATTTTTCAACATTTAGTGCAATTTTATTTGCAATGACCCAGAAGGAGGTTGTGCCTCCAGAAATTACAATATGTGTCTTTTCATTTCTAGCATCCATGTGGTACCCAGGAAACTACATAAATTATCCTGCCCAAAACATTTTAAATTAATCACCTACTGTGCCAAGAATAAGGTTTAATTATTCATCATAAGCATTCACTTATATATGTGTAGGAATATTTAGCTCAGGTAAATTTTAATATCTCTACCAATATGTATGAAATTAATTAAATTTTGATTAATTATTATTTAATGATGATTATTAACTAATTGTTATGCTGAATGGTCAGTTCCTCCAAACTCAATTGTGGAATCCCCGTGAGTCTGTTAATGTGAGACTTAAAAGGGATTCATTAATTACCAGTATTGCTTAATAACCTGGGTTAGAAGGCTTGTCCAGTGAGCTGCATCACCAGGTAATGCAAACGATTGGCAGCGAAGCTCCCCTCATGGTCGTGGAGAGAGAGTCTTGCGTTATTTCAGGCGAGTTTGAGGTTTCAGAGCTTAGTAGCCAGAATCGCACAGAGTCAGTGACCTATTGCGAGCACTCAATGAACAGAGGCTGAAGTTGTGTAAAAGACATGCATTTATTCCTAACTAACACTACAACTAACATAAGACAGACATTACATTTAACATAAACAACAAACACGAAATAATGGGATAAAACTAAACAGAATGTACTATGAAAATGCAGTTTAACAGAACAGCTTAGGTTGTTAGGGTGAAAGGAAGTTGGTTTACTTGGTTGCAGAGTGGAGGGGGTCTCAGCAGTAGACTGCAGAGGTGATGTGCTGAGGGGATGATAGCACTCAAGCAGGTGCGGCATTTGGAGCGGTTGTTCGAGTGGAGCCCCTTTGATTCTCTCTCCTTGTGCAGTTTTAAGGTACAAGGCTTTGTCTTGGTTGCAGTTCTCTGCTGGGTAGCAGGCCTTCACCAGTAGGCTTCAGGACAGCTTCTCGTGGGCTGCTCTTCTCTGTCTTTCTGTGAGCTGATGTTCTCTCTTGCCTCCTCTTTGCTTTTCTTCTCCTCTTGCTTTTTCCTGAGGCTTTGTTCTGAGGTGCCAGGTTTTGTGGTCTAACGTTCATGAATAGGGATGACCAGGAATTCGACACCTGATTTTGAATCAGGAGTGACTGTCTATCAGTTTGACACGAAACATGCCATACCAGCCGGGTGGTTCACACCTCATACCATCTGTATTAATTGATTAACAATTACTTATATTATGTATGTTACTGACTCACATCAGTATACGGTATAGGTGTTTTGGGTTGCACCTCAACAGATGTTACACTTTGGGTAAATTGTACACACATTATATTACATATTCACATTCAAACATTTTACCCTTAGATATGCGTCGCCGTTAGCTTGTGGTAATACCAATTTAAATTGAATATCTGGGAACAACACATTTTGGTTGGTGTGGCTTATCCCAATTGATCTGCTCTCCAGAACTGATAATTTACACATTAATTCAGTTCTTTTAATGCAGAATAGTAGGACAAAGAAATGCTAACGGACCACACAGATCAGATAAGGGCCCCAGAAGAATGTGGAAGAAAAAGGGGGGAGGGGGGGTTTGTTAAACAAAGAAGGAACCTCTGATAGCTAGGACACACTAAGATACCTGGTTACACTATTTGATTTCCAAGATTCTTCTGGTATAACCGTGAGAACATATATGCAGTGGTAGCTATACATATTCATTTATTCAAATTTATATAAGTGTTCAAGTGTGAGGGGTAAAATAGGTGATATTCTGTGAAACACGGTTATAATGGTGGTACACAAAACACTGAGATTGTCTAAGACACAAACAAAGATAACCTATCTGGATATTGAGGCTAGCAGTCATGAGTAAATCAATATACAGGGTCAACAAAAGCCGAACTTAAAAGAAACTTTCTTTTAGGGTGTTGGGTGAATCCATGGTAGGTACGGCAGGATGGCCGGGGAGGGGCTCGTGCCAAGTCGAGGGGCCCCTGTCCTCGAGGTCCATTCTGCTGTCCGTGGGCTCCTAAATCTTTGGGCCATAAAAGATGGGACACTGGCCTTCCTTGTTATCTGTGTGTGTATGTGTGGGATCACTAACCCCCCTTTGGTGCCTAGGCTAACGAGTACCTCTCGTACCAGGCTGGGCCTTGTCTCAGGGTCCTGGAATCTCGGGCCTGTCGTATGCGTGTGTGTGATCCTACATATGTCAATTTGTCATAATAAAAAATTAATTTAATCTTTTCCTAAAAATGTTGTCCACTGGATAGCAGAATAGATTAAATCTTTATAATGTCCTTAAATTGGCCGAACTGCCTTAAAAGCTCATCCTAATATGGTGTTTTTAATGTTATGGGTAGAAGCCATATTTTTTTTCAAATTACATCATCTTTAGTTACCCGAGATATTTATTGCATAATGATGACAGGTGAGGAAGGAATGTTAATGTTTTTGGGAATTCATGATCCATCTTCATCATCTGGAGGACAGACAGTGTGCAGAGCACATGTCTATCCAGAGAATATGTGAAGTGAAATTTAGGGTGGTGTGGAGAGTACTTGTATTCTTGCAGTGGAAACAGGGAAGGTAGTGTAGCTGAACATAACTTTGTGCTACTGCAGAAAAGTTGGTGCTATTACAGAAAAAGATATATTACTGCAGGTCACGCTGAAGCATGGATGACGAAAATTGCTGTTCTAGTTTGTGCTCAGGAACAGACAAATGTGACCCAATTACATTCTGCATTTCACCTCTGGTTTTGGTCTGGAACACATGTTATCTAAAGAATGAAATGATCAACAATGGTGACCCTTCATTAGGGTTAGTGCTGGACTAATCATGACTATCATTAATTATGACTTCATGATTAATTCTGCAGATTTTAGGATTATGTTAATTGCTTTAAGGTCATGATTTAATTTGTTGGTATGCAGGTCTCTCGTGAGCAAAAAGGGGTTTTGGTTGTATGTAATTTACAGTAGTCTGTCTGTCGGTTGGGACACTGTGCCTGTGGTTTGAAGGTTGCTGGTTCAAGTCTTGGGGCTGGTCAAATGATCAAATTAGTGCTGGGCATCCGAGATAGGCACTTAACCCTGAAAACTTCTACAGGGATGCCAGATGAATGACTGACCTTATGCTGTGATTCCAGGCTTTGTTTTCACATAGGAGAGAAAGATGTGAAATGAAACTAAATTAAAACTTAATTCTTATGTTCATCTACAAATGGAAAAATAAAGTATTGTAATTATTTATATTATATAGTTATCTGAAAAAAACATGATCACAAGAATCAAACAATTGTGGTTAATCAGAAGACCTAATTCAATATAACTAGAAAAAAGTTTCATTAAGTAGCAGTAATATTGCATATAACTTTTTTGCATAGGGTAAGTCACCTTCGGGAAGATGGAAAGTGCTGCAGCAAATTTAATTTTGATATCATCAAGTGAGTGTGGTTATCTCTACTGTGGAACTAGTGGAGATGATCAAAAGACAGCTGTCTCTGAATGAACTCTCTGTTTTTTTATTGTACTGTCTCTTTCTTTATAAACATCATCTCCAAAAACTGATTCATGACACCAATGATTTTAATTTTGACAGTAATTATTATAAATAAAGGACCATTCTTCTTTAAAAATGCAATAGTTATTTTCCATTTCAGAAATGACGTTCCATGGCAACCAAGTTAGATTGCTATGGAAACAAAATCTTGGAAAGGATTGAGATTATGGTGGCATTGCTATAGGTGTTTCTTAGCAAAAAGGTCTGAGTTAAGCGTGTAGTACCAGAGTAGTATTAGTATTAATCTGTTTGAGTGTATTTTCGTGATACATGCCTACACTTTTTTGCACAAAGAAAGAATATTCATATTTATGGATATTCATGCATTTCATTGAATAAAATCAAAGTGAATGTAATTGGTACTTAAAGCACCCTAATAATCAATGTTTTGTAATTTAATGTATTACACATCTTGGTTTTTCAAATTTGTTTTGTAAATTCTGTAAAAACCATCGTGTCTGGATAAAAAGAATTCACCGAGCACCAAATGCAGCGTCTAACAGATTCTGTTGTAATGGAATGACTGCTATGGGACACCCCTGTGTTTAATATGTGGTGTAGATGGTAAAGTTGCGTAAAGGTGGCTCAGTCAGTAGCATCATTGCCTTGGATTTCAATGCTGAAGATTCAAATCCCACCCCTATTCTGTGTGTGTGGTCCAGGGATACCTTACAGTGTGGGGACCAAATGTCCCTACAACGTGATAATAAGCTGTTATTTTGACATTGTAGGAACCATTTTTCTGGTCTCCACAAGGATAACCTCAATTTTATAAAAATCAGTCACTGCAATCAAAAAACTAAGAATGCCAAAATACTTGTATTTTGTTTGGTTACTTATGGTTTAAGGTTAGGGCTGGTAGGGGTTGAGGTTGCCATTTTTGGATTTTGGTTTTTCCCATAGAAATGAATGGAGGGTCCCTACAAAGATATGAGTACAGGCCTGTGTGTGTGTGTGTGTGTGTGTGTGAGTGTGTTTCTGTTCTGTGACGGATTGGTATCACGTCAAGGATGTACAGCCGCTTTATGCCCCGAGCTACAGGTCCCCCTGTACTGCGTAGGTGGTTAAAAGATGGATAGACAGAAGTTTAAAAAAAAAAAAAAAGCGTTTTGGTGAAGAAGGTAAGAGGATTATAATATGTTGTTATGGATTGTTACCGCATTTTAATTACTTGAACAATACTTCAACATAAAAATGCATGAATGAGTTAGTGGCTTGAAAAAAGAACAGATTCATTTTCATAACACTTATTGGGTACCTTTTCAGTTTGTCATTTTGTTATTGATTTTTCTTTTTCCCAACTTTTACCCCTGATTCCTGATTATTACATCCTGTAATGTCCGTCCCAAGTACGCACAGTCCTCATGGCCTCCCTAATGCTTGCATGGCAGCAGTGTTGCAGGTTACATAATCCCTCCCTGCTTTTTGGATCTTGACCTTGTGTAGCTGCTCCTCTCCCAAAGCCAGAAGGCATCAGTCTGATGGCCCCTGAGAGCTGTGTGAAAGGTGCAGCCATAAGTTGGTAGTCAAAATGACCCCCCGACAAGTTGCGGAAGCTGACCAAATTCTCCTGCAGCTTTGAAAATTAAATTGGGACCGCTGTGGAGCCTATTCCAGATATTGGTCAAAGAAGCTACATGACTTATGGCTTGCAAACTGCTTAGAACTCAGTTCCTGCTGCTATAGACAACAAGCTAAAGCAGTTAGCAAGTTAGTCATCAGCATATAATGGAAACACATCAGTTCTTGGTCTAGATATTTACTTAGATTTACTTTTGCATTTTTATAAAGTACATTTTCATCTTCTAATTACTGTCGTATCTCCTAATTGCAACTCAGCTTGGCATTCTTCCCACTTAGTAACACACTCTCTCTTATTAGTTACGTGACTTGAAGCAAGCCAGTAAAACATATTTGTTCTCTGAGATCTTGGCATCTGAGAGTTTACCGTTTTATTTATCTTTGCAAATGTATGTCCTTTCTATTTTGAAAATTTCCTAAACTGCACCAGATTCTTTAGAAGAAAATAAATAGCAGTCTAATTCATCTGTGAGTGTGTTTTTGTGTGCATGTGTGCATCTGTGAGAGGGAGTTGATGTGTCAGACTCGTTGTCAGCTGAGAAGAGGTTAAAGCAAGAGAGACAGAGACAGAGAGAGGGAGAGGCAGAGGAGAGCTTGTAAAATAAGAAATCTGCCGCTTGACAGTTTAAGCATTGTGCAACTAGCTGCACTCAAAAACAAAGTAATTTTAGGGGCGTCAGCTATATTTGCTATTCATATTGTAGTAGGGAGGGAGAGGGAGAGAGCGAGAGAGAGGGAGGCAAAAGAGAGAGAGAAAGAGCGAGAGAGCAGCAAAAAGAGAGAGATGTAGAGGGATGGTGAGACTTGCTACATGTCTGATGCAGGACGTAGTTTGCTTTCTGCATGAAAAGAGTGGCTTCTTGCATCTCAGCCAGCTTTTTTTCAATTGGCAGTCTAAGGATTGTTTTCCACTTGCCTTTACTGACCATGCTGATGGAGAAAATATGAAAGAGAGCCTTGTTCATTTTACCTGCATTTCCATACAAGGCACCATGGAATTGTTGGTTATGAGGATATAGTAAAGTTTTCTTATAAACTTTATTCAATTAGATGAATGTATTGTGATTGTTTTGCCATCATGAGGTAAGTTTGCATTTATTGATAATTTTCTTTATTTGCATGCTTTACATGGTATATATTATTTTTACGATTAGTAGTAATATTTACACATAGTTGAGTAGGTGTGCCGTTTCTTATGGTTCAAAATTATGAATAGCATCTTTTTCCTCTCCTTATCAAAGCCTTTTTTGGTTTATATTATGTAGCAATAAATGAACAGTTTCAAATGACCCTTTATGAACATGTAAGTTTTGGCCGGAAAGCATAGTATTATTCTTTACATGAATATATTTCAGTTTTGGTACATCTCAACCAAATGTTCTTGGGAAATTATTTTATACTTTATCGCAGATACTTTTAAAGCTTTAAAGTGATATAACACAGATGATATTATTATAATATGTAATGTGTACTACATAGCCCTAATATTTAACATTTTAATTTTTTCTTCAGTTCTTCAATTATATTAACAAATCAATATTACTGTTACACAAATATAAATTTCATTGTCAGTATCATTTTTGGACCATTATATAGTTTGTTAAATTTTTTGGCTATAGTGCTTGGTAGAAATTTAGATTCTTTGTTCCTTTCAGTGGTCACAAACAAAAGCTTGTTGGTCTGAAGGGGAACAATAAAATTCTTGCTGAGCATGTGCAGTTATTATATGAAGAGAAGATGATGTGAGGAAATCAAAAGGTTGTACTGCCTGTTGTGAAGGAAATTGAGCCATGAGCCTGTGAACTGTTTCCAGGACGTAGAAATGTGTAAATGGAAATGGCCAGATTTCTCTCTAAGAGTTATCACAAGTCCTGCCAGCTATTTCCCTCTACTTTCTTCTGATTTCCTGGTGATTACTGACAATTCACCAGCCCTTTGTTCCAAAAAAGTATTTAGTTTGTTTACTGTGTTTTTAAAAGAATGTTTTGACAGAATGGTGAGATCCAAAACAGCGGGCAAATATGAAAAGTTTGGCCAGTTGAAGTTCTGACTGTCATTTCATCCTTATCAGCTGTGACACATCAGCAGGTGTCTGACTCAGAAGTGGAATAAAAATGCTTCTTTAATCCATTTATCTTCATAAGCTCTTATGCAGTACAGGGTCACTGTGAGCTTGGAACCTATCCTAAGAAGCACGCAGAGCAAAGTCAAAGCCCATCACACACTAAGGGCAACTTCGATGTACCTGTTCACCTAAATTGCACATTTTTCATTTGAGACACACCCTAGCAGAGAGAGTATGGGCTCCTCACAAGGGACACAGCCTCAGTTTTTATTTATTCTTTGGTCTATACAAGTTATACATGTTTTTACTCACATTTAATTAGCTTCATTTGACAGGTTATAATGTTATTTTTTGGAGAGCATGCCCCCTGGGTAGCACTATAACCTCACACTTCTGTGGTTCAGGAATCATTTTTCAGCTCTGCGCATGTGGAATTAGAATGTTTGGTGTTGCAGGAGTGTGAGTCTGGGGCCATAAATTGCATATATTGTTTGAGGGTGAGCTCTTTGATGAACTGGCATTCCCTGTCCCCTGTGTGGCATTGCCAGTCTGCTACCTAGTTCTGTCTGGGTCAGGCTCCAGGCTCACTCTTACCCTGTACTAGATAAGAGGTATGGCAAATGGTTTGATATACACTGATTTATTGTGTAAAACTTACCAATTGATTTAGCCTGTTCTTTAAAAATGCAGTAAATTGTTACCTTTGAAAAGAAGAGACTAATAATTTATCTCTAATTTTGTTATGGTTGCCCAGGCAGGCATCCAAAAATACCATGCCAAGAATTTCTCGCTAACTGGATTTTGCAGCACTAAAAATCAGCGATTACTGGCGCATCCTATTGAATTTCGTTAACGGTTTCCTTTGACTCAGTAGGCTTCAGTAGTTCATAGCAGCAATTTTTTCAAGTGTCCAGAAATCTTACTGGAAAATGTGTTATAAAGCCTTTCTTGCCAGTGACTCATACTGTGTTTTCAAACAAGTGACTGCTTTGCAACATAAACAGGAAGAATTGCCATGTAGCATAGCCAGAACATTCACTTAGCTTTGAACACGGGGACAAAGGATATATTTTTGGGAGAGAGAAAAAATCCATTCCTAAGTTAAAAGGCAATAGCTTATTCAAACTTCCTGTCATTTTGTTAATGAATAAGAGGAAAACAAGAGTTTTATTTCCTACAACTTGCCGGAATAGTGTGCAGGGATAGTTTTCCATAAGCAGCATCCGGATGTATTTTAGGGAGCATAATACATTTTCTTTTTAGAAGTATTTTAGAAAAGTTTCAAAGTCTGAAAAGTTATGTTTTATTTGAATTTGGTATTATTTATTTCAGTACATAGAAATATTGTGTGAAATGTATTATATTTTGTTACTTCCAGAGATCATGGCAAGCAAAGTGGTAGAATATATCAGCACTAACAGTTTCCTTATGGAATTATATTTTAAATTGTATGAAACATAATGAGAGAGGTAAGGAGGAGCATGCAGTGATTACAGTGCATTGCCACACCCACCACATGACAAACCACCTCAGGGATGAGAACCTGAGTGCAGCCATGTGACAGGTGATTCCTCAGCACCACACCAGTCCAGATGAACCAGGGTGAGTGTTTTTCCAGTGGCTGGAGTGCCAATCCTGCCACCAACCCCCAAGTTTTTCCCTATAAGTTGAAGGACCTCCTTATAGGGCTGGATGTAGATTAGCATCGTACCCAGGATGAAGCAACTGCAGGTTAAGGGCCTTGCTCAAGGGCCCAATGGAGTACAATTACTCTAGGCATTTACAGGATTTGAACCAGCAACTTTCCAGTTGCTAGTACAGAACCCTAGCCTCAGAGCCACCAGAACAAACGGAACAAAAATAAAATACAACTCTCTTGTTCCCCAATGATTTCTTGGCATCTATTAGATCATTCATATTAATGTATAGTAATGCTTTACTTGACGGGCACAAATATAATAATATACTATTACTTACTGTATGTATTAATTAACCACAAAGTAACTCTTAGTTACATACTGATCTCATGTTAATTCATCATTAATGAATCATGACACATGTTTTATCTCAAGCAGTTACTGTATTTGTTACTATATCTGTTAATTCTGTAAACCTTTGTGAACTACTGAAGGAACTACTGAAGGAACAAGTGATGAATAACACAAGAAATACTGGATGCAGAAAATATATTTGTTCATGACTTGTTCATAATTTATACTTCAGTAGTAACTAAGTTATTACTAAGTATTTGTACCCTATCAAGTGTCACCAAATTTATTTTAAATCAAGTCTACATTTGGATGTTTATACTGTGTTCACTACAATGCAACACAGATACAAATATCCACCAATCAGACATAACATTAAAACCACCTACCTAATATTGTGTAGGTCACCCTCGTGCCGCTAAAACAGTTCTGAGCCGTTGAGGCATGGACTCCACACGACCTCTGAAGATGTCCTGTGGTATCTGGCACTAAGACATTAGCAGCTGATCCCTTAAGTCTTGTGAGTTGCGAGGTGGGGTCTCCATGGATTGGACTTGTTTGTCCAGCACATCCCACAGATGCTCGATTGGACTGAGATTTGGGAAATGTTCCTCAAATCATTTCTGAACATTTTTTGCAGTGTGGCAGAGTACATTATCCTATTTATGGAGGCCAGTGCCATCAGGGAATACCGTTGCCATGAAGGGCTGTACTTGGTCTGCAACCATGTTTAGGTAGGTGGCACATATCAAAGCAACATCCACAAGGTTTCCCAGCAGAACATTGTATCGCACTACTTCCACTGGTTTGCCTTCTTCCCATAGTGCACCCCAGTGCCCCCCAGTACACACATGCACACACACCCAGCCGTCCACATGATGTAATGGAAAATGTGACTCATGAGACCAGGCCACCTTCTTCCGTTTCTCTGTTGTCCGGTTTTGATGCTTATTTGCCCCTTGTAGGCACTTTTGGTGGTGGATAGGGGTGAACATGGGCATTCTGGTAGGTCTGCAGATACACCCCCCGTACGCAGCAAGCTGCAATGCACTGTGTGCTCTGACACCTTTCTATCATAGCCAGTTTTTCAGGATTTTGTGGTGCGATAGTTCTCCTGTGGAATCAGACCAGATGGGCTAGCCTTCACTCCCTAAGTGGATCATTGAGCCTTGGGCTTCCATGACCCCGGTTCTGGTTTACCAGTTGGCCTTCCTTGGACCACTTTCAGTAGGTACTGGCCACTGCATACCAGGAACACTCCACAAGACCTGCCGTTTTAGAGATGCTCTGGCCTAGAACTCTAGCCATCACAAGTTGACACTTCTCAAAGTTGCTCAGATCCTTTCACTTGGCCATTTTTCCTGCTTCCAACACATCAACTTCAGGAACTGACTGTTCATTTGGCTCATATATATTGGCACCTTTGACAGGTGCCATTGTAATGAGATAATAACTGTTGTTCACTTCACCCGTCAATGGCTTTAATGTGACGGCTGATCAGTGTATGTACTTTATCTACATACGATATGTCATATTTGATATGATACACACATATATACTGTGTGCGTGTGTGTGAGGATGTTCCTAGGATTGAGAAACACACAGTGTGCCTCTTCTGTTTGTCAGAAAATAACGAAAAGACAAAGGTCAAACAATGTGGTGCATGTGAATTTAGTTAATGGAGCTTGTAATTTAAATTTCAAGTACAATCTAAATAACTTTTTTCCTCTAACACCTTCTTTAGTAAACCATATATGGTAATAAAAACCAGCTAGTGAAAGGTTCCTTCTTCATTTACACTCCAAGCAGTGTTACTCTGTAGGAATCGATGCACCTTTCCTGTATCAATCAGCCAAACATAACAAAACTATTGTTTTTAGTGACCAGGAGTGTCTTTGTTGGGAGGTATGTGCTCCTAATTATTCTGTACTGTCTAAGGCTGTGTGGCCTGCATTTTTACTGTTTTTGGTACAGTGGATTTAGCTGTTTGCCTGCCTTTTTGGTATGTGGATGTCTGTGTATTTGAATCACACCCAGGAAAAACAGGAAGGAAACAAGTGGCAGTTTAGAAGTGCAGTAATTGCACAGTAACGACAGGCAAATGAATGGCTTGATTCTTGAAAATGCAGAGCTGCATCCGACATGCTCGTGCATTTGCATGCTTGACTGATTTTTTTAAACCAAAATTTTTTGTAAAATCTCGTCTCATAATCTCCCAAAAGCAAAAATCTTTCCATGCTAGAACTTTTAACTCGTAATACTGTATATAGAAACTCATTTTTCTATCCTTAAAACCAAATGCAGCTCCAAATGACAGACTGTTTTATTCCTAGCAGTAGTCGTCTTTGCTTTTCAGTCCAGGACAAAAGGCAGCATTGCCTTTTTTAATAAATTCATTGGTTAAAGTCATGTATTAAGAACATATTTGATGTGACGTAGGAGGAGAAAAAAGTAGCAAAAATACAGATCAAATTTAATTTTATATCACATTTGATTTGTTCTTTTCTTAATTTACTGAAAGGACCAGTTGTTATTACTTAGCTCATAATTTTGTTTTTCTTATCTTATTTTGTAATATTCCAGTGTAACTAGAATGACATTATGGGTTTCAGCACATTAGTGGTTTAAGCCGTTTAATTATGAATATATGCGATACAGCTCTGTAAACAGGTGCCCTGTAGGGACTAATGTGGGAATTACTGGCTAGATAGTCATAAGAGACATTCTGTTCTAAAATACATTTTTATTAATTAAAGCGTTTAATTTAAATTCATTTTCCGTACCATTTGTCTTATACTGGCAACAACAGGCATAAGGCGCGGAGTAATCTGTCGTAAGGCACATACACCGTTCACACACAGACAGTTTGGCAACTCCGATTCTCCATAGCATGTTTTTCAGTTGTGGGGGGCATCCAAAGAGCGTGAAGGAAATGCCACGATGGCACAGGGAGTACAGGGGACTGAACTCTTGTCTCCAGAGGTGTGAGGCAATTTGAAATGTATGTTTTCTCATTTTAGCAGAATTATGCTTTTATTCTTTGTTGTTGAAGTATTTTTTATTATTTTTTGTATTTACTTCTGGACTATAATTCTGAAAACCAATAACTAAAGTTCTATACAAACACAAGTATATGAAACATCAGAACAGAGCTGTATGAAATAAAGTCCTAAAAGCAGTAGAGATGCCTGTGCGCCAAAATTAAGTGAAATTTGTTTTGTTGCTTATCAAATAATTTGTACTTTATTGGCTGTGTTCTGGAACAATCAATGATTACAAAGTAAAATAGTTCAGGTTGCTCATTTCTCTATGACATATGTTTGCACTTTAGGAAGACCACATCTGTCACCTGGCCACCTTGTGCTTCACAAAAATGCTAATAAATGAATGGAAGGCGATGTCACGGTGTTTTGAATTTTGTCTGACTTTTGTTTTCTCTCGTTACGTGCAGCCTGGCAAGCCATCTGATGTGTTGTCCAGTAGAACATTTGCTTTGTGTTGTGAGTGTAACAAACAAAAGAATGAGGGGGTTTGTGTTGTATAAGGGAATATGTGAGGTGTATGCAATTTATCTGTGATTGAGTCAGCTGAATTGCATTTAATGGCATTACATAAGGCACACCGGTAGACTACATACTGAACAGCTGGCTAAATTTTTATTCAAGCAGAATGAATAATTCCTACTGAGAATCCATCAGAAATGTCACTTTTAACTATTTTATTTCATACTTGCACTCTACACTTGTAATATAAAAAGGTCTGCATGATTGGACCTTGAGCTCTTAATTATTTCAGTTACCTCTTTGAATGTAATTTCAGAACAGAATGTTCTTCATGCTCATATGGCATTTAATACCCTTTCTAAGCCCTCACGTGGCACGTTTTATAATATAGTGCATGTACTGCACAAAGAAGGCCTTGAGATTTTAACTATATTACTGACATCTTTGGTCTGTCTTTTCTGACATGTCTGTATTCATCGTGATGTGGATTTGGCAATAATAAATTTTATAATACTTCCGTCAGAGTCCTGCAGTAGTTTGGGAAACGTGCGGGTAACCTGCAAGTTTTGATGTAACGGGTGAAAAATATCCCGCTATGTAATTTGTGGGTACGGGTGCACTTGGAAATCAATAGTCCGTAGGTGGACTGTGGGTCTAAATAGCAATGATTATTTTAAAAATATAATTTTTGAAAAAGTAAAAAAAATGCTCAGTTTTACACCGGTGTGGGCCTACATTTTAAATTGATAACGTCCTCCAATAACTCTGCTTGAAATCACATTGGGGGTTGTGATTCAAGTGCGGTTTATATCTTGGAATAAATTTGAAGCGGGTCGTGATGGATACGTAATGAAATTAGTGCTGCTGTCGGCTAATGGGTCGGATGCAGTTTTAAGCACTGCAGGTGCAGATTTACAAAACAGGACCCATGCATGACTCAGGACTCCATTTTTTCTATTATACCAGGAAGACTTGATGGGGAAAGGAAAGAAAATGCTATGCAGATCTTTAACTTTATTATTATTCAGTTGGCCTGTAATATAACTGAAATTAACTTTAATGCTAAAAAATTTTACTGTAATGATTTTACTGAATTGAACAAGTAACTTATGATGATAATGGTCATGCTTTCTCTAAACATGCATTTTTTTCCAATTTGCAAGCCATCAGCAAGGGTTGGGCGCCAAAGGCTGTAATCTGCACCCCGACCATGAATTTTTTACACAAATCGTTAAAATACTAAGAGCAAGGATGCAGGTGTGTATTTGAGAGTGGCAGAGAAGCACATGGTCCACCGTTTGAAGGGATGTTCTCCGGGACCAACTTCAGTGGACAGGATGGGGCGTGTATCACTCAACAGTCTGAGGGGAGAGCTTTCAATACGAAAGGTACAAAGAATCTCAAAGCAACCCAGGATCATTGGAGCAAGCATCACATCCAGGAAGCGGAGAAAGATACTGAACCGGACTTCACATTATTAAATGCACAGACTGAGAAAGATGCTAGGGGGGTCCTTTCCGGTGCTCAGTTTTGTTCTCTACAAGGTTCTAAAGGTCAGGGCCTGGGTACTCTTAGAAAATCGTGTGTAGGGATGGAGGGTCGGGTTATGGAGAACTATAATAAGATTCCTTGTTTTGTGCGCAATAATGGACCAAAAGTAGGTCATGCTTTTTCTGACTCAGTCAGCTCTAGTTTTTCTGGAGCCAAAGGTGAAAGATGGACTCAGAGGGATGGAAACACCTTTCTCAGTGCAGGTCATGCTCCGGTCTGCTCCATAAATAATGATAAGACAGGCACAGTTAAGGAAGAAGAGAAGTGTGAGAATGAGGAAGAGTCTAGTGCCGTCATTGAGCACATACTAAAAGAATTACGTGGCATAAATAAGATCCAGGAAGAGATTTCAGATCTGCGTGAGTATCTCACATCAGTATGGGGCTCTGTTGATGAAATATCTAGCTGCGTTGATGCCGTTCTGATGGAAATTGAGGGACTCCGTTCAGGATCAAGCATAGGGGCGGGGAGTAGTGGAGAAACCACCATACCCCAAAAACCCAATAACCAAATAGGTTCTGAGGTACAGGGATCATGTCATGCAGTAACCCAGGAACTCATTAAACTGCAATCACAGTTTACCGAAAGGAATGAACATACAGAGAGTTCATCAAGAGAGGGTAACTGGTTAGAACCTGCTGGGTCTACGTTTCGGACTCCCTCTGATGGTTATAATTTGATCAAGATTCCTGATCAAGATTCCTCAGACAAAGCATTGGAATTACCATCTTGCTCGCTGTCTAGAAAAGTCAGCTTTAGTTTTCTAGAATTTCAAGAAGGCCATAAATGCCCAAGCACCAGTTCCCTGACTTCAAGCCATAGTTCAAAGTCAAATGAATATTACAAAGGGGAACATCATGTATCTACCATGAAACCTGATGACTGGAGAACTGTGGGTACGCAGCACAGCGTAATTAAGAAGACAGAAGGTGACCTTCAACTTTCTTTTCCTCAAAAGAATATTACAGAACAAGGGGAGAATCTTGGAGAAATGGATACGTATGAACAATGTAAGTGCACAGAACCCAAGAGCACCACAGATCAGTCATCAGTATGTAGCCCTGAATATCTTGTGTTTGAGAGTGATCGTCACTATAATACCCCCGCTGATTCTCCCAGATCAGCAAATTGGCAGGCACTCGGATATCTACACCATGACAATGGGGCATCCACTGGCATGCAGATAGCAAGTAGTAGTTTTGACTATGATTATACTGCCAGCTGTTTGTACTCTCCTACTTCTGGCTACCATTATCTAGAGACTTACAATCATGGATATGTGACTGAGCCCTCCAGAATCCCCAATCACAACTCGACCATTGTAGAGTGTGCCGACTGCCCTGATTGTGATTTTACGCCTGATGATCTGGAAGTGGGTATGGGGGAAACTGTGAACCAAGGGTGGGAAAGACAGTCACACACCATTAACACAGTTGAGGCAGCCTTACAAGGAGAGGAGGAAGAAGAAAGTGTCGACTTCCTGCCTTGTCTAAAGAATGAGGATGAGGAGGCTGATACAGGATTCAATGTGAAACGGTTTGGAAAAGTGGTGCTAGATTTCAAAAGTGCTGTTCGTTGTGCTCTACATAAACTGGAGACCACGGGTCCTCAGTTCTCTGAGGAGGAAATTGAAAGCAAACTATCCATAAGTCCAAGTAGAAGCCTGACAGAAATAGACAGCGCAGAAAGTATACGAGAGGAGGAAGGAAATAGCTCCATAGAGCACCTTCTAGAGATGGGCGGTGAAGGATGTCATACGGATGCAAAGCTAAGCCAGCTGGACTCCCTGGAAGAGTGCCCTCATACATGTAGGACACAGTTTGGTCTCCAGGGCTCTCCGGGTACTCTTATTTCCCATGAAATGACTGCCAAGAAGCTGGAAGGTGCAGGAGAAGCCCAGGTCACTGAGGAACAGAACTCCACCACAGCAAGCCTATCTGAGCTCTGCACTCGCGATACAGAACTCAGCCAGCAGGAGGCGCGGCGTCTCAAATGCATCAGTAACTTCCAGAAAATCCTGAAGGAGAAGAGGCAGATGCAGCAGAATCTTTCATGGATGACCATGCATACCTTTTCTCAGGAGGAGAGCTTTCCAGGTACAATGAACTTTATTGACACTTTTCACTAATACTCATTGATGTATTAGTATGAGTTGCGTCATTATGTTACTATTTACAGTATAATGCAGATCCACATTTTACTAATACCTTAGCGACACAAATGGAGTCCTTCCGTTTTATTACCAGCAGACTAATTATCCATATGCATTTGCAAAAAATGCCCAAAATGTTTGTAGTAATGCACATCAGGAACTCATGTACATTTATATACAGTAACTCCTTTATATTTGCAAGGGTTAGGTGCAGAAGATCCTGCGAATGTGATAATTTGCCAATAACCCTAACCGCAACCTATAACAGTCCACTAACCTAAGCCGATAACATAGAAAGTCTATTTATTACCAATTTTTAAACAAACAGTACTGTATTGTACAATTGCATGTCAGATTGCTTTGTCATTTTCTCTTTAAACCTTTTTATATTAAAATACAATCCATCTAAATTATACCCCTGTATGAACAAAGTAACTACAGTGCTGTACGCACTGGAAGCACTACGTTTTGGACCTATTATTAAAAATACAAAACTTCAGCACTGAAAGGTTTAAACGTTACTATGAGAAATGCTAGATTCACAATATTTATATAATTTTATGTTTTCTTCAAGTACTCCCACAGTCCAATAACATGATAAGGTGAATTGGAGTTACCAAATTGCCTGTAGGTATGAACGGTGTGCCCTACGGTGGGTTGGCACCCCATCCTGGGTTGTTCCCTGCCTTGTGGCCGTAGCCTCTGGGGAAGGCTCCGGACCCCCTGACCCTGAATCGGATAAGTTGTTACAGAAAATGGATGGATTGATAGATGGATGATTTTATGTGATCCAGATCATTTTCAGTATTTTTTGGCTTATGCATTGTCTGCCAGTTTCCGCGACGTTTCAACAAGCTCCAAAAATAATGAATTGTTCACAACCAGCTCCAGAATAACCAAAACTGTGAATATCAAGTTTGCAAATGTGAAGTGGTTACTGTGTATGTGTGTATATTTTTTTCCCCAAAAAACATGCTGATTGTTCATTATGAATGTTTAGTGTAGATGTGACAAAATAGATGACATTACATGGAAGAGCAAATTATTAAAATGTAAAAAATGCATGAAATTGCTTTATAAAAGAGTAGGCCTATAAACTGCAGTACATTTCAGTTATTGGTTTGTTCAGCTTGTTTTAATAGTGTGCCTTATTTGTAACATTGCATAAAATATTCCTGAAAACAATATTTTGATATTTTAAAATAAGGTTTTTCTCTTACTCTATGCTTCTTGTTTTGCAGAAGGCAGTAGAGGAGTTTTCCAGCAGGTCACTGACCACCCTTAAACAGAAACATCTCTCATGTTCTTTAGTGACTGTACTTGTGCATGAGGTTCACCATGTCCTCATGTTTTTGTTCTCTGTGTTTGTTTTGCTCTGGGGTCTGCTTGTATTTGTTTCGTTGGTTTTGCAGTCCGCTTAAAATTTTTTCTTGAAAAGAGACATTGACTCATCAATAAAATGTTATGGTGCCTACTGTGATCCTTTTGGGGATAATGAAGCTGCTTAATATGTTGTATTGCAGATGTAATCATTTTTGATATCTTTTGTTATTTTGATCTTTTGACATTGTCGTTTGTTTGCTGTTTTCCAGTGAGGGAAAGAGATCCTTAGTAAATAATTTGGGAACAGCTACATTTTATTGCCAAATTTGTTGGTACTTTGTATGTCTTTTGCAAATCCATAGTAGTGTAAATTATACACTAACAAGTTCAACCTTTAATCTGCAATTACTGCTCCATTCTAAGGTAAGCAGACATGTGAAGCATAGTTACATAGTTACCAAAAACCTTTCATCAATGTGGAGTTTTCTTAATATCATCTTCTGAAATTTTAAGAAACATTATTCCGACACATAAATACTGCAGTGTATGTTCATGCAGCTTTTTGTGGTGAAGTTGCTGTAATCTGTGTAACTGATTTATCTGCATCAGAGGTGGCACTTTCAGGTCCAGAAAGTAAAAATCCAGACCAGGATTTTGTTTCAACCAACCACTTGAGTACTATTTGACTGTGACTTTTTACGTTCAGCTGGTTGGTTGAAACAAAATCCTGGTCTGGATTTTTACTTTCTGGACCTGAAATTGCCACCTCTGATCTGCATTTCTGTGAAATACACATTGGAGCATTCCTTTAAGACATACGTAGAAATTCGTACCGCAGGTCAGTTTTATCTGTGCAGTTCTTGTGTGATTCAGCATGTAGACAGATTATGTCCCTGATTACTACCTTGTCTCATTTGGCTAGTGTTTTTCCAACGGCTCAGTAGTGAAATTCTTTCTGGCCTTGAATGGAGAGCAATAAGCAGGATCTCTTCATGGCTATTAATGGATGAATGCTCTGCCATTCAGATAGCCAGTATGACTTTCTGCATTCTAGTGGAAGATCCCTGACAGTATGAGGTTAGCAGAGGGACAGCTGCAGTAATCAAATCCCCACAAGCCGTAGTATCCACACGCCCGGACATCTCAAGCTGTCTTTTCATTTGCTGTGCTGTGACCATCACAAAACCTTTGTTTACTCTGTGGCATCTCTGTTAAGCATCCACTTTCTTATTGAGATGTTATTTTTATACAAAAGAGAATACCAGTACTTTGTGGTTTGTGCTTTGAGCTTTTAATCATGGCAACTTTTAGATGTTTTCTTTTATGTTGCCTGTGCAGTATACCCTCTGGACTATTACACTCCTCCTGCTGTTCCTTTATGTCCAGTCCTGCTTTCTTCTTTCTCCAATTATGTCTTAGTGTAGTCTTATACATATTTACATTTGGGTGACCTTATGTCTTAACAGATATCATTAAATCACCTTTTAAGGACTGAATAAAAACTAAATTGTCTGTAGCACACGATGCTAATGTAGTAGCAATTATAGTTTTGACAAAGCTAAAATCTCCCTGGTCTAATCTGTTCTGCCATCTTTGTGCTCCAGCATGCTTTTCATGAAGAAGACTTTCCTGATTTTATACCATGAGTCCATCATTGCTTTCTGGTCTGTCTTGTGTTAATTAAGCAGAACCGTGAAGGTAATGGCGACACTAGCAAACGTCCATGGGTCAAGTCTAGGTGAGCTCCTTTTATTTGCTTAGCCGAAAACTAGTAGGAATTCAGATAAATTGAAATACTTTGTTCAGGAGACATGCAGTGGAGATTTTTGCCTTTAAGAACTGTATCTTCTTGCTAATATACTGGGTCTGTACTATATATCTGGATCCACAGTGGAGGGGATAACTTTGGGATTGACAGCATGCCTGATCTACGGAAGAAAAGGCCCATCCCACTGGTCAGCGACTTGGTGAGTGCTGGTCTCTCTAAGGTCCTCCAGTGTAATACATGCGTGATTTCAAGGACAATCATCAATTACGATTATAATTAAATATCATGATTAGAGGTGTATTCACTGAATTTGTCCATTGTTTCTGTTTTAATAATCTAACATATTCTGTGCATATGTCACATTAAATCATTGTGAAATAAGCACATTTTAACAATTGAGAATCAGGATGCTTAAATTAACTCTTCCTTATTCCTTTCATTGCTCTCTTGTTTTATGTCCAGGCTATGGTAAGTGGATTCTTATCTTAGTAATTCATGGCTCACATGTAGGATTTTTTTGTCCTCTTTACCTCATCCTTCACTTTTCATTACCATATTGAAGAAAGAGATTTTTAAAGTCAATTTCAAGCATAGTAAAAAACAACTAATTATCAGTCAACTATGATGTGACTGAATAGCAGTTAATCTTAACTTGCCTGTATGGGAGGCCATTGATATAAAAAAAATGGAATGACTGCGATAAGTAGGCTAGAGCTTCGATTTTGGTTTTACCTGGCTTGACTCCTTGGCTGAGAAATAGATCTGAAATTGTCTAGTCTATTGCTGTATCGCCTGCACAACAAATAATGTGTAATGGAGGGTGGTAATGATTTTTTTGTTGTTGTAATAGATGCACCACAGAAGAAGAAGATTAAAGCGACCCACTCTGTACTTTATGTGCACCACTGATGCTTAAAAAAAGTTAATGTGTACTTTATGACTACTTAATGAAACTTTACACTCGATGAAAACCATTTTATGAAAACCATTCCCCTAAGATAACATTTTGTTTTACCATTTTCAAGCAAATTGTGCTGTTGTGATGCAAAATTTACTACGTAAACTAGGTTGTGTTTTGCATTGTCTGATTTGGTGGAGGTTGACCTGTCATGTTGCTTTTCATGTGGCGTGCAGTCCCTTGTCCAGTCCAGGAAGGCTGGCATCACCTCAGCCCTGGCCACAAGGACCTCCCTGAAAGACGAGGACCTGGTGAATACATTGCATTTATTTCTTCTGGTCCTCATGCACACTTTTTATAAACATTGATTTTTGCCCCCACTCATTGTAGGGCGCAGTGAAATGTGTTGCTTTGAGCACTTGTTTTGTCGCTAATAAAAATAACGATGATTCATGGGCTTGGAGGGCCAAATAATAGAATCTGTCTTATCTAAATACTAAACAGTGATCCATCTTTGTATGTTATTTTTCTTTATACATAAAAACATAGTCGCTCTTTCTTGGTATTTCGTTTCGTTCTCTTACATTCATCTCATGCCTCATGTCTGTCTGCCTGCCCTGCTGTAGAAGAACCATGTCTACAAGAAGACTCTGCAGGCTCTCATATACCCCATCTCCTGCACCACCCCCCACAACTTTGAGGTGTGGACGGCCACCACACCCACCTACTGCTACGAGTGTGAGGGGCTGCTGTGGGGCATTGCACGACAGGGCCTGAGGTGCTCGGAGTGTGGTGTCAAGTGCCACGAGAAATGCCAGGACCTGCTCAATGCAGACTGTCTGCAACGTGAGTCATGGTCTAACCGTACATTGTCATGGCTAGGGAATCCTGGGAAATCAGAAGTGTCCTTTCTCTATTCCATAGCATAGTATCACACAGAAATTTAGTGTTTATAGCTATACTGAGAAGCATATGCATGTAAAACAAATAAGGGCAGTCAGATTGTTATTGCTGTTTGTCAAGAATCATTTGTTTCTTCTGAATTTCTTCTGTATAAATATAAATCTCTGGAGCATTGTAGACTTGCCTAGCAGTACTGTAACTGCCAGAGGATATTTGCTTGTGATATCGCAGGTTACACACTAATACAAAATAAGTGATACTTAAATTCATTAGTGAATATGTTTAAAAATTGTTTTATATGTCTGGATGAATCTGTTGTTAAAATACTTTTTTGAGAATGCAGTTTGTGTATTTAATTTTCATAATGAATGTGTATTTTAATTATTAAACATTAAGTAGTATTACAATTATAGCTATAATTTGTGTTTATTGTTTAAATGTCAAAATTGTTTTCTGTAGGCTTGGATTTGGGCGGCATGCACAAACAACTGTCAGCTTCATTTGTCACAAATGCATTTAGTTGTTTGTCTGTTTTTGTAGGCGCAGCAGAGAAAAGTTCCAAAATGGGAGCTGAGGATCGCACCCAGAGCATCATAATGGCCATGAAAGACCGCATGAAAATCCGTGAGCGGAACAAACCGGAGATCTTTGAGGCAATCCGAGACGTGTTTGGTGTTAGCAAACTTGCCCATGCCCAGCAGATGAAGGCTGTCAAGCAGAGTGTGCTGGATGGCACCTCAAAATGGTCAGCCAAGATCACAATCACCGGTAAACTGATTTCAGTAACAAAACTCAATATACACAATACATATGCAATGCTGTTGGATATACAATTTCATACAATCTGTAGACTTCTAAGGACATGATTTACCATTGCAGTTATAAACATACTAGGGGCCCAGGCATACATAACTGTGTGCATGTGGTACACACTTATGATTAGTTCAAATCAATAACTAGAAAACATATGAAGCTTTATTGTGCTTGCCATAATTCATTATTGTTATGCAAACTGAAAAAACATCATCACATACATAAAAATGTACAATTGCAGCTTAAGGTGTGCAGATAACATTTATTTTCACAGAAAAGGCAATATTCAAACTACAAGATTCTGAATTTTGCAGAGGAATAATGTAAAGACCTGGAAATAATAGTCCTGCTTTTGTCCTCATGACATTTCATAATGGTAGCTTTGTAGCATTTCCATGTATTCAGGCAAGGACTCAGCAAGCAATTTGTAATTTTGTCTTATTCTATGCTTTTCCCCAGTCTTAATTTCCTATACGGTACTTTGTATTTTATCTTAATCTTTAGGTCATATTTACTAAACTTCAGGCATACAATGCATTTTAGAATATCTTTTCTGAAAAACATCAAATTCCTATCATTAGTTTACAGGAAATAACTAATATATACTGTAGGACAGACTTATACTAATATATAGGGTATGCATATACTAATATATAGGCTTGCTGTACTATAATAGGAAATGCTTCCTTTCTGTTGAATTGGAGTCCTTGCTGATATAAGTGAAACGACTTGTTTTCAACAGTGTTGTCTGCTCAGGGTCTGCAGGCCAAAGACAGAACGGGTTCGAGTGATCCCTATGTAACAGTGCAGGTGGGGAAGACTAAGAAGCGGACCAGGACTATCTATGGAAACCTTAACCCAGTCTGGGAGGAGAAGTTTAACTTGTGAGTCACATCCTCCGTTGCCAACACATTGAGATTTCATGTCACAGAATAAAGGTTAACCCTTACCTTTTAATATACGTGACACCTATTAGAGTGCAGTGCTGTTGCTGGTCTTGCAGTGAAGGTTTTTTCCAAACTTTTTTTAGCGAATGTCACAACTCCTCAGACCGTATCAAGGTCCGTGTGTGGGATGAAGATGATGACATCAAGTCTAGGGTGAAGCAACGACTCAAGCGAGAGTCTGACGACTTCCTGGGACAGAGCATCATCGAGGTCCGCACATTATGTGGAGAGATGGATGTCTGGTACAACCTGGGTGAGTGTTCAGTCTACTCAGCTTCCGATTCTCTCTAAATTGAGTATGCCATGTGTTTCACGAACACTGTGGCCTTCATATGTCCACTGTTGTTAGTTTAAGTTGAAAGTTCCTTCCATTGCATGGAGACACTTGTGTCAACAGTAGCACTTCTGGCTTGGAATCTCTAGATGAATTGTGCTGGTTGTTAGGCAAGACAGTCAGCCTCTTCTCATTAGGGCGTCACAGATGACAGTGGAGATGGTGTGGGTGTGGGTTGGTGGCACTGATGCTAATGTCATGGTGTGGGTTGTTGATAGTGCATCCTTAGCTGAAAGACAGATAATTGGTGTTTTGCAAGTATATCATTTCACAATGAATGATGTTAATGAAATGTATTTGTTTGGTCTTAATGATAATCGTAAGAATTACGCAAAAATTGCTCATTTTTTTCTGCTCAAACTTAGTAATTCTATTGAGATATTATGTACTGTTTGGTTTTATATTTATAAATAATTTAATTTATAGCAGTATTTAACTAGAAAGATACTATGATTGTGACATAATGTTTTGTTCTACCTTGTCATTTAATTAAAAGCAACATTTGAATGTAATTTTGCGGGGCACTTCCATGATTACTGGTGTATCCTCATACCTGCAGTGGTTCAGCTTGGATTCCAGTCGCTGGGTCTGTGAGTGTAGACTTAGCATGTTCTCCCTGCATTCATTTCCTGTGGCTTCATCGTTTTCCTCCCATAGCTAACAAACCTGTGCTTAGTTTACCTGGTGCAAATTGCCCATAGCATTTGCCCGGTGATGGATAGCTCTGTGTTCCTGGGGATCATCTCCAGTTTCACATCCAGTACTGGAGAAGTAGTTGGATGGATGGAATTTTGCCTGTTAAAATAGTAGCACATTTTACTGTGGCTATATAGGTCTCGAGTTATGTGTGTACTCAGTGTCTACACACAGGAAGGAATCACCACATACTTAAAGGTGCCTTAGAGTAGGCATGACAATCATCATTATCAGTCAATCACTATGCTGCCTTTTTCTTTGCCTACTAGCTTTGGAGGACAAGTTACACTTTTTAAATATGCTCTCCTAAAAGAAGCATAGCAGAAAAAGTTGATGTATTTCAAATTTCTAGTAAGTTCCATAACTTCCTAACAGCCGTGCAATTTTTTTTCAGAATGTGTTATTTAACAATTTTCTAGTTCAGTAAATGTGGCTCAGTGAATTAAATGTAGATGTTTATCAAGCATTCTAAATACTTTTCTATTTACAATTAATAAAACTAATTCTACTTTTTGTTCATTTCTTGAATTAGGGTGAAACTTACATTTATAGGAAGATAACAGAATTCAGCCTATGTCAAAGACGGCACAGTAAAAGTCATTCAGAAGGGTGTTAAATCAAACTGATCATCCATATAACTAGAATGTCAATTTGGAAAGCCATTAAACATTAGTAGTATATTTTATTTGATCGCTTTATTAATTAAGTTGCTTAATTTCCTAGTATGGGTAGTTTATACTTTATACTATATATTCCTCATCTTTCCATTAATATCAAAAAGATACATATACTCGGTTTTATGTATAAATTCAGACAATGGCAATAATAAACATAATGTTACAAATTCACATGTGATTTAGTACATTAGAGAACACTCAGCCAAGACAAATGTGCCCTTTTCTTTTTCGATGGGATTTTCCTCCACTGCTGATTTTCCACCCACTGAAGCACAGTGAGAATGTAACATATTTTGCCGTAGTATGGATTGCCAGAAACGGCTGTCTCAATGTGCTTCTACAGTCCAAATCCCTGTGAGGCTGGCTCTGGTATTTGCTGTGGTTTTCTGTCCCACACTCTCTTTCTCTTTTTTATTTCTTGTATTCCGTATAAGAGAAGCTCTTCCTTCAGCATCCCTGTGTCTGGCCTTTCAGTGCACTTTGTTCCCCCTACTCTCCTTGCTGTGCACCACACCTATGACTTAATGATCATTCATCCTTTCCATCGGTGCCCAATCTGCAGCCTTTCCTTTTTCGCAGGAGTAGCTCTCCGCACCTGTACATTTCTCTGGGTTGCTTCGCACACTCTCACAGTAATTATTTGTGGTTCCTACTATTACTATTTTCTGCCTTTGTTGCTTTATTATTTCATCCATAATCTTCTACATGATATTTCTGTCTCTTATTTACCAGTCATTGTGAAAATGTAACAAGCACGGCAAAGACAGGTAAATATTGCAGTTTGGATTATTTTTCTCAGCATGGGGATAAAAAACGATCACTGAGAAGGTATCATTGACTGATTATTTTTGAATGTGATTGTAAAGACACGTTCTCTAATATAGCCTTAATTTAAGTCTGCTTTATTTTATCTGCAGAGAAAAGAACAGATAAGTCAGCCGTGTCGGGAGCCATCCGGCTGCAGATCAATGTGGAGATTAAAGGAGAGGAGAAGGTGGCTTCCTACCATGTTCAATACACTTGTCTACATGAGGTAAAACAATTTTCACCTATTGCACTGCCATGCCTAGTTTTCTGTTGTACGCACACTGAAACACACACATACACAGGAGGACTCCAACAAGGTATACCTTATTCAGTCACTAGCATCTCTTAAGTACTGCCGTCTAGCCCAAATAAAGAACTGGACATCTGTTTCTGCAGTGACTGTAGTATATATTATTTTTCCTCACTCTCATCTAAAAACAATTTAGGTTGTTTTTTAAACTGTAAGTCTAATAACTAATTTTTAGGAAATCTAGTTTCATACTGTATACACAGTATTATAAGGATATTTTATTTGTGATTTCTGGTTGAGTATCAATGAATAGTGACTGCTAAAAATGCTTCCATTTGCGTCGCTCGGTGGGTTCTGTGTGCATTATGGGTAAATGGCACGGCTGTCTTTTATCCCAGAATATATTCCACCACTGCACTGCTGTCGAGGGCCAGGGTATGGTCAAGATTCCGGACGCGCATGGAGATGATGCCTGGAAGGTGTATTTCGATGAGGTGGCTCAAGAGATCGTGGACGAGTTTGCAATTCGTTACGGCATAGAGTCTATATACCAAGCTATGATGTAAGTTTTTGAAACATCCCACTGAACAAAGTTACGTCCAAAGTAGGTATTTTAAATGTCTTGTTGAACATTGACAATGCATCCCCTGAGGAGCCAGAATGAAAGGTTTAAGATCTTCTTATGACGTCTTCAGAACATCCAATATTCAGTCCTGCACCTGTCTTGCATGTTCCACAGACATCCAAAAAATCTAGTCAAACGTCCAAATACTGAATCTGATTTGCACGTCATGCAGGCATACAGATATGGTCCTGGAGCAAACAATGCAATATAGGCATAATCTACGTGTCTGGCAGACATCTCATGCTTCCATTTATCTCATGTGCTGGGACTGGGAGCCCAAATGCTGTTTTTTGAGTCTAATGGTTCACCCTATTTTCATCTATTTTACCTTTGTTTCTAAATAGCTGGCTCTTACCTTGAGTTTTCAAAATAAAGTATGTATTACTGGTGTAGCCAGGTCAATCCAGCATTTATCATAAAGGATGAATCTGTTAAGAGGAGGTGCTTTAACAACACCCTTTTCTTCCTTGCTTTCCACAGACATTATGCTTGCTTATCATCCAAGTACATGCTATCTGGCGTGCCTGCAGTGATGAGCACACTTCTGGCCAACATAAATGCCTTCTATGCCCACCCCACAGCCCCCACCAATGTATCAGCCTGTGACCGATTTGCTGCTTCCAACTTTGGGGTATGTCCTCTTACTTCTGGTCAAGACCACTTGAAATACACTTCATGTAATTGGGCAAAATCTGATCATACAAAAAAGGCAATTGGCCCGCTTTAGGCATGGATGTGTGTAGAGGCGTTATTGTACCCACTCAATGTTTCAATCATGTGGTAACCAAATATGATTAAATAACTCACCTATTCTCTTGTTCTTTACAGTATGTTTTGTTCCTAACCTATAGGTTCCAAACTTACACAAAAGTAGTTCATTTAGCAAGTTTTATGGGAATCTCATTATAACCTCTAGCTATATCTGTCCGTTGAAGGGCACAGTACTTTCTGATATTAAAACATTTAAGCTAGCAATTAATACATTCCAGGGGTCTATCTTGTAATATTAGTGAGAGTAGCTGTAAAGGGAAGTGTGGGGAAGTAGTTATTTAAGTCCTAGCTTTGAGTGTAAATAGCATATAACACTGCTAGTTATGCAGGTTGTTTTTAGGCTCGAAGACCATTTTCCAGCCATAATTGTGTGCCATCAGTTGCAAAAAGGCAGCACCATGGGGGCCAGGGAGCTGTCATGGGGGCCAGGGAGCTGTCATGGGGGCCAGGGACCTATACCTCAAGTTCACTGCCCATTTATCTTCCTCCCTGCATTTTATTTCTGTCCTTATTTATTGACAGAAAGACAGGTTTATTAAACTTCTGGATCAGCTGCACAATTCTCTTCGTATTGACCTCTCAGCATACCGTGTGAGTAAAGCACTGATGCTCAAAACGATATCGATTGCCTAAATACAGGGATTATTTACTAATATAAAAGGAATCTTTAATGGGCAATCAAAAGCAGCATTTGATGAGAAGGTTGTCTATCATGTAAAAAACAAATCTATATTCAAAATATAAATAAATTTAATAGGATATTTTAATACATGCATGTTTAGTGAGCTTATTATCAAATGAGCCTGTCCTGGTTTTTTGTTTGATAACACAAACATTCTGTTTGCTTTAAATCACTTTTTCCTCCAACAGAATAATTTCCCTGTTAGCAGTAAGGAACGCCTGAAAGATCTGAAGTCCACGGTAGATCTTCTGACCAGCATAGCCTTCTTTAGGCTGAAGGTCCGTGTCACGTTCGAGTATAAAGCAGCAAGTTTTGGCCATGCACAGTTTTTTTAGATCTATGATGACTCAGATGACTCATGAAGAACTCTGTTTGCTATGTTGGTCTCCAGAATGCTTGTTTCTGTATCTATAATGTGTGTGTGTGTGTGTTCTACTACTGTTAAGATCAGAAATGCTGTTTGTTCTGTCTACTTAGGTACTTGAGCTTCAAAGCCCACCACGGGCCGGCCAGGTGGTAAAGGACTGTGTAAAAGCTTGCCTTAACTCTACCTATGAGTACATCTTCAATAACTGCCAAGAACTCTACAGTCGCGAGTATCAGACCCCAATTGACCCTGTGAGTACCCTTGCAGTTATCTTTAGTCAGTATCTCTCTTCACTCAACTCTGTTTAACTTCATAACTTATGATATCGCCATCAGTTATAGTCTTCCGCTTTTTTCACTATGCCATCATGCGTCCATACATCCATTGGTGCAGAATATGTCTGCTTGTCCTTGTCAAGGTCATTGAATTTATACAGCTTTTCAGAATTTGTCAGTCTTTTTCATTTCATTTCAACCTTTATTTTTACTTGGAAATACATTGAGGGTGACCCTCATTTACAATGCAGCGACGTGTTTACAGTGCAAAGGGATTGAAAAAAAAGCAATTGAATGTGCCTGTTGTATGGCAACGTGGCTCAGCGAGCAGCACTGTGACTTCACACCTTCAGGCTTGAGATTTGACTTAAAGTCCAGTTTCTATATTCTTCCCTTGTACATGTGTGATTTCTGTGGTATCCTGATGTATGTGTGTGTGTGGTGTGTGTGTGGATTAGGTTTTTCAGGTAGCCACAAAGGTCTGTGAATGCAATAGAAAAAGTAAAAATGCCAAAAGTCTTACTTATGGTTAAGGTTAGGGCTGGGTAGGGGTTAAGGTCGTCATGTTGGGATTAGAGTTTTCCCCATAGAAATGAATGGAGAGTCCCCACAAAGATACCCAGTAATTATAATCATTTGTGTGTGTGTGTGTGTGGGTGTGTGGACCCTATTATTTATTGACATCCCAGGGTGTCCTTGGCCATTTGCCCTATGCTGTCATCTTGCTTTGCATCGCGAGTTATGGAAGAGGAATGGAACTACCCACATACTTATATGCCAGTAACAAGTCTGACTGTTTTTGGATCTTGTTTTTACATGGAAAATGTTTCATAAATATGTTTCCAGAAGAAAGAAGAAGAGACAGTAGAAGAGCAGGGCCCCAGCATCAAGAACCTGGACTTCTGGCCAAAACTCATAACCTTGATCGTGTCCATCATTGAAGAGGACAAGAACACTTATACTCCAGTGCTCAATCAGTCAGTGCACTTTCATTCAGTATTGTGCTATTTGAAGTTGTGCAGTCTCTTCTCATTTATACTGGTCTTTCTGCTCCAGGTTTCCTCAGGAACTAAATGTTGGGAAAGTCAGTGCAGAGGTTTTATGGACACTGTTTGCCCAGGACATGAAGTATGCCATGGAAGGTGAGGTCCAATGTACATTGATGTGTTTTGTTATGCCTTTGAATTTGCTGCAGATGCAGAGAGCCAAGGGCCCATGCTAACTCAGGTCACCAACCTTCCACACAAACTGTTAAATTAATTTCATATTATTCTGCTAGGTTGAAGGAGCCGCAAGTGCTGCGGTGTGTATACTTAGAGAACCATGAATATTTCTGTGCAGGTTTTTGGTAAAAAGTCATATAAATCCCTTCATATCGCAATAGAGATCTCCCAGAATTCTTCATGGCTGTTATATATTTACCCCTGTACAGACTGTCCATGTCCACACTCTCCATTATTTTCCTCGAGATTCAGTTATTTCTGTCATCTTGCCTGTTGTTTTTCAGTTCTGGATAGCATTGACCATTACCATTGGAAAAACGGTAAGGTATTAGTTATTGAAAATTAATTCCCATATAGCTGAGGACAGTGCAATCCCTATATAGATAGGTTAATGAATACAATGTATAGTAGGTATGTATTAATATCTGTAATGTAATTAGTGTGATAATCATAAGGGGTCAATTGCTTATATATTAAGTTTCTCAAATTTATTGGTGATGCTGTAAAACCTGCCAATAAAGCACCAACAAGGTCTTTCTAAACATCTGCACTGAGAAAAGAAGATCTATCATAGAAGAAAATGCTGAGAAGCTGTGCTTCCGGCATCACAACACTAAGTCTGGAATTATTATAAGTATTAAAGTTCCATGTCTACAGTTTTGCCAAAACAACCAACAAAGACCAACATCTACCTGTCCTACTCCAAACAAAATAAGAGTGTGAAAAAAGACAATACACTACACGTAATTCCGTAAGTAACCCTACAACATGGACCAGAAGAGTTGAAAAGAAAAAGCACACTCTACCCGGGGGAGGGGAGATTTACACAACCAATGAACAGTGATACCCCAATACACCAAGTCGAAATAAACTACAATCAATGTGATATAGAAAGGGGGAGGAAAACTCAAAGCCTGTAATCACACTCCTACGTAACATAAAATAGTTTTTAGTGATTGAAATATTGAGAAATGCTGTATTATACCAAGCTGTGCTATGAAACAAGCTATGCTGAAAACCCCACTCCAGAAGGGATGTTAGACGTGTAGCCATCTTTAATAGGTTAATAACAGCAATAACAGCACTATTTTAAATTACATATAGTATCAGTGTGTGAGTCTATTTTGGTTTATTTTCCTACTGCATTGCAAGTTCTGTCCTTTTTCTATTCTTCATCTTACTCTTGTCCCATCATAAGGTGTGTTGCCTTTTTGTCTCACTTCCATTTGCTTTGTCGATGTCTTTTTTTTCTCCCTTGATGTGTATATTCTAGCCCCAGCCACATTCCGCATTCGTAAACAAGAATTTTATGCTGGTAAGAGAATCATGCGTGTATTTACTGTCCTTGTGTGCCTCACCCGCCATCCCTCCATCATCTATAGCTGCTTATATAACGCAAGGTCACAGACAGCTTGCAGCTTATCCCAGGATGGACCAGGCATGACATCCTGGCTGAGATTCCAGGGTACATGGCTAGATACTTCAAAGATCCACATTTATATACAAATATCAGCCGGAAGATCTGAAATACTTGACAGTATGAAATGTAACATTTTGTATTCTGTTGTTGTATGCGCCATGTGTGATACAAGTTCTATCTGAGCAAAAGGTTTGTTGGGGGACAGTGGACAGGAATGTCAGTCTCTTGGGATTTTAGGTGGGACAGAATAGTGAAAGAGGTGATGACAAACAGCACAGAGATGCTCTTGGAGATGGGCTTGTGCTTTTCACACGCAGTATTTGCAGTTAGGTGGTATTTCATTTAGTCTTTACTTCCCCGATGTGAATTTCACAAACCAACTGCATCTCTGTGAGTGTCACTGACTGAATACTCTCATCTAATGTCAATCATTGCAAGTGATTTACCAAGAACATTGATTATTATGCATTGCCTTCACAGCTCATTTCCTCAAGCTGTTAATTCCGTCTCAGTTACAGGCCTCAAGCTATGCTTAGTGTAAAACAATCAGCCTAAGTCCCAAGGTTTTTGTTATCGCCATAAGCAGCCTGAGAGAACTGCATAAACCGTTTTGATCTGGCTGGATCCCTTCACTTCTTTCTAATTTACTGGCTTTCAGGGAACATAATGTCCAGAAGCCTGACATATCGGTAAGATGGAAGCAAGAGGCTCTCTCCTCTCGTACATTTTTTTTAACCTAATACCTAATATTTTCACGTCCTCTTCTGGGTTACCTTTAGGCACAGGGCTGGTGATTAGTCACCATGGAAACACCAAACAACACGAAAGATTCTGCAAGTGACAAGCTGTAGAGGGTAGCTGAAGAACATTTTGTAGTCTCTGCATTGCTTCTGCCGTTTCCTTCTCCGATATAGCGGTATCTGCATTCTTATGAATGCTACAGCCTAATCAAGGAAATGAGATACAAGCAAAAGTGAGAGAGGATCTTTTGTTTCCATCTGCAGAGCATGAAAAACACAAGCTGTGCAAAAGTGCTGACTACATGAACCTGCACTTCAAGGTGAAGTGGCTGTACAACGAGTACGTGAAAGGCCTGTCAGCTTTCCAAGGCATTGTCCCAGATTACCCATCGTGAGTGACCATCACCTCGCTCACAATATCTGACCTGTCACCCTCTGATTCAGGCTAATATGTGGGAGTTTGGAGCGTGCTTCTACTGTCTCTGCGTCACCTTCCCAGCACACTGATTGTCATGCCTAAGGGACAGCCTTTCTTTCCCACTCCAAATCTCTTGTTCTCCTGCATTATTGGAATCTCTTCTCCTCTCTCTCTTTTTTTTCCATCCCTGAGTTATTGCCCTTATTATTCTTTTCACACAAAATTCCAATATTATATCGATTGGCTTTCGAATTTTTTAAACGTATGCATATATAAATAATATTAATGTTGGTATAAAAAGAAATCTTGAATGGATGTGTCATATGTGAGAATTGGAGGGGCCACCTCCATGGACTGGCCATTAGGAACTTTGGGAATTTTCACGGTGGGCCAGTTTTGTGGGGGCCGGACTTCCTCAACCCCAGCATTCTTTAGCCTGCAAACCAGGGGTGGCCAACCTGTAGATCAGTCTTGCTGTGCTCCAGATCAATCACAGGAAATTAATTAATGGAATAATGCTTTATTTCATTGGTGGCCGACCAGTTGATTGCAATCATCAATACATAACAAGGGCCCCCCTAAGTCATCTGCAAATTCCTGGTCTACTTTTTGTTGCCAGTCTGCCCCAGGAGGGAGATATGGATATTCGGAGGGTGAGGTATAGCCCAGGAATAATTCTCTCCACTCACCTGCAGTCAGTTAATTTCTGTTTTTCCACCAGTGAGTGAGAGACTGAAACAAACGTTGCAGGTCTGGTGTCCTACCAGTCTGTTTTTTGCCTTTGATGTTACATTGGGATAAAGTGCTGAATTTTATGTCACTGGTTCAGCTGCACAAGTCTTTTGTGTGTTTTTTCTTCTTCTCCTCTTCTTCTCTCTGCAGGTGGTTCTTGCCCTTTGTGTTGCAGTGGCTGGCCGAGAATGAAGATGTGTCCATGGATTTTATGCATGGGGCTCTAGAGAGGGACAAGAGGGAGGGAGTAAGTGACCTCATGGAAAATATTATTCTGAATGCTGAAAGCACTGATTTAGTTCTGATTGTTCTTCTTGAGTTTGTGAAGATCAATACCTCTTTTCTGACAATATTAGAACTTATTATGAATGGTGATTTCAGTCAAGTATCACAAATTTCATTGCTTTTTGCATTCCTTGTCTTTTTTTTTTATCTTGTACCACCCCTGTCAGTTCCAGAAGACTTCAGAGCATGCTTTGTTCTCCTGTTCTGTGGTGGACATTTTCACGCAGCTCAATCAGAGCTTTGAAATTATAAAAAAATTAGACTGTCCAGATGCCACAGTCGTGGAACACTATAACAGACATTTCGCCAGGGTAAGTATACCTCTCACCTTCAAAGACTTGGTGATTTCACCACTGTCAGGTACAGGTCCCATTGTTCCAGCAGAGCTTGCTGATTAATTATGTAAAATCCTAACTGCAGAAAGGACAATTTAATGAAAAGCTATAATGGCTTTCACATTAGCATTAAAGGAGATTGAATTTTTCTCATTGAATAACAATAAGCAATAATAAAGACATTTGTGACGCTTTTAAACGGCTCCACATAGGTATTAAACTTCAAGAAAAGTGTATTTTGAATTTATTTTTTAATGTGAGTCCATTAGTTCATAATTCATTTTGTAAAGCGGTTCTACTGGAAATCACAAAAAATTATTGTTGGTTATGCCTGCAATTGCATTGATTGTCATGGCGTCGTTAACTATAAGTGTCACCTAGGTTAAGATGTATAATGATATTAGGTTCTTACCAATAGTATTTAGTATAATATGTAGGTGTCCTTTAAATCTTTCGCTGTGTCAAATAATGTTTTTTTCTACCTTAAAGACCATAAGTAAAGTGCTGTTACAATATTGTGAAGTCCTCACCAAGAGCTTCCCCTCCTACTGTGAAAAGGAGAAGATTGTAAGTCCTGAATCTCTGAGCAGAAAAGTTGTGGAAATGGTGAAATTTGATTGGATTTAAAAACTCTCTGCTGTCACGTTTACTTTACAGCCCTGCATTCTTATGAACAATGTCCAGCAGCTCCGAGTCCTCCTGGAGAAGATGTTTGAAAGTATGGGCGGCAAACAGGTTAGCAATCACCTGCAATGGACTGTCATCGCTGAACAATAACAGTCCTTCTAGGCTTTGCTTATTTATACAATTTTTAACATTAGTTTGTTAGTTTAAAAAAAGTAAAAGGATCAAAATAGACTTTTTCTGATTTAGAAAAAATTTTGATTGCTCAAAATAATCTTCAACTTTTCATTTTGCCCAGACTATGTGTAAATACAGACGCTCCTCTACTTATGAACGTTCAACTTACGAACTTTCAGACATACGAACGAAGAGGACTGTAAGTCCAAACTGTGTTCACTGGGCTCCCGTTTCCTGCCCGCAACATCAATTTTTTTTTTCTGCGCGTCAATTCCGCCTAGTACAACTTCTGGCCACTACTCCTGCCGCGCAGCAGCGTCGCGTGTGTACTCCTGGCATCCCAGTTCTTTGTACTTGCCGATGCCCTTAAAATGATGTTGAATAACAACTTACAAACATTTCAAGTTGCCAACGGCTGTTCGGAACGTATCTCTTTCGTGAGTAGAGGAGCGTCTGTATATAAAAAATTGCAAGTTCTGTTTGTGGTTAAGTTTTGTTACTTATGGTGTGGTTACTTATAAAAGCAGTTTGATTTAGTCACACCAGGAACTCGTAAGACCCTTACATTTACATTTACATTTGCATTCACGGTATTTGGTACATGCCCTTAGCCAGGGCAGCTTATTAAGAACCCAGCTAAGAATACTCGATGTTCCATTTCTTGAGGTTTGAGAATTTGAGGCTTTGCATATGCATTGTATGCATATACTGATTTTGGATGTACTTGTTGGTGTACATTTCTTAGACGTTTATGAGTTTCAGGAAGAAAATTGCAGAGAATTTACCATAGGACTGAATTTGAAAATGTATCATTAATGAAAGTATTGTGGAGCATTTATGAAGCAGTATGGTATAGAATTAAGAATACGTTTTACAGCAAGGCTTGTGAGTCAAAGAATCTTCATTTAAATGTAAAGAAGTCAACATTTTTCCCCAAGGGGAGCCTGAATGGAACCTGCTGGAGTATATCCCCAACCAGAAGCTCGACATTGTAATGCAGGCCTCACATTCAACATTTCCTTACATCTGCTCCATTTGACACTCCTCCTCATTGAAAATAATGAGCCACTCAGAAAAATAACTGACAAGCTATTATCTAGGGGACGAGAACCTTATTTGAGGTACGGTGTCAAGTCTGTGGTAGCTATATGACTGAGCTGCCTGGTGAAAAATGGCCTTATATACAGACAGAGTCTACACTGGAGCAGCATACCTTGGGGTTTGTTTGGGTTTACATTAGTAATAGGATTGATATTTGTTTTTGGTTTGTTTGTTTATTTTTGTAAATTTCTATTTTCAAAATTGAAATTGTCTTCCGCTGATTTTTACATATTATTCATGGAGTGTACTGATATTAAATAGGAGCCAAGGTGATGTTTTGAATTCAGATCCGTTAAATCTTTGTTTATGTCTGATTTGCCTTTCCTGACAGTTCACTGCAGAGAGGGTAGGGGTAGGAATATAGCTGAAATCCACACATTGGAGTCTTTAGCCCTGTCCTGATAATTACACCTAATCACTCTTAAAGAACGAATCCCCATCTAAATGTGCACCCAAATATTTTGAGAAGGCTCTCAGATGTCATACAGATAATATCTTACTATGACACATTTTTATTCCAATTTTAGCTTAGCAGTTTTGCCATAGTCAAATGTTTGCATGTTCGGGGTGGGCTGGGAATTCAGTAAAGCCTTTAGGCTCGAGATTAACCTTAGAGTAGAGAAGCTGTAGTGTAGTACTATGTGGGTAGAATAAGAGTCGTTTAATTCTTGCTTGCAATAGCTGTTGTTTAATTAGAGTGTTTTTGTAAAACATAACGGCACTTTACTTCACACCATGCCCACCTCCCCTGCTCAGCCATAAGTGTATATGATTAATTAGTGCCCGTCACCTGCACCGGAGGAACCTTTGCAGCAAGGTTTCACTGCATCTTCAAACAACAGTTTTGATGTGAGATTTTTGGATTCTTGGCTTTCTTGAGTTGGAGGACGAAGAGGAATCAGAGGGATCTGATGAAGAGGTGGGAGTTTGGGCATATCTTGTGCCAGTGGATACCAGTGCACTCTATATGCATTTAAAACTCTAGCTGTATTCTTACATTTAAAAAAGTTTTAACACTTGAGTGAGCAGCTTGAATAAATTGGTAATTGAACAGTGAATGGTTTATATATTGATAAATCCTACTGTACTTGATACTACTGTAATGGAATTCAATTGTTATTACCTAAGTCAGCTAAAGTTTTTTTTCCTGGCCATTAGGGTGTCAGTGATGATGAAGGAAATAGTGGCATGGTAAGTATTTCTGCTTTCAAGCAAATGAATGCGCATTAGGAAGTGTGTGGTTGGCATTCGGTATAGGCATTAGGCATTGGCAATAGGTAAAACAGGCCTGTCGTGATCTAGAGGCATGTGTGACGGGGCGTGTGTTGAACCACGCAATTTTATTTGCATGCCTTGAAGCAGAAGGGCAGATTTTATCGCATCTGACAGCTAATCTGCAATACTTAAGGTAGCATAGCCATAATGAAAAATTTGGCTGGTGAATGATGGTTGAGTTTATATGCTGCCTTGTTCCTGTTTAATCTGAACAAGCCACAGTGATTATGCAGGCTAACACAGCCGAGCAAATACAGGGATATTTGGCCTTCCTATGGTGTGGTATAGGGACATATCTTTTCCTCAGGTTATAAACACTCAGTGGGAGGGGTAACCGAAAGCCACTTAAAGCCATCCATCCATCCATCCATCCATCCATCCATCCATTTTCTGAAACTGCTTAATCCCACCTGGGGTCACAGGGGGGGCTGGAGCCTATCCTGGGAACAATGGGTGCAGGTGGAAACCAACCCTGGGAGGTCGCCAACACACCACAGGGCGGACTCACACACACACACACACACACACACACACGCACGCACAACTACAGGGCCAATTTAAACTCAGCAATCAACCTATCCTGCACGCTTTTGGACGTGGGAGGAAACTGCAGCCCCTGGCGAAAACCCACGCGAACACTGGGAGAGCGTGCGAACTCCACATAGAAAGGACCCGGGACCGAATCCAGGACCTTCTTGCTGTGAGGCAGCAGCGCTAAGCACTGCGCCACCGCACCGCCCCCCACATAAAACCATAGTACATTAAAAATCTTCATTGCCTGTTGTACACTAAACAGCATCAAAGCCGTAGGTGCAATGAGAGTTTTTGAATTAACTAGCTCTTGTTCACCCAGGCCCACTGTCACAGCCATAGCAGACACCTTGAAGTGGCCTCTGCATTCTCTCTCATTATTATTAAGAGCAGCCCAGGAATGGGAAATAAAAGGCATCAGATGGGTGAATAATAAGGAGCCCAGCTGGACCAGATATAACACAAATGCCTGACAGTTTATGTATAATGAATAAATAACGAGGGATATGATGTTTTAGAATATGGAGTCCTTATTCATTATCATTATCAACTCAGGCAATATAATGCCTGCTAATAAATGGATTATTATGGCAGGGGCATGTCCTACTCAGACTTTTAGAACCTGATTATAAATAGTGAGTAATACTGCCCACTAATTTAGTCCAGTCACACAGAATCTTCGCCATATGTAACAGGTAGGCTAATATTTAATTATTTCTTTTTATAAACAAAATTACAATCATGAGCTTTGGTCAGATTCAGCCTGTTCCTTCAGCCTGCGTGGTCTATGAACAGGTAGTGTCAGGAGCTGTGGGAGGGCTGCCTCCTCCTGAAGGTTACTCAGCATGACTCAAATGCTCAGAAAACTGAACCGATTTGGATTCAGCACTGGAAACCTAATTAGGCATTAAAACAGCTTGTTAAGTTGCAGTGATACAAACTTTGGGCTGAATGCCAACTGAAATGCATGACTTCTGGTAGTTATGCCAGTTAAAGGTCAAGACCAGTTGTCTGCTAAGAATTAAAATAATAGTTTTAGGAGCGTATCCCTGAGATAATAGGGGACAAACTGGCGTACACCCTGGATGGGATGCCAGCTTAATATACTCAGTGACAAAAAAAAGTTAAGCATCCAGATAGAGTGATGGAAATGAAATGAATTTGCACGCGATGAAAGGTCATGTGAATGCATCGCAATGATTATAATATCAGATCAAATGGACGACAGAGATACCAGTATGGGCACACTGCTGGTCCCATGTCAGGAGGGTGTGGCACTCCCCCGGGCCTGGATACATGCAGCGGTATAGTGAAGGGAGTCGTATAGCCATTCTATCCTGCGGCAAGTTGGCCCACAGCTGTTGTAACTGGCCCTCAAGATCCAGCAGATTGGCACTGGGTCTGTATTTATCGCGGGGAGAGGCACCGAGCAGGGGTGGGCATACTTATTGCCCCCTGGCTGGGCGCCTGTACATTGGGGTTTACCGCAGTGGACGAGAGGG
>JAODLD010000046.1:25218740-25245702 GCA_026781065.1 Mormyrops boulengeri
CCTGCTCTGTGACCCCCAACCGCTGAAGACAGGTCGACCCTGCTCTGTGACCCCAAGCGCTGAAGACGGGTCGACCCTGCTCTGTGACCCCAAGCGCTGAAGACGGGTCGACCCTGCTCTGTGACCCCCAAGCGCTGAACACGGGTCATCCTGCTCTGTGACCCCCAAGCGCTGAAAACGGGTCGACCCTGCTCTGTGAATAAAGTATCACAAATACTCTAGAGAAGTAATTTACCACTTTGTAATTAATTTTCTATTTTCCCCTTCTTCACCAGTACATAATGGAATGGGCATCAGGATTACAGTCAATGAGAAAGTGTGGCCTGACCCGGGTATGTCCTGAGCAATCGCTACCGCATGACTGTATGCATGGAATGATGTCTGGACACTGCAAAACATGCAATATTTAATTTTTCTCTGTCCAATATGGCTTTTTGGTTTTCATGTAATTTTGAGACGATAAGTTTTAGTGATAAAGTATATATGGTTTTGGTTTGCTAATATTCACTTGTAGATGATTCTCTGCTGGGCTCAGAACTGGTATTAATTTAGCTACATGAATGTAGTTTTCATCATACGAAGGCATTTATAGTATTATATAGCTTATTTTTATTGTGAGGCAGTTAAAATTCTTGTCTCCAACAGGCTAATTCAGCTGGGAGTTAAATATCTGTTACACTTATATTTGGGCAGGTCCAGGGGTGGAGCGGGCAGTTGGTGAGCTGTCCATGCAGGTGGATATTGCTACTGGTCCCAAGGAACAAAAGGTCACAGTGAGAGGTAAACTCAAACAGGGAGGATACCTAGCCTAAGGATTCTGACTCATAATCATGATTACTCAGATGTTACAAGATAATGACAGAACATTCAAGTTGTTTTACTGGATTGTTTAAGCTTCAGAGAACAGACAGAAAAGTTTGAGTCCTGTTTGTCTGCTGCTTTTGCTGAGGTGTTGCCTTCCCTCCCCTCTAGTTCTCGCAGTGAATGACCTGAAGTGGCAGACCACTGGAATGTTCCGGCCCTTTGTGGACGTGACAATCATCGGCCCCCATATCAGTGAGAGGAAACGCAAGTTCACAACCAAGTCCAAGAACAACAGCTGGTCACCAAAGTATAACGAGTCCTTTCTCTTGTGAGTGCAGTCCCAGAAACCTGTGCAAATGGCTACACCCTTGCTTCAAGCAAAGTTTAAACTCCATGCACCTACAGATATTCATAACGTTTCAGTCCAATGCAGACATGAAGTAACTTGCATGCCGGCGAACAGTAAAAGCAGCACTTCTAATTTTAAACTGTCTGCCTCTTCTTCCCCTTAGCACTCTGGGAAATGAAGTACGTTTGGACTGTTACGAGTTACAGGTGTGCGTGAAGGACTACTGCTTTGGTCGGGCAGACCGGGTTGTGGGCATTGCTGTCATACAGCTGCGGGATGTGGCTGACAGACGCAGCTGCGTCTGCTGGTGCCCCCTGGGCTGTCGGATACAGACAGATGAGACGGGCCTGACGGTTCTGCGGATCCTCTCCCAGCGATCCAACGACGAGGTGGCCAAGGAGTTTGTCAGGCTCAAGACGGAGACACGCTCAGCTGAGGAAGGCAGATGAAGAAGGAAGGTGGAGGTTATTAACATAAGTTAGGCACCACATCTGGGCTAGTACACGGTGAATGACAGGACTTTGCTCCACATCGCCCCTGCTGGTCTCAGCTTGTCTAAGAAGGGAAGGGATTATGGGTAAAAGCTTTTGCAGGTGGAATTCCTCCCACCTGGCCATATTTGCCTTATTCTCATTTTTTACTCTTTCTGAAGAAACAATGCAGAAGCTCACAGTGAAAGCTGAGATGAACCTTATGGCACTTCTCCACTGCCACCAGGAACTGAGCCGTACCCGATCCGTTCCTCGAACTGATGGTGTTCGATTGCAAAGTATGTGAGCCGTACCTGAGCCATACCTGCCCCGTACCCATGCTGACATGGTCCTGCTTAGCGTGACCAAACCCGGCTAGTTGCGTCAGCACCATCTGATGGGTTGAAAGCACGGAGATACCAGTGATCTACGTCGATAAGCATGGATTATCTGAAGGAAAAAACTGCTTTTTTTATATATTAATTATTAGTAGTATCGTACATCGCAGTGTATTAATGCAATCCCGATAACTAGAACTTAAAAATTTCTCTGACTAAAAAAGTACTATAGAGCAGCTGAAAGGAATGGATTCTTAAAGAAAACTTACACAGGTGAAAGCTAATTCTGATAGCATTTGATGCTAGTGTAACACAGCAATTCTCAAAAACGTACTAGTGAACATTAGCAAACGGTAAAAAACAAAGAGATAGAAACATATGCACATAGAAAATCATGATGTACACCGTGTGGACAGTATATATGTGTCTCTTCGGTTTTACGTCACTGTTGCTCTCCAAACGCAGCAACACCTTTACTAAGCCGACCCTTCTGCAGTGGAAAACCGAAGCGAGCTGGAACCATGCTGTAACTACAGTAGTCTCTCTTTGCAGTACGGCTCGGGTCAGTTCCAGTGTGCCAGTGGAAAAGCGTCATTAGAGTCATGGCCCCTGTAACAGTTCCCTGGATTGTAGGGAGCTGTATCTTCTCCTCCTACAGTAAGTCTCTCACACAAACACATGCCTATCTGGGGTGTTTGTCAGAGCCTGTGAAATCAACATGTCCCCGTTTTGCAGTAGCTGGTGTTACATCACGCTTATTTTTTATTTAGCAGACACTTTTATCCACAGCAATGTATAAATGGGGGTCAGAGGGCAGGGTCAGTCGATGTCCTGGGAGCAACTGGGGCTAAGGGCCTTGCTCAGGGACCCAGTAGTAACGTCACTCTGCCAACCACGGGATTTCAGCTAGTGACTGTACAGTCATGGGCAAAGAGTCCTTACCCACGGAGCCTCTCATGCACAGTTTTTAATAATTCTCCATGAGAGTGACCTCAAAGGCCACATTCCTCTTTGCAAATATGTGTGTGAGGCGTGTTCTGCACATCATTCTTACACTTAGTTTACATGCAACTATAAGCAAGAGAAAAACCTATACACACATATAATACATGAATGTGATGTGGATATATTATTTATAGGGTATGTAAATTGCAACAACACAAAGAATTTGGATTGCCAGGACATGAGTGTTTATCTTTATCATCCAGACAGTTTTTTTTTTATCATTGACCATGTGTTAAAGGCCCACTGGCGGAGTCTCTATAGCCTTAAGTAAATTAGCTTTTGAGGCTGGGTAGATGGAAGTAATGATGATTTTGAAGGGACACATGTCTTTAAGCACATGTAATTCAGTAAGGTGTAAAGATAATGTTCACAATTCTTTTAATTTTCAGTGAACTGGCATCTCATCCAGAATGTACCCCTGCCTTGAGCTCGATGATTCCTGGCATAGGCTCCAGGCCCTGTACTGGTATACATTACAGTGTATACATTATGGATGGATGGATGGATGGATGGATGGATGAATGATGCTTTTCATTTTCCCCCTGTGTCTTCCTGTTTCCAGGGTAAGTGCGTTTCTGTATTTCAGGTGGTTTGCTTAAGATAAAATCGAGTCCATTTATAAGAACAAAGACTTTGATCTGATCAGCAATCATAAGAGGTTCTCTGAAGTATAATTTCTGAACATTTCTGATTAAGGAAAATATTATTATTGATATTATCGATATTGTTAGGAATGTTTATTGACACGAAAATCTCCTCATAGTTTATGCGGTATATGTATTATTTATGTTCTTGTGTGAAATGATAGGATCTTTTATGTAAGTTTGCATATGCTAATGAAAAGAGCCAGAAAGACAACAGGCACACACAGTCAGACTGATAGGAGAGGCAGTCCCAAGTAGTGGAGTGGATGACATTTCAGCTTCCGTTTTTCTGCTTCCATCATCATCATTGTGGCCTTAATATTTTAGTTAAATAATTTAAGAACTCATTCAAACTCACTATTATGTGTAGTAGCACAGTCTCGCCCAGTCTCGTCTTTCAGTTGTAATTTACTTTAAGCAGGTAGAATGCATAAAATAAGAGGACCAGACTGGAAAAGCACGGCGACAGCATTATTATGGCAATGTTGTTTAGGATCACTGAACTGTATTGATGCACTTTTCCACTTTAAACATAAAATTGGACCAATAATTTTCCACACCTGTAAATTTACTGCAATTTCAAAGAGTTGTCATACTTATTTTATTACTGTATTTTCAAGTCTTGATAATATGTTAACAGATTTCAACGCATATGCAAATCAGACTAAACCATAAGAGAAAGGTGAGACCTTTTGCGGTCTCCTCACTGTGCATTGCAGTAATGCAGCAGCAAGGACAACAGAGTGGTGCAGGGGTGCAGGACAGCAGAGGGAAGATGTAAAAAAACAGATCCTTAATACATTGTAGATATTTTGTGACAAGCAGTGCAACAATGTGTTATTTATATGTATTTTTATATGTGAAGCATATATCTTCATAAAATGTCTAATATTGCATGCACTGTATATTTTGATGTATTCCAGAGCTTGAGCTGTGAATTTTTATGTATTCTCTAATTGTAACGAGTAATGTTAATGATAACATTAGAATTACACATCAAAATTACTTCAACAAAAACATGACTTTCACGTATAAAGTTTTAATTTCAAAGCCTTAAACTCTTCTGGTTATTGGATCTTGTATTTATCACTTCGTTTCACATTCTTATGAACATGAATTTTTATTTTTGATGGTTTCACATTTTCAATGCTTGAACACATGTTGAACTTGACCATCAGAGAGCATTAGAATATTTATCCTGAGAGTCAAACCTTAGTGGTTCGCTGTTTTCTTCAGTTGAAACATGCAGAAAAAAGAGCTGCAGCATCCCAGTGTTTGCCAGGACATCCTATGTCAATGCAAATGCAACATCTCTCTGAGCACTCTAGAGCAGAATGCACTAAATATTTAAGAATGTAGCCAGCAGCTAGGTGGCATTCATGCTGTAACAGGTGTTGAGTGCTGTGCGTTTTTATAGATCAGCATTTCTCCTTATGGTACTGCAATCCCAAGATCCTGCCACCCTTCTTCCCACTGTGCTCATAAAACCATATTTTGATACTGCAGAGAATATTACTCCTGCTCTCATTGAACCTGAAAAATCAACGAGTTTACTTGTCAGTCAAGTTTTTTCTTGGTGTTCCCAGCACAGTTGGCTTGCATTTCTCAAGTCTGTTGGTCATTATGACCTTAGAGTTCCTGAATCATTTTCAAAATTACTCCTCTAACCAGTTGTCTTTCATGTGTTTATTCTTGAATAGGTTTGCAGATTTGCACACCTTTAGCATACAAACATCATTGGGCTTAGCATCACAAATCACTTGAAAGAAAATGTACCTTGAAAGGATCTTATCTATCAATATTAATCTTTTAAATGAACTGGTAACATGACTGATTAAACATTATTCTTTTGAATAATGAAATGACTGGAATGAAAAGGTGGCAGTTCAGGTACATAGGAAGGTGTTCCAAGTCTGAAACTTCCCATTAATAAACTGCATCAGTGTATTGTTCATATTCTATTTTTAGAATGAGAAGTATTTCAGGGTGGTGATTCTGCATCTTCTGCTATTATTTCATGACTGATGTCCTTAAAGCGGTCCAAAAGGGAAGAAAAAATTGTGATGTCTATGGATGTGGCTACTTATTACTGTAACAGTATTGCATAATGATTGTTTACTTCTTTAGCTTCTTTAGAACATTTCCTCCTTAAAGGACAACATTACGCACTCAACTTTCCATATACAGCCACAACCTGTCACCTTTATTGCACTAATGTGACATCAAAAGCGACATTTACCTGAGGAGATCATTGGGTCCAAAGATCATGTCACTGTTTGTTTAGCTTGGGTTCTGGTGTGCCAGCGCATTCACAGCCTGCCATGGATCCACGCATGGTCCCTGCTGCTGATGGTCTCCTGGAAACATGCAGGGGCTTTTGACGTTGCTTTGCGTCTGTGAATAAACGTGAACAGAAGAAAGATCTAGAAGAAGTGCCTGTGAGTACATTGGAACACACCATGTACTGGACGTACCTGAACACATGTGCATCCGTGTTTGAGAGAGAGAAAGACAGACAGAGGGGTGAGGTTAAGTTGATCGTATCTTAAAACAAAAGGTGGCACCACCTCTATTGTTTTTCTGGGTGGCTATTTCCTGTTGACAACAGTCATTTTTCATGGGAGAATGACTTGCATGTGACTACGGTACGGTAAGTTCCTGTCTTGTATGGTTTGAAAGTTCCACCTTTGATTGTAATGGTTTAAGGAAGTGCATTTTAGTTTCACAAACGAATGTAACAAAACTTTTTCAGTCCTTTTGTATCACGTTAAATACAAAGATGCTTTTTGTGTCCTTAACTGAAGCAGTCAAAAAAATAAACTGCACTTGTGTCAATTTTTAAATGACTTTAAATAATATACAAGTTCAACAAAACGGTGAGTGAAATTAAGGGTTGGTTAAGGCTGGCTTTACAATTAAAGTATAAACATTTATGAAATGGAAGTTGCTAAATGACTTTATTAAATTAAATTATTGAAAGTTAATTAGTAAGTACAGGACATGTTTCCATCTGAATTTGAGGCTTGATTTAATTTTGTCCATGTAGTTTCTATGAAATCTGCTTCACACTATTAATCTAATTTAATGATGAAAACCTACTAGTTTCCATTTCTTAATTTCTTAATCACTTTAGTCATTGTGGCATTTTGCTATACAATGAACTTTTAATCAGAAATTAGATTAAATTGTTCTAAACCTAGGAGTTAGCAAACAAACACTTACTGTGTGGGGGAAACATTTCTAATAAAACCAACAAATTCTTCTTTTGGTAAAATTAGTGTGTTTACACTACTGTAGTTATTCATTGTTTTACTCCCTCACAGTTATGTTATTTATGCTAGATATAAATGATAATTTTACTTTTGAACTTAATAGTTTAGCCCATGTCGGAGACTGAGTGACATTGTAGGCAAGTGGATAGAGCTCCTGCCTCACATCAGCAGGGCTATGTGGCTCTTTAGTATGTCTTTCCTAGCACAGAAACCTGCTGTTATGTGAAGCGGTGTCTCAGTCTAAATTGACCCTAGTGTGAGTGTGGGTGTGTGAATCCTAGGATATCCTCTGTGACCCGATTCTGGAGGGAGGAAAGATGGATGACTGTATCAGGTGCTAAAGATATTTTCCAGAACTTCTCTGCGTTAAAGTCAGATTTTGAGGATGTGTAATTGAGTTTTCAACAAGTAATGGAGAATGGAATAGTTTCCCTTATTGAGATGGCAGAAAATGATCAGTGTGTAAATAAACTATAAACTATAAGTACAGTTAAAGGTGGGGAAAGAGGGGCTGAGCAGAAAGGCAGGAGAGGGAGAGAGAGAGAGAGAGAGAGAGGGCCTGCCTTACTCTGTTTATCTTCTGTGTGAGTGCCTGATTTGGTACTGGGCCCCGGTGCCACTTCCTTCTGAGCGGCTCTGGTGACTGCCAGCCTTATGTGTGGACTGACGAGAAGAGGGAGTGGAAGGCAGAGAAGGACTAGGGAATGACCGCAGAGCACTCCCAGCTCCATTGCTGAAGCATGCAAAGGCTGCCTGACACACACTGAGGGAACCAGAACAGTTTGCAGCAGACGGTAAGGGGTTTGTCTAGTTCCTCTATCCTGGAGTACAGGGAAGAGCAAGATGTTGGGATTGAGGAGGGGGGTGTCTGTTTGATGTACTGGGGTGTAACAAGCTTCCATGTCCTCTGGCCAGCATTCTTATGTGGTTCTGTAAGCAGGAAGGCCGTGTTGGTGCCGAGTTAAAAAGTAATACTGAAAACTAGTGAATGGAACTTGGTGTTCCCCTTCTTCCAGCGGAACACTACATTTTTCCACTGTTGGGGTTTATGACTGAATATGCCAGGCTTAGGAAAAACACGGACCCTGGAAAAGTGAAGGGAAATAAAATGAGAATTTGGGTTTTAAATCCATGCTTCCTTCTAACGGATGCTCTGAAGGGACTGAAACTGAACTTTCTAACTATGCGTGTTTAAAGGGAAACCGGCTGCTGATTGCGTTACTGGACAGTTATACATGTAAATATGTTGTTTAGCTCTGTTTCTTGATTGTTGTGGCTTATAAACCCGAACCGATGTTTTGGGAGTGAGAATTATGAATGCTTGGTAATAACAACTAAAGGAGTTAGTGAATAAAAAAGGGAGCCACCACTGATCAATATGTAACGGGCACTACAGCTTGGCTGAGATTTGAACGGTTGGGACTTGGTCTTGAGCTACAACAGACGCCTTGTTGACTTTGTGTGCCATCATGAAAAGCCCAGAAAAATACCAAGCATGCCTAAGGATACTGACAGGTATCATTTATTCATTCAACCTTACAATTTCATGGTAGATGCCAGTTAAATACATTGTACCTAGGTTACTCCACGGTTGTTATTTGACTGCATAGTTCCTTCTTTTCTCGTCCTGCCTCTGTCTCTTTTAAATAGAAAAAATCCATTTACAGGCAGTGAATAAATATAGCAGATTTTCTAAGGTTATGTATCTACCGTTATATGCAATTTTATGAGTACTAAAATAATTTACTCACTCTTTGCAACTTTCTTTACAGTTTAGACTTCACATCAATATGCAGTGTGTTCAAACACAATAAAGTAGTGGTATTCATTGTGAAGGTCTTTGTGATGCTCGACAACCTCAGTAATCCATTGTCTCTCTCACCTGGTCAGCTCAGTGACGGAGCCCTCAACTCTTTCATTCTTGAATAATAATATCAATTATTCAATAATTGCATACAATGTTCTTTTCAGAATTACGTAGTGGAATTATTATACGGATGAGCTGATACGTGTTTTATCAATTGGTAATGTAGTATCCAATCTAACTGGTATAAATGTATCTGGTAAGCTGAGAAAGGATAACACTCTCACGCTTTGAGATATTGAATTCAGGTTGTAAAAGGTTGCTTGAATAATTTATTACACTTTTGCCCTTTTTGGCGTTTGAATTCTCTCTTCGAAGGAATGTGCTAAATTGTGACAAAGGTACTGAAGTGCTTTACTAGAGAGGAAGCCGTGATGTACTGGAAAATATTATTTTTCCTATATATTTTCTCACTGTTAGCAGCTTTAGAGACGCATATCGGGCAGCTTAATACTATTGTATGGGATTGTACTGTTGAATGGGGCTGGGTTTGGTTTCCACTTGCATGTCGTTTGGCTTTGTCAGGATATGAACTTGTCCCCTGTCTATTGATATAGGTAAGGCTATGTTAGAATCTAATCCATCTAAGACAGAACCTTTTAAATTTGTGCAGTGCTTTGCCAACTTACTGTGTATTACTTTTAGCTAATGTGATAAAAATATACTAAAAGTATACAATGTGTCTAGCCTTAGCCCTGTTTTGTGGAATTTGCATGATTGTCTGTGCTTGTTGAGAGACTTTTCTTGGCTCATACAGTACTTACTCCATGGTGCCTGCATATTGCACTGGGGTAAAATTCACTCTTATCTCTTTGTTTAGAATGGTTTGCAGCAAACATTGAACAGTATATCCGGAATGGTAATAGAAGCATCCATATAAGGCTGGTGGGGTCTGTGGTCGGGGAGTTGGAATTTTTTGGTAGTGGGAGTGCTTATCACATTTCCTTAGTGGTCTCTTGAAACTGTCTAGTCCAGCTAGACTTGGCCCTCTATTGGCCCCCTCGAGTCCCATCTCAGTCTTTCAAATAGTGCTGTATAGTCTGGCTTACATTTCCTGCATCACTGGGGATTCAAATGAGAGCATCCTACACTACAACACAACTAATCCTGGTTTAGTAACCCAGTTCCATTCCAATGTCCAGGTGAAAGTGAAAATCACGGTAGCCTAGGCATGACCGTGACTGTGCTTACGACTTAACTGCAGCCTTCCTTACTCAATTTTATCCTTCGCGAAGTGGACATTTTTAACATCATTTTGTACATGCTACCTCAAAGACCTTTTTCACTCAGGTGTGCATTGTTGTCAGTCATATGAAATTTGGGTAACACTTTACTTAAGGTCATGTTTTTAGTAATTTATAAACACATTCATAATGCATTATAATTAATTCATAAAGCATTGTAAACATGGCTATAAATATTTATAAAAAGACATAACTGTCACGATCGGGCGGAGGCGAGCGGGGAAGGAGGCGAGCGAACCCAGGTTACGGGAAAACGGGGTTTAATACGGGTGATGAACAGCAAGACAGTACACACCATGACACTACAATGACGGATCTGGGAAGACTAGACAGAACGTGGACTAAATACAAGAGGTAACGAGCAGGAAACGGACAACAGCTGGTAAACGGGAGGAGTCCACATGGGGTTAACGAGGAGGTGTGGTCCACATGAGGGCGATCGGGGCTGGGCGTGACAATAACACATATACCCATGATTATAATGCATTATGCCTTATGAAGCTCTCATCTGTAATGAACTATAGATTCCTTTATAATGCAATACAAAGCATCCTTAATTCTTATACCAACCATTATAATGCATTTTAAAGGTATCTATAGTGCATTATAGAGGACAGCTTCATAAAGCATTCATAATGCATAATACACATGGTTATAATGTGCTATGCCTTTTGAAACATATGTATAGCCATGTTTATAATGCTTTATGAATGCATTATTTGTCACAAAAATGTGTTCATAAATTACTAAAAACATGACATTAAGTAAAGTGGTACCCAGATTTGGTCGTACATGTGTGCATTAGTCGGAAAACATTTTTTTTATGAACATTTTTGCAAATTGTCTCCAAACCGAGGTAGTCACTAAACAGGGAATGGATGTACTGGCATTGTGCCACTCACAGGTAAACATGGCTCTTTCATGGTTCTCATAGGAGAGAAGCATGCACTTTTTAATCCGATTTCCACAAGAAAGCTTTTCAAAGGAAAAATGTGCAATTTGAAACTCAATATCTGAAATGTATTAATTATTTTGCCTTAACACTCCTTGTCCCTGACATGTTTCACGATGCTACATTTATATGGAGATTATGCTTGTTTGAGTATATGCAGGTTTTATTTATACCTGTAATGTTGATTTTTAGGTGAACAGAGTGGTAAGACACGACAGAGGGCCTATTAACCAAAGCAATTGTAGAGAACGACGTATTTATAACTAGATAGCTCTGAATATCTGTTTCATAAAATCGAAGGCCACAGAAGTCTTCGAATTAACAAAAATGTATTTGCGCTCATGTCTTTATATTGGCATATAATTATTTGGTTCTTTCTTCAGTGTCTTTCATACAACCTTGTTTAGCCTTTAAGCAAAGAATTATATAATTGCAGCCAGTACGATTTTCTTTCAGGGAACATTTTACAAAAAATAAACAAAATATTCCATCAAATAAGCAAGACACTAAGGCTGGAATAATGAAAAATAATGTCAGCTAGATGAGGTAATATTTCTTCATGAGGGCTAACATAAAAGCGCAAAAAACGGGTAACGGGAAACAGACCTTGAGTATCTATGTAAATAGCAACCATATGTGACTCATTCACAAGTTAAGCATTAACATTTGCTTAAATCCACCAGCTGTTATTTTCCAACCCAGTGCCACAAGAGAGAAGGTGTATTTTATTTTACCTAGGACCACTTCATACTTACATACAGCATATTCTAGTTCTATACTTTGAAACTTATATGGATTGACTAGAACACAGAACTGTACAGGAATAATTTTACATGGTTAGAATTTTCTGGAAAACCCTGAAAACAACAAGGTGGTACTATTTACCCACAGCAGACGTGCTATGTATGACACAGTAGGAAGGAATTTAGGGTCTTTTGTTGAGTTTTTTTTTTATTTAAGACTAAAAACCCCAATGTACAGGCGCCCAGCCAGGGGGCAATAAGTATGCCAACCCTCTCCCTGCAAGCAACTCCAGAGTGGAAGAGGGTTCAACCCCCTCAAGGAGACTGGTTCCAGAGCCCAAGCCGTGCGTCGAGGTGAGCCCGACTATATCTAGTCGGAACCTCACAACCTCGCGCACCAGCTCAGGCTCCTTCCCCACCAGAGAGGTGACATTCCATGTCCCTAGAGCTAGCTTCTGCAGCCGAGTATCGGACCGCCAAGGTCCCCGCCTTTGGCCACTGCCCAACTCACAATGCACCCGACCCCTTTGGCCCCTCCTACGAGTGGTGAGCCCATTGGAGGGGGGACCCACGTGCCTTCTTCATGCTGTGCCCGACCAGGCACTCGCCATCGAGCCCCACCCCCAGGCCTGGCTCCCGGGGGGGCCCCGGTGACCCGCGTCCGGGCAAGGGAAAATGTGGATCCATTGTTTTCTTCATCATAGGGGTCTTCTGACTAAAAACTAATTTGATGATATTGATCATTGCTGATTACAATAATCTATGGCAATACTGACATAACTTTCTTTTTTAAACATTATTGAAAGGTTTCTCAGAATGAATAAAATCTTTGGTGCAGTGTAAAACTTACGTGACTTACGTATATACAAATAAGCACACATACACACACAACTGAAAGTAGACCTAAGTATGACAGAAGGAAAGTAAAGTATTTATTTCTCCTTTTTTTCTCAGTTCTTCCGTTAGAGCCGGGGTAGAAAATCTTATCCAGAAAGGGCCACTGTGTATGTGGGTTTTTGCTGCAACTCCCTAATTAGAGGACTGATTTGGCTGAAGTTACACCTGCGTTTGATCAGCCGGGCTAACGGTTATCCCAAACACCTGCACACACACTCTCCCTTTGAGGATAAGATTGGCCACCCCTGCCATAGACTACAGATGTATTGTGTTTATTAATATGAAAGCCAGCAAAATACTACATGAATTGCAGGTATACATATTCTGAAGGTTAATGATTTCCATGATGTAATCACATCTGTGATTGTCTGGTAATACCGTTGCTTAGATTTGATGTCTCAGGGGTGAGACTTTTCAGCTGGTTGAAAGGTTGGAAACCATCAAAGATTTAACAATGAAGATTTAACATACTGTATGCTGGTCAGGACCAATCCCAGACACCACAGGACACCTGGCCAGAGGTTGAGAAGGATATTTTCTTTAATATAATCAACGATATTTGTATAATCAGACTATAATGAACTGCTACCTTGCAGGCTTCAAAAATAAATAATATTTAACACAATTGTCTTTCCCTGTCTAAAATGTGTCTTTATGGACAAATAAAGTCGGGCTGCAGGGATTTCTGCTTCGTTTTTCTTATTAAAAGTTTTTACAGTAGCACATGTGTGGGTCTGCTATAAATAGCAATGGCTGAAGTCATTATAAGATAGGAACCAGATGGGTGATGCGAACAGCCGCTTCTTGTACTACAACATTACTGAGAGCACCATATCGTTCATGTAAGAAGTAATGGTCCATATAATTTCTGTTAGTATTCAGTGAGGAATAACGGAATTCATGCTTTCTCTTCTGACGTATCAAAGTCTTCTTTCGAAGATAAAATCTGTTCCGCTTGGAAAACTGTTCAAATAAGGCACTTAAAGCATAAATAAATAATACTCGGCAGTCTTCAAAAAACTAGAATTGTTTTACACCATATCCAGTAACTAATAAATGCAAAACATTATACTGTAGAGGGGGGAACACAGCATTAGGTATAATTTAACAACTGAGGTAATTCAATTTATTGACAGAAACGTTTACATTTATGATGCCAAACAGTCATGTATTGTGGATTAGGTTAGCCCATGCACTTGACTGCAGTATCATTTTGTGTGGTGCTTCATTTTGGCTAATATTTTTTCAGGGTGGTTACCGTTTCTTTATAATGCCGTATTAGCGGGAGCAGTGGCGATATTTTTTTTTGACTGATTTATAGATCCATTAAAAGTGGACTAAATTGCTCACAGAATCAAAGATCAGAAAAAAAAATGATCAGCACATGTCAACCAGCTTGGATAAAATTTTTGTGTCATAAAGTTTCAGAAGATAGACAAACCTGTGTCAATTAGGACATTTTTTAAAATCCCAAATCCCATCCTTCAGGTCTGAGGCAAAGTGCTACCCACTGAGTCACTGTACCATACTGCTGGTAGTTTTATGCACGTGGATAAGTGCTGATGTCTTTTCATCTCTTTTTATAGAAAAACTATGGATGGACGGCAGTAAAACATGGGCTCGGCAATGTCATTTGGCTTGAATTGTTTTAAAGGGAAAGAAAAAGGTAAGTCAGGCATTACCTACCTTATGACATGATTTACCTTATAATTGAAGTTAATGTTATTACCCCTTTCGTAAAAATATAAGTCACTCAGTGTCCACTTTTGTGTGTTTGTTTGGATATAAAGGTTAATAGTTCATTGCCCCGGCTTGGAGGCTAGTCCTTGAGCTGGGCCGCTCCAGTAAAATATCCCACTGTATGAAATACAGTATGTCTGTATGTCACTTTATACTTTACACTTTCACAAACTCAGTAGCTGTTGCAGGACACCACGTAGCACTACGTGGCACCATGTAGTCCACGGCAAAGGAAAGTTTAGTCCTTACCCATCGTTCTGTATTCTGTAAGTAATGACTCATGTTATCTTCTAGAGGAGACACGACGGCTCAAGGCGAATGACAGGGAATTTAACCGACAGTATAATTATGCAGTGAGTATGAAGCATAATGAGCAGTTTTAATTAAGTAGCCTTTCAGTAAGACTGTCACAATGGTGAACTTAAAGTGTGGTGATGTTTTTTTTTAGCCGTTTATATTTATGAATCTTCTTCAAAGAGTCCTGACAGGATTTTTGCAATAAGCATATTTTTTGCCAAAAATGCTTAAGAAACAGGGTGTTCAGAAGCCTTCACCTGCAGTGTATATGCGTATGTTGTAAATGTCTTCTAACACAGTGTTTCCCAATCTGATCATCGGGGACCCACAGACAGTCCATGTTTTCGCCTTCCCTACTGGGAGCTGGGAGGGAGAAAAAACATGGACTGGCTGTGGGTCCCTGAGGACCGGAGTGGAAAACACTGCTCTAGCAGGGTGTATGTGGCACACTAATATTAGCCAATAGCATTAATATGATACTGTTTTGTCTTTTCAACCAGACTAATGCAATCAAAACCTCCAAGTACAATGTGTTTACCTTCCTGCCACTCAATCTGTTTGAGCAGTTTCAGAGGATAGCCAATGCCTACTTCCTCTTCCTGCTCATCTTACAGGTGATTGGCCTCAGCTCCTACACAATTAGTGGGATAGATTATCATATAAAGTAACATTTCCTATTTCCTCTTCAATTAATTCTTGTTACAGATGTAGCCATTGTTATTGTAGCTATTGTTACCACAAATAAAAATAAAGCTATCTGGGAAATGATGTACCTCTGCACAATTTGGCATGCAAACTGTTTATTTATACTTTGAGAATGGTAAGATGAATATACACTGTTTTTTTTAGGTGATTCCACAAATTTCCTCTCTCTCATGGTTCACCACAGTCGTGCCTTTGGTCCTGGTGCTTGCAATCACAGCAGCCAAAGATGCCAGTGATGACATTGTGAGTCATCTATGACTACAACCAAGTCTTAACCTTTCAATGGATTGAATGTTGCCACATGTCTTGCTATAAGAAGTTCTCTCCACTTTCCATACTAGTATGGTAATTTTGTGTTTTGCTAGCATGAAGATATACTAAAGATATGTTGGCTTCAGTGTAGCTTTGATTCAGTGGGAAGTTACTCAGTTGCTGCTATTCATGTACCATTGTGTTAAATTGGTTATTCTGCCTCTTTATAACTGTCAAATTTAACAAAATTAACAGGTCTTAGGTCATATCTTCACAAAATCTACTATCGTTAAGCTATCTCCCTGCATTAAATGTATTATAGTTTTGAATTGCATTGATTATTAAAAGCATCAAAATTATATGTTAAGTTATAATTGGATCATTTAACTTATCATGCTTGTGAAAAACACAAATATGTGTTAAATATATCCATTCTTGTTTTTTTTCAGAATCGACACAGAAGTGACCGAAAAGTCAACAATCGTAAAGTTGTATTACTCAGCAATGGAGAGTGAGCTAATCATTTTAATCATGAACATTGTCTGCTTCTAGACATGATATGTGGTCCACTGAAAAATGACCCCAAACTATCACTACCTCAATTAGTATATCAGCAAAATAGCTGATTTCTACTTAACTACTCTTCTGTAATCTTATATTGTAACAACAATAATGTAATGTAATATTTGATAGTAACATATCAGTTTCACTGAATTTCAGATTATTGAGCAGAGATGCTCAGTCTTGATGCTCAGATGCCATAGAATATGTGTTAATCGTGTTTAACTAACTGCATATATCATTTAGATGGCCTTAATCTGTAAAATAAAACCTCAAAAATTCTGACCCTTAAAAGACCAATTCATGCACGTATATTACAATTCCACAAGCAAGTGCAATACAAGAGTTAAATATCCCTATTTTACATGACTCGCTTGTTTAAATCACCCCATGGCTCAGTGCTTTCCAGTGCTTTTTTGCATTACAAAACTGAAAATCCTTTGTCTGCTCTGCACACAAGTTTGTTGATTGTTAAATGGTCTGAATTTATTTTGCTGGCCCTGCTAACAGTACATATACAATATATAATATGCTCTTTATAATAAATCATTTAATCATGTTGAATGCATTTAAATATGAATTATCAAAGCCATATTTGTTAACAGTGTGCTTGATTCTTTCTCCATAGACTAAAGGATGAAAAATGGATGAATGTTCAAGTTGGTGACATCATCAAACTAGAAAACAATAAGTTTGTCACGGTACAAATTCCAGTATTTCTGAAAAATCTTGGATGTCAAACCATTCAGAGAGATCTTTTATTTCTTTATGGTTGTTCTCTCCAAGTCATATGCAATTATTTACTGTTTGATTTCAGGCCGACTTGCTGTTGCTTTCCAGTAGTGAATCCCTTAATTTGGTGTACATTGAGACAGCCGAACTAGATGGGTAAATGTGTGTGTATTGTGTTGTGTGTTTTTGTCGGTGTACCTTAAATGGTGGTAAGAGACCTAAAATAGTGACGTTTTCTAAGGATTTATGAGGCACTTAAATGAATCCATCTATTATTTAGTCACTTGTCAAGTACTGGGGTACAATTAAATTAATTATTATGATTAAATGTGCCACAATCTATTACAAAGTAATAAAAAACACTTAGGTAAAACTGACAAGGTCTGTAGTGGGAGATTATACTGAGTAATACTACTGGCTGTTACATATTTTCATTGTAATTTAATTCCATTTTTGGCTTCCTTTCATTTGTCTTTCTTTAGGCTAAATTAGCTGTGTCTAATGAATAAATGCTAAACACTTATAAAAGCCTCTATATCCTTCTGTGCCTACAGGGAGACGAACCTGAAGGTGAGACAGGCACTTACTGTAACTGGAGACATGGGGGGCGACATAGAGACACTGGCAGCCTTTGATGGTGAGACAGGAGACGTGCTTGTAGGGAAGGATTTACTGATAGATGTGCACCAGTTAGATTATAGTACAGCATGAAAAAAGTGTTTATGATTATGGCTGTGATTGACAGCAGATTGCAGAGACGTAGATAACACCAGATCGTACATTTTCCTAGGTGAGGTTGACTGTGAATCTCCAAACAACCGACTGGATCGATTCACAGGGACACTGACATATAAGGGGCAAAAGTATTCATTGGACAATGAGAAGATTCTGTTGCGGGGGTGCACACTTAGGAACACGGAGTGGTGCTTTGGTCTGGTTATCTTTGCAGGTAAGGCGTGCAGTACCGTGCCTTTGATTCCCATTAACCCCTGTGGCATTGAACATATGGATCAGCAATGGAATTTCAGTTGCTGATTCCTGGTTATGGTTTACTTCCTATTCACAATGTATGTATTTCTGCATGGACATCAGTTTGTATAGATCTGTATATATATATACGTGTGTGTGTGGGTACGCGTCTTTTTGGGGACTCACAGTGTAATATATAAAAAACCTAATCCTTTTGTTTATAAATACATAAATAACCTAACAGCTATGACAACCCAACTCTAACCTGGCCCTAAGTAAACAAACAGAAAACAAGATCTTTGGCTAGTTAGTTTTTGTTTTTTTTTTAATTGCAGTCAAACATTTTTATCTAACTGAGTTGTGTGTATATTTGGTCCACAGAATGTAATATATACATGACCACACACACACACACATTAAGTTTAGTTCTGATGTTACTGATTTGGTTTGCAGGTCAGGATACCAAGCTGATGATGAACTCTGGGAAAGCTACATTCAAACGCACCAGTGTTGATCGTATGATGAACATATTGGTGCTTTGTGTGAGTAGTAAAAAGAGAATGTCAATGAAACCTGACCAATCAAATTGCTGTTTTGTCCTCAATTAATTTTTTTCTTATTGTTGTGGTAGATTTTTGTTCTCTTGGCCATCATGTGCATCATCCTGGCTGTTGGAAATGGCATCTGGGAGCAGCAGGAGGAGAACTTTACCACATTTCTTCCTAGACAAGATGGGGTCAATGCTGCCTTTTCAGGCTTCCTTACCTTCTGGTCCTACATCATCATTCTGAACACTGTGGTTCCCATCTCCCTTTACGTCAGGTAATATGATCATTTTGGAAAATTGGAACACTTGGACTAATTGCTCGGTAAGATCATAATACCTGGGGCAGGGCATATTGATTTATTTCCATTTCAATAAAAACTAGTCTCACTCAAGTACAGTTATTAGCAGGTGCAGGGAATACAGTCCGTTCATCCCTTGATACAGAATTATGTGTTTCTATGTGGCAGTGTGGAGATCATTCGTCTGGGTAACAGCTTTTACATAGACTGGGACAGGATGATGTACTACGCCCGCAGTGACACACCAGCAGAGGCGCGCACCACCACCCTCAACGAGGAACTGGGCCAGATCAAATATATCTTCTCTGACAAGACCGGTACCCTCACCCAGAACATCATGACATTCAACAAGTGCTCCATCAATGGAAAGCCCTACGGTACAATGCAGTTTCAGTGGCTATGTAACAAAAACCAACAGTAATACATTTAAATGCTATATAGTTCTTACTAGGCTGTTTAGCTGAGCAGATGTTTTAGATCCGGTGACCTGACTTGTAAACAGATCAGTACAAATGTAGAACCATGAGCTGCATAACGACAGAGCACTAATCCATTTGTTCGTTCTCCAGGGGATGTTTTTGACATTACTGGTCAGAGACTCGAAATTACTGAGGTAAAGAGGTCTCGCCTTTTTCTTTCATTCTTCCTTATTCCCACTTTCATGGACCTTTTTTGTATAAATGATGCAGTTATGGAGTGCCTTGTGAACGGCGCTATATAAAATATATTGAATTGCAGTTGAATTGCATTTGTACCTTTCTTAATGTGTGATTACGGTGATACTTACTTGATGGCTGTTTCGGTTTTAGTATGTAATATGATCATTTATGATACCTGCATGTCTTCGGCGGTCTGCAGCTTTTACAGTAATAATGCTTCCGATCTGAATGACAGGAGACAGAGAGAGTGGATTTCTCCTACAACGCCCTGGCAGACCCCAAGTTCTCATTCTGTGACCACAGCCTGGTGGAGGCAGTGAAGTTGGGAAAGCCGGAGGTGCACAATTTCTTCCGACTGTTGTCTCTCTGCCACACTGCCATGGCTGAAGAGAAGACTGAAGGTGAGGACTTAATGATCTCTTTAAATACTTAGTCCAATTTACTGGAGTATAGCTCTGTGGTCATTGTTACATTGTTACAGGTGACCTGTTACAGTGCTGTATTTTGCACTAGGTGAAAAAAGAAGTTATTACTGTAGATATCTTTCATTATTTGACTTTCAGTGTTGTTTAATAATAGTGTGGTAACTTCTACTGTGCTGTTGGCGTAAAGTAATGTAGATATTTTGGAACAGAATATTTTATGAAGGTCAATATCAACAATACAAATGTGATACAACTTGTACCAGATCATGCACACATTTAAGGAAAACTCAAATAGAATGGGGAAAAAAATTATGAATGAGGGCGACACCCCTTCCACCCCCAACAGGAAACCTATTGTACCAGGCCCAGTCCCCAGATGAGGGTGCCCTGGTCACAGCGGCTCGAAACTTTGGTTTTGTGTTCCGTTCCCGCACGCCCGAGATGATCACTGTTATGGAAATGGGGATCCAAAGGAACTATGACTTACTAGCCATCCTGGATTTCAACAATGTCCGAAAGAGGATGTCTGTCATAGGTGAAGGGTCGTACCTTTCATAATCCGTGTGACGTTTGTTCATATTCCTACATTTTCAGTGTTACGGTTGAGAATGCTGTCAGCCTCAAGTCGCATCCATGTCCATAATTATAGATATATGTTTACGAATACAAACTGAATAGACACACATGGTGTAACCTCTTCCGCTGTCACCTGATCTCACAATTGACAGTGCGCAGCCCAGAGGGAAAGTTGTCTCTCTATTGTAAGGGAGCTGACACCATTGTGTATGAGAGACTGCATGAATCCTGCAAAAGGCTTATGGACGTCACCACTGAACATCTCAATGTGAGCATTTAAAGAGCGCCGCGTGCCTGTTTCTCTTCATGCGCGATTATATGCAACTGTGTTTCTGAATGCGAGTGTGTGAGAGTGCTGTTGCAGCGTTCACATGTGCATGTGTCTCGAAGTAGTGAAATACATCACAGCTGAATGTTAAAAAAGAATCATACGCATGAATTCATTTAAAATCAGTTTTGTGAGTTAAGGGAAGAGAGAGCTTGGCTTTGGTATTTGTGACCGTGTTTGTCTTTAAGTGTTGAATGCTGGCGACAGGAATTTGCAGGAGATGGACTACGGACACTGGTGATGGCGTACAGAGAGCTGGAGGAGGGGTACACTGAAGACTGGAAGCAGCGCTACGATGAGGCTAGCATTGCTTTGGATGACCGGGAGGAGAAGCTGGATGAACTCTATGAAGAAATCGAGAAAGACATGCTGGTATGTTCAGCATTCTGCTTTTTGGGCGCGTCACATGTACAGGCAGTCCGCCAGGTTACGGACAAGATCTATTCCCTAAGTCTGTTTTTAAGTCGCATTTGTAGCTAAGTTGGAAAAATAATGATACAGTACATACATCCTGCCCGCTGAGGGGGCGCTTTTCCTCACCAGCTACCGTGTCATCTTCAAGGGCAGCCCTCACAACCCACTGGGTATGTCCTAATGCACTGTCTGGTTTGTTACGGCCAGCAGGTTGCATGGTATTTAAGAAGCTGAACTTGTTTAAGTGTGATGGTATAAACAGGTAAATAGACATTTTGTGTAATTAAATTAAATTATGTAAAAGACACGTCAGCTTTTGGGGTAAGCCTGTTTAGTGCAGGCTACTTCATGCATATTTTGGTACAATATGTAATTACATAGTACTGCATCTGCTAGGGAAGTGATGCCAAAGGCAGACTTTGCAGAGTGTTTATGCAGAAAAACCTCCTTCATACACTATAGGTTTTTCTAAGTATCTCGAGTGATTGGCCTAGTTTGCTTCCTTAAACAGCCGTATCTCTTTAGTTTTGAATTCCTCAGATGCTGGCTTTTATAATGGTATTTCTACCCTTTAAAAATAAACTCCGTCCTTTAGATTCTCACATACAGTAAGTAGCTCTGCGTTTCTCTGCTTCTTGGGGCAGTGGGAGAGCAGGTGGTCATCAGGAGCTTCCCCATCTCCACCCTGACCAAGGAGAAGAAGATCACCGTCCAAAATCAGCTGCAGCAAAACATGCAAGAGGGGCTGCAGATGCGGTCCGCCTCATTCCAGGTAGTACTTTTGCTGTGCCTGCTGGGTCCTGCTGGGTTCGGTCCCTAGGTGGGACTAGCTGTTGTACCCTCAGGTGGGTTATTTAAAACCCGTTACTTCTGGATGGATGTTTAGCTAGGTACGTAAGGCACGAAAGTCCATTCAGATAAAAAACATCTGCTAAGCAACTCAAATAAATGAATAGTAAAAATTGTGGAATTTGTTTAAAAATGGCAAAGAGTCCAAAATAAAGTGTATAAACCAGCTTGGGTTTCAATGCAGTCTTGTCTTAATAAATCCACTTTCCTAACACTCTGAAAATGAATCTGTTGTGTGTTATTGAAGGAAGGGTAGAGTGGAATACACATAAGAATTAGAAAAAAAGGTTTTAAACAGAGGAAGGAAATTTCCCAGCTAAAACATGTGCTGAGACTCACAAAGATATAGCGTTGTGAAGATTTTATAATACATTCCTAACTTTTTTGCGAAACTGGTGATAAAAACAGATTCAGGAGAGGGCGGTTGGGATTTATGCAGTCTGTGCGGGGTCACCTGTCCTGCTTGGACACTGTTTTGAGGCACTGAGCTGTGGATCTGGATAGAGGTAATGTGGGTTCTAGGGCCAAATGGTCGCATTTTTAATGTTGGACTTGTTTGTTATCTTTACCTCAAATGAAACAAACTTCTGGGCTGCTGGATAAACGGCTGACCCTGCGCACAGACCCCAAGCTTCACTATCACTTCGATATGTTTGTGTGGGTCTCAAAGGAGAGCATGATGGGATTTGAGAAAGCACATTCGGTACAAAAGGCAAGTAAAGCTTAATTTCATTTTCATTTCATTTACAGCTGATCAAGGTGGCCTTCGATGAGGAGGTGAGCTCAGAGATGGTGGAGATCTTCAAGAAGCACCTTCAGCACATGCGATTCCCGCAGTCTATCTTCAGCACCTTCGCCTTTGCCGCTGGGCAGGCCACACCCCAGCTCCCCACCAAGCACAAGGAGAGGAACACGGGCTTTCGGTGAGTTGTAGCTGCGGGCAAAGCGCGTAACTCCCCAAAACGCTCCAGTGGTGCTCCAGTGTGCCTGTATCTGTATTTGTGCAAAAGGAAAATAAAAATAATTTCATTATTTAATTATGCGTCCAAAGCACTATTTCGAAGACCATTGTTAAAGGAGCCAAGAAGGCTGGAAAGATAACCATCGGCCGTCAGAGTGTGATCAGGCGAAATGAGCGAGGGAGCCGGTCGACGTGGAACGAGGACGATGATGTCTCAGGTGGGGACGCAAGGCAGCGGGTGGGGCTAAAGGGGACGCCGCCCTTTCGGGAACTTCCCAGTCCCATTCCTTGTACGTTGCAGTGTCAGACGATGGGGAGATGCCCTCAGCCACGACGCTGAGGGCCTCGGAGAAGTCCACCATGGAGGAGCTGGTGGAGCACGCCTGCTTCCGGGACTACCATCGCCTGGGCCTTGGCACCATCACCGGCAGCTCGACGCGCTCCAAGAGTGGCGAGCAATTCCGCACCACTGCTGTCAACAGGATGTACTCGCTCTGTCGCAGGTCAGCCCCAGGAACGCCACTCCTGTTTCTGTGTCACCAGATCATGTGACCACCAGTTAGCATCGGATAAGCAGGGACCATCGCATTAGATAGTCTGTAATCTGTAACCATCACGTCGGAAGGTCTGACAGCTATAACACAACTTCTCCGATCATCACCGCAGGACAGTCCTTACAAATATATTACTCCTACTGCATTCTCAGCACAGTGCACGTGTTACTTGTTGGAAGTCTGATAGGAGCTGCAAGGTTCCAGCCTAAGTGTTTAGCGTGTTGCCCGTGGGTACTTCTCAATATGCGTACTTGACCATACTTGTACCCATTTTACATCATCTTCCAATGCCAAAGACCAGTTCCAGTACTAAGAACAGAAGTACAGAGGATGGTAAAAGTCCCCAGATGTCGTTCTTGCCCTGCTTCAAATATCAAGGATACATTGGTTGCATCCTCGCCAAACGAGACCAAGCCCCTGATTCATCGTGTCCCAAGTTCATTCTCGGTAGACTCGTTAGCAAGACCGGTCTTGCCATGACCACAAGTACGATCTTTTTGTTGTCGGTATTAAGAAACGATCCATGTTACTCGCAGCTATCCCGCACTGCTCGTGGTGCCGCAGTCCGTGCCGGACAGCAGTCTGCAGAAGGTGGCCCGCTGCTACCGTCACAACCGGCTGCCCGTGGTGAGCTGGAAGCACCCTCAGACCAAGGCCCTGCTAATGCGCTCCGGTGGCTTCCATGGCAAGGGTGTGGTCAGCCTCTTCAAGTCCCAGAACCCCTCCTCTGCAGGTGTGTATCTCTGTCGGTATAGGTGCCTGACTCCGCCATGCAGCCTAGGGGGCGATGTTGATGTATAGCAGGTGCTGGTAGGGGCCGGTTTGTTGTTTCTGGGGCACCACTTAAGTCACTTTGAGGGCCCCTCCTAGTGTAGTGGCTGTTTGTGGCCAGCAGGAGGTTGCCTTGGGGCCCCCATGCAAAGTGTGGTTTCAGAGGTGGAAAATCAACACTGCTTGGTGTATGGCGTGTGTGGGCGTTAAATCAGGATAATCTGCTCCTGCTCTCCAGCGCCAGCCTCATCATCTGAGTCCTCCAGCCTAGAACAGGAGAAGTACCTCCAGGCCATCTTGAGCGCCATCCCAAACCAGCCGAAAGCGAGTGGTCACAGCATCCTGAATGCACGCTCCCTAGCTGGTCTTTCCCCAGGTACAGCCTGTCGCCAGTCCAATCGCCACGGCACCTGCTCTTTCACCGAGCTCATACTTTCCTTGTCACCTACTTTGTTGTGCAGCTCCTTAAGTTTCCTTGCCATGTGGACTGTCTTATTTCCTTGTTTTCTTGGCATGGGGGGTAGGGTAGTGGTGATACCCTAGGGGCTTCACATAGGGGACAAAAGGTTCAATATGCTTTTATCTAGCCCAGGGGTCCCCAACTATTTTTCCCGGAGGGCCAAATTTCATCAGCAACACAAAGCCATGGTCACTTCAGCCCGAGGAGAGATCGATCACATGCTCCAAATTCAATTACATATCAGTTCAGTTTCCACCAGTTGGTGACCACTGGTCTGGCCCAAAGCCTCATGCCACCACTGCTGCTAGCATCTTATGTCATGGAATCATTCTGACCCTCATTTAGATCAGTGAAGGAGAATGGGTAAAGTGGAATAGCACAAATAGTGATCCCGGACATTGAGAGCACTTGCAGGGCTGATGCCTTAATTTATAGATACTGTTCTGTACTTTCCTGGCAGTGTAACTTAACCTGTTCCTGACTAATCCAGCTCCAAATCCTCAGTTGCACAAGGCTGACCTAAGCTGAGCTTAACTTCAAAGATCCATGTGGGGGCTGGTGACGCCATCCCCATGGTGATAGAGTTTCGCCCTGATAGGAAATGCCAACGGCTTGCCTGCAGAATGTGGGGTGTCGGTAATAGGATCCCTCATCTGGCCTGAACCATTTGTCAAACATGCTGCTGTCTCTTGTTTGAGCCTCATTGTGTTTTGTTTTTCCCTCCCATCCCTCAATGGCATCAATCCAGCCAGTGAGAGGCGGGTGTCAAGAATACCCAAGGTCACTCCCGTTCACCTGGAGGCTCCATTCTCCAACAGCTTTGCCAAAGGCGGTGAGTGGAGATTCATGCATGCCGTCCAGGGGTATTGGTGGATTGCTCAGAGATATTACACTATGGCCAGTAGCTGGAAACAGAGAAAAGCTGAAATGGGTCTTTTACGAGCAGCTTATTGTGCTCTCCACCATTCTTGATCCAGTTTGGCATGTCGTGTGAAGGATGTAACTCTGTCTTGCCACCCCATGGGCCACATTACGGTACAATCCCTGCCTGTTTTGGCCCGGTGCGTGATCTGCCAGAGCGGCCAGATCTAGGAAGACCACATTCCGTCAAGTGAGCGGACGGCTCCGCTGAGCGTGGCCAGCCGGCTCTGGGTCAAGCTGCTTCAGCTCTCAGGAGCCGTGGCTGTGTAAATATCTAATATGTGCAGCTTGCCACGCTAGCTCGGGACTCTGTGCATGCATGGGATACTGTCCATTTTTATTGCATCAGGGATTCACAACAATGACTTCAAAGATGTCAGACGCTTCTGAGATGTGAGACTTCACCAGATGTTCTTCATGCTTGAGATGCCATGGATAATGGTGCACTGCTTTCCAACACTGTACTGGTCCAAATGAACCCTGATGGACCTCCAGGATCACCCCTGGCAGGAAGCTGATTCAGAGTAGGGTCCTGCTGTTCTGCTGTGCCAGGCTGGCCTGTTTTCAAGTAGAACATGGTGTTGACTCCTTTTTTTCAAGGTCTGCGTTCTGCTGATTGTGATGTATTTCTTTCCATAGTGGCCTCGTATATGACTCTGGATGAGACTGTCATCTAAATATCAGGCCAAAGTCTGAGTGAGCGGTATGGTGGCACAGTGTGTGTGGAGCTTGGATCTTCTCCCCGTGTCATTGTGGGGTTTACTCTGGTTACTAATACTATTGTAGGTACTCTGGTTTCCCCCCACAGTCCAAAAAACATGCTGAGGTTCCTTGGAGTTTCCAAATTGCCCATATGAGCGCGTGTGTGTGTGCGCGCGCGCGTGTGTGTGTGTGTGGATTATGTTTATGTTACCTTCTGGGGACCAAATGTCCCCCACAATGTAATAAAAACCTGTTATTTTGACACTGTGGGGATAATTTTTCAGGTCCCCACAAAGATCTGTGAATGCAATCAAAAAAGTAAAAATGCCAAAAGTCTCGTTACTTATGGTTAAGGTTAGGGCTGGGTAGGGGTTAAGGTCGTCACAAAGATATAATTACAAACCTGTGTGTGTGTGGTGTGTGAGGGTTTGTGTGAATGGTGTGTGTGTGTTTGTGTGTGTGTGTGTGTGAATTAGGGGTGGAGCCGAACCCGAATACGGTATTCGGAAAGGCACAAATAACATGTTCTTTACGAATACTTCTTTCGAACAAATACTTTAAAAAATATTTGTATTCGGGAACAGTGCATGCCGGGATGAGTGAGTGAGTGACGTTCAGAGGTGACTGACACAGGCTGCTCCACACAGCAACAGAGAAG
>JAODLD010000046.1:25252536-25274806 GCA_026781065.1 Mormyrops boulengeri
GAGAGAGAGAGAGAGCAGGATGGAGGCCCCACCAGAGAGAGAGAGAGAGCAGGATGGAGGCCCCACCAGTGAGAGAGCAGGATGGAGGCCCCACCAGAGAGAGAGAGAGAGCAGGATGGAGGCCCCACCAGAGAGAGAGAGAAAGCACCAAGCAGGTAGTCAAGAGAGCTGAAATGTCAAGAGCAACTATAAATAGTCCAGGTAAATAAGTACCAGCTGAACTATATTGCCCAGCAGCTGCTGCCCACATTGATTGCAATGCTTCCCAACTAATTATCTCGAAAACACTGATTATACTTTACTCCTGAATGGTATTCTTCATGTTACATTTTCCTTTTACTTTGTTCATGATGACTGTGTGCCTTGTTGAAAAATATGTGTCTTTGGTTGGCACCTTCTTGAACCATCACCATCACATTTTTAAATCCCTTTAGACATGTTTTTTTCATGGCAAATTGTAAATGATTGTTGTTTGAGAGCTTCCACCCTTGTGGTGATTTTGTTAAGGAGAATGCAAAAGTAACTGATTAATTAATGTTAATATCAGTCTGCACTGCCAGCTAATCCAAACCTCTCATTTCTGGGGTTGTCAAACTTTCTGCACACAAACATGCAAACTGGAACATTTTCAATGTGCAAAATGGCCTTTTGTGTTCAGTTGCATAAGTGTTTCTAGTTAGTTATGCTTTTCACTTTCAGTCTCTAAGGGTCAAATCCTAGGATCACCCTTGCCTGTATGTTAACTTGAAATTTAGCTCCAAAATATTTCCTGTATGGACTTTAAATACGTATACTTCATAGATATGCATTAAAATATCTCAATAAGCACTTATGATAATATGGACTTTTTAAAACCCCAGATTATTTTTGCAAGACTTATTAAATTTATACTTTTTCAGGAAAGCTGATACCAGCCAAAATCGTCATATGAGTTTGTCTCTACTAAGAATATTTGTTTTAAGAATCCAGTTGCTTTATTTTAAATGTGGATCAGTTTTACAAAGTTGTGCCTCATTAAACCTTAAAAGAATTTATACTTAATTCGTGTTTTTAACCGCGAAACTACCGTAGTCTAACACATAAATGCTTTTTATACACTTTTTTGTGCATGTAACCATGTATTTTATATCAGTCCTTTGTTTCTCTGAAATTGCACTTGATGTTATCCCAATAATGGAAAAAACAATGTAGCTAGCATTACTGAGCTGTTTTGTAAATGTATCAGTTGTGTATGGAATGTATTTATACAGAATTTGCTCATAATACATTTTCGGATGCGTTATGTTTCCAAGGGCCTGACTGTTTTCTTTGTTCTGAGTATTTTTACATTAATATGCTTTATTTTGGTTTACTGTACGTGTGATGTTGAGGGGCGCTGGGCTTACCGGAACCGGGAGGCACGGCCCAGTGACGCACCCGCACTTCGGCCAGCCCTCTGTGGGCGACGCTTCGGCGGATGCTACGGTTTTCGGAGGTGGAAAAGCAAACTTGAAACGCTAAGGATTACACACTTGCATTGTGGGCTTGTATGAACGGTACAATTACAAATATATACAAAATGTAACGCCAGAATAAATGTAAGTCCGATTTTATATATTAATGCGTTATATGTTATGCGGCGTAAGCGATGAAGTCGCCTATGGTTGTTCCGTACCGTCATGTTTTCACCGCAATGCCATGATTTTGGTAACGGGTCGCTACATTCTCATGTTTATCTTGCTCAGAGCGTAAACGCTACATAATTCACATTTGATCTATTCATATGTTTTTCTGCCGTCGATGATCCAGGGTTTAATTACCCAGATTAGCAAACTGAAAAGGCGTGTCTAAGAAAACCAGTGGAAATATTCATATATTAAAGCACTTGAAATAAAATCTAAATGTATATATTAATATGGATTATATATGTTTGTTATTCATTCTGATGACGGCGATATGCAATGATGTCAGGGATGGAAAATCGATTTTATGTCGACGTTCATTACATCACATCTCGAGTACGTTAGTATCGCCATTTGTTACGGTGACATTTATTTTTTCGCATGATGATGTTTTTATTTACTAACGCGTTATCGATGGTGGAGGATGCATTAGATGATCGGTCGCTGGTCACACCTAGAGCCGCTTGCATTACCGAATATTCTCGGTGCTGTCAGAAATCCCTTACGCACTGAAACACTCCCGAAACGGGCTGCATCCATGCGCTTTGTACCAATGGTTTCATGTAGCATCGTGTAATGCCACATTATTCGATGTAATTTAAAGATTGAATTTCAAAATATAGTCGTGCCTAAAACCCTAGATCCCTTCTGGCGTCTGCATGTTTCATGTTGGTGTTATGTAACATCAGTTTCCTGTGTTTATTGTGGGAAATAGAGTAAGATGCTCAGTATACAGCAGGGATCTAGCCGTAATGATACTGATATTCCTGACGACGCTCTTATTGCAGACTGACATCAATGCTACAGTAGCTTATTAGTCTTGTATTTTCTTTCCTTGAATTTTGGACCGTGTTTTTGCATACAAGATATGGGCACTGTATGTTGAACTTTTACACTTAAAATTTATATGTGCCTTGTGATAAAATAATGACAATATAAATAATAACTTCATCTTAGGGCATTTAAGACAGCAGACATAGCAATTTGTCTTGTCAGAGTCTGTGATTCACTCATGTCAGTGAAACTTGGTGACTTTTGCATATGAGTGTGCCTACAACAACAATTTGGCAGGAGATTAGTTAAGCACTTGTCTCAGGGAAAGTTGGTGCTTATTACATTAATTCTGGAGAAGGATTTCTGAGAAACCCAGCTTTTTATTATTATTATTTATTATTATTTTTTAGCATAGCTGTTACAGTTAGGGAGAATATTTACTGTACATGTTATGCCTTTGGATTGTGTGACACATTCACCAAGTCTGAAACAATTTAACACTGAAGACAATATCACATTAAATGACCCTTCTTCTCCCACATTTACTTCCACTGATTATTTTCACTGATTAACTATATTTCTAATAGAAATCTGTCAGATCAATAATAAACTGATGCATGTCAATTTGGGCTATACATTCAAAATGAAAAGGAAAAGAAAAACCTTGAATTATATTAAAATCACATTTAAATTACAGGTGCCGGTTATGATGGGGTTATGTTCCGATAAACCTATTGTAAGGCGAAAATTTTGTAAGGAGGAAATCCATTTTAATACAGTACACTTAACCTAACAAACATCATAGCCTAGCCAAGCCTACCTTAAACATGCTTAGGAAACTTGTATTAGCCTACAGTTGGGCAAAATCATTAACACAAAGCCTATTTTATAATAAAGTGTTGAATATCTTATGTAATTTATTGAATAATGTACTGAAAGTGAAAAACAGAATGGAAACGGAATACCCATCGTAAAGTCAAAATATCTTAACATGGACCATCATAACCCAGGGAGCGACTGTACTAATTCGGGAATAGAGAAGTTAAGATTTTTTCATATTGTTCCAGTTTACAGCTGGAGATGTCTAACCATTGTCTGAGTAAGACAGTTTTCTGTAGACAGGCTACAAGGCTCACTGCGTACCCCGATCCTTTGGAAGCTGTTGGTCTGCAATGTGGTTTGCATCTCTTTTTTTTTTGTTACATTTACCTTTCATTGTTGAAATGCCTGTCAGCTAATGCAGACGTGCTGGACACACGTGAGCTGTGTTGAAACAGATTACCTATTAATCTAAACAAAAGGAAACTCAGCCTGCTGACACTAAGACTCCTGAGACATTGGTCATCCATATGAGTTTTTCCTTCTCTCCTACTTTCTCTTAGTTTTGCTTTTTCTGTCTTTCTCTCCCTGTCGATCACTCTTGACTGCTGTTCTCTTGCCAACCTTTTTTCTTGAGAGCTCCTATTTATTTATTTAAAATGCTTGCAAAGTTTTGTAATGTAGGCGTTTACATCATCGATAGTTTTGAAGCCCTGTTGTAACACAGTGTCTCATCTCAGTTTTGTTTAGAAAATGGATAAGTTCACCTTTGACCCTACCGCCTCCAGGGTGGTAGGGTGGAACCCTAAATGGACTAGCTATTATGATGTGCTCTTGTGTAAAGAAGTGGTTTGGGTTCTCTGTCTCACTTTCTGTATCTACCTAGGACACCATTGTCTTTCTAAATACTACTGCTTGTGGGGCATTTTTAAATTCATATATTCTTCATATATTTGTAAATATTTCTCATGCTTTCTGTGTATTTAATTGGCACTTTTTTGATTGTATGAGGTAACTGTTAGCAAATAATAATTAAAATGCATAATGGTCCTAACAGTCCTTTCCATGATGTTCCCAACAAATGATGTAGAGGGTCTATAAATGAGTGAGTGGGGTTGATAAAGGGATTGTTTGTGGTAAAATTAAATGCTTCATTTTTAAATGTGTTTTTTTTATATTAGAGCTGCAAAAAAATGATTATTATGATAATTGATTCATTAGAAACTTACCGACAGATTGAGACTGCATGGCGAAATTAGCCGGGGTGAAGGGGACCCCGAAGGCGAAGCCAGACTATAGTGCTACATTTAACACTGTGCCAGAGCAGCAGCGGTAAACGTCAGATTATTTTATTCAACATATGTTAGATAATCTTGAAATGGAACAATCATTAAAACTGCAAAGCTCGCTAAATTTTATTTTAATCTTCCACTTGTTATCACCAAGATTTGAAAATACTGTATTCTGCAGTATAATGTCCAGATGGTATGAAAAATTAAACATTACTATGTAATTATTATTCCCAATTATATAGTTCGTGTTTTATCTAATCATTGCGATTTTCATCTGTAAATAAAGATATTTGTCAGGGGTGTTGCTACAGTATGGATGTTTCAGGGGAGGTTTAATTTAAATGGAATGTTCTCATTCATTTTCATTAAAATCAGCCCCTCTCCCCCAGTAAAGGCCTAGCCCCTCATTTTCATAATTCACTAGTGATGCTCCTGCTGCTATTGGCTTTATAGCTAACAATATGTTGACAGCATGTACCGCGGCTTTGCTCTCTGTTATGCCTGGAATTGGCATCAGGCCCTTCAGCGACCCCGATCAGGATAAGCGGTTAGATGATGGATGTATGGATGGGAAATGTATTCATATTTTCCTAGGAATTGCTTAATATCAGTAACTGCTCTGCATTTAAATGGACCTAAAAAAGAGAAATGAAATGGTAAGGAAAAATGGTATTTAGGAGTGTAGTTTGAGTGGTGTCTCATTCAGCAAATTGCTGAGAACACAAAAGTGAACTTAAGGGTCTTAACTTTCACTTATTTCCTGGGTAAGTGGTGAGACTCTGCAACAGGAAACTCACCAGAATAAGATCGTCATGGCCCCCTTTTCTGAGTAAGGAAATGGGTTCAAATTCTCTAGTTCTACAGTCATTGGTCATAGGTTTAAAATAAAATGTATTATTTAGTCATTAAAAATGTATTTATTTTGCAAAAATATTTAAACAGTACACTCACTATTGCTATTCAGAAGGATATGAAATGATTATTTTAATATTTTTACTTTAAAACGATGCAGCCAATGGGATCTGTTTAATGATGCAGGTCCTCTGATAAGATAAGATAATCCTTTATTAGTCCCACAAGTGAGACATTTGCATTGTTATGGCAGAAAGTGGACAGTACAAGAATAGAGCAGCAAAAATGAAAAACAATATACAAACAATGTATATATGTACAAGCGGAAATATATAAATATAAATATATGTACAACACATAGCTGCATAGATGCTTAGATGCATAGCTGTAGCAAGACTCATTATGGATGTCATAGACGGTGATTATGGTATAGGCAATAGCAAAAGGTAATACAAACCTAATTACTAAGTTAAAGATTACTGTTGGTTATTTATTCCACTGTTAATCCACTGAGAAAGGGCTGTTTTCATCAAGAGGGGACTTCTGAAGTGGCCTGTTTTTTTTTTCATCCTTATTTATATATTGTTATACATATATATTATTTTTACAATATACATCATCCAAGGGTTTCAAAAATTGTCATAAATATTTAAAATTTCAGTTTCAGTTTTAGTTTGATCATCGTTATATTGGCTGTTTTTTCCCTCTGGCTCGACAAAGGCTCTTTTAAATGCAGCCCAGCAGTCACATGACCGTGCCTTTGTGGTTGCTAATTGTTGGAATTCGAAATGCCCGTCACGTCTTTGCTGCCATCCTCTGTGAGCTGCTGTCTTCTCTTTCGGCACATGTTTCATCACCCTGGCAGACAAAAGACTGCTTACGAAGAGCATAAATGGCAAAATGTTTTTTAAAATCCTCTGCTTGAAGTTTCTGGTATGAAAAATGCATGTCAGTTGTCAAAAAAGTTATAGCAGCAGTAGTGCACTTTAGTTCTTTACTTCCTTCTATAATTTCCTTTTCTTTCAACAGGGGAAATAGAATACTGTTGTGTAGTATGTGACTGATTGTTCGATTGGTAAATCTGATTACAATGTGAATTGGTATTTACTTGCATTGTTTTACACTTTAGTATTTATTCAGTGTCAGGAGTACAAGATGAATAAAGAAATCTTTAGAGGAATAGGAAGCTATTTGTCTTGCCAGGCCAACCCTACAGTTTTTAGCGATGGGGTCACAGTGACTTAAGGTATCATTCTTTCATGTCATTTGAATGGCTGTATCTCTTGCACTATGGCACCCACAGCCATTTCTGAGTATGATGTCATTGTGTTAATTTCAGCACCCTGGACATTTCCTGGAGTCTGGGGCAGTGTCAGGGATAGGTGCTTCTTGGCATTGGAGCACTTTCAGATGTACCCTCTCCTATGAGAAGAACCATCTGTTATCCTGTAGCATCTGTTATTCTGCTGCAAAATGCTTATATGTGCCATGGCGGGTATACAGGACACCTGAGGATGGTTGCATGCCTTTATCTCGCCAGTGTTTCATCAGTGCTGGGAATTAAAGGTTAGATCACAGGTTTTGCATGCAGGTATAATTACACTAGGAAGTGGTAACTCAGACTAAACTAGTGGCATGTTCAGCTTCATTTGGTACACATGTGTAATCCAGGGTTCTGAAGTCCATACTTGCACTACTTCCTTGTAGTTTTGAATCCATGGTTTTCTAAGTACTCCTTACAAGTTCTGATAACACTTTCTATGTAATGTCTATAAGAATCTATGAACATTTTCACAGCACGTTATAGTGCAGCATAAACATGGCCATAAATATTGACATCATAAGACATATAAGACATTATAAGCATGTTTATTATGCATTACTGTATGAATGCTTTATGAAGCTCTCATCTATAATGAAATATAAATACCTGCATAATATGGTACAAAGCATCCTTAATTCTTATACCAAAAATTGAAATGCATTATAAAGGTATCTATAGTGCATTGCAAATGACTGCTTTTTTGGAGCTCATGGAGCAATATAATTAACGTTATAATACTTTGTATTTGAAGATGCTGTCATGTTTTATTAATTCTTATACCGACCATTACAATGCATTATAGATTGGCAGCTTAAAGTACGGTGTTACCGAAGTGTCTTGTAATGTGCTATTTCATTAATCCCTTCAAGAATGCCTTAGGGTATGTGCGCTGTGCGTGTGTGTGCGCTGGCTCAGACATTTGTTTCCTTATTTTCTTGTGCTCACTAGCTATTCCCTCAGTACTGGCTTCCAGGCAGAGAGATGCTAATGCTCAGGCCAGCCATTGGCAAACAGCCGGCAGCCCTGGTGTGGCTTCCCTTTTCCCCGACCACAGTCTGGAAGCCAGGAAGGACATTGAAATATCCCCACCCTCATCCCCTGGATACAATAAAAGAGAGAGCGCGATCACACCTCTTCCTTCCCTTCTGCTGATTCCCAGAATTTCTATACTTTTTTCCTGATGGGAAATGGTACTGCAGCTCGGCACTGTGAATAATTTAACTATGTGTGGGTAAAATTAGACAATTAGGGCAATGAGATTGAATGAAGTCCCTGTTTGAGACCTGTTGATTCTTACAAATCCTTTTTGTATTGATGCTGCATGGCTCAATACATGTAAAGAAATCCCATTTTTACAGTGTGTTTACAGTTGTTTGCCCGATCACCACTGCTTTATGCTTTGCTAAAGGTGTGCCTGACGTTAGGTGTATTCCATAATTTTAACTTGATTTCTCACTATATACACAAAGAAATGGGATGGAATTCTATATGAGAGAGTGCATATGTCAGGATCGGTCTGTCTGGTATGTCGAGGTATGTCTGTTCCCGGTTTGGCCAGGAGGTGTCGCTGGCCATCCCACTGGCCACACAGGAAACTGACATAACGAAGCAGTAGGACAGGGACTGATCCTGACAGCATGCAGCTGTCAGACTGAGGTAACATGCCACAAAACCAATAGTTTTTAATAGTTTAATAATTTAGCATTACTGCACAAGAAATACATGTGCAGCTTTGCATGAATATCTTGTAGAATTAATGAACATAGAAAATAAAACAATGCTTGGATAGCAATTGTAAATATGCTAACCTTACAGTGGAGTATAGCTCTCTTTTCTGAACTGTGGTCAAGTTCTGTGAATTCAAAGAGCCACATGAATAGTCCTTGAACAAAAAGGCCTGCAGTACAAAGACTTTGTTAGCGACATATATGGGCTAAATTTGACTTGAGTCTGTTTAGATGCATTCCGATAAGCAAAAGATCAGTTTTGACAGGACATAATCATGGAATAATAAAAAACTGCTTTGTAAGATCATGCTTTTCTGATTGTTAAAGCTTTTTATTTGCATTCAGCCACAGAAATTTATGTCTTGTAACCTTGTACGCTAGTTTCCCTACAGCAATGGAGTTGGCTTGAAAATTAATTTAACATGCTTTGAAGCGTGTTGCTTTTGAAGTAGAAACATATTCAAAATTTTAAATTTATTTTGCACTGTAAAACCACCTGAGACACTAGGAAAATGATACCTAACATAAAAAATTGCAGCAATATGCAGTAATAGAGATACAACGGGTGTATCAACTCTATAGATTTTTTGCCAATTTCCTAATATTCCTAATTTGGGCATTTTGAATGGATGCTGCCATTTTGGGTACAGCTGGACCACATATAAGAAACAAAATTTCTAATTCAAATCTTATTTCTTTAAACCTCAATAAATTAGCACTTTCAAAACGAAGCATGTGGGCTTAACTGAGCTATGAGTATGATGTGTGTTCCTCCGTGTCCTTGGCACGCTCCAGCATGTTACTCTGCTATTTGAAACGTAAACATACCAGGGACGAAATCTTATGTAAACCAACAGGAGACCCGTGTTATTTTGGAAATGTGCAATACCAGAAACGTTCTGTAGAAATTTGTCAAATAAATGAAAATCTGGATGCTGAAAATCTGTAAAGGAGTGCACTGGTATAGCTAGATGTTAATTAAAACAAATTTCAACCAAGCAAGAAAAAAAATATTGTAGTAATATATTTCGGTTTAGCTAAGTATTCCAAATTCAGATAAACTGATAAATCATCTAACTTTTTTTTTTTTTTTTTTTTTTTAGATGTCTACCTTCCAGTGGAGAACCTCTTCTTATTTGACCATTCAGATGTCATTTTTCCCAGGGCCCGATAGCTATGGTCCTGGTATGACACGTCCAAACTAAACCCCCGTACTGCTCTCAGTTAGTTTTACTCTCTCAGCTTCTGCCTCCTACATGGCACACATGGACACTTCCTCAAAGTTGTCCGGGGAGACCATCATAGTGCACCACATCCCGCTGGTGCACTGCCAAGTCCCTGGACGCCAATGCTGCGGCCCGGTCAAACATCCCAACCCCTTCTGCCCACCCGACAACCTGGGACTGACACGCACCACCTCTCTACCTGAGCGGGACATCCTCCACCAGGAGGCGCTGGTCTACAGCAGCCTGATCCAGACCTCCAGCAGTGGGAGCTCCACTGAATCAGCGAACAGGACGGGGGGCCTGGGAAGCAGCTCCTGTGAGGCTTCTCCCCAGCCACCTGTGTCTTGCAAGTCGAGATACAAGGGTAACTCCATCCGCCACAATCCCTTCCTCCTTCACGCAGATGAGGATGAAGAAGAGGATGATGCATATGGGGATGAGGATGGGGGTAACCTGAATGGCTACCTAGAGGATTCCTCTTTTCACTTGCATGAGAATCCCGAAGGCACTGTCCCAGCCGTGTCCTCTTTCCGGCTGCATGATGTAGAATACAGCCCAGATCCCATCCAAAGTTCAGCCCTCATGGATGGTCTTGATCTTGCCAAGCTTGGTAGAGAGCAGCGCCATTGGAGCGGCAGCTCTCCCTTGTCTATGGACTGTGGTGAGCAGGATTGGGCTGAGGATGAGGACGAGAAGGATGAAGATCTTCACATGATTAATGGACAGGGCAGCCAGGCCTGCAGCTGCTGTTCCTCTCCAGATGTTGACCTGCCACCCACCCACCCCTACTGCTACAGTCTCTCCAAGCTGCTTCCCAAGAGCCAGCTGGCCTACAGCCAGGACTCGTCCTGTCAAAGCTGGGAGGGCCCCTTCGTGAACTTTAGTGCTATCTATGACAATACAAGAAACGTAGCCCCTGCCAAACCACTGAACCTCAACATGGCCACCACCCAGTCCGTCAGTTCATCCAGTTCGGATTCAGGAGGCGCCTTTTACCTTGACCTGCACGCCTCGCCCACCGAGCCGGCGCATGACAGACACGGTTGCAAGCCGGATGACATAAATGCTCTGTACTGCTGCAAAGCATCACAGGCTGTGGATGCCAACTGCAACACATATTCAGAGACGGCAGACTTGAGCTCCTGTGCCCAGAGCCCAGTCAGGCTTGGGGGAGCCACACAGAACTACTATAAGCTGGTGACCTGCGACCTGTCCTCCCAGTCCTCCCCCAGTCCGGCCGGCTCCTCAGCCACTAGCTGCTCTGAGGGACAGGGCAGCCCAAACCAGCCCACCGAGTACTTCCTCTTCAGGCAATCTGCCGGAGAAATGGAAACCGAGGAGGAGGAGGAGAAAGAGGGGGACCTGTTACGGGTAGGTGATGCCAAATATGTGAGAGACTGAGAGAAAGTCATTTGTTTTAGGGAATTATACATTTTGATAGAATCAATATTCTGTATGTATGTGTGTGTGTGTGTGTGTTATGATATTAATATGCTGCAGATATGCAACTCGTATTAAGTGATAATGTGGTTAGGATGATACGTTTTAGGTTTCAACATTCATGATATTCACTTTCAAAAACAATACAGTATGTACAGTTAACTAAGGTTTCATTTTTAAGCTGGGGAGTAGATGCAACCCCCCGCCCCCAAACATAATCGTTTCTGTTAAGAAAGCAGTGTCTTTTTTTCCTCAAAAACCTAAAAAAAATACTCTTTCAGTAGCAATGTGCTTACCTTGAATTCAGGCTGTGCTTGATATCCCAGATACCTCATGGGTTTGAATGTAGGCCACGTTCTTAGCCAGCTTAACACTGTTGGTGGCGCTCCAGGGCGGATAGGCTGCTTGGCGGCTCCCGCGATCCGCGCCGCCTTTTCTGTGCAGGGCTGTGAAATCGTTGTTGTGTAAAAGGGCCACCAGCTGGCCAAACTGTGTATTTAACACTGTCGTCTTCATAACCCCCCCTCTCTGGGAGGAACATACATTGAGGACAGTAACACACAAGACAAACTGTAAAAATAGTGAACTGTGGTCTATTCAAAAACAAGTAACTGTTCTATTTTCAAGCATTTTTGAAGTTTATTGCAAGCTTTAGTGCAAGCTTTGACCTAATTTATTTTATGTATTTACTTCATTATAAATTAAATTTTTTAACTATGCCTCAGCGAGTGGAAGCTTGTAAGTTATTCACTAGTTTTATGTTGCAAAATCAGAATCCAAAAAATGAAATGTGTCAATTTTTAAACTTTGCATGCAGCCTTGTGGATGTGTCCTAAGTTAGCTTATATGTTTCAAATGCCTTGATTTCTTTTTTTTCCCACATAGCACCAAATCTCAGTGATGACCAGTGAAGCAGAGAAGGAGGAGAGGAGCTGTGGACAAGGAGATCCTGAAGCTCCTGTGAGCATGGAGGGGCAGCTGTATGTCAACATCTCCCCTCTGATTGGCAGTTACAGCCAATGTGCTGCGGAGAGCACGGGAAGGCCCCGTTCCCGCAGCTATGATCGCTGCCTAGACGCATCACCCTCCCTGGAGCGCATGCTGAGCTGCCCCATGCGCCTCAGCGAGGGAAGTCCCTACTGCGCCCCCCGTGTCACCTCCTTCGCAGAGATTGCCCGCAGCAAGAAACGGGGTGCAGCAAACAACAGGGAGATCTCATCTATTCGCTCTTACTCCGCTCTGGAGTTCCCTCCTGTCCTGGATCTCAAGCAGTCAGCCAAGGACCCTGGTATGCAGTCGCAGCTCCTCACACGCTGCTACAGCCAAGGCAGCTGCTATGCGGCGACGCCGTTCCACCCACATTTCCAGCTAGGTGGCTTGCCCAGTGCGGAATCCTGTGAGACATGTACCAGCGCTGAAGGTATGAATTAGCAATAAAGCCTGTTTCTTGTGTGTGTATGTGCGTATATGCATGTGCGTGTGTGTGCGTGCATTCATGTGTGTGTGTGTGTGTGTGTGTGTGTGTGTGTGTGTGTGTGCATGCGTGTGCGCGCATGTGTGTCTGCGTGTGTGTGTGTGTGTGTGTGCACGCGTGTGCGCGCATGTGTGTGTGTATGTGTATTAGGGCTTACCTGTATAATTAATAATAAATAGTGTGCATTTCTTGCAAACAAAATCAATTATTTTAGATATTTTTAGTGTTGAAACCGATGGTATTACCTTTGGTCACTGAAACAATTTTTCTGCTGTCTTTACATCTGACTTCTTTTTGTTCAGTGCCATCTTCACTGAAGATGTTTGAGGTCCCCTCCATGTTGTTTCCATGTCACAGCTTGGACGGGATCACTTGATAACAAGGTTATAGTATGTTTTTAAGGGGACAGTACATGAACTCACACTGGGGTGACAATAAAAAAATATTAACAGAATTAAAAAAAAACAAATACAAAATAACCAACATGAGCAGGATTAAATCGATTACAGGTATGGATGTTGGTGTGTGATTTATTTTCAATTAACGACCCAGCCCTAATCTATAATTTGTTATAGATGAAAGCTTCAACTTATGAAGTTTTACAATTAACACTATAATGCCTTATGAGTGTCAAAAGGAGATTCTGTAATGCTTTATTAATTCTTACAGTATATTGACCACTACGAAGGTATCTATAATGCATGATAGATGACAGCTTTATGTAAAGTGCTTCCAGTTCAATTACCTCAAAAAGTCAGAGGTATTGATTTGCCATACAAGGCGTGTTAGTACTCGAGTCAAGAAATACATGGATGTTTTGCAGGGGTGGGGAACCTGTTCCAAGGAGGGCCGGTATGGGTGCAGGTTCTTGGGATGGCCTCTCAATCAGCCAGTAACAGTGGGTCCCCTGGCCTGGAGTTTAGAACCACTGTTTTATTATCGGTTGATTGAAAGGCCACCCCAAAAACCCGCACCCACACCGGCCCTCCATGGAACAGGTTCCCCAACTCTGCTGTACCCACATATTGGGGTGAATTTAACAGATGTTTTGAAATGGCTAAGCTAACACACTTTGACAGACATAATATCATAGTTTTATACCACCATCTACACACCATTTTCTGTGACTACCTAACACTTTTGCCCAGTATTGTAGATCTCTATAAACCTTGTTTCTGAAATGCTGGAGCCACCACAAATGGCACCAACGATCATACTGTACCACCTTCAAAACTACTCACATCACACGTCTTAGTCATTGTAATGCTTAGTCAGACAGTAATTGAATTTGTTCACCCTTTTCTGTAGGCATTCGGTTTCAGCCACGTGATTAGCTGTTTGGAGAAGGAGGGTGTTTGTGTTAACAAGTGGGTGTATGTAAGAAACAGGCCTCTGAGTGTGTATTTGTTCATGCATACTTCAAATTAGGTCAAAGTGTAGTACAGCCCCATCTTATTTTTGAAGTCATTTGCCTTAATTGTTCAGTCATTTTACCAGCAATGCATGTCTAACGGTGAAGGGATTGTATTTAGAGAATTTATTGAAAAGCACAGTCTGTTTGAAGGGATCAAAGTCCAAGGTCTACACAGTGATTAGAATGACGGATACAGTAGACGGGTACCGCAGACTGTTGCACTGTGGTGAACTGGTGGATTTGTTGTTGGCCTGGGTACACACAGAACTTATGGCATTTCTCACTTATTGCCAGTTTACTTCCAGGTGATTCGATGTCATCTAAAATGTTCCCTTTAAAATACGGGGGAAAAAAAAAATATATATATGGGCATTAGAATATGCCAGAGAACTGCCTTACGTGGCTCATGTAAATGTGATGAGCAAGATGAGACGAAACAGTACATAATTAATTATAGTATATTTCAGTCAGTTGAATTTGGCCAGCCCTCAGATATGCTCTCCACCATAAAGTAAAAGCTGAGTCTTCCTTAGCCTAGATTAGGTTTTAATTACACAATAAAGGATATGTAAACTTTCAGGTGACTTCTGCACAAGAAAGTGTAATGCATATATACAAATATATAAATATATGTATATGTATATATACATGCGTGCACACACACACACAGCTGTGGAAAAAGTTAAGGGAGCACTTTATATTTTTAAATAGATATGCATTTTTAAATCCTGGTTTAATTGCAGTTCTGCTGGCGGAAGGCTATGCTGAGCAGCAAGCTGCTTCCAGCTTCAAAGTTTCTAAGACAGCAGTACACAAGAATAAGATGAAGCAGGAGACACTGGGAATGACCAGAAACCATCCAGGTAGCGACATGACATTCTAATGGCAGAGTTGACCGTTAACTTATCTGACAGTTTCTCATAAATTGGAGGATGACATCAAGTGACCTTCAAAAGGAATGGAAACTTTAAGTGCAGGTGTGAAGTGCACTGCTAGGAGAGGCTCCTAGAAGCAAGACTGAAGTCCCTTAAAGCAAGAAGCCCTTCATTAATGAGAAACAGGGAAGAACCAGGCTGAAAAAAAACATGCATCCATAAATTGAGAAATGTGTGAAATAAAAAAGGGGTCTCAATTTTTTCCACAGCTGTGTGTGTGTATAGCTACATACAAATAGTTTTGAGGTCTTTGGATTCCTGCAGAGTCTATTCAGTATATTGTAGCTATTTCAGAGAGCAATAAAGCTGGTGCCAGATACAATACAGGTAGAGTAAAATAGTTCAGCAGATGCTACCATATACATGGATATGCTACCATCTGGTGACGTTTGGTTAGTATGTTGGGCTTCAGAAAAAAAGGGTTGCAAAGGACCCCTGTTGCGTACCTTTGAACAGAACACTAAATCAAAATGTTAAATAGTAAGCAAATGCATCTGTAACTTCATATAATGGGAAAACAAAACCGTTATGCTAACTACTGTAACTGGATTCTTATTAGCTTCCCCTGTAAAAATATAGCAACATACAGTGCATCCAGAAAGTATTCACAGCGCATCACTTTGTCCACATTTTGTTATGTTACAGCCTTATTCCAAAATGGATTAAATTCATTTTTTTCCTCAAAATTCTACACGCAACACCCCATAATGACAACGTGAAAAAAGTTTACTTGAGATTTTTGCAAATTTATTAAAAATAAAAAAACTGAGAAATCACATGTACATAAGTATTCACAGCCTTTGCCATGAAGCTCAAAATTGAGCTCAGGTGCATCCTGTTTCCACTGATCATCCTTGAGATGTTTCTGCAGCTTAATTGGAGTCCACCTGTGGTAAATTCAGTTGATTGGACATGATTTGGAAAGGCACACACCTGTCTATATAAGGTCCCACAGTTGACAGTGCATGCCAGAGCACAAACCAAGCATGAAGTCAAAGGAATTGTCTCGAGGCACAAATCTGGGGAAGGTAAAATTTCTGCTGCTTTGAAGGTCCCAATGAGCAGTAAGTGGAAGACGTTTGAAACCACCAGGACTCTTCCTAGAGCTGGCCGGCCATCTAAACTGAGCGATCGGGGGAGAAGGGCCTTAGTCAGGGAGGTGACGAAGAACCCGATGGTGACTCTGTCAGAGCTCCAGAGGTCCTTTGTGGAGAGAGGAGAACCTTCCAGAAGGACAACCATCTCTGCAGCAATCCACCAATCAGGCCTGTATGGTAGAGTGGCCAGACGGAAGCCATTCCTTAGTAAAAGGCACATGGCAGCCCGCCTGGAGTTTGCCAAAAGGCACCTGAAGGACTCTCAGACCATGAGAAACAAAATTCTCTGGTCTGATGAGACAAAGATTGAACTCTTTGGTGTGAATGCCAGACGTCACGTTTGGAGGAAACCAGGCACTGCTCATCAACAGGCCAATACCATCCGTACAGTGAAGCATGGTAGTGGCAGCATCATGCTGTGGGGAGGATAAAGGGAGTCAGGATAAAGGGAAAGATGATTGCAGCAATGTACAGAGACATCATGGATGAAACCCTGCTCCAGAGAGCTCTTGGCCTCAGACTGGAGCGACGGTTCATCTTTCAGCAGGACAACGACCCTAAGCACACAGCCAAGATATCAAAGGAGTAGCTTCAGGACAACTCTGTGAATGTCCTTGAGTGGCCCAGCCAGAGTCCAGACTTGAATCCGATTGAACATCTCTGGAGTGATCTTAAAATGGCAGTGCACGGACGCTTCCCATCCAACCTGATGGAGCTTGAGAGGTGCTGCAAAGAGGAATGGGCCAAACTGGCCAAGGATAGGTGTGGCCAAGGATAGGTGTGGCCAAGGATAGGTGTGCCAAGGATAGGTGTGCCAAGCTTGTGGCATTTCAGTCAAAAAGACTTGAGGCTGTAATTGCTGCCAAAGGTGCATCAACAAAGTAGCAAAGGCTGTGAATACTTATGTACATGTGATTTCTCGGTTTTTTTATTTTTAATAAATTTGCAAAAATCTCAAACTTTTTTCACGTTGTCATTATGGGGTGTTGTGCGTAGAATTTTGAGGGGAAAAAATGAATTTAATCCGTTTTGGAATAAGGCATAACGAAACATAACAAAATGTGGAAATAGTGATGTGCTGTGAATACTTTCCGGATGCACCGTAAATGTGTAACAATCATCTAGATAAATATGACCAGAATCCTGAGACAGTCACACTACGGTCTGTGTGTAAAGTCTGGCTGACATATGAAGTAATATCTAATAATATTAGAAATACATGAATCCAATTTACCTTGAATTTTATAAATAAATAACATTTGAATCTACTGATTCATAATCGTAAATGAAGGCTTTTAATGTAGTTAAAAGCGCAGTGCCAGAAGTTGGTAGCCTTCACCTTTGTCCGGCTGATATGTCGTCACACCCAGTCACCATGAGCATATCAATGAGAACAGATTCCTCAGGGTGCTGCTTATAGCACAGCAGGACTTGTGCTGATAGGCCCAGCCCGGTGACCATGTCATACAGGAAGGCGGGGCCACACTGCAGAATGTGTCATCAGAGCCCAGTGCTGCTGTTTACTGTCAGCACAGTACCTCAGGAGCTGTTAAGTTACCAATCAGGGCCGACAAACATGAAGCTCAGAGACTCGGGGCTTCTTATACAGGAAATGTTCACACATCAGGAAGCAATAATGAAACCTGTGTTCTGTGGGGAATTCAGATTGGATGAGAAAATTTGTATGGAGAATTTTTAGGAATGGGCAGTATTTTTGCAAGGTGCTCTTCATAGTCCAGCACACGAACAGTATGTCTTATGAAGGCGTCTGCTGTTTTGGTGACTCAACACTTCCCCTTGTGGACAAGAGGCAATATTAAGAAACCGGAGGTGACATTTAAGAGAAAGATCATGTGAGATAAACAGATTGTGCAATCCCTGTGTCTGGTTTGTATTGAAGTCTATGGACACGGAAGGGAATACACAGAAAAGGTCTGTGTGCTCTTTTTGATTCAGGTTTTACTGTGATCATTACCGTATGCTCTGGAACTATTGTTTTTTGTTTAGTAGACTAACTTCATCTTACTGTTAGCTTAGCGTTATGTTTATTGTACTTCTTCTTTTAGAATTCTGTGTTATTTACTAGTACACTATTATTATTTTTACATGAATTTCTATCATTTCTATTCCTATATTTATTGTGAGTCAGTAGTAGAGAAAATTTATGTGAGTGTAAAGTCTTTATTCAAGAATGGGTTTGGAGAACAATAGTCCAGAATAAAAATAATAGCTGCAGTGTGACTCTGGGAGGACTGTAGCCTCACACCTCCAGGGTGCTGGGTTTGATACGTGGCCCAGCTCTGTGTGGGTGAAGCTTGCATGCTTGCGTTTGCCTGGGTTTCCTCTGGGTACTCCTGTTTCCTCCCATATTCTGAAAACCAGGTTTTGTGAATCGCCATTTCTAAATTGCCCACGTGTGTGAGAGTGTATGTCCTATGAAGGGCTGATATCTCATCCAAGGTGTTTTTTTGCTTGGGTTAAGCTCCATAGCTCAACAAGTGTTGCATTAGAATTATAACTCTAGATTTGGATGAATGCAATAGGAAATGAAACCCTGTATTGCTTGAGTGCTTATGAAATTGATTGGGCAAAGTTGCACTCTTTTTGTCTCCATCTTTCCTTTCTGGTAACAGTCTTTTTCTCTCTCCTTTCTGTCCCGTGTCAGTTGGCTCGTCCCCGTCATCCGACGGTTCTCCTTCAGTGGTACGCTACAGCAAGGACAAGCGGCCCAACACCCTTCCCATTCAGCCCTTCATGTTTCAGCATCAGGTGGGCAAGTCCCAGAGCCAGCTTCTGCGGCCACTGCTGAGCGAGTACGTCAGCCAGATGCATAACAGAGCCAGGGGCAAGCTGACCATCCAAGGGGGCGAGGAACCCGTGGAGGGCCCGCCGGGGAGGCAGGTCATGGCCCCGGGCTCCGTCCGGCCCTCCCCACTTGGAAGTTACTCCCCAGTCCGCCAGCATGGGATTCCCAGCTTGGAGGCCTCCTCCACTTGCAGCCTGAGCCCAGAGTGTGGCCAGGGAAGCTCAAAAGCCCCACAGAGCCTCTCTTTCCCAGGGACTACTGACCCTCTGCCCCTCTTGGCCACCCCCTGGTGCTCGTTGCAGTCGAGCCAGGCTCAGGGGCACAGCCTTGTTCAAGGACAGCCTCTTGCCACCACAGCTTCCCCTCCCTTGAAGAACGCTTTGTCATCTCCGCTACTACCTGTCGCTTCAGTTAACTGCAGCCAACAGACCTCCCTGGCTACCATACCCAATCCCCTGGAACCCACCCACAGTTATGGCAGCAGCCAACGGATGAAAGCCTCTGTTGCTGACTGCTCAGGGCCCACACTATCCAAAAGTAGGTGTCTCCAACTCTCTTTGCTTTTGAAAAAACTTCTTGTTGCTAATAACAGGGTTCAGTCACAGTTTTTGGCAACAAAATGCCATTATTCTCTTCAAATGCCTACCTGACAATGCCTATGTCCCTCAAACAGTAGCCATCAGTCAGCAATAGCTCCCACCCGTCATTTTCTTTTGTCTTTTCTCCTGTTATTCCTGTTTCAGTGGTTTGTTTTTAGTTCAACTGCAGATTCAGTTACGAGTATTGTCAGCAAATGGCCAGACTTCAATTCTGACATCTAGATTTAATTCATCGTTAACATACATTTTTTCTGTTTCATTTATTTATTTATTTAGGAGATGGTTTTATACAAAGCGACCTACAAACCAGGCAGATTCGTCAACATTATTTTATCAATTTATAGTAAACCAAAAACTTAAACACATAGCCACAAGAATAATCAGTTTTTTTTATTATTTACAAAATGTTAAACAGAATATATAATTTAACAGGACAAAATGTTGGTTGGATGGTTGGATCAAAGAACAATACAAATTGTACAATTACAAAAATAGCAGAAATTGGCAGAGCTTTTGCTTTCATTGTATGGAGGTCATGACCTCAGAGATTATCTCCATAAGTGATTTACTGTGATGGTCACACTGCATGCACAGAATTTATAGTAATTTGACAGCATTAATTAACTGCCTGGTTTGACTACCAACAACATATCCTTCATTTTACAGTACTTAAGATGCAGATTGTATCTAACGTAACATAGGTGTTACTAAAGATCTTTTGTTGACTTTACCCATACAATATTATCTTAATGGCTCTGTGTAGCCATTTCTAGTTTAGGGCCAGCTCTCCATCCTCCAGCACATATCTGCTCCTGAGTTCTCACATTTGCTGAACCCAAGTTCCCGTATGTGTGTGTCTTGGCAGGTTATGTCAGTGTGTCTGTGATCAGAAGATCGCCCAGGTTCGAATCCCAGGGTCGGTAGGATAGTTTCACATTTTTATGGCCTTGAGCAAGGCCCGTGAACCCCAGTCGCTCCAGGGTGACTCTGCACTCTGTGTGTCCCTTTGGATAAAAGTGTCTGCTAGAAAAATAAGTAAAACTGCCATGAAAGGAGACCAGAAGCCAAGCTTGGCACCAGACATCTCAGGTAGCTGAAAGGGACAGAGTAAGACAGACCATTGCAAAGGTTACACCAAGTTGTGTGGACCTGCTAAGCTCATCATACTTCACTTTTTTCTTTTACCCCTTTTTGGGGGTAGTGCTATTGCACTGCTGTTGCAGTGCTGTTGCAGTGCTGTTTTGTGTGTGTGCACTCTTCGATGGGCTGCCATCCTGTCCAGAATTTTGCCCTGCCTTGTGCTGTGTTGGATGGACTCCAGCCTCCCATGCAGCTCTGCCCAGGATGGATGGATGAATTGCAATCATATGACTACATCCCATTAGCATGAATTGCACTTTTTTGTAACATTTAATACTGAATATCCCTTGGATCTAATAACTGGATCTAACTTCATTCTTATTTGGTTATCCTGTCCTAATTACACTTTCGTCATTGTTTTCATTACTGCACTTGTGTATTCTCTCTGTCCTTTCCCATCATTCATGTTGGTCCCTCCCTATTTATCTCTCTGCGATGTTTATCTGCCCCCCCCCCCCCCCGTTCTGTCTTTCTGTCTGTGTGTCTGGTCAACCTTCCGCCCCTTCCCCAGTGCACCGCTTTTCCCCACAGGCTCTTAAGTGGCGGGAATATCGTCGTCTGAACCCGCTGGGGGTGGAGAAAGATTCTGAACTTCCGCCTGATGGCTGTCTCAGAGGAAAAAAGGGCGGGAGCATTCTAGTTTGGCGTAATGTCTTTAATTTCCCAGCATCCTCCAGTCTTACTCAATAACTGCTCTATGCTGCTGTTTCTCATATTGGCTTGGGATGGAGGGGGGTGCTTGGCTTAAAAGTTCCCTTCAGTGTTTCCATTTCAATCCAACCGACCTATCAAGCAGTTCTCAAATGACGTTAGTAATCCATTCCACAAACCCTTCCATAAGTCAAATTATACTTAAGTCGGATTTACTATTCAGTACCATTCAGGACACCTTATAGGAAAAAAACACATAAGCTAAAATACGTGACTAATAAGACAAAGGTTAAATTTACAGGCATATGTCGCCTTTTTTTAGTTAATGCTTCTGTAAACTCTGTGTATCTTGTATATTATTTGTGTAAGTCTGGATTTACTTAAACTGGTTTAACATAAACACCCCTGTAGCCATAATTCTTTTTTTTTTTTTTTTAGCTTGGTCTGAATTTCTTGACAAACGCACCTTAGAGGGCACTTGAGGCTGTTTCTGCCTTTCTCTAGTTTTGGTTGTACACACACTCGGATGACGTCGCCTCAAATGTGATCGCACACCGGACATGTTTCCAGCAACATATCCAAGTTTGGTATAACAGATCCGACAGACAGTCTCAGTCTTATCAACTACACTCTCTCCAGTTCTAGTGTAATTTATTGGGAAACCAAAATGTTCCCAAACTGCCGATTATTACTGACTGTAAGTAGCAGCATAGTATTTTCTGTCTTGAACATCCGCTTGTGAATTTAGGTTCCACCTGTGCCAATAAATGTATTCATCCATTTCATTGTGCCTACCGAGCCAAACAGTACATGAGGATTATGTGTACCGTTACAGCCCTAATATGTGTGTGTGCTCATAGTGTGTGGATTTCCCCTCTGAAGGTCAGCCCCTAAAGCTGCTGCCACACCAGCACAGCGAGTCCTTACCTGATTATGTCTTGGAGAGGCCACCGGAGGAATTCTGTCTGTCGCCTGATGGGACGTCCGAGTCTCTGTCCATTGACCTGCTGCAGAAGAAGGGTGAGCTGTCATGTTGGGG
>JAODLD010000046.1:25274906-25304816 GCA_026781065.1 Mormyrops boulengeri
TGGGGACAGATCTAGCCAAATCAAGGTCTTCTTTGTGGAAAGACTGTAATACCTCCAATTGCAGCCCCACTGCAGAGCGAGGTGTGTGTTCTTTGGTGCACCATTCTTTTTGATGAGATAAACTTTCCTTGAATCAACTTATCACTTGTGTTCTTTCATTATATTGTTTTACTTCTGTATTATTTGTTGCATTATCTTTATCCTTTGCAAATAAAAAGTTTTCATAATATTTTTATAACATGTTTTTTTTTTTTATCTTCCCCTTTCGATCTTAGATCTGGTGAAAGCTCTGAACATGGCAGTGGATTTCATAGTGACATATTTTGGTACAAGCCGGGACCCTGGAGTGAAGGTAGAATTGTTAATACTTTGTAGAGATACCAAAGATTCCAGATACCAGAGATACCAGATACCAGAGATACCAGATACCAAATGTAGAGATGGCAAAATTGTGTGAACCAGATAATAGTGCAGACTGTGGAATTATGACTAAATGCATAGATCTATTTCTTAGAAGGGGACCTATTGTTGCATGAGCCACGTACTATCAGGTGGCAAAGTTAATGTTAAAGCTAATAATAATAATAATAATAATAGCCTACCCATCTCTTTTCTCTTCAGGCAAAATTGGGAAACAGTTCCGTCAGCCCCAATATCGGACACCTGATTTTGAAGTACCTGTGCCCTGCCATTAGGGATGTCCTGCAAGATGGACTGCGGGGTTATGTCCTGGATTTAATCATCGGGCAGCGGCGGAACGTGCCCTGGAGTGTAGTGGAGGCCTCTGCGCAGCTAGGTTCGTCACAATGGAGAAAGGATTATAACGATACCATTGATGATAATTTTCCATAGTAATCCTGTATTTGAAATGTGCCAGGGTTCACAAGTACTTAGTGTGGTTGCACAGCAAAAACAGGATAGTAGAGCTGAAGCAAATCTGCGCAGGCTTAGTGGTCCAAGTGTTAACACTTCTCTCCTGCTGTGAATATGAAAGGCTGCAGCCGTCAGCAGCCTCACACACTGTCCCAAGGCCGTTTTGCAGGACAGTATTTTCAGTGGCTTTTGTAACAAAAATATAAAGACTAAGTTTTAATGGATTGTCTTAATTTCCAAGCACATGATGAATTCAAATAAAGGGCTACAAATGAGGCAGAAGAGTAATATGTACTTTTGTATCTAAAAGAAAGGCAGAAAGAGAAAATACAGTGAGGGATTATTTTATTTTATAAAGTACTGAAAAATGCAGTCAATATCAGTCTTATTACTTTGTTTGGTCCTGTAATTATTCTATTGCACACATCTTGGGTCCGCCTCATCTCCAAAAGGGGAAGTAAAATTAGAATTTTGTCTAAATATAAGAAAATTATACTTGCTTAGATTTCATTTTTGCAGTGGAGTTATAGTACAATACCTGATTTCAGGTAAGCCACTTCAGCTTTCATAATCACTGCTCTCCCTGGTGGATGGGTAAATCATTGCAAGTACTTTACAAACAGAAAGTTAAGGGGTAGATCATGCCAGCCCCCTTGTATATTACATCATTGAGGGGGATCTCATTAAAGTCAAGGTCCCACCCAGGACCTAACAGGGACCAGTCATGGACCAGCCAAGGACCAGCCAAGGCCCCATCATGGAAACAGGGGAAAATTCAAGTGGCTACATCTGTAGATGATGGTGATATACCACAGAGGAAGTTGAAGTTGCTGAATTCTTTCCCACCCTTCTTTCTCCTCCCCCCCTTCCCAGGGCCCTCCACACGTGTCATTTATGGTCTGTTCTCCAAGGTGAGCCAGTACCCTGAGCTGACTAATCACAGCATGAGACTAAATGCCTTCATCTTTGGCTTGCTCAAGTAAGTAGCATTATCTTTTCTTATCATTTTCTCTCGTTTCATTATTTTTTCACTGTGGAAAACAATGGTAAGGGTGTAGCTTAGCACTGACTACATGTGGCCTTATTTTGAACATTAAAAATTACTCTACACTGTCAGAAAAAAGGAAAGCAAGTTGCACTTTTGCTTTTTCACTGGAGCTATACCCTCAAGGGTAAATGTATCTTTTAAGGTACAGAATTGGACTATGAGGAACCCTTTTGTACCATTGGGGGCACATTATTGGTGTTTGTACCTTGGGGATGTTCCTCAAAGCCCATTTCTGCACCTTAAATTACGCTAAAAGGGGTAACGCTTTACATTCAGTGCACCTTCATAATGCAGTCATAGAACATTCATAAGTAGCATGCAAGTACACCTTAACATCCTGACATCCCTTAACAGTTTTATTATGCATTAATAACAAACATTACATGATTATATAATTATCCATCCATCCATCCATTATTGTAACCGCTTAATCCCCACTGGGGTCGTGGGGGGCCCGGGGCCTATCCCGGGAGCAATGGGCGCAGGCGGGAACCAATGCTGGGTGGGCGCCTACACACCGCGGAGCGTATACAATTATAATGTTTGTTACTATTATATAATGTTTGTTATTAATGTCTATTGCAGATAGTAAAGTATGTTAGGATGTTAAGGTATACATTCATGATGTTTATGAATGTTTTATGAATACTTAATGAACACATTATGAAGGTGCACGGAACGTTTTATGAATGCAATATAAAAGCTTTATGAGGGTGCAGTTAATGTAAAGCGTTACCCTTAAAGGTATACTTACCTACAGCTAGGGTACAGTTGGCAGACCCTACACTGGGGTACAGCCCCACTGACAAGCAAAGGTACAAATCAGTACTCTTTCTTTCTGACAGAGTAGATTCAAAACCAAAGAGAAGTATAGAAAAAATAACCATTGATTAGCAAGAGGAGTAATACGGCTGAACTTTTCCTGTTTTTCATTTAATAACAACCCTAACTTATTGCAGATAAATGGTTGTAATTCATTAAATCCTTAGCAGTAGAGTAGTTGTGGTACTAGCAGTAGAGTATTGTGACTACAATAAAAACAGTCATTTCTGTCTAGATCTGTTCCAAGGTCTCTTTAGTGCTAATTATTAATCGTGTTCATTCTTTAACAGCTTACAGTCACTGGAATTTTGGTTCAATCATCTCTTTACTCATGAGGGTAAGTATGTATGAGAAAAGCAGAACAGCCTGCATATTTTGGTTCTCTCTTCTCCCAGCTTGCCAGTGCTGATGGAGCTTCACCTCTCTCTTTTCTCAGACATCATCGCAATGCACTACCACCCCTGGGGCTTCTTACCACTATCTCAAGGCATCTGCCAGCCACTGTTCCAGGAGCTACTTCTGCTTCTGCAGCCACTGTCCCTGCTGCCCTTTGACCTGGACCTTCTGTTTGAGCCCCAACTTTTGCAGAAGGGTCAAGACCATATCCGGCACAAAGAGCAGTTATGTTCTACTGGCCTGGGGCTGGAGCGGTCTGCACGCTCCACCTTCCAGTTAATGAAGGGCTGGGGTAAAGCTGGAGTGGAAACCAAGAGAGAGAAAACAGAGGCCAGAATAGAAGAGCAGGGGGTGGAAAAAGAAGTTATAGAGTTGAACCGGAAGGGTTCATTGCTCAATATTGGTGGCTTTGAGCCAAAAAAAGATGGAACTGAACGACAGAGAGGGATCGGTTTTGAGACCCAAAAAGAAGGAAGGGAGTCAGATATTATAAAGACAGTAAGAGAAGGAGGTTGGAGGTTGGCACAAAATGAGACGGACTATTTAAACAAATGTTGTGGAGACAGGGGAGCAGAAGAAGGGATGGCGGTACAGAAAGTGAAAGGTTTTGAGGTAGAGGCTAGGTCAGAGCTACCTGCAGAAAGCGAGAAGGACAAGAAGATGAATGTGGACAGACAGAGAGACAGGCAAGCAGGCTGGTGGTACCAGCTGATGCAGAGCTCTCAGGTCTATATTGAAAACTCTACAGAAGGGTCAAAATTTGTCAAATGGGAAAAGAGGAAGAAGCGAAGTGGAACTGGGGAGGCAGAGGTGGGACATGAACAGAGCCAGCCCCCTCCTAGAGAGGGCGTGGTGGAAGGGGCCGAGGCCAATAATAGGGATGAACCTGTGAAGGACCTGAGCAGTGAAAGCAGCTGTAGAGTGAATGACATCCACGGTAAAGGGAGGCCTTTCTGGATGGGTAGCATTCCAGAATCAGGGCTGAATGAGCAGAGGAAGACTACAGAGAAAGAGCCCCCACCTCAGGCATGCATGACCGTGGCCCCTGGGGGGGGACAGGAAAGCACGATGTGGTGGAGCAGGCTCTTTGGGTCAGGGGCAAGGAACCCTGCACTGGCAGACAGAGAAGATAAGGGCCTCATCAAATCTCAGAAGAACAGGTAAAAAAATCTCACTTTACTAAGTGCCAACACAACATGTATTCTGACAACACAAACATTAAAATAACCCCCTGCTATGTTTGTACCTCTAAGGCTGCCATCAGGATGGCTCAGTCTGGACAAATCAGTGCTAGACTTTGTGGCTCAGGCAGTGGGAGTGGGAAAGCGTCCAGATGCCGCTGTTCCTTCTCAGGGCCCTGGCCTGACAACAGCGCAGCAATGCAGTAATGCGGTAATGGAGACCAGCAAGCAGCCAGCGTCATGGTACCTTACTGCGTTTTTCATTCAAGTGGTAGATTTTATGTGTTTATCAAAGTTTAATTAATCAGATTTTTATGTATATCTATAAGTACAATATAACTGATGGCTATGTGAAAAATGCAGTGCACTATTATATATATACTATAATATATACTGTGATATGTAATATAAACCAGGTTTCAAAGCTAGATCATCAGTATAACAACGTTTATTAAAACAATAAACGTAGTGTTTGTTCATAGTCAATGCAAAGTAATGTGACAACCCTTTTCTTGAGAATCTCTTGGACATCCTTCAAATTCTTCAAACCAAGTGGTTTCTCTTGAGCAATTTACGCTAATTTTTGGGAGCCATGATGATGATAAGCACGTTGTGCATGAAATGGTGTCATATCGGGTAATGTCATACCGATGATGTATTGCTTCTCCTTCCCCTCTCTCTTCATGTGTTTCCCGGTGACGGGCTCCTCTTTGCTCATGCTTTTTTGTTACTGATGCTCTGTTTCTCAGGAAGGTCCGGGCCTTGTGTCACCACCTTGCCACCGAGCCGGGACACCTGAGCTTCAACAAGGGAGACCTGCTGCAGGTGCTGAGCCGCGCTGACCCCGACTGGCTGCGCTGTGTCCTGGGCGACAGCGTGGGCCTCGTCCCCATTATCTATGTCACCCTGACGGAGGACTCGCAGGAGTCCCGGTAAACTCCTCAGCGTCTCAGCTGAGGAGAGCAGACTTGGGGGCGGGTGATGGACACTAAATACCATGATGTGATTTTAAAAATTACAGTGCTGTCAACTTTATAGACAGGGATGGACATGACTGGTGCACAAGTACGCATTAGTGGCGTAAAACAAGTACACATTTACGCCGCTATGACAAGGAACTACCGTTCATTTTAACCTTTATATTGCAAATGGGGACTGTACCAGTAATGTAAATCCCTGTATATAAATACATTTTCGGTCTGGAGCCGTTGTTGAACTGACTCTAAACCTAAAATCCTAGAGTCACTAGAGAATCTACCGTATTCTGACAGGCTTAAACTTACTCACCTATAAACTTGTCACTTATAAAAGAAGTTGGTGCCACACAAAGACTATCAAAAAGTCTGTCTAGGTCTAGGTCTGTGCTGCTGCAGTGAAGGAATGAGTTAAAACTGAGTCTAAGAAAAGATGGGAAGGATTATAAAACACAGTATTGCCCTGCTGCTTAGTTTGAGGAGTACAGGTTAACCAGACAGGAGATTTCGGAAGCTTCTTGTCATGGTTTGGCATTCATATAGCTGAAGCCAGTTTCTGAAGCAAATTTCTTAAGTGACGCACCACTTCTTCTAACAACAAACCAAGACTAAACCACCAGTTTCTTCAATGCTTGTCTGTAAGACACTTGTATTATTGTCTCTGTGGAATCTCACATTTTCCACGGATCTGCTGATTAAGAATAACAATGAAGACTATGAATAAGAGGCAATTATTAAATATTTATTTTGAAGTATGTGTTAATTAGCAACATGTATCTTATATATAGGAATTTTAGAGTCATCCAAAATGCAACATTTCAACATTCAACACTCTTGTTGAAACATTTGTCTCTCAGATGGGCTTTTTAAGCTGTTTACAGGGTAGTTATTTATTCATTTATTTATTCCAAACAGTTTCATTTGGATTTTTGATAAGAAAAAATCAGAGAACACGAATCACACAGCCCAATTTTAGTTACTGTCTTTGCCCGGAATTCAAGAAACACAATGATTCATAAAACTGCAGTATGTCAAAAGAAAGTTTTACCAAGTCTGTAAAAAAGAAATGGTAAAGACTGGTTTACCATATTTTTTACAGATGCAACTACTTCATTGAAGAAGAACTTTCAAAGTTGTTTTAAATACACATTTTTAGAATTGGTACGGTAATGGATAAATCCAGTGAGAATACGATCTGCTGTAAATTAAAGACACTCTTCATACATGCCTTGGAATGGCAAAAGCTGCATTTTTGGGTATGGAAAGTAGGAATATGTCCAATATTCTTATAATATCCCTACCAGTATTGTGGGAAAACTGTGTGTGTTTAGGGTGGTGTGGATTTTTCCTTGATTTTTCCACACCTTATAATCGTGTCTTTTCTGTGGTATGAAAGTAAGTGTCTTATTATGCCTATAGTGAATAGACAAAAAGACATTTCCTCTGGATAACAATCGTGACATGGTTATATGGGACACTGTGGCCCAGAGTTTGAGTCTAAACTCTGCTGCCTCAGCCTTAATCCTGGCCAGCCAGCCAGGAGGGATCAATCCTGACAAGGAAGAGGCACCAATATCTTGTGCATGTACCTCACTAAGCAGTCAATGTTCTGTTCCCTCTCCCTGTGCTACTTAATTTCAGGGGCTGCCTATCCCTCAGGCAAGGGATGAAAATGCAATAAAAAAAATGACAATAGGGCTTATATTTTTTATTATTTATGGCATCAGTTAACCTGTGTCCTGTTTTCTTCTTAGGGTAATCTGTCATCTTTCTGTTGAAATCTTTGTTTGTGCGAGCTGTGAAATGATGGTTGGATGTTGATCCTTGGGCATGTAAAAGGCAAAGGGCAGGATTTACAGCAGCAGCATGTTTCTGAGCTTATAAACCAGCATTTAACATCTTTGACGATGCATTGTTCATGCCCCAAATCTCCACCTGTGCATGAACTAAACGAGAAAGTAAAATAGTATAGTTTGCGGTGCACAATTTTAGTGGGCTTTTTGTAGATTTGGATTCCTGAACAGGGACATGGGAAGTGGCCTTAATGATGAAATATATCTCTGCTGGCTGTGCCAACAGGTTTTCAGTCATATCTTTGCATGGAGATTCATGGAAGTCCCCATTCAATTAGAGACAATTTATTGCCATTATTTTAGACCAAGGGTGGAATTGAAATGTGTTGGGCCTCCCTGGTGATTCTGGAACTCTCAGTGGTGAACAGGTACAATAATGAGTATTTAGAAGAGGATACACTGATAGCTATCAAGGTTAGCTTTAAGCATTGTAAATAATAATAATAATACTAATTAAAACAGATGCACTGAGTCTAATATACTCAAAAAGTACATTTTTACTTTAGATGGGTAATACTGAGTACATTTTTTATTTTTAACACTTCATTTTCACCTGGCTGTACAATTACATTATTTTTATATCATTTGTTGTAAAAACCAAATAATTTAATATTTTATTAACATAGAATTGTATATACATTTAGTTTATTTAATTGCACTTTTGAGGAAAAAACGTTCTAATGGGAAATACATTAATGATCCACAATTGTTTAAAAAAGCATTGAAAAACAAAGAAAAATACACGATTGCATTACTTATTGTACTGGCTCACAATGCATCTTGTAAGTCCCAACGAGTACCTTAATGGGGACAGGGTAATAAGAGAAGCGGTATGACACCTCTCCAGAGTCCGGGTACCATTTCTGTTTGTTACCTTGAAACATGTATATTGTATATATTTTTGTGGATGTTTTTGGCAGGAAGAATCAAAACTGGACCAATACTGTTGTTTATTACCCAAGCCTGCATACAGCGTTAAGGGGAGTATGTAGAGAGAGTTCCTGTGCATGGCTCTTGAAAAGGAGAGTGTGAACTGGTGCTTCTCAGCAAGTTCCTCATGTTCAGGCTTCAGAATTGTCTAAGGAAGGCCCAGATAATTTTCTGCCATTTTTCTCCAAATCCACTTGCAGTTATGCTTGCTCCTGCTTGTTGTTCAGGCGGTACAGATGTCTTACTATATCCATGCTCTGTAATGCCAATGGCCGTACAGTCATTTTCAACAAGGTGCTTATGTGAACATCTTTTATGGTATAATTTGCAAACATTTATAAAAATACATAAAATTCATTATAAAAATTGCTTGAGTTGTGTGTTGTTTTTCTGCCGACTTGTTGCTTTACAAAAAATGCGATGATAGTTCAACATTGCAATGCTATGAAATGCTGTAAAATACATGCATTGTAATACATGCTGCAACTACAGGAATTGCTAAATGATAAATGTAGGGAATAAGAAAAGAAAAGAAGGTACCTTCACAGAAGAGTAATGTATGCTCTAGTTTGGTGGACAAACAAGGATGGAGACTGCAGCGTGAACCAGTTTGGTCATCAGGCTTCTGCATCATGCATAACTTTGAGTATGAATTCATCAGAGTTTCCGTTAACAAATTTCTCATGTTCTCTATTAAAGGCAGTGGTTATATAAGCACCAAACGAAACAGCTTGTCAATTAACTCATAATAGCTCTTTCAGAACTCTAAACTGGGTTTCCATTTATTTACCTTAAATGAACTTGTACTTAAAACTACTGGTTGTTTTAACGATATATATAGTAAATAAATGAATAAAGTAATGGTTTCTGTTAGAGCAAGTGTCCACTGAGCTGCTAAAACTGCATTAATTTTCCACATCGTCAGTCCAATATCAAACAAGTTTAAGTACTTATGGATCGTGAAACTCATTGACATTTACGTTCTAAGTAACTCCCATGGTTCAAAAGCATGCAGGATAGGTTGATTGAGTCTAAATTGGCCCTGTAATTATGTGTGCGCCCTGCGGTGTGTTGGCGACTGCCCAGGGTTGGTTCCACAGCCAATCACAAACAAAACCAAAAAACAAGGATGTTCCCAGAGAAAAGCAGCAGACAACACCACCAGCGTACTCTCAGTCTATCAGGAGCACTGTCTGCAATTCTGTTTTCTGCTAGACCCATAAATGTTCAGGTCTTTTCCGATTGACTGGCCAACTTCTGTAGTATTCTTTAGAGGTCTGCAGGTGAGTTCTGAACAGTTGAGTTCTGAACAGTTTATCTACCACTAATGCAACAGAGATAAATGACCTAGATAAAATGCGCGAAGCTGCTGTAATGCAGAGCAGGGGTTCAGTAGGTAGCACTGATACCTCACTCTCTAATGTTGGGGTATTGAATCCCACCCCTTCTGCGTTTGTGTAGAGTTTGCACGTTCTCCCTGTTTCCTCCATAAACTCTAATATCCTTCTCAATTTCTGCTGTGACATTCAGATGGTAGAGTCAGAATTTGGTGTAAACAACATGAAAGCATGCATCCATCTTACCTTGTATCAACAACTCAGGTTAGGGGTGGTGGAATAGTGGTGTGGGAAATATTTTCTTGGCAGACATTGGGCTCCTTAGTACCAACTGAGCATTGTTAAAAGCCTGCCTGAGTATTGTTGCTGACCAGCAAATCAAAGTAAATTTATTTTTAAAGTACATTTAAACAGTAGCTGACCAACGTGCTGGACAGATAAGAATCACAGTACAGGCATTTACATAAATACAATAAAATTACAGCTTCAAAAACAGGTAGGTTTTCATTGAAAAACAGTCAACTTTAGGCCAGATCCGATGCTCAAAGGTAAGGCATTCCACATTCCTGGGGCTGCCACTGCAAAACCTTGATTGTCTCTGGTCTTTAGGCTTGCCCTAGGTGTGGCCTGCAGAAGCTGGTTGGCAGATCCGAGAGATCTAGAAGGTGTGTGATAGTATAGCAGATCCGTGGTGCTTGACTGTTTAGGGTTGTAAAAATTAGTAATAAAACTTTAAAATCAATTCTAAACTCCACCGGTAACCAATGATGCTAAAACTGACCTTGCTTGCATGTGCCACTCAAAAGTTGGGTAGCTGCATTGTGTGGGAAATGGATGATTGTGAAACTCCTATTTATAACGAGTTGTATTAGTCTAGTCTCGATGCCATACTGAATACATGGATAACTTTCTTGAGATCTTTTTTGAAAGAAGGGGATTTACTTTGGTCAACAGTCTGAACCGATAGAAACTAGCTTTCAAAACTGAGTTTATCTGTTTCTTCAGCTTTATTAAGTCCTCAAATAACACTCCCAAATTTTTCATAGGAGGTTTAGCATGGCATGATAAGGGCCCAAGCAGACTACCTAGCGAGCTAACGTGTGACAAGGCGAAAAGCACAATTTCAATAGTGTTGTCATTAAGTTTGACAAGTTGTGTGACATCCATTGTTTAATATCATCTAAGTACAGTAGCCAAGTATGTGCTTTGCTGGACTAGCAGCCATATAATCAAGGGGAAGATAAATTTGCATATCAAGATAGACAACCAAATTAATTCGTGTATCAAAGATAGAAAAATACTAGGATGGATCAATATTTGAGTCTTTTTTATTCAAGACATATAATGAAAACAATCAATATACATATAATGGAAATCAATCATTTCAATATTACCATAAATATGATCGTACATTAGCTTGACACTTACAAAAAAATCTCTACAAAATTTAGAACAATATGAATCTGTTGTGAACCAACAACAAAGTATTCCTAGTCTGTAATTTGCAGTTTGTGCATGATGGTAACAAAAAATGGTTTAACAGGTTGATGAGTTAACAGGAGATTCATTAGTCAAAGTCTGTTTCCACTATCTAAGGTCTGTTCCTCTAATTTCACCAATTGTCTACTGATGGATGTGTTATATAGAAGTAAAGCATAGGATGAAGACATGGAAAGCTGTGAGTAAAAGGAACAAAAAGTGAATCTGCTATCTGGACTGTTGAGTCACCGTCAGCTGGAAGAGGGCATGACCTTCAGTGCCTTTTGGGTGAGCCAGGGGCTCTCAGCCTCTTGCAAATTTTGTCCTGTAATGATGAGAATATTACCGATGAGTACTCATCAAACAGGAATGAAATGTACTCCAAAAAGCAGGGTACCACTATAAAGTCGTCTGTGATTTTAAAAGTCTTTTACATTTCCTGACTGAAGCCTATGTTCTTAAAACTTGGCCTGCCGGACTAGACTAGAGTGTGCGCAGTGTTTCCAAAGATTGTTAAAATACCTGTAATTTAACAAATTATAATAATTTGTTCAATTGAGAAAGTTTATGAATAGCTGCAAAGTCTCTAGGAATCCAGTGTACACAACATTCCAAAGGCTGCAAAGAGGGTGTTTGTGTGTGTGTGTGTATGTTTTCAAATAAAAACAGCAATGGAGTTACCTGGAATGTATTGGATTTGCATCTCTCAGTCTCTTTATCGATTTTGGCTGTGACCTTCTTCACCCATTCGTCTGTGGCTGGTGCACAGAGTTTGAAGCCCCTTCTGGTGATAAGGCTGAAACATCAAAGTTGAAAATAACAAAAACATATATTTATGTTCTGCTTTCAGCTTGTTTAATAATGTATCATATTCCTTTTACTGCCATTACCCAAATTGCTATTTGAAGATTTTTTCTACACTTCTTTTTCTATTGTATAAAAGCCAGCTGAGAAGTTAATGTATTTAAAATGTAATTAACTATGATCCAAAGTGTAGTTTTTTAAAAAGGTTATCAGCAAGGATTGTCAAGTCTTCAACCTCTTGAAACAGCTGCTGTTAATTCTGCTGTATGTGTACCTTACAAGCAGTGAGATACATACACCACAGCATCGATCGCACATCCTTTACTTTTGTCCTGGATTTCATAGCCCGTCAAAAAGGAAAAGGCTATTTCCTTCTTGCCAACACTCAAACAGCAGTCAGTGGCTAGCTCAGCCTGGGTCACTGTGAGAAAATAGATGAACAGAGAAAAAGGGAAAATCTTCTTTAGGTGAGAGTGAATGAAGAAGATTACTAGTTCATATCCTAAACAGAATATGATATCCAGTGTAGAATCACAGTAAGCCTGTAGCTTATTCCAGGAAGCACAGGGCACAATACACCCTTCAGGTTAATTGCAGGGAATGCCATTTGGTCAATTCTGAGATGCCAGTTCTCCTAACAGCCTGCTTTTGGTCTCCAGGAATGAAATACCTGGATGGAATCCATACAAACATAGGGAGAACATTCAAATTGTAAACCTTAAGAGCTGGAAGCAGGATTCACACACCCATCACTGAAGGCGTGAGGCTCCAGTGCTACCCATTGAAATGCCATAAACATGTATTCATCTTCCATATTGCTTAGTCAGCACAGGGTCACAAAGAGCCTGGACCTTATTCCACAGAGAACAGTGCATATTTCAAGGGAACATCCTAAGTGGGATCTCAGTTTTTAAAATTAGTTTAGAAATTTTGCAAGTCAACAAACCATGACAAATGGTGACAAACCATGCATTTGTATGGGCCTCAGGGTAAATCTGGCACTAATTCCCCCCCCCCCCCCGGCTCCCCGCTTGGCAAGTTTGACCCTGCACACTGATTAATTTTGTTAATTCTCTGTCATTTGCCCTGTGTCTCTGAAAATAACTTATGTGGCCTCAGCCAGTTGTCCACAAATAATCAGTACACTAGGGGGGGCTAATTGACTTTTTGAGTTAGCACCAGATACAACAAACCCATTCCTGCAAGTAAAATGTCTACAGGCCAGTAACTAAAAACATCTTTACATGGTTTATTTCGTGAAATACATCTGGGAGTGGTTTTTATAGCGTCTGGCCTGTACTATTTATTTTACTATTTAATGTTACGTAAATGTGTTACTTCACGTGGAAATTGCATAACCATTGCATGCCTTCGGGGTGCAAGAAAAGCTTCGCAATGCAGGAGGATGGATTGCTGCAGTAACCTGGAGTGTTACTCCCTCTTGTGGAAATCAGAGACTATTGCAGGGTGGTCCGTTTGACAGAAATTCAAATGTAGCTGTTTGCTTGCCCAAGAGATGCATGACTTGTTAATATACTATTGCCATTAATTTTGCTCAAATTTCAGTATCCTATGCAAAGATAGCAACTGAAGAATTCTTTATTCTTAGGTGTATTTCAGATTTAGACAAAATATTAAAACAATGACTTTTAGGTAAATAAATATGAGCAGTAGTGTTACTGTGCTATTTTGTAACTTGTGCTCTATTACACACACAGACACATATAATTATGTGTATGCCTGTGTATGAGACAGACAGACAGACAGACAGACAGACAGAGACAGAGTTTTTCCTACTGATATAGTAACAAAGTAGGTGTAACTTACCCATGCAGAAGAAGAAAGGGACACAGATCCACAGGAAGATGGTAGGAATGAACCTGGAGGTCATAACTGTGCTCTGGTAAGGCATGGCTCTGCTACTGCTGATTCCTTGGCAGGATAGAACACTATGACTGCTGTTCCTCTGTTGTGCCTCCAGCCCAGCTTGGGTCTCTGTAACTCCATGTGGTCTTTTATAGAGTCCACTTTCAATTTTAGTCACAAAAGCATGCTGGCACAAAGCCCATCACTGTAGTCTGACATTTCCTGTTTGGATGTGTGTGGTTTTACGTAACCTCTGGAATGCCTCCAGGAGTCCAAAGGCATGCAGTTAGGTGAAAGGGTATACTATGGAGTCTCAGACTGTTGGCAGCATGGCACTATTGCCTCACACCTCCCAGGCTGAAGTTTGAAAGTGACTGTGTGCTCTGCATGTTCTCCCTGTGTAGCGTGAATTACCACACGCAATCTAAAGACATGATTAACTGACACCTCTGAATTTATGCGAGTTATCAATTAAAGGAGATTATAGGAGAAACAGGCAGCATCTACAGTAAAAAAGCTGATCGGATCTACGGCTGAAACAGATCTAACCTTATTGTAATAATGTAAGACCTTAATGGATAAGTCACATTCTCATGAGTGGGTTAATGGGGTAAATGCAAGCAGCTATAAGTTATGTTTTTGCAATAGATTTACCATTTCCTGCTTATTCCTGAGTCCCAGAGCCCCAAAGCTAAAAATGACCATAACCTTCAACTTCAGTATTACCCGTAAGTGATGTTTAGTGAAATGTTCCCATTGTGGATTCATAGAAGTTAAGAATGTACATTGAAAAGTGGGAGTGCAGCCTCCAAGGAGGTGCTGATCGTTGTTTCAGCGATTTTACTCTCCCCCAACCCGAAAATTCCCTCTTGCATCAACCATGTTAGGAAATTGTAAAAACATGTGGCAGGGACTTTCCGTCTTATTTATTTATTAATTTATTTGTTGCAAGCCTGTTATCGTAGTACTCCTGACAAGAGCACATCACTCGCTGGGTGGGGGGGCACTGCCGGTAAAGTATGTAGTTCTGTAGTTAATAATATGCTGCAGTTAAACTTGTATTTTATCATTTCTACAGCACTTATACTGTAAAAGCTAATGAGTCACTGACTGAAGATGAGAGTGCACTTATATTTAATCATTAAAGGCATATTTAACACTTCAGGAAGTCCAGTATAGCACACTCTCTGCTAGTAATCAACAGCTGCACTGTGGAATCAACGAAAGGCACCAAGTTCTTTGGGGTGCACATGCTGTAGCAAATGACCTCACCTGGGCCAACAACATCACCTCCCAAATCAACAAGGTACAGCAATGCCTACACTCCCTCCGCCGACGGAAAAGAGCATTCCTCCCTCAAAATGTGCTTGCAGCTTTCTACAGAGGAACCATAGAGAGCACCCTAACCAGCTGCATCGCTTTTGCAAAGCTTCAGACCACAAGTTCCTCCAGCAAATAATAGTGTGGACATCAGAAAAGATCATAGGATCCTCTCTACAATCATCAAGGACATCTACAACGAACTCTGCAGAAACAGAGCCCACTACATGAAACACGACGCTCGCATCCATCCAGCAGCCCGTTCATCCCATTTCATCTGGACATAAGGTTGTGAAGAATTTGTATTTGGTCCACCAGGCTCTGCAACAGGTTTCCCCCAGACTATCAGACTCCTCAACTCTCATCTACCTCATAAACGCTAATGGAAAAGGTCTCCACTTGCATATTAGCACTCTGAACTTATTTTGACTTTCTACTCTCTATACACACTGTGGAGTACGACTGTTTACTTGTTTTATTGAAGTCATTGTTGCATATTCTTCTGGATTGTTTTTTTATGAAATACTTGTTCAGTATTTAATGTTCTTTGGTCTAGAAGTCCAACGTGCTGTCGAAACGCAACTTTGTTGAATGTGAGTGCAATGACAATAATGTGACTTGACTAGTACATGAATATATATATTTTTACAATTAATAAGATGGAAATAATGGAAATTGAATCAATTCTATGAAGAGCATCTTCATGTAGATTTGTGAATTGAGCAAGTAATTTGCAAGGAAATATTGTGGTATTGTTAAATTTCAATTTTATATACTATATGCATTGTATTATATATATATCAATTACACACACAAACATGGAAGCATGAAAATTTTCCAGTTTGCTTTTATTGATTTACATGTATACTAATAGCTGGATTACAGTGCTTTCAAATATAGATTTTGATACATTTTCGTATAGGCATCTGAATATAATGCTATAATATTTTGAAGATAACATACATTGACATAATTAAAAATGTACAAAATGATTTTTTGTAGACAATTCCAAATACCATTCTTTATTACTGGTAAAAGTGTTTCAGCAACAAACTTGACTATCACTGGATGTTAATTTTATTCCATTACTTTTTTCCATAGACTTTTTCTAATGTTGACACGTTTCAACCTTGTCCAAATCAAGGTCCTTGAATTATCTGTCATAATCTGCAGGGTGGAGTTGGTCAGATAGTTGTTAGATAGCTCCTTTTATTCTGTAAAACAGAAAGTGAAGGCCACTGATAAAATTGCCTGGATAGGGGACAGTACACAAACTACTGGGATGAGTTAGACATGGCCTATAGACTGAGGTGAATCTTACCACAGCTCATTTTCTTTGCTGTTTTCGGTCCAGTAGATCCATGAGTCTGGCTGCCCAGTTATAATCTTCTGGAACTGGTGCACAAAGTTTCTTATTTTTTTTTGTGATGAATCTGAAGACGACAACGAGAATACTTTAATCATCAACTTGTGAAATCACATGTGAAATTCCCATCCAAGATGTGCCCCCAGCCCCCCATTGCCTGGATTAGGCTCCAGGGCCCCCACAACCCTGACTAGGATAAGCGGTTAGAGGGTGGATGGATGGATAGATGGATGGATGGACTTGCATTTTATTTGTGGTCTTCTAGAATTTTTCTCTATTTCACCATTTTAGTACTTAGTTGAGGAATGGAGTAACGCTTTTTTAAGCAGTTCAACCAACAAGCTAACCAGTGGCCGCTTTCCCGCCTACTGATCTCTCCTGTCTCCCTGTCTCAAACTTGGACCAATCTGCATGACTTGCTTCTTTTAATGCATCACACTTGATCAGCGCTTGGTCTCCTACTTATACAGAAAAAAACCCAAAACTAACCAAAAAAAAGACAAAACCAAACAAACTCCATTCTAGTTTGGGGGTAGCAGGTCATGTTAGGTATGCTTTGCCTGTGGCAGGGTTGTCATGGGTGGGACGCTGTCCTGGGGGCGTCCATGCCTCTCCCTCTAGCCCGCCCATGGTGCACGGCAGGTCCGGCCTGCCTTGGCTTACCTCACCATAACCTCCCCCCATTCAGTCACCCTTTTTGCTGCCACCTCTCCTCTCTTCCATCTGTACCACCTAATGAATTGCTTTTATCTTCCCCAACGCAGACACACACATGCTCATGCACAACACATACCCACCATCAACGGGGCAGTATTGCATGTAACCCAAACAGTTCACACACTCACTGGATGATATCACATAATGGTTATGTCATTGTGTGATTATTATTATTATTATTATTAGCTTGCTTTTTTGAGTTGATTTTATTATTATTTTTCTGCTTTCTTTCTTCTGTTCTATTTTTCCTCTCCACCTTGTTGTATGTCTTTGACTCTTTAATAATAATTAAAAAAACTTAACCGGAAATTGAGTACAGTTATGAGGATAGATAGCTAATAATGACTGAATTAATATCTGACAAATACTTACTGAATTGCAGGTATTTGGCAGCCACCGTTCACCGTCTGCTTGACGTATGACTTCACTGTTCTGGCAGGAATCATCTTGCTGCTGGTGCTTAAACAGCAGTCCAGTGCTTCGCTGGTGAACGCTTCAAAACACATCGCGGTTTGAGTGGTTCTTATATAAAAAATGGTCAAATGCAGACCTGACATCTTTACCAATAGTAAATGTACTGTAATTAAATATTTTGTAATAATTATAATCAATTTATGTGACAGATCAACCTTTTATCATAAGCAATGCATATTTGTTTTTTATTTTATGTTTTGAAAATAATTAATATCTATAGACTATATGCATATACAGTCTGAATTCTGTTGTAAAGTTTAATTTATTGGACAAAATGTTTTACTATAGTAAAATCTGTGTTAAACATGCATAATTATTTAAAATTTTAGATCTGACGCCATATATAAATCCTCATACGGTGCCGGTTTACACCAATCCCCAGTACAGTATTTCTTAAACCAGTCCTTGGAGACCCCTAGCTAGCCCCTTTTTCGGAGCAAAAATGTAGACTGTCTGGCTGGGAGCTGGGAGGGAGCAAAAGCATGGATCCTCCAGGCATCCCTAAGGATCAGGTTGAGAAACACTGTCCCAGGATACATAAATAAATGCCAACAGTTCTTTAGCATACCAAACCCAAAGGTATATCTCTTACTTTGGAAACCTAAACTTTTTAACACAGGAAGGTTGACACCTTGCATTTCTGTGTAATTGTAATATAAGCATGAGCACTATAGCAGGTGCCATCTAAGGCTCCCTTTCTGCAACTTACCTTCTGCATAGATAAAGGCAACCAAAGCCAACAGAAGAAGAGCTGTAGATTTGACTGCCATGTCGTTTCTCTGCTCTGCTTTGGATTTCCTTCCAAGTGAGAAGCTGATCCTCAAACCTGCTGAGTTCTGGGGCCAAGTCAGGTATATATATTTTCAGGTATCACTCCTTTCACTTTCATTCTGAATCACTTTATACGTAGGTAAGCTGGTAAAACCGACACATCAATAATTAATGATATGTTAATGAAAAAAATGCAGGTTTACTATTATCGTTTTCTCAATATGTGTCAGTATAGAAATGAAATTATATTTAAGCCTTTAATTTTATGATTTTCAGCTGCCATTGTGAAAATACTACTGTACAACCATCTATAAAGTTTACACACTATGACACACTATTGGCTTTTTTTTACTAACATTTCCCTCCTGTTTCTTAGCTGTCACTTTCATGTAAAGTAATTTATCAAATACTAGCTTATTTATAAAGACACTATACCTGGGTTATCCAAATTAAAGCCTTAACCAGGAAATAACTACTAGGTTGATTACTGGTCTTAATAAATGCACGCATCCATAAATAATAGCACATCTGCTTTCCCTATTTACCTTGTCTGATGAATTCTAGCATTACGAGCATTTACATTACAGTTATTTATGCAGCCTATGTGTTGTCTAATGTGAGATACTGGTGATGCAGATAGAAAATGCACATCACAAGCTTATAACTGTCAAGAAGTCAATTAAGCTTAAGTGCGGCTAGGCTGAACTTCCAATAAATGCCCAGTAACAAGTGAAAGTCAGCAATAGAGCAAGAGCAACACAATAAATTATAGAACAGATCCTAACAGAAGACCTATTCAAATCAAAACAACATGAAAAATAGGTTCAACTAGACGAGGACAAATTATAAGAGTACAAAAAGCTCTCTGTTCTCTAACTGCCCACTTGTGTGGTCCTAGTGCCCTTTCACCTCTGAGTAGCTTTTAATTAAGTTCTCCTTTGAATCAAACTTTGTGTTCACACTATGTTGTCAATATAATAACGAAAAAGAGTTGCTTTATGACCACACAATACAAGAAAATAGTAGATCACTTGTTTTTGTAATACATCCTTTTTTCCCTTTTGCTACAGTATGGGAAACAGCTGCTACTGTATTTTGCAAGCCTTAAAAACTATCGTCAGATCTGAAACAGGTCCAGGTTTGCCCTGAATGGATTAACTCACTTGTCACATTGCCTGCTGATTGGAGAATCCTGGCAGGACATTCCAGCTGTTTATTTAATATCACAGGGGGCCCGGAGCATAGGCCACATATACATGCAACACTCACCCACACTTTCAGATATAATGAACAATTTAAAGATGCCACTAAGCCTAACTGCCTAAATGTCTTTAGACCACCAGAGGAAGTATAATCAGCAAGAAAGTAATGTTTAAAAGCTAAGCAATTAGTTATTGATGAGTTCGTACACATCATATGAATGTCTGCCCTCAAGTTACATGTGTGGAAGTGGCAGATTTTATTTCTGTGGTTTATTGACATAATTCAGATTCTGTGGCAAGTGACTTTAACGTGGTTTTTCTATGGGATTCTCTCACCATCTATCCCACAGAGAGTAACAAGCATGTACACATGGCTAGAGTAAAGACAGGTCACCTGATGCAAAGTTGAATAAACAGGGCTAACCGAAGACACGACTAGGCCCCTGAATGCTACGGAATTTATCCTTCTCGGGGCATTAAGATATTTGAATTGTCATCACTTGCCAGGGAGAGATAAAATTTACCTGGGGGGGATGGGTTTTGGCCCTTGGAATTTTTGCCTTTTCTGTCCCTTTATGAGTAGCTTTGCATATAAAAGTCTCTCGCCTGAAATCATGCCATTTAGATAGTCACTGATGACAACATAGATAGTTAAGTTGCATAGAATCCAATGGATTACATTATAATAACAGCCCTGGCTTAATGAACAAAGGGAGATGAACTACAGGAAATCAAAATTACTGTGGAAATCAAAAAAGAGCATTTTCAGTCTAAATGGTCTTTCATATGCCATATGACAATTTTCCCATGGGGATCAATTATTATTATTATTATTATTATTATTATTATTATTATTATTGTTAAAGGCTTAAATGCCCTGTCTTGTTGGGCTTCTGCTGGGGGCCTTTATGAGACTGCTGTTTACTGGAAAATTTATTCAGAACTAGATTAAACAAGTTGGGTGGCAAGACACTGATCTATAATCACTAAAAAGATCATGAGAGCACTGAGCAATGATGGCTGTGGGCTTGAACTCAGTGCTTGGAATTTCCCTTTTTTGTCACACAAAATAACTTTTGTAGCATTTCACTATTCATAAATTGCACATTTCAGAGGTTAACTGCTGAAGTCCTGTGAGGACCCTGACCTAGAGCAGCAGAAAAGTGGGGTCTCAAAAAGCTGGGAAGTAGCCATAGAAGAGGTCTGGAAAGTCCCTGAGGGAACGGGTTCTGGGAAGTCGCTGATATGCTGGAAACAGATTTTATTTTTCCCAGAATATATATAGTAAATGTTCCAACTTCACAAGCAGTATATACTCAAAGTAGGAATTATTGCAATAAAAAAATCCCTTTATGATCACTGTATAAATGACAGCTAACTTTATGTGCGTGTCTTTTTCCATACATTATAAGCAGTAACATCACGCCCAATTCAGTAAATACTGAAAGTCGTGTGTGTGTGTGTGTGTGTGTGTGTGTGTGCGTATCATTTACAGCATGGTAATCCAGAATTGATATACTGTATATATTCTGGATTAACATGCTGTAAATGATACAATTTTATTATGTCCCAAAAGAAACATGCAGCCAGGGTCAAGTGGGACTTTCCACTCTCCTCAGGGACCTTGGATGCAAACTGATAAGACATGTTTGATCGTGTCTAAGAGGTGACAAGATGTTTACAGAAAACATTTTTCATTTGTTTGTTTGAACTGGTTGTTTTATACACATTATATTTCTAACCTAGTCATAACCTGGTTATATCCAATATCTCTATTATTTATAGAGTATGCAAATGCAATTTGGCGTTATATTTTCTGCAGTTTATGTAAGACTGGGAAGGCAGTTTAACATGGCAATTGACATCATCTATCTAAAGTATTAAAGTATATAATCAGAAGAATCTTACATTTTCATCTAAAGTCTAAAATAAATAAAACAGAAAATATACATCATTTAAGGATATGTTTGCATATTTTTTTGGCTTGGGATAACCAATAGGGGCAAAAATTATTTCAAAACCTGTTTATTTCATTGACTAACAAGGCAATTATATTCTTGATTTGGGGAATTTCCCATGGAATATAAAGCAGCTGTGTACACGCATGCACAATTTGCTGGAAGATCTTGACGTATCTACATCCAAGAAATGATAAAAGCTATATATCCTTATCTCTGCTTACAGTAAGTTCTCTTTCCTTGCCTAAACAGGCCCAGCTGAAATGAAAAAAGTGCAAGCGTGCAGCGTGTAAATTGGGAATTCCCCATCGAAAGTTATGGTCACAGTGCTGTCACTCAAGATTTCTTTCTGTAAACTAAGCAAGAACAATGTTAAGCATATCAAATTTTCAAGCAACTTTCCATACCTTATACAAAACGTAATGCTGCTTTAACTATAACTGTTATATGCATTGATCTAGGTATTCTAGGGTGCCCTGTAATGATCCTATAAACCAGAATTTAACTATCAGAAATTACACAATAATTCCTAGTGTCCAAATCTCTCCAAACAACCCTCCAAATTACACAAAAAGGTTTACAGACATTATATTCATTCCACATAGATATGTAATATGTGTAATGAATTTTTCACAAGGAAAAATATACTTCTCAATATTTCAAACCAAATATTTCAAATTCATACCCCTGTAATACACATAACAACAATTATAAGCATTCAGGTCATGCTGTTAGTCAGAAAGCAAATCACATGAGAGTCAGACTAAGACAAGACTGACACCTTGTTCATTTTAAAGTGAATGGAACACTGTCCTCCTCATCACAAATACAGGCACATGCATGGACAAACATACTACATTCCTCATCTACTGGAAAGCTCCCACATCAGTTTCGTTTCCTGTGTGCAGAAACTGATATTTGAGCACTCCCCCAGCTCGTGGGTAATCTCGCGGTTTAGAGGCAGCTTTCAAAGAGCTGTGCCCTAGCTCAGTGGGGTGACTCTGATGTGTTCCGTCTGAGACCTCATTAACAATTTTAGCATTTGCCATCCTAAGCATACACAAGGGACTAATGGCGCGACACCAGCAATGAATGTCTTGATTAAGCTCCACTGAGAAAGGATGGTGCATCCTACCGTGGTGACTGACAGCATGTTACCAAAGCTCTTCCCTCTCAATACTACGGGATGTAACTGACACGCTCTTCTGAAATTGTGCTTAATGTGCTTCCCATCTGCGTGACTCATAGCACTTTAAAACACCCCCCTTTTGACAAGAAGTATGAACCAATATCCAAAAAAATGCTTCCCACTGAAAATCCTGAAAATGATGCCTGTGAATGTAATCAACGTAATATTCTCTATGTGAATGTATTGAGGGGCAGGCGGAGCCACTTTTTATATCATTAGCATCTTGAAAACAGTAAAAAGTAATGTGTCGTCAAGATGTCACATATGCAAAAACAGTATAGAAATACATATAGGTCACCTTCACATTCTCTCAACTCTGGTTTCATTAATTTCAGAAAAAAACACACGGGTAAAATATCGCATCTCTTCGTATCTGGTCCTAATCTATGCACTATGACATTTGAATATCTGAATTTACAGGTTACCTTCAGAACTGCACAATTGCAATGCGAAAGCCTGCGGCTGTTTCTCATAGCCACGGGCCGGGGGGCAATGCCAGTCCTCCCTTTCCCCAAGGATGTATCCCATGCTCAAGGCTGCTCGAGGTTTTTTTTTCCTAGATCACCTGAAATAGCCTTTTTAGTTATGTTCATTTGCTTTTCTCTTGCCTATTTCCATGCCCTGTCCCTGTATTATCAAAACAGGAAGTATCTGTACTCTGTACTATAAGCTCAGAGTCTCTCATGCCCCCACTTCTATCATCTCATTTGAAATACTCAGTAATAAGCATTTTTTATTTGCTTCCCAGGGTGGAGAACATCAGGTACAGTGTTTTGGTGTGTTTCGTTTCCTTGCATTTAAGGTTATGAGTTTCGGAAGCATGTTTGAAAGATAAAAATGCCCTGGGGGTGAAATAGTAAAGATTTGCCAAGAGTTCATTCAGCTGTTGTCCCTCTCAAGTAAACTAATCATCCAGGCACTGATGGAATTGTAATCTTTCTGATAAGGTATACTTTATTGAACCAAATTTTTTTTCTTCACAGCAGCATGATCCCCAGACACAAGCAAATAGTGCAAAACAAAGGCAAGCTAAGTACACATATACTCCATGTGACGACTAGTGGGAATAGAGGAGGCAGACCTCGGAATGCGGAGAACAATCCCTCAACAACCCCTCATTTCCATTATTCCCTTTACTATGGCAACAATACTTTGCACTGCCTGTAGCGTGCACTGGGGTTAAGTAGCGGGGCGATCGGCGGTTGGCCCTGCCCGCGTGGGTGTGAGAGTACCCCCCCCGACGGCCGCCTCCTGGAGGCCGAGGAGGGCGACGCTGGCGACCGCGCGGCCGTGGAGCGGGCTTAGCGGGATGCGAGGCATGGAAGTCCGCCACTAGGCAGGGATCCAGAACATCCGCCGTCGCGACCCAGGAGCGCTCCTCCGGACCGAATCCTTTCCAGTCCATTAGGTATTGAAGTCGGCCGGCTCGGTGGTGGGAGTCCAGGAGAGCTCGGACCCTGTGAACAAAACGTCCAGAGGAGGGGTCAATGTCCCTGACGGCGGATGGGAAGGGCTGTATTTTTAAGTTTGAAATCGGCTGGTAGGACGAGGGACCTACTTGTCGGATGATTCTATATGGTCTGATGAAGCGGGCGGACAGCTTGCGACAGGAGGGCAGCTTGAGGTTTCGAGTTGAGAGCCAGACTCTCTGCCCCACCCGATAGGACGGAGTGACCCGCCGGCGGCGGTCCACGTGTACCTTGAGCACAGAGGAGCGAGCGGTGAGGGCTTGCTGGGTCGGGCGCCACACCCCCTGGGCGGTCTGGAACCACTCCTCCACCCGGGGCACGTCACCAGGCTGAGAATCCCACAGGAAGAGGTCCGGGTGGTAGCCTAACAAGCACTGGAATGGAGACAGGTTAGTGACGGGGCTTACCCGGGCGTTTAGGGCATACTCCGCCCACATGAGGTGGGATGCCCATTCAGTGGGTTGGTCCTGACACAACAACCTAAGGGCCTTGGACACTTCTTGATTGGTTCTCTCGGCCAATCCATTTGACTGAGGATGATAAGCAGAAGACAGGCTGACAGACACATTCAGTTTAGTACAGAAAGCACTAAAAACCTTAGAAGGGAACTGGGGACCTCGATCGGACACTATGCTTGACCCCGCCCGCGTGGGCGTGACACTCCATATGTACATGGTAATTAATCATTTTCTCTTTATTCTTGATATTCAGGTAGTTAAATTAATGGGGTTGGTCTTGCTGTAATGGTTCTGGGGTGCGTTTCCCGATAACGATGACTCTTGGCGTCTTACGAAGACATATATCAGAAATATGGAGACACAAGCAAAAACATGCATTAATTGACACAATAAATGTAACTAAATAAACTAACTAATAAATGTAATTATTTGCTCCCTGCATCTCTGTTTTTCTGCACTTCTGTATAACATCCAAATTAGCGCTGGTACTTGTGCTCAATCAGTCAGTCAGCAAGCTATCACTGTATGCGCTTCCCCAGTAGTTTGTGGTCGAACGAAAAGTACCTAGTCTGGGGTAGGTACTGAAAAAGGGTTCTGAGGAACTACAATCGGGCCGAGTTAGGAAAAGGTTCTGGTTCCAGAAAAATAGTTCTGGCGGTGTGAAAAATGCCGAATAATAACCCTGCTCCTCAGGAGTCCCTTGTTAGTACCGTTCCCTCCTCAGTCTTTTTGCCCCGCCACACTGGTGGAAGATGCAGGTATAGGCAGAGAGTCCAGTTCTGTCCCCTTTTTGAAGTGTTCCTCAGGTTTCCTTCTCCTTTTCTCACTCACAGAATAAAAGAACAAGTGTCTGACTGAGAAGACGGCCAGCATGGGGTAATGTTCGTCTGTGCTAACAAAAGAGGTCTCCGGGCAACCGAGGTGAACCCACAGGAGAATTGGCCGCAGCTTAAATCTGATCACCCAATCATGCCTTTATGGACCTTGCTTTGTGCACTGGGGCACAGTCATGCTGGAACAGAAAACAGGCCTTCCCCAAACTGTTTCCACAAAAGGCGAAGCATAGAATTGTCCAAAATGTCCTGGTATGCTGAAGCATTACGCGTTCCGTTCACTGGAACTAAGGGGCCTAACCCAGCCTCTAAAAAACAACCCCATACCATTATCTCTCCTCCACCAAACTTTACAGTTGCCACAATGCAGTCAGGCAGGTAACATTCTCCTGGCATCTGTCAAACCCAGACTCGTCCATCAAACGGCCAGACAAAGAAACGACTCCACAGAACACGTTTCTACTCCAGAGTCCAGTTACAGGGCGCTTTACACCATTCCATCTGATGCTTGGCATTGCATACGGTGATGTGAGGCTTGCATGCCGCTGCTTGACACTAGAAAGGTATACAGTTGACAAAATGTAAATATAACAAAATAAAAATGTATTTGAAGCAGCAAATAAAATGCATTGCTAAGAGAATTAAATTGTCTGGACTGCAAAAATATTTTATTCAGTGTTCAAGCCATGCATGAGGCATTGCAAGTTAAACTGTCTTGCTAGGGAACATCAGTGAAAGGGAATATCACTTTCAGGCATATTGACATAAATTGGACTACTGGGGTCTGTTTCAGAAAGCAGGATTTCTTGCTTAGCTGGATAACTTCTCGGATTTAAGGTAGTTTGGGCTGAATGTAAGTGAACAAAGATAAAGGCCATTTAAACTGGAGTACCTTAAATCCAGCAAGTTATCCGACTCAACAAGAAATCCTACTTTCTGAAACCTTTTTTCCACAACAATAAACATGGAGTGGATGTGGCCACGACTCTCTGTGTTTATCTGAGGCCACATATTAATGTGTAAACATGTTCATACAGTTGCAATCATGTTCTAAACAATACATAAAGAAGGCAACCTTACACACCCTTTTCAGCAGTAGTAGAAAAAATGACTTTTGGCCTACATGCCAGCACTGCCATCAGTCTATTTTCCATTTATCTGTACAGTTTGATTAATTAAACATGCAGTTCCGTTGGTTCAATATCCGTGCATTACAGAAATGAGAACAACTTAAACTGATGGAAACGATAAGACGTCCTGCAGCCTGCAGTACCAGCCATTATAGGTACCTTTGTGTTACTATTAAAACCCATTGCTTTGTTTAATTAAACTGAGAGTAGATAAAATCAAATTAAGTGTTTAAAGACAAGAGGCAATGTGCTGTCAAAATTGCTTAAAAGCTTTTAATTTAGAAAGGTTATAATTTACGTTTGTGTACACCACTGTGTACAGTCCAGTGTAACTTAAAACAATGATACTAAGAGTCTTAAGATACAAGAAAAAAAGTAGTAATAAGTGTCTCACAGAAAGCAGTACTCTATAATACAGTGATACGGATGATAATAATAATAATGCTATTATGTCAGGCTTCCTACTTCTTGCTACATCACAACTCCATTCATCTGTCTTCTACAGGTATAACCACTTAGCTCATAGACAGTCACGGTGCCCATCTCCTTGCATTTAGCCTAATTCATTTTCCATTTTAGTTTCCCTCAATGGCCTCTTACATGCTTACACTGAGAGCATGGAATTTTACCTCTATATTCTGAATTAATAGCTGTAAATAATGAATTATTGATGGTGGCTTCAATGACAAAGAAAGCAAATTACAGAAGCACAAGTATATATAATGATCCAAAGCGCTTGATAAAGACCAATCGGCTGTTTTCTAGCAGTGACTTAGTTGAAGAGTGGCCTCTGCTTTAAAGTTTGTTTCTCTAAAGTACAGTGTATATATAAATGCACTGTGTCTTACCTCACTTATGACCTCTCGAAAACGCAGATATTTCTCATCCAATATCACTGTGGTGTGTGTTGAAATGCATACCATTATTTTGGCCCACTTGAATAAGATGAGGATGATGCATTATTCAGATATGAAAATATATGCACACATTACTTCAAGGCATTACCACTGCAATGTTCATAAAGACTAACCTCTAATGTTAGGTCTCCAGAGATCCTAAAAAAAATAGGGTAAAGACCACAACACTGCATTTATATATTAATATATTTTCCTGTACACCACTGGACTGTAAAGAGACTTCTTTTACATTAATATATAATATATAATATTCTGATGGATAGACAGACAGACTGATTTTTTTTGTGCATAACCATTTTTTAACCATCATTAGATGTATACTGTAAGTCACTTCTTGAATCCATTTGAAGCCTAATGATTTATATCGCAAATGAGCTCAAAGTGGTATTTCTCAGCCTTGTGTTTATAGCCATCTGAAGTGAATTCTTACACAGTGTGATAATTGCTATGGAAACTGACTTAAGTCCTACAGTGTGTTAGATGTATTTTTGGTCTTTTAAGTAAGCTTACACAGAATGATGCAGAGTAAGAGAGCAAACTGGAAGAGACAGAATGTGACAGCCATTAAAGGAAAGAGACATTTATAATTTGTAATGCTATCCTCACAAATGAAACACATTTAACCAAAACTGCAAGAATCATTCCAAAAATCCCCTGACCACCCAGGCTGTTCTAATACAACATTCTAATATAAATATTTGTTTTTCCTGCTCCAATAAAGTACAAAAACTTGAACGATAAATACAACATAAAAAACTTTTATGGAGCTGCTTGCACAGACAAAAGAAATTAATACTTTTTTTTTAGCTTATAAGAAATATTGCTTGACCTGAGTTAAAACATAACAGCTTAGCATGAATATGTCATGCATATTTCAGGTGCAAGGCATTTTCCACCTCTCCGTCAATCCGCAGTCTTTGCTACATTTGCTACCTTACACAAGGGTTTTTTTTTCAACCCCTGGCTCCAGGGACTGGCTGTGACCCTGTTTCTTCAGTGGTATGTTGTTTTGTATGAAAGTGAAATAAATAAATCTAATGCTCTCTAATGGGTAAAAAATGTCTGCTTTCATCATCACGACACTGCAAATACTCTTTATACACAGAGCATGTCAATGGCAAGTGTCTTAAAAGTATTTTGCTTCTCATGGTTAGACCCACAGGCAAATATTCTACCTACTGGGGATAAACAGCCACCAGTTATATTTACAGTAGTGGAAAATAACAAAATATAGTAATAAATGCTATTTTTCACCAGCATGATCAGCAATTAACATTTTATATTTTCTTTTGCATGGTAATAATTTACCTACTGTAGTCTTTCTTTCTCTTTAAGTATCGTCCCACAAGTAAGACCTCGGCAACAGTATTTTATTTTGTTTAATTAGTTCTCAAACTTCAAAACTGGTGGCTCAGTACAACTTCCTCTCGGAGGAATTTCCTATAAGTGTAAATCACCTCAATCTCAGACCATCCAACCATTAGCATAAGCATGATAAAATATTTAACCATGAAAATGGCAGGCTGGACATTTGCCATGAGGTAAAGTCTTCCAGTAAACACTATTTATATTTAGAGCTGACATCTGATTGATTCTCCCGTGGTTTGAGCCTAAAAGAAGGGAGAATCTCACATCCTGGCTAATACACTTAGCATCAATTATTTCTACAGTTCCTGCTCTCCTGCCAAACATCACTGCCTTCCATACACACACATTTTCAAAGGAATAATCCAGGTTTAAGTGCCATCAAAAATGCATTCAAAACTTTTTTTATATTTTACTTTGTAATATGTGGAAGACAGAAAAAAGAGACAAATGGATTTTGAAGGAGAAGAACAAATTCATTGCAATCTAATTACTGAGTGGTCTCTGAAATGTTCTTGGCGCCAGCATCTCACAAAATTACATTGGAATGTATGTGTAATTGCCGACATAATACACCTCTGTGTCTACATTTTAAAATGGAAGGTAACGTAGAGTCACGTTGCTCTCTCTCTCGAGCTTGAGCACACTCAACGCAACACTCGTAGTTTCACCCTGGGGATTTTCAGAGTGGATGTAATATAAAAATATGTTGTACATTACATTTTCACCACTGAAAATGAGAGAAGTAGGTGCAGATGACCTAATTTTACACTGGAGTACCAAAGCCATTTATGTATCAACTTAGGCAAAAAAAAAATGCATAACAGCTTTAACAAGAATAGCTGAAAGAGCCGGATATTGACAAAGAAAGGAAAATAGAAAATTCCTTTTTGTTCTTCACATAAACTGGTTAGTAATAAACTTAGTTCACGGAAATTAAATTCTCCCAAAAATATCTTCCTTGCCCACTCAATTTTATATTTTATTTTTTTTATATTCATTCAATTTTATTCATGTTTCTGAAAATTGTTTTGATTTGGAAAAATCTGTGTATGACTTCACAAACCAAAGAAACATAACTTGCTCACATTTCATTTGCAGTGTACACTCACCTAAAGGATTATTAGGAACACCATACTAATACGGTGTTTGACCCCCTTTCGCCTTCAGAACTGCCT
>JAODLD010000046.1:25313406-25332174 GCA_026781065.1 Mormyrops boulengeri
TGTATCATTCACCATCAGCATGCACAGTTCTCTGCTGTATCATTCACCATCAGCATGCACAGTCATCTACTGTATCACTGACTGTTAGCATGGACAGTCCCAGGGTTGCCAATAGAGACTGTGCCCCCAAATCAGACCAATCCAATTGCGTTGTAATTTTTTAGAGCCCCTGTCACTCAGAGGCCCTTGGAATAACCCTGAGTTTCAGCACCCCTGTACAGTCATCTGCTGAATGTCCAGTAAGAAAATGGCACTGACAAGGGAATATGCTATAACACAATAAATGAAAATTCATTGGTAATGCACTGTCCAATTCAATCACCCAGTGGAAACTCACCAGGCCCTCCTGCCCACCCCCAGCAGCAGTGTGTGCAAACCCCACCTCCACAAAATAGCTGTTACCATGTGCTGCATTGCCGCAAACACTAGAAAGCCGAAAAAACACAACGCAGTAAGAAGTTGAACACAAGCAATTGAACAGCATCAACAGTTCACCTCCCAGAATACTTCTTACCACCAGAACACTATAGCCCTATAGCGATTGGGTCGCTACAATATCGATAGACTCATGCTTATAGCATACTATAATTCCAGATTTACTTGTGCACTGTTAACCGAAACATGTTTAGGTGATGTTCATATTCATCAATAGCATCTTCAGTAAACACAGAATAATACTTTTATGGTCAAAAATATAAAGAAATGTACTAAAGTGATGTTCTTAAAGTGTAATGCTTAAAAACACTAACAGACAATATGACAAAGAATTATGCCTGAGGTTAAATTTTTTACACACACAAGGAGGTTCGTGTGAAAACTGCAGACCTCCCCCGGTCCGAATACTGCCTATTTGGTTATGCGTATTTATTCATTCGGGCACATTTTGCGTAAAACAGAACCATCACAAAATAAAATGCAGCATTAAAACACTTTACACAGCAACATAATATGCTGCAATTAGATTAAGTACTTTAAATATCGATCACATGTACTTTCAACACCATAAATATGTAAAATGTGAAATTATGCTCTGGAGAGCTGAATTGTTATTGGTGTGTGCCGGGAGCAACGTCACTTTTTTCTGGCGTAGTCCAGATCCAGTGAAGAACACTCGTGGTCTACATTGACTACAACTTGCTGAAGACCTCTGAGCTCCCCGATTAATTTGCAAGGCTGTTAGCATCGATCACAGGCGTACTTCTAAATATATATGTACATTCCCGTCATTTCTATACGTGCATATATTTTGTGTCTTTTTTATGCTTGCTGAGCGATTTATTGAAAGACATCGTAGCCTGGGTGCAGTATCAGCACGGGAGCTGTCCATACAGCGCGTGTATCTAAGGCATACCTCAACCCAGCGAAACGACGGCATCATTACTTAAATTTTCATTGCCGTTTTTAATTTATTCTATTTTGATATACCTATATTTTTGGGCTGCCACGGAAAAACATATGTTTATACTTACAAGGCGTCTGAAACCTTGAAATGCTGTGGAGACGTCTGTAAGAAGGAGAAAAGAAACCGCAAGTCAAGTAGTACGGTGTGAACTATTCACAGGTACGATTTGTTTAATATTGCATGCACTGAGTGATGATTTAAAGTCTGATTTTCAGCACGAGCATTGCATGTTTGCAACTGCAGATATTGTCATCGGTGGGCATGTATGACATAACTGTCAGTCATTGGGTATATTTTTGCGCTGTGAATGTTGTTTTATTGTATTAGGCTATGAAACCAGAACACGCAGTTGTCCTTTGTGGATACTGCTTAATTGTCTGTCTGAGAGATTCGATACTGAAAATGCAGTATAAAATCATCCTACACACACTGCCTTATTCCATACTTTGAATGAATCGTTTGGGTTTAAATGTGCAGTCGCTAATCCTTAATGAAAGCGCAAATGTAAAATTACGAATCTACAAGATGTTTAAAATTCTTTAGATTTTAAAAATCATTATTTTCTTCACTCGCTTTCAATGACATTTAGATGGTCACTTTTCAGTACCTTTGTTGAGGTCACAGGCTTCTGTGAGCTGGTTTTGAAGATGCATCATGACTAATTTAAGGGGGTGCTTACAGTAACTGGTCAGTTCTGTTCTCTCGATGCTGAGGGTGACTGTTAAATTTGGTTACGTATTGACATACATCAGTTGATGTAAACTTCTGGCTTATCAGTTTTGGAAATAAACCAATTTAAATGCCTTTTGTTCTGCCATATGATCACAAGAGAACAACAATAACAAAAAGTGATCTAACTGTGTTAAAGAGTCAGATGTGCATATTTCAAGTAAAAAAAAAGGAATGGAAGCGTATATGAAGGACGTTGTTGTCGGGATGTCACGCTGCAGGGTGTCCAGTATGAGGGGCTAGAGGTGACATCCCTGCTCTTTGCAGATAATGTTGTTCTTTTGGCCTCATTTGACTTGGACCTTCAGCACTCCCTTCAGAGATTCTGTACCTATGGGGAAGCAGCAAAGATGAGAATCATTAGTTCCAAATGGGAGGCCATTTTACTCTGTAAGAAAATAGTGGATTTCTGATTTCAGGTTGGGGGGAGAGTCTGCTTTACTGAAGTACTTTAATTATCGTGGGATCTTGTACTGTACACCAGTTTTTCCCACCCATTCCTTGGGGATCCACAGACAGTCCATGTTTTTGCTCCCTCCCAGCTACTCTTAGGTCCCCAAGAACCAAGTTGGGGAACACTGTCATATAGCAGTGAGAGTAAGATGGAATGTGACAGATGAAATGGCTTGAGGGCTACAATTTTGCAGTACAGAGCAGGTCATATTGATGAAATAGATCATTCGACAAATAAGTCATTGGACAAGGCTCACATCTTATCGGTCAATCTATACGTCTTCAGGTATAGTCATAAGCTGTGAATAATGACCGCATCAATATGGTCGTGAAAGCAAGCATTTGAAATGAGGTTCCTCCACTAGGTTTGCAGGGTCACTCTCTGGGTTCTTCTGAAGAAAGTTGTTCTGGGTACATCCCATTGGGTGGAGACCCCAGGGCAGAGCCAGGATGTGCTGGAAGGATTGTATCTCCTGTTGGCTTGGTAACTCCTGAGGGTTGCCTAGAATGAGCTACAGTCTGAGGCATTAGAAGCATAGGTCTGGTCTGCTCAGAATGGTCTCACCAAGACCTTCACCCAGAGAACCGACTGTTAGCGAGGTCTGGACTTCGAATTGTACTATAAGCCAGCTTCTCCAGTTCCCTCTGTTTTATACTGTATTTCTAGACTATATATGGATACTCAGCAGAGTCATTGCCTCACAGATACAGTTTGAATTTGAATATGTCCACAGCTCTGCAGTTTTCTATCACCCCCCATCGCTGTGCAGCTTACTTCCTGGGCCGGATACTACACTTTCTTCCATTCACATGCATGTGACACAAACAGCCACACAGACCTTGCTATTTAGGTTATACTAGTGGTTGTAAATTGGCTTTTCGAGTAAATGTGTGTACAAATGGAGTGTGTGTGGGGGTTATGTATATATTACATTGTGGGGACCAAAACCTGTTATTTAGACGTTGTGGGGACCATTTTGTTCAGTCCCCACAAAGGGGAACTCGCTTTATATATAAAAATCTGTGATTTCAGTCTAAAACCTAAAATGGACAGTCCCCACAGAGATATGTGTGTGTGTGTGTGTGTGTGTGTGTGTGTGTGTGTGTGTGTGTGTGTGTGTGTGTGCGTGCGTACATTTTCTGATTATTACATTGTGGGGACCAGATTTCCTCACAAGGTGATGAACACCTCTAACTTTTTACCTTGTGGGGAGATTTTTCCGGATAAGCAATTAATGAAGATGTGCAGTTGGACATGCAGTCGGACATGTGCATCTGTTTCAAGTGCATTAAATGTGAAGTTGCCAGAATGTGAAAATTAATATTTAAACGCTTGGTTCTTATTGGCCCTGGATGACCAACAGCCTGATCAGAATGGCTGCCAGTGATGCACAGGTCCTGCACCGTCCAGTAACACACCCACACTCTTGCTTCTCTCACATATTTTGTTTTGCTGGACTTGCTCACAGACTTTGTGCTGGAACACTGTAGCGTAACTGTATACGTTTACTACTCACCCATCACCATTTCTGTGCACATCATAACACAATGAGTGACAAACATCAAGCTTCTAGTATGTCGTGAACAGATTCAGTATGCTGGGCTCCTCAAAAATGATGTATCCCCCTTACACCCACTACAGCCTCCTTTCCCACGTATTCTGTTAAGTAACATAGAGGAGTCATGCATATATACTTAGTTTTCCCTAACTGGAAGTGCAGTGTCTAGACATTTTCTTCCAGTGAAATATCAGATTATGCAGTGGTTACCATGCCATGAATGATTGAAGAATCTGAGACCAATCAAAAATGAAACAAACCTAAATAAATCAAGTATATTTAATGAATGTTATCTTGTATTATGTTTAGGAAATACTGTTTTTGACGTTAATATGAAAATTTATATGTATTATATTAATATGCAGTCACTCAGATCCACATTCAGCTATAGTGAGGGAAAAGCAGTCAGGACAACAGTTAAGTTTATTCCAAGGGTCTAATATGTGAGAACCCAATAAAACAAGATCTACAAGGTTGCAAACATGAAGATTGCTGAACCACATAGTTCTTTTTCCCTCTTATGTTTATCTTCATTATGGCTTCACTGTACTTACTTCTCCTACCAGATTTCCTTTTCATGTACATTTCTAAGTTTACAGCTTTCAATTTTATATCTTCTCTATTTTTGCACCCACTTTAACTGATTGCTCCAGTTTATATTTTTTATCTATTTAATTTATTTAACTCATTCCGTTTATTTGACTGCTCCTTTACCCTTTAATTTAGGCCAATTTACTTATTTGTTTGTTTGTCTGTTTGTTTATATTTACTGAATTGCTGCTCTATACAATACTGAACTGTGTCATGCTGCTGTAACACTGCAAGGTCTACTGCACTTCACTGCATGTCACTTGCACAAGATATTGAGTTTCCCTTTAAGGATGAGCAACCTACCTAATTTCCTAGCTTGAGCTAAACAGTTTGCTCTTGGCAAAGAAGCACTTGGGAAAGGAAAACTTGGGAATTAAATGAACTAGGCCCAGATAGGAACAATCATTTCTTAATTGATTCAAGATGCTGCCCATGCAACTCTGCAGTACTGTATTGGGTTGGCACCTCCCCCAACTTTCAGGGACTCTTTTTTTAAACTGTATTTATTTATTATTCTTAATACTTTGAATATCTATCAATATTCACAATATAAGTACACTGGAAAATATATCAGCTTTTGTTTAATGTAACATTAGATTCAAAGAATATAAGCAGTAGACCACTACAGACAGATACTTATAAAAACATATAGTATTACTGTATGATTTGACTTCAGAATCTTACATAAAATAAAACCCATTATAGCCATTGATTTTATTATTGTGCCAGTTAGTTTTTTTCCACAGTACACTCATCCTTGAATAAGTTGCTGTACTGTTGCTGTCTTTAAATGCCAGTTTTGCTTATGTAAATTAATGGCAAGATTTTTAAAGTGTTTGTATGTCTTGTCTGTCACAATCACCCCTTGAAATTTTTGTATTGTTTTTTTCATTGTGTTTCATATTGCATGCAAAATTTGCATCAGTTGAAAAGGTTTAACCGTACATCGAGTCCCTTGACTCTACAGTTCATAAGAAGTCTATTTTTGGCATGCATATTAGATTAAGTATTTTGTAATCCTAAATGTTCTGACTTATCATTGCTTATCCAAGAAAAAAACCCATTTGAATGTTTTTATAAGATTTCTAAACATTTCTAACCATTAGTAAACTACTAACTTGAATGTTCATCTAACAGTCTTCCATGCTGCTTATCCAGTTCTGGGCCTGGTAACCTGTAGCCTGATACGTGTCATCTATAATACTGATGTACTATACCTCCCTCACAGTGTAATGTGCTTGAAGCTGTGTTCGGTCTTACTTAAGTCGCACTTTCTGTGACTTGGACTTGAATTTTATAGATGCAGCCTGGACTTGGATTCAGACTCACTAATATGACTCAGACATGCACTTATTTGTGATAAACAGTATACTATTCTAAGCCTATTATGAAGTATGTAGTAATGAGCAAAACATCACTTAAAATTATGTAGTGTTATCAAATTAGCCTATCAAGCTTAAGGTATCCCATCATTCAGGCAGGTGTAGGTTATTAGCTACACCATAATCAGAATCAGGATTGGCTTTAGTCAGCAAGTACTTTGTTGTGTGTAGGTTCTCAGGGCTAACAAATATGTCGGTATTAAGAGCTAACAAGATGTCCACACTTAATGTAGTTAAATGTATATTAATTGTTGTTAATATCCAGAATACTAAGACATCAGTCATCTGTAATACCTGCAGAAAGATAAGATGAAAAACATCAAACTACATCCATTTGTTCTCTCGAGATCATCCTGAAAAGTACATTATGGATTAGCAATATTCACTGTATGTTGTTGACACAGAATGCCCAAAAGATACTCACTTTTAAGCAACCATATGTGGGAAAAAATAAACAAATTTGTATCAATTAACATTTTTAACATACAATGTAGAATCTTCCATGTGAACAAACTTTAAAGATTTTACATTATTGAATTTAATTTTGAGGGCTTATTCTGGTGGTGGCGACAGTGAAAATCACTGATCAACATCCCACACTTAAGCTTCTGAGATAAATTATTTCCTGTCCATCCACCCTTAGTACAAGTTGAATTGAGGTGATAAAGAGAAATGCTTAGTCTCATCAAATGCTAATACTTGTGTAATAAATGATTGTGTAATAACAGACATCTAGAGTGATGAAATCTTTCATAGGTGTATCAGCTTACATTATGCAGACTGACCCAAAGAGACAAACACAAGTGTGATCCATCCGCTTCCCTGTTAAAGGATCCAGGGCAAACACAGGGACATAACTGGAGCAGTCTTTGGGGGAATTGCAGAAGAATACAAAATAGAAAGGAAAGTCACCTACATAATTACAGACAATGCCACTAACATCAAGGAGGCTTTTATCAATTCCATCTCTTTAAAGCAGGGACTTTTTTAATAAACCACGGACCCCCAAATGAACCAAGATCAAAGCTAAGGACCTTCTGGCACTAATGTGTGATGACATAAGTACTGTACTTCACTTGCATAGCCTGCAATGGCTATGTGGAGGTTTGGGGGGGGGGGTCAGATGCAGTGTGTTATTTGGATGGAAGGCTTCAGCAGGTATGGTCTGGATGGATTAAAACTTTGCAATGGACACTGGCTTTGAAGATGTGAAAAGTCACGTCTCTGGCAGGGAAGTAGCCAGAGTAAGTACAAGACATAGAATGGTATCGGCCAGATACAGTCAGCCTCACCTCCACGCAAAGTGTGGACTCAGACCTGGAATCAGACCTCTTGATGTGGTTGACGCATCTCTTCAATGTAGCATGCAATGCAGGTAAAGTACTGCTGTACTGGAAATGGGGCCAGTGGTTCCAGTTTATAAAGCGGAAGACCAGAGGAACTTGGCTGTGCCTGTGTCTGGCTACTGGAGAGGAGACTCCACGCAGTGGTTGATTTGGGAGGGACAATGTTATTTTGGCATGGCCCTGGAACAGCAGACCTACTCTTCTCCCTCACTCAGCTGTCTGAGGGTGTGCGGGAATATGCTAACACAGTCCACCTGTGCTTTGTAGGCTTGGAGAAGGCATTTGACTGCAAGCCCCAGGGCATACTATGGAAGTTGCTGCAGGAATATGGGACACCAGGACCACTACTGTGTGCTGTTTGGTCTCTGTATTAGTGCAGTATGAGTCGTGTCTGCATCCTTAGCACAAAACCCAAGCCGTTCAGAGTGGCTTTTGATCTCCATCAAAGGTCATACCAGTCATACTTTTTACGTCAACTGAGAAGCATATCAGACAGCACTTGAGTAGAACTGGATCATTTCTGTGGCTGCTTTGTGGGCACCATGGAGGCCTGTGGTGGTAAAGTAGGAATTAAGCTGTAAGACAAAATTTGCAGTTTACCACTCAATCTATGTTCTTATCCTCACTTGTGGTCATGGGCTGTGGGTAACGATTGAAAGAACAAGGTCGCGTGTACAAATGGCCGAACTGAGGTTTCTCTGCAGGGTTGCTGGACTCACTCTTAGCAAAGGGTGCAGAATTCGGTCCAGAGTGACCTTAAAACAGAGCTGCTCCTTCCTCTGACTGAAAGGATTGGAGCTGTTCTGGGTATATCCCACTAGGCAGAGGCCCCAGGGCAGAGCGAAGGCACACTGGATGGATTATTTCTCCTGGCTAACTTGGCGACTTCTAGCGATCCCCTGAATGACCTACAGTCTATGAACATGGAATCAGAATTTGAATACTTTTATCAAATGATGTATAGAATGAAGATGTCTGGCAGGCTGCCACCGCATTCCCTCACCTGGAGAAGTGGAGGGAAAATGATGATTTTATACTCATTACATGAAATTCACTTCTGTAGCTGAGAAGAATATGTCAAATCAACCATGTTGACTTTGATTCCGGATTTTAACTAGATTAAATTAAACCAGATAGCTTTATCTTTAAAGTAATCATTACTGCATTGTTCTGATGAATCTGCAAATATTGTCTCTTAATATGAGTGAGCTCAGCATGTGCCTTTCCTTCAGTACATGTAATGTTATCATTCTGAATGTCATTCTGAAGTCACCCAGAACTGGAGATGTTTACAGGGACGGATGAGTCATACACAGGAGACAATCATTTCCATTTCTTGAGTATGTTTTTTTTACATGAGGCAATTCGGAGTATAGGCTATAATTAAGGAAACTCTGACAACCTGCCAAATCGCTGCCCTTTGGGAAACCTAATGCAATGACATGACTAGGATAGATCAGAGGAGACTGTGTCCCTAATGCTCATCTCAGACTGCACAGAAATGCATTAGGGTAAATTCTAATGGTTCAGATAAAAATTATGGCTCTGGGACAGAATGGTTACATAATTTGTAAATATGCAATGTGCAGCATTACAGTGGCACAAGTGCAGTCAGTGAATGAGACGTGTTTACAGGCTGTTTACCGTAGTTTATTTCACAGTAGAGCTGTCATAGTATGTATCCCTTATCACTGGAGCAATTCAATAAAATTAAAAAATAGGCATTGATTCAAAGTCTTCCATCAGGTCTCCTGCACTCAGCTCTGGTACATTTACAATGTAAGACCTTTCTTCAAAGCAGGAATGTAATTCTCCTTGAAAACACATTGAGGAAAGATAACAGTCAAGAGGTAGTAAGCAATGGTCATCTGGTCAATCTGTGCTGTTTAGTTTGTTGAGTAAAGCTTATTGAAAAAGTTAAAGGTAAGATACAGTGGGGTTTAGGCAAGGTAAGGTGCATTTAACTTTAAGCCCGCTCACTGGAATGTAATTCATAATGTTTCCTTGTCTCTGTGATACTTAGTGGCTGTGAGTAAACTGTTCGATGAACTTCACAGTGTTGCCATAGAAAGGAATCGCAGCACAGTGAGACAGCCCTAGGCTGTCTGCTTAAATAGAATGACTACACATTACTGTGATGTGATTTTATGAATGTTGCATTTAAGACCACACTATGTTGCACACTATGTTTCTTTAGCTCCTCAGGGTCAAATCTATGAGCTTCAGAGTGTACTTAATTATGCCAGGTTTGTACAGTAAAAGCTGATCTTTAAAGGAAGATACAATATGTACTGTGCGTTATGAGTGATTAAGACTTGCATCGTCAGATAACCACCAAATTAACAGGTTCTATCTTAGTAGCTCATGACTGGGACTTACCCAGTTCAGTACCTTGACATCGTCTTCTTTACAGAATAGACTTTGAATTACTGCGTGCCAAACTGGAGGAGTGGTCATTAAAAATTTGCCATGATCTAAACAAACGCTACGTATAAGTTTTCCGTATGAAGTTGTGTTGAATTCTGAATGCAATTAAAATGCATATTTGTGGAAAGAATCATATATATTAACTAAATAATGGTGAAATATAATCTAATTCAAAACTTAATGATTATTTGAATAACACAGCACTTTAAAACATATATTGAAATCTGGAAGTTGAAGATCATATGCAGTTAAGTATAAAGAGACAACATTGTGTACCTTTGTCTTCATCTGGGTTCCAGTTTTCAGTTTTCAGATCTGGGCTATTTTAATCAGGAAGGGTATATATTTTGATAATATCCCAACAGATCAGCCTAGGGACAACACTGGGTTATTAAAAATTATTAAATATAACAATAATAGAATGTTCTCCACAAAGCCCACCTCTACCAATGGCTGTCTCTTCACTTTATCTGGCATTGTCTGGCTGCCAGTGCAGCATCTGACAGCCTTATTCATTTATGGTGTCATTTTAAGTCTTAGCAACTTCTAGTATAAGGATATATTTTTGATCCATCTCAAAGTTTGGGAGGGGAGACTGACATTGTTGCCTTACAATGCTGGGCTGGTTTTCTGCTATCTGGTTTCTTCCTGTGCGGTGTGGGTGACCTCCTGCAGTCCAAAGACATGCAGTTAAATGGACAATCATCTGTAAATTGCACTTTCTGGGTGGGTGTTTCCTGTGATGGATTCACATCCTGTGCAGGGTGTCACTGGGTGTCCTATGCTGTCTGGGATCGTCTCCATGTCTCCCTATGACCTTGTACTGGGTAAACAGCTGGAAAATAGATGAGTTAAAGTTAGTATCACTGTCTTTTTGCTGTCCAAAAAAAAACAGAGTTATTTGGATTCATTATGGAGATGCATGAAGAAAATGAGTGTGCTTGTTCTCCCAAGCCTGTTGTCTATTGAGCTGAATGATGCATGATGGTAGATGGATACTAAATGTGAGCCGCTCCATCTTTTCCCTGTTTCAGACATGGGTGTCCTGATGTCGAAAAAGCAGCAGGTGGATAAGGTGCAGAAGTGCAGCGCCGTGGTTTCCGCTTTCAAAGAGGGTTTGAAGGACCGCCCTCCCCCAGCTCACCGGGCCCAGAACACTGCAGAACCTGAGGAGAATCCCGCTGAGTGCTCTGCTGAAACCGAATCCTCAGGGAAGGGGCAGGAGGAGGGGCAACCGCCGGAACAGGGAAAAAAGGTCTTCGCTTCCCTGGAGAAGGAAGGCGACTCTAAAGTGAATCAGGAGGCGTGGTCCCGGCTGCGTGACGGAAAGGGGGTGGAGCCTGAAGATCTCAACAAGGCGGCTCACCAACTCACTCCTCCAGCATTTGTTCGTCCCAAGAGAGAAGCTAATGATGATGAACCTGTGGAAATCATACTGGATCAGAGAGAGCAGGTGGGCAAATTACTGAGAAAAATGAAATGAGTGGAAATGAGTGTTTTTTTCTTCATTTCACTTTTTCATTCACTGTCTACTTATATATGTGTATTTATATTCATAGGTAATGCATGAATTATACATACATATGAATTAAGCTCAATATTATTTCTACCATTTTTATTTGGTTTGGTAATGCCGTCATGACATTGAACCTGATATAAGAATTTGCAAAATGAATCGGAAATTTAAAAATTTCAAAATACGGACTCTCCTCTACTTCCAAACAAGATATGTTCTGAACGGCCGTTCGTAATTTGCAATGTTCGTAAGTCGTTATTCAACATTATTTTAAGGTTATACGCAAGTACAAAGAACTAGGATGCTGGGGGTATGCACGTAACGCTGCTGCGCAGCGGGAGTAGTAGCCAAGAGTTGTACTAGGCGGAATTGGCGCGCAGAAAAAAAAATTGGATTTGAACTTATAGTCCTCTTTGTTCGTATGTCGAAAAGTTTGTAAGTTGAAAGTTCATAAGTAAAGGAGCATCTGTATACTCTACTCAACATATACAACTCTGGAAAAAATAAAGAACCCATCTATTTAAAAAAAATCTGCATTTTTATATCCTGGTTTAATGATGGTTATGCTGTCAGAAGATACATTGCATGGCAGGCTGCTTCCAGGCTCAAAATATCTAAGACCACAGTACACAAGAACAAGGTGAAGCAGGAGACAGTGGGTACAACCAGAAACCAGCCAGATAGAGGGCAGAAGCAACTTTCTAATGCCAGAGATGACCTTATCAACTTATCCGGCAGTGCCTCACAAATCAGAGGATGGCCTCAAATGACCTTCAAAAAGAATGGGAACATTAATTGGTGTGAAGTGCACTGCTAGGACAATTCATCAGGCTCCTAGAAGACCCGGGATGAAGCCCTTCATCATTGAGAAGCAGGGAAGAGCCAGGCTAGACTTTCCAAAAATATGTATATTTTACGCAGAAGCATACCCATAAATTGAGAAATGAGTGAAACTTAAAATTTTGCTGTGGTCTCTTTTTCCAGAGCTGTATTTTCCAATGAGACGGTTTTCTACTGGGCATAACTGACAGTGTAATGGCTTCGGCATTCCTGCATCTGGGTATCTGCTGAAGAAAACTGGTATAGGTGCCTTACTTAAAACTTAGACTTGCTTTGCTTTCACTATGAATGAAACATATTTGTCTGTCGCTCCAGATGCTTAAATGGCACTCCAGAACTCTACCCAAAAGTACACTTAATTCAAGAATGCACTTTATTGATTTTAGCTCTGCATGTTTTGCTGTACAGACCATAATACTTTCAGATTCCAGTCTCTGTCCATTATTTGAATTGTTGGAGAAAATTTGCAACCTTTTTCATGTTCTTTATGATTAGACAAATTAAGAATTATCAAATGTGCTGCAGAAAATCTGGGCATAAGATTTATGCTAGTCAGTTTGCATTATTTACATTTTTGCTACACTCAGTATTGATAACATACCTTGTATTTAATATATTCCGAGCACAAGTTGATTCTTACATGTTGGCATAATTCTCACATGATTTGCTATTGAGTCATCTTGGGTTTGTATAAAAAGAGCAAATATGGGCGAAACATCTAGTCTGAGAGAATTTGTGTTTTTATCCCCACACCTACAGACAATTGCCATTATCTCCCAATGGTAACACACTGTAATTGCATACAGCACCCCGCTCACAATCGGATTGCCCATTCCAGCAACAGTATCATTCTTTAAAAGCACTTCCCTCATGCCTACCATAATGAGACTGTGGTTAATAGACAGCCATTGCTCTCCAAGAAGTGCCAGCCTTTATCTCTCACACTTCAAAAGGAACATAAAGGAGAAATTTGCCTTTGTACTTAAACATTTGCTTTTTACACTGAATCATTAAGCCGGCAAGGTTCAGCAGGGAAAGAGTTACACTGCGTAAAATCCTTCCCTTTTTTATAGGTTTGGAGAAATTTAAAGCACTTGATACTGTTTAAGGGGACAATGCAGAACATTACTAAGCTAACATTAAAAACTGAGAGAAGAGAAAATGCAATTTATAGTTAAACATTGAGCAGAAGTTGAAAGTTTAAATGAAAGTTCAGTTGCATTCCAACCTGGGCATTCTCTGATTTAAGCCCTACAGTATAACCACTAGCATTGGTTTTTCATGAGACCAATCATAACTGAATTAGCAGATGCTGAATATGGATAGCTGGCTTCATTCTATAAGATGATCATGGTTTACTGTTAGCTGCAGTATATTTTCACACCAATGTTAATAATTACAGGAAAGTCCTGCATGATAAATGGAAAGCCTTCTTGTAAGTAAAAGAACTTGTGCAGAATTCACACCCTAACTGTGATGGCTCTTCCTGTAGCCGGTCAATGACGAGATGTGCGAAATCTGCGAGGTGTGGACGGCGGATGACCTGTTCCCCTGCCGGATATGCACACGAGTGTTCCATGACGGCTGCCTGCAGGAGATGGGCTATCTTCACAAGGACAGCCTACAGCAGATGAGGGACACTGCCCACACTTCCGCAGGCTGGAGCTGCTATTATTGCGTGAGTCTTTTCAATATCATACCCCTAGGCTAGTTCAGCAAAGTTACATTACATCTATATGATATTTTCAATAGCAATTTACTAAATTTTCATTTCAATCACAAAGTCAGTTCACTATGAGGACAGATTAATAGCTGTTATATACTCTATGCGAAGAGAAACCTCTGACATTTAGAGGAACATCAGAAGTTCCTTGTCGTCATAACATTTGAATGGCACTACATGCTGTGAGTATGGCCAAATGTTCATTAGTATATTATTGTACTCATAACCCCATTTTAAAGGGTAGGTTATTGAAGATACCCTCATTCAGAGACGCTAGGTAAACATCTAAGGCTCATATTTCCAGACTGAAGAAATCACAATATTTAACCTGTGTTGAAAGATTATCTATTTGAATTTTTCATGTAGCATTGCATCAAGTTTATTCACAATGCAAGGACAAATCACACTGCTTCACAAACACAGAATCCATCCATCCATCTTCTAGCCAGCTATACTAATAAGAGCCACAGGCGGCCTGGAGCCTATCCCAGGCAGCATAGGGTACAAGGCTAGGGTACGCCATGGGCAGGATGCCAGTTCATGGTGAGGCACATTCACGCACACACTACAGAGACACCAATTAGCCTAACTGCTTCGGACTGTGAGAGGAAACCACAGTACCTGGAGAAAGCCCATGTTACACCAGGAGAAACTCCACACAAACAGAGCAGAGGTGTGATTCAAACCTCCAGTCCTGGATGGTGAGGCAACAGTGCTACCAAAGTAGTAGTGATGAATTCATGGTGTTTCTCAGCCCAGTATTCAGGGACCCCCAGGCTGTCCACATTTTTGCTCCCTCCAGGCTCACAGCTGAGAGTGAGCAAAAATGTGGACTTTCTGGCCTGTGGCTTGGGGGGAACATAAACATGGAGCAGCTGGCACAAGTGTACAATGCTGTAGGTCTATTGCGGCAACAAAGTTAATCAATACCAAACAGAAAATTCATATTACAAGCATTTACAAGTCCACCACAGATGTGAATTTCCTCCCCCCCAAATAATTAAATAAGCACAGTGTATTCTTTACACAAAACCGATGAAAAAGAACTAGGTAGCAAAGTGCAAATTGTTTTGCTTTAGGAAGTTGAGAAGAACACTTCTGGAGACTAAAAGCTTTATGCATCTTACCGCAAGTGCATAACAGCTTTTTGTTTATCCATGGGAAGCATTGTTACAATTACAGTATAATTATCTTCTTAATCTGCACAGACCACCTACTTATGGTTGGTAGAAATCCATTTCTCTACAGGATATATTTCCATTTCTGATGAATTCATTTATCTGTCCTAATAACATTTTCAGTAATGGGTTTTCAGATGACTTTGATGACAGTGAAATTCAGTACCAAATCTACAACATTCTGAAACACAAAAATATGAAAGCTGTTTGGTGTACTGTAACGGACCACAAGGGAACTAATTTTTAACTAAAGGCACAGTTCCTTACATATGAAGAATTATATTGTCCAATGATATAATATTCATATAAAACTAAGTTTGTAACATATATTGTGTCACGGTGCTGGAAGCACAGAGGCAAAGGCAGGCGTCGGAGAAAGACCAAGGGGCTTTATTAAAGTAAAAGACAACTGGTAAGGTGAAAGGAAACGGACCACGTGGGGTCAAAACTAGGCAGGGAGAGCTAGGAGGATACACAGGGCGCAGGGCAAAGAGAGGGGCACAAGCTGTCAGTAACATAAAACACGTAACAATACAATGACCAGACTGGGGAGCTCAGGACGAGGAGGCACTATACTCACCACAGATGAGGGAGCAGAGACAAACCTGGGATCATCCACACGAGGGCTGAAACGAGAGGCACCTGGGATCATCCACACGAGGGCTGAAACGAGAGGCACTTGGGATCATCCACACGAGGGCTGAAAAGAGTGGCACCTGGGATCATCCACACGAGGGCTGAAACCAGAGGCACCTGGCATCATCCACACGAGGGCTGAAACGAGAGGCACCTGGGATCATCCACACGAGGGCTGAAACGAGAGGCACCTGGGATCATCCACATGAGAGCTGAAACGAGAGGCAGGGTTAAACAGGGAACAGGTGTAGCTCGTTAGTACCACACAACGGAGAACACATGGGGAAAAAGGCATTGGCGTGGCATACTGTATTGTAATGCCTATTCTATTTGTAATGCATAAACTAAAGAATAAACACATATTGAATAGTTACAGTATTTTCTGATTAATTTCACTTCATGGCTTCCTGAATTGAGTTTGGAGTCTGCTAACTGCTTTGGAAATGCTGCTGTATCTTCTTCTTGTGGAAATATCACAGTGTTGCTTTTTGATTTGTGACCCTGCAGGACAATGTAAACCTACTTCTTACTGAGGAAGAGATGTATAGTCTCACAGAGACCTTCAAGCAGTGCAAGATCATTCCAGGTTAGCACATCTGTCAGCTTATTGTAAATATGTACACAGTCAGCACCTGTCAGCCATCCATCTCTCCATCCCTCCCTCCCTCTTTCCAATTAAACACGTGCATTCCTGCACATACATTCACAATATATCGGTGTTCCAAAGTCTCAACATATTTTTAAGTACAGGGTATTCAGTGTGTGAAATAAACAATTATAAATAATAACCTTCATTCACAAGATTGTGTAACATGGTGCATCATTATTGTTGTAGCATAGAATTCAAAATGTTGCAGAAGAGATGATTGCCCTGAGTATTTTATTATTCATCACATTTACAATGGATTTGATAATTATAGTCTTTATCTGGCCTGCCCTGCAGAGTCCTGCTTGGTGTCTGACGAATTCCTCCTGTACAAGCACTTTGTGTCCAAGCATCTCTCTGAGCAAGCCCTGGCCGATGACCAGGAGGAGGAGGTTCTGGCCCAGTTCTCTGCTCTGGACCCTGAACAGAAGGGACAGATTGATTGGACTGACTTCCTGTACCATGAATCTCTGGGAGTGCTCAATAAGTTCCGCTCTAAGGTACTAAAGACTCATTGCATTATGTTACACATCTGCTGGACACATTACTGGATCCCCGTTTCTTTGAATATGTTACTGTTTGAGAACATGCAGCCATCTTCTAACTGCATATCCTGGTCAGGGTGATGGAGTGGCATGAATCCTATCTTAGGCAGTATATTCACCAGCAAGGCAGGAAGATACCCTAGTAAGTACTCCAGGCCATTGCAGAGTACAAACACACACACACATACGCACCCAGACTACAGGCAATTCTGGGGTACAAATTACCCAAGCTGCATGCCTTTAGACTGTGAGAGGATACTGGAGTTGCTCCAAAGGGCAAGCTAGGGTCAGAAAGCAAGTCACAAACTAAAGATCCAGAGTCCAAATTAGTAATCCATAGGACAGGGTGAACACCGCAGACAAAGGTCATAACAACACGAAAGGCAAATGCAGTGAGGCATAACTAAGGGCTAGCAGAGTGTAAATATAAAATCTCACAAGGGTTTCTCTTTGCCCTGGTCATTTCTTATCACGTTGTATTTCAAGGTTTCCAGTCAGTAGATCGATTCATTTGCATTAAGAATAAATGTATTTCCCCATGTTTCATGGAATTCATTAACACCCATTTCTTCCTCAGAATTCTCTTGTACGACTGCTGACCGCAAAAGAAAGGGACCGGGCACGCTCAGTGTACTTGAGTTTGGATCAAGACAATGATGGTCTTGTCCTTGGTGGGGAGGTGCGGAGAGCCCAGCAGTCGTGGTTCCAGAAACATACCAAAGAAGCGCAGTCCTGCAATGTCAGGTACAGTACAGCTTATGGAACATAAATCCTGCTCTGCCCTCTGCAGGGTAAAACATCAGATGTATTGACAATGACCAAGTGAGACAAAAAATAAGTGCTGCATTAGTGGGCATTGTTACTCTATTTTAATGAAAAATAAAATAATATCAGCAAATTCCCCTGCCTGGGAATATAGTCCTTTTTGCCCTCATGGGTATACAATAAAATAAATATTAAAACATACCTTGCAGGTTAGCCAGTTCATTAATGAATTATTAAAAAAAATAAAACTAGAGAAAGACCTGTAGCAGGTACCAGTATTTTTAGAAATGTGTACATTTCCGCTAATAGTGCAGTTACCGAATTTGGCAGTTTCACCAAAATCAGCTGTAGTCTCTTGCACAATTAAATAGCTTTAAAACTGTCTACATAAGTTTTGTTTTTAATATATTCAAGCAGTAAATAATCTTTGAATTTGTTGAAACTTCAAGATGTTCATTAAGCAGGTGTTATTTCTGGTTAATTGCTAGAAATCACCTGAACTGTAAAAGATCACATTTTAGGGAGCACATTTGGAAAGATGAAATGATAATTGCTGACAATAAAAATAGAAAGATGAAGACAGACGAAGGTAGGACCTGGTGCACTAAAACAGGGGGATGTTGTTTTCCTGACAGAAACATGTTTGAATATGACACAAAGACAAGAATTAGGGATATAAATCATGCATATAATACAGGCATAATACTAACGTTTCTGCAAGAATTCTCCATGAAATTAGTCTCTTTGATATTTAACCAAAAAAGGAATAAACAATCTGAAACAAATGAACTGTCCCTATATTTACTTTTCATTACTTAAAATAATAGCAGCTCTTAGTACTGCAGGGTCAGTGTGATTACACTGAGTACAGTATTTGCAGTATATGAATGCAATAGCAACAGCAGCAGGCCATATTCTAAATTTAACTAAATAAGCAAAGCATGGTGCCCAGCTGCAGTCTACATAATCAGAGCTGGATGCACAGCTGTAGTCTACATAATCAGAGCATGATGGAAAGCTGCAGTCTACA
>JAODLD010000046.1:25332274-25360491 GCA_026781065.1 Mormyrops boulengeri
TAATCAGAGCCGGATGCACAGCTGCAGTCTACATAATCAGCGCATGAAGCAAAGCTGCAGTCTACATAATCAGAGCACGATGGAAAGCTGCAGTCTACATAATGAGAGCATGATGAAAGCTGCAGTCTACATAATCAGAGCCGGATGCACAGCTGCAGTCTACATAATCAGCGCATGAAGCAAAGCTGCAGTCTACATAATCAGAGCATGATGGAAAGCTGCAGTCTGCATAATCAGAGCATGATGAAAGCTGCAGTCTGCATAATCAGAGCATGAAGCAAAGCTGCAGTCTACATAATCAGAGCATGATGGAAATCTGCAGTCTGCATAATCAGAGCATGAAGCAAAGCTGCAGTCTACATAATCAGAGCATGAAGCAAAGTTAAAGCTATATTGGGTTGGGAAAAAAATCAACAGTATAATAGGATCAATAATAGCCCAGAAGCTAAAGCTGCCTGCACCCCCTAAAGCATGGAAAGCTACCCCCATAGGTGTGCTTTAGATTGCAAACTTATTCACGATGCACGTTATTTTTTTATGGCAGAGAAGATAAGATCATCACCCACGCAGCAATTAAATATTAAATTTACATGTATAGTGAATCATTTGTAAGAGGGTAGGTGGTAAATTACAAACTGAAACACAATAAAAATGATCATGACGATACAGTAGATGAAAAGTTACAGCTAATGTGGACTGACAATGTTAATAATGTAGAGCTTGGCTTACCGGCAGGTAGAGCACACAGGTGGGTTTTGCATGGTTGCTCTGCATTCTAACATTGACGCTGCAATGTTAAATGAGTGATACAGTATTATAAATGCCACGGAATGTTTTACATATAAATGGTTAAGTGACCAATGGAGGTGCCACACATGCAGTGTGTACTCTTCCCTAACAGACTCATGGGACTGTGTTCCACAATAACAAATCTAAGGTAAGTCTGAATTTACAAAAGGGAATTGCATGTGTGTGTATTCATTTATATTCTATATATTCTGAATGTTCCTTGCGTTATTATACAGTTTCAAACAAATGGTGTAAACTCAGATCATAGCTAAGGAAAAGGCTTTTCAACCCACAATGATACGATTAATGATACTCAAATAAATTTTCAAAACCGATATTAAATGTGGGCATTTGATTCAGTTTTAGAATGAATATTATTATCTACTGATTATTTTTAATGTAAGGCTATAACGATGTACTCTGGTAAAACTGCTTGAAAAAAAATAACAGCATGACCAACAGCAGGGACGTCAAAGCAGATGATCACCCTGGTTATGATGCATGCAGCAGAGATCACACTTCTAAATGCTGGCTTAAGCTGAGAGTCTGCCTGTCCTCCCCACAGGGCAGAAAAATATAGTACTAGGAGATGCATTTCTCTGACTCTAATTAGCTAGCAGTAATGCACCTAAAAGTGCTTCGTTGTTTACCGCAGCAGTCCCTTTGTATCCCATTCCTCGTAGCCTGCCTGCTAGGGTTGTTCCTGGTGAATGTCTCTGTCTTTGTTACTTTACTCTGTCTTGTGCCCTACAACCCTCTCTGATTTTTAGGAGACAAAGGCAAATTTCTATGCATATGTCAGTGAAACTGTATTATTTAATATATCATGTTTTATACAATGTTCTATATATACAGTATATATATATATATATATATATATATATATATACAGTATGTATATTACATCAATTATATATATATATATGTGTGTGTGTATATATATATATATATATATATATATAACACACTTTATAGGTTTACATTTATTTATTCTGTATTTATATTTATTTATTCTAACTTATTGATCTCCCTGTGAAGAATGCAGTACTACTAAATAAAACAATAAATAGGGTTTGGTGATACTTTGTGCTGGTTTAACTGTGGCAATGATATAGACAGATTACAACGACTCCTTCTTCATGAGCATGTTAAGGTGTTTGAAATATTACATTTGCAGGATACTGTCAGCAAGACAGTGAATAGTGTGGGAAAGACATGTGCGTGGATCTGAAGTGTTCCTCTTTTTTTAAGCATCAGCCATGTTGGGCCAATATCAGAGAGCAGCCCTGCAAGTTCCGGAAGCAACAAAAGTCGCGAGAAGAGCCCAATTTCATCTGGGAAGGATGACAAAAGGTTGTGGTCATGCTGAACTCACCCCTGATCATTTAGCTATAGATACGATACACTCAAGCCCGTAGGCTGGACAACATGAAAATAAAAACATCCAACCAAGACTGCAGATGTTTTGATGTTTGAAAGCATTTAAAAACCCTTTTAATTTCCTACCATGCATCAGGCTGTCGTCAGGTTGAGTTACCAGTCATGTCAGTTATTCAGCAGGAAACGCTCACCATCATGCATCTCTTCATCTATCCCTGCAGGCGAATGAACTGGCAGGAGTTCTTGATGGAGAGCGCCATCTACATTTTGGCCGCCCGCCCGAACAGTGCTGCAGTGCATCTCCGCCCCCCGCTATAGCCCTATAACAGAACATCTCTAGTCCTTGGGTTGAGAGAGAGAGAGAGAGAGAGAGAGAGAGAGAGAGAGAGCGAGAGAGAGAGAGAGAGAGAGAGAGAGAGAAAATGATGCTTTGCAGATTGATGAGAAAGGTTAGAAACCAAGCTGGAGGCTTTCCTCCCAAGGGGATGCTAAAGTCCATCCAAAGACATTTTGAGCTGCCTGCAATTAGTCCTTGTACTAAACAGAAATAAAATACATTGATATGTTGCATTTATCCTCAATTTCATGGGAAGTACCCTCAAGCAAGAAAACATGCTTAAAGTCCTGAAAATGATATCTAAACACATGAATGGCAGTAAGCCCTGCACATCTCTCGAACGAAACCCGATGCACTGAAAGCTTCTGTAACGGAGCAAAAGTTATCAAGACTTAAAATACTGTAATACTGTACAAGCTCACTGCAACGCTGGCCAGAATAACTGCTGGAAAGGTGGGTGGATGGATGGATTAAAGCACAAAATTAAAACTAACAATATAACATATGGATGTTCTTAGTGAAAGGGATGAAAAGTAATTATACCAATGTTTGAAGTTTTGCAGAATTAAAAAATAATGCAAAATGCATCCCTGTATGGCAGTTTTCTTCTATGAAAGATATAAATGTATAAATGATATAAAAGACTCAGCTACTTTAGATTGAATGATATAGTCATCATGTTTTTCCAATGTAATGTGGAATTTTAGTTGTATTACTTGTCTATGTGTTTGTTACATCATTTTTTCTTACCTTTTCATAAACTATCATAGCTGTTATGTTTAGATCATGTTGCACTTAAAATGGGTGATTTACATCATTTTTATTTTCATTAGTGCTGTTGATTTTACTATTCAGTTTATTTATATAGTTTACATAGATCTTCCTAACCATTTTTGCCTAAGAACTTTAAGCACATGATGCTGAAAAATACCCAAATGAAACATTTTGTCAAAAATATGAAGAAGTAGTACTTGTAATAGCTGTATAATCATGCCTTGTAAATTTACTGTAATTGTATTATTAGTATTAGTGCCATTAATTGTAAAACTCTGGCTTCTTAAACTATACCTGAAATGGTTTGGAAGAAGTTTCTGTAATTTTTTTGTTATCTGAAGGCAACTGTAAAGCCGCTGCAGCTCAGCCATTTAACGAACCTTGAGATAATGAATTCCAAACAGAGATTATGAACTGCAGGAGGGAGGTTGTGCAACTGAACAAGACAGACTGTGACACAGCCATGTAACGCGACTGTTTTACCAAAGAGTGAGATCAGAACGCAGCGCCCCCTTCACAAAGAGGACACAGAGAAGGACAGGCCTGGGTAAACTAGGAGCTGGGCCAATTTGAAGCTTGATGCTCTTCTGTAAGATCTCTCAGCATGGGATTCTAGGCCAAAGACTTGCCAACTGTGTTGAACATGGCAGATAAAAGAGATCATCATGTTGTTTCTTTCCGACATAATTAAGAATACGGTGTTCTTTAGTCTGTGTAAGGCCTGTACACCCTAGCAGAGACTGAAATGCTAAAGACATTTGTACTGGGGGGCAAACAGAAGTATTAATAGTAGCATACTCCCTTGGAATCATGGGTATAGTTACATATTGACCACGTAAACATGCTGTAAATGCACACAGTAAATCAGGGCTTGGCACTTTGCTGCAGCCAGCAGTAATAAATACAAGGAATAAATAAAGGTTGATAAAGTATTACAAACACTGGTTACTCAGCAGCGGTCTTTAGGGTTGATTACAGTTTATGTATTTAATGAAAAGCCCTCTTGGTCTCAGTTTTCTTATGACAGAAAAGTTACTAAATCATCCTGATCTTTTCATCTCAAATTGTTGCAGGCTCTGTATCATTCTCATCAACTGGATGTTCATGATATTTTATTGTTACAGTGAATTAAAATAATGTATGGCAAAAGTATCTTATCAGTTCTCACTAAAAAAGAATGGTCTGCTGTTTGTCCATCCATCAATCCATCTATCCATGATTCCATCTGTTCATCAATCAATTCCACTTTGTTTAAAAATCCTAATTTAATTCAGGGATACAGTAATGCTGGATCATACTGAATAATAATTATGCTATCAAGTGCTGTAGACTCTTGGGAAACAGAAATACAATACCTAATAAGATAATACGTTTAGTATACCAGCCACATTATCTGGACCTTCTCATCATTATGACTGTCTGTACTCAGATCAGTTTCAAGGATCCAGTGATACTTCTGGATTAATTATGGAGATGTATCAAGACAAATGAGTGTTTCTCCTAAGCTATGGTGGACTGTGGTAACTAGGTACTGCCAGTAAAAGTGGGAGCAGCTCCATGTTCTCGCTTTTCAGACATGGGTGAATCCACCTAAACCATTTCTTATTCAACGTAGGAGGAAAGCAAGTGCTTGGAGAAAACCCCGGTGAACATGGGGGGAGGATGCAAACTTGGGATGCGTGGGGGGGACTGTACTGGACATGTATTTGGGGAATGAATGGATGTTACATTTATTGTGATTTTGCATGTAATATTTTAGTGCATAATCATACCTATTCTGACAATGATGTTTCAGGCTTTGGAGTATTTAGGAAAATAACAATAATTTGTATCCTGGCTTGCATGCTAACATTGCTCCTGCTGCACAGTTGCTCACATTATATGATAAGCAGTTTGTGCTGCTCCTAGACTGCAGAGCAGCCTGTATTGCATAAAGGAAAAAAAAAAGGTAATCGTCTTGGCATGTACATAGGCCTACAGGAAGTAATCAGGGGTAGCTTATCCAGTACATGGTCATGGGGGGAGACCTGGAGCCGATCCCAGGTAGCACAGGGTGCAAGGCAAGGCAACACACACACATTGGGTAACTCACCTGAGGAAACTGGAGTGCCCAGAAAAAAAAGTGCAGTATGGGGCAGACAGGCAAACTCAGCCTATACAGGGGGGACGTGACCTCAGCCCTGGAGGAGTGAGATATTAATACTACCTATCACACCATCCCCAGCCAATATGTTATTTTTCATTTGCAGTCTATTGCTAGGCGATATATCTCACCACTAATACCTTACTATGTTGTGTGGTGAAAGAAGAGAATAACAACAATAGCCGTCAGCAACTAATATACCTCACTTAATGACAATACTCTTCACTTATTGTCAGCAATTACTTTAAGATGAGTGAAGACAAGATTTATACTGCTACTGCCGCTCCTAATAATAATACAATTATAATTAAGTGTTATTTGCACGGTCTGCAAATATTGGATAGGCGGTGGAGGAAGATGCATCAGTGGATGGATGAAAATTGTAAGCTCAATACCAGAACACTTGCCTCTGCATCCATTATCATAGTACTTATTCCGAATTGTCTCTATTAATAGTTAACCATATAAATTTATAAAAAAGTAAAAGTTATTGACACATTGTAACAGCCCAGAGTCATTCGGATATTGGAATATAATCTAAAAGGTGTCGCCCGAATGATATTTTCTGACAGCACACTTACAATAAAGCTATCAATTCAACTTTGTTCAATTTTGTGATTTCTTCTTTCCTTTTTTTAAGGACTAGGACTAGGTCACTGTAATAAACGACAGTACTAAGCCTAATAATCACGAACGTTACACGGGTGTCAGAAGAGAAATGGCTAAGTATCCAACAAAAGAATCATTTTCTATGTTGGTCATTTGTCTAAAAATAAAAATGGCACGGTCCTATTAAACATTTTAAGTATAAAAAATGGAAAATTAAAATATTAATATACCAAAGGTATTTCAAGGTCACTGCAACCTTTTTTGTAAATAAGGTACCGACTACAGTGTGCTTACTGCCTTGCACCTGCTGTCACAGAGACCTTGATTGATTGAAAGAAAATGTTTCCAGCAGTTGTTGACACTGGAGAGATTTCCATATGACAGATTAATGGCCAGTTCTACATGCCATCGGAGTGGCCCCAGATGTTCAGACTGCTAGTGCGTTTGTGTCTGACAGCATGGGAGACGAGAGGCCTTCTTTGCTGCCAAAGGCTGCACAGCACACAGATTGTAACCCATTATAGAATATATGGATGTAACTTTTTAAACCATTCTATTAATTGACAATTATACCTTTAAATGACTGCTGTCTGATGTGATAAGAGTGAAAGCAAATCAAAAGCTGCAGTATATGGAAAGGCTTAAATTTGCATTTTAAGCCAAGTCTGAGAATAGTAAAGGTTTATGTTGACCTGCCACATTTATAAATATGCACACTCCTCCTGCCAGCTGCAGCTCACTCCTTTTCCCCCTTTTCTGGCTATTTCATGAAATATTGAAGTTGCTCTGAAAGACCTCCAGTATTACACAATGTACTCACCACATCCCCCTACATAGGCACACCTCATTTTAGCACCATATTTAGAGACAGAAAATAGCACAATAGGTTGTGTTGTACAACAACTACATTGTGCCTTTAAATACCTCTGCCCTAATTATACAACATGCTTAAAACAAAACTGATGAGCAGTAATGTGAAAACCGGCCAGGCCTTAGCGGTAAATAAAATGTGAAGGTGAGAGAAGGAAGTAGCAAAAGCTCAAAATGAGCAACGTATATTAAATGTTAGTCTGAATATAACTTACTATAAATAAAAAATAAGGCTATATAAACAAAATGTGGTAAACTGAAAATGTAAAAATCCATATTGGGATATCACCCAGCCCGAATGCAGCCTTTGCTGGTCACAATTACACCCGCGCCTCCACAAATAAACGGGGCAAAAATGTAAAATGTTTTTAGAATATAAACATGGATCAAAAGACAACGGGGTCAATTTACACACAAGACGAGGTAGCTGAGTTACTGACTCATGATGTTCTAGGGATCTTTGAAACTAATGAAGAGGAGGGATTTTCAGAGGAAGAGGACAATGTTGAGGAAAACTCTGACAGTAAAGAAGATCCTGACCCGGATGAAGAAGTGGAGGAAGAGACACTTCTGTCCAAAAACAGGGAAATCTGTTGGGTCTTGTGCCATGCGCACAAGAATTAAGAATTGATCAAATTTTCAAAGTCGAAACATGGTTTCAAGGTAAGAGAACATTTGTTGCCCAGTGGGGAGTGTGGCGGTCTTCAAAGCCCTCCCCACTCTGTGCATGTAGCGTTTGCATGTTCTCCTGGTGTTTGCACAGATTTCCTCTGGATCCTCTGGTCTGCCCCTCCTAAATCGCTGACTCCAAATCTAATGTGTGTGTTTGGCTTAATTTGCATGCGTGTTTCCTGTAGTAGACTGGCATCTAAGGTGACACCTTGCTCCCTCCCTCCTTAAACCGCTTCCAAGCTTGCTATAACCCTATACTGGGCATCTCATTATAGAACATGAATGGATGTAAACACTCCTTTTTTATAAATTTCATAAAATATTGAAACTATTCTGAAAGATCTCCAGTATTTAAAGAATATACTCACCACATCCTCCCACATACACACAACTCATTTTAGCATCATATTCAGAGGCAGAAGTGGCACAATAAGCTGTGTTATACAGTACAGCAGCCGTATTGTGCCTTTAAATACATTATGCTTATCAGTATCAGCCAGTATCAGTAGTATCACTAGTAAAATACCCCCATGGTTTTCAATTACAAACCACTGGTCAAACAACCAATAATAAATTCATAGAATAAATTGTTGAAGAAAAATGCTGTATGGCTTAGCATTCCTTTTGACGTGGACCACCCAAAGAAGCCATGGTGTCCCTGCAAGTGCCACCCACCAGGGACACTTTTATTTTATTTTTATAGTATTTTTTAAATATAGGCATTCATCATAAAAAAACAAGCCCAGACTCTACCAGAATCATGGCTATGGATCGTCTGCTAACCCCGCGCCCTCCACCATTACTTATATAAACAACCATTAATAGGATACATTCTGATATTCCAGATATCAAACCAACTTTATTTATTTCATTTTTCTCCCTCTGAGTTACACATGTTGAAGAAACTTATATAACGTGATTTTCGTGTACATACAACATACAGTATGGTAAAATTTAATTCATATATTACGCATAGTAAGACATTGCCAGCGTTACAAACAGTAATAATAAAGTACATTGTAAATTATTATACACTACTCTGCATTACTGTACTCTCTCAAATAAAACAGATTCAGATGCTTTGTACTAGTTCTCAAAAAATGATGCAATGAAAGAATAGCATTTATCAAGGAATGATGGATCAATGGAAATTATACCACACAAATGACTACAGTAAGAAACAATGAAGCATATTGTTATACATTTTCTAATTTTTTTCAGACCACAGTAAACCATGGATAACTGAAACTGTGGTTACTGATACCATGGATATGGGGGGGCTTACAGTTTATGCATGTGTGTGTGTGGATTAGGTTTATATTACATTGTGGGTACCTAATGTCCCCGACAACATGATAAAATCCTGTTATTCTGATATCGTGGACCATTTTTCAGGTCCCCACAAAGATCTGTGAATACCATCAAAAAGTGAAAAATGTGAAGTCTTCTATTTTGTTTGGTTACTTATGGTTAAGGTTAAGGCTGGGTAGGGTTTAAGGTCATCAGTTTTCCCCATAGAAATGAATGGAGAGTCCCCACAAAGATATAATTACAAAGCTGTGTGTGTTTGTGTGTGTGTGTGTGTGTGTGTGTGTGTGTGTCTGTGTGTGTGTACCAAATGCTATTTATTTTCCTAGACTAGTTCTTTTCTTAGCCCCAAAGAGATTCTGAAATTACATTTTAATTAGCTGATGCACTCTCTGGGAAAACCTGCTCCAAACTGCTTTACTAAAATTACATACCATGCATTGCATTTTGCATCTCAGTATAAATATCATATATCAGAAGTGGGCATGGCGAGGTCATGGGTTTAGTCAGGGGGTTTCCCATTTCTGTGGCAACTGATTATAACCCCCTATTCCAAAAGTCTTACTCTATTTATACTTATTATATTGTTAGAAAGAAATACACCTAGTTCTATCTATTTCTCAATTTCTTCAGACCGAGAATTCCGGAATATAGGGATAGAGTGATGCTTAGAATCAGTCATTTTTCTGTTTGACGGCTTACCTTTCCCCCATTCACCTTCACCATGAAAAATGGTTGAGTAGTTGAAATATGGTATATCTTTTGGTATTGGCTATGTTTAACTATATTATATAAAAGCTCAAAAAGAGCTTATATTATTATTATTATTATTATTATTATTATTATTATTACAAACAGTTATTTCCACCTTGACATCATGCAGGATAAGGATTATGAATGATGGATGGATGGATCATTTCCTCATGGGATCCAGACCATACAACACATGATTTAGCCAAGTGATTGTTATTTTTACTTGTCAGGGATGCCCTCCAGGATGTCCCAGCTGGGGATAGACAGGACATCTCCTTCTGTACATTGGACTCCTGCCACACCTGCCATGGATCTCTAGGATTGCAGTCCTGAAGGCCCAGTCAAACTGGTTTGTCAAGGAGTTCTGTTTCTCTAGTCTCAGGTGTTTCTCATGCCTAGCCATGCACCATCAAAGCTGTTGATCGTCTAAGTTGTTTTCCGCTTCCTATTTCAGCACACAGTCTACCGAATCCTGGTGGAAGATCGTCCAGTTCAGTCAGGGAGTTTGAGCAGTCTTTGTGAGTTTTGCCCTCTGATTACTACCTGTTGTTCTGTCTCTAGATTCTGATTTTCTGCCCTGCTTACCTGCCTGTCGTCTGCGCTTTGCGTGACCTCTGTCTGTCCCTTGACCTTTATTTTATCCTGTGATTTTGCTTGTGTATGTTTCTGCCCTGCCTGGTTTCCGACCTTGGAATGTGTGACAGTCGCTTTTTTGCCTGTCGTTGATTGAAGACACTCTTTTGAGCAGTTTGCAAGTCTGCACATGAATCCTTCTTGGCCCACACCATTACAGCATGAATTCCCCAGAAGATGAATTCAGCAGACTCCAGTGAGAACAAGCAGCTGATGGAGGCACTCAGCAAGCAGGGGGTCTTGCTGGGTTGGTATCAGTCCCAGTTGGTTACCATCAATGAATTGATAGAATCATTTGGCAGCAGAATAACTGAATCGACACAGCAGATTCAATACCTCACCCTCAGTCTGCCACTGCTCCTAACCCTGCAACATCTGTCAGGGAGCCCCACCTTCCTCCTCCTGAGAATTACGGTGGCACTCTGGTCTTCCAGCTCCAGTCCTCTACATTCCCAACTGAATGATCTCAAGTTTGTTATCACACTGCTGACTGGTCCAGCATGCAAATTGGTGATACCAGCATGGGACAACCATCAGCCAGCCTGTCATCAATTCAGTAGCCTCACTGAAGAAATTACAGTAAGAGGATCTTGAGCTCCTCTGCCTCTACCAAGGAAGTCAGTCAGTGTCAGAACATGCTATAGCATTTCGGACCCTGGACATGGCCAGCGGCTGGGGGAAGTGAGCCATTGGATGCCTTCTACCATAGTGGAGGAGATTAAGGATGAGCTGGCACCGTTGACATCCCCAAATCAAGGAGCTCATTGATCTGGACAACCAGCGAAGCAGTGAGCAATGGAGTTGTGAGGACTATGCTACGTTTATGCTGCTGGCACCAGGTAATCCTCAGCCTGCAGCGACTGCTCTGGACTCCGTACAAGGTGGACTAAACCTGCCTTTCGCCTGAATACCAATGTCATTTCCAGAAGGAAACATGTTTATACTGTGGACAGAATGGACATTTTGTGGCAACCTGCCTATTAAAAGCACATACCCACCAGAGATCAGGGATACCCTCTAGCTGTAGAACCTGCCTGGTCATGATTCTGTTCTGGGGAGCCCATCATGAGTCTCCAGCTGAATGTTGGATTCAGGGGCTGCTGAGAGTTTCACTAATGGAACAATGGGAGATCCGAGTCATCCGGTTACAGTCCCCACTGTCACCAGCTGGCAACCATAACTCACAGCATGGAGCAGTGAGTCTGACTTTGTCTGGTAACCACATTGAACTGAAGGCATTTTATGTCTTCCAGTCACCCTAAGCACTTTTAGTGTTGGGGCACCCCTGGCTGCCAAGCACAACCTTTTGCTTTTCACATCGTCTACACACCACTAGCTACCCAGACTCCCCCATCCCGGAGAAGAGGCAGATTCTATCAAGATCTCGCCACCGCCCCAGTGTAATATCTGGATTTGAAAAAAGTCTTTAGTTAAGATGCGAGCTGCCTCTCTTCCCCTGCATCACCATTTGAGTTTGCCAATGAGCTACTTCCAAGCACTACCCTATCCCCCAGAGATCAGCACCCAAGACACAGGATATTGATGCTTAGATAGGGGAAATGCTTGCGGCTGGTATCATACAGCCGTCCTCATCTCCCACAGCTGCAGGATTTTTTTTTGTCAGTAAAAAAGGCGGTTTGCTGTACAAATTCCAGGAGACTGCAGAACCTAAAACAGCCTTCACTAATTTCAAGCACTGATTCACTACAGAGCCCATTCTCCACACCTTGGACCTGACACTGCAGTTTGTGATTGAAGTTGATACTGTACATCCACGTCTGGTGTGGGGGCAGTGTTGCACTGTCACAACAATTCAACATAGGTGAGGATAAAGGGACCCCTGGACCTGTATTATCAGAGAGCTGTTTTATTGGTGCAGTAACATGCAGAATGAAGGAGGCAGTCAAGGCAGTGCAAGCTTTTGTGGCAGTTACTGGAACCTGTCAACCTAACCGGTTATTCGTTCCTGATACTCTGCACCTTCAAACTCTCCAATGGGGGCACGTGTCCCTCCTAGCTGTCACTCTGGCATCCAGAGACCCATTGCACTTCTCTGGCAGCATTTTTGATGGCCATCCTTGGACAAAGACATATGGGAATTTATTGCTTGCCCATTTTGCGCACAGAACAAGAGCTCTAATTAGGCCCCAGCTGAGTTTGAAGTCCTTAATTGTACCTCACTATCTGTGGTCCCACATTGCGCTAGATTTTGTCACTGGGTTGCTGCCATCTCTGGGAGTCACTGGTGTGCTCATTATTATGGACCACTTATCCAAAGCCATCCACTTTGTTCCAGTCCCTAAGCTGTCTTCTGCCAGGGAAATGGTGCAGCTGCTTATCAACAACATGGTCCATCTTTAAGGGTTGCCCTCTAATATAGTCTCTGATGGAAGAGCAATGGTCCGTGGTTTGTCTTGTGGTTTGGGAAGTAATTCTGTTCCTTGATTGGGGCCACTGCGAGTCTTTGGTCAGAATTTCACCCCCAGACAAATAGACAGAACGGTCTAACCACGAGCTAGGACACATGCTGCAGTGCTTGTCTTCCCAGTCCTCATCTTTGGAGAGGGAGATTGTGGTCCCTTCTGCCCAGCATTTCCTGTGTTGATGGCAGTGTACCTGCAAGCAGGCCTGGGCCACTTTTCTGCGATGCCAACGCCGGATGGAGAAGTATGCAAACTGGTGCTGTACAAAGAGTTCCTCTCTACTGTGTTGGACAGAGAGTTTGGCTATCCACCAGGTTTGTGATTTGTGGGACTTTTTCTCATCACTAAGGTGCTCAGTTCCATTGTAATGCGCCTGAAGTTGCCCTTATCCATATGCTGAGTGCATCCCTATCTTCACATGTCCTTGATGAAGTCCACTGCTGTCAGCCCCCTGGTGACACCACTGTTGCCACCTCCACCTTCTTAGATGAATGATGGGGGTGACACTTACACAGTCCACCGCCTCTTGGACGTCTGGTTTTGGGATTGAGGTCTGCAGTACCTGGTGGACTGGAAGGGCTATGGTCCAGAAGAGCAATCGGACATTGGGGGAGAGGTACGGTCAGGTACGCCCTCTGAGATGTCCCGTCTATGCCGTTTCCTTCTATATGGAGGACTTCTGTCGTACCCGCCATGCATCTCTCGGATTGCAGTCCTGAAGAACCAGTCCAAGCAGTTTACCAAAGGACTTCATTTCTCTGGTTTCAGGTGGTTCTCAGGCCTAGCCACCCCTCCCCCCAGCTGCTAGTCATCTTGGTTATTTGCCATTCCCTATTTTAGTACACCATCTACTAAACTCTTGTGTCAGATTATCCAGGTCTGTCTGAGAGCTTGAGCAGTCTTTGTGAGTTTTGCCTCCTGGTTTTTCTGACCCTGGACTGTGATTTTCTGCTCTGCCACCCTATCTGGACTGTTCTACCATTGCCTTTTTGTCTTTGACTGAAGACATTCTTTTGAGCACTTTGTAAGTCTGCACTTCAATACATCTTGACCCATTTTACCCACATTACCATTCGCATGGTTTGACCTTATATGGCAGGTGTCCTCAAACATGCTCCTGGAGATGTAGCACCCTGCCAAGATTAGATGCAGCCCTAGTTAACAGGGATTGGGGACCCCTGTTATAGGGTTTATACCATGCCAAATATAGATCAACTTAGTCCTTCACCATTAGAGTTTATCTTATTTTTCATATGTTGATGAGATGAAGTTGTATATTGTTTGTCTTAGACTTTAGCTATTCTTTTTTTCGAGAGTAAAATAAAAACAAGACATATGATAGGTCAACAGTATTCCAGTTCATATATATGTATAGTTTCCACTTGATGCCATTCTGTGATTCATTAGAGACTGCTGGATAAGATAGCGGTCATCTCTGGCTTTTGCCCTTATTCTTGTATAATGGTGTCTTAGAAATTTTGAATCTTGAGGTATCCTGCTGCTCAGCGTAGCCTTCTGCCAGCAGAACCAGGATTAAATCAGGATTTAAAAATGCAGATTTGTTTAAAAATGTAGAGCGATCTCTTAAATTTTTCCACAGCTGTATTTTAGAGTGCTTCAGAGTAGGACGGTGAGACAGAAATTTTGAAAGTATGTTGCCTGCTAACCAAATATGTAAACGCAAATTCAAGTCACATTTAATTAATATGTATTACTATTAATGCAATCACACATAGAGGCATCCCATCCAGGGTGTACCCCTGACCAGGGTGAACCATTCAAAGCTGGATGGATGGACGGATCATGCATATTTTCCCCTAACTAAAGCAATTTAGCCACAGTGCTAGAATTTAAATTACTCGTATGAGAAAGAGATTTCTAAAAGCCTCTAGAAATAATGTATTTATTGTGCTGAAAAACGCAGTGAAGGTGCATTGTAATCTTATCATACAACAAAAATTGAAACTGCAGAAATTAATTGCTTCTAAACAGCAGAATAAACGGCTGATTCAACTATGGAAGTCAGTTATTTGGCTGGTTCTTTGTATGTGGATATTACATGTAGCACAAACCCATAAAAATAAGTGAAAGCAGCCGTTTATAAAAAAAAGAAAAGAATATACATATTTGTCCAAACCATGCATCCATCATCTCAGTTTCCATTTCCGTTCCAGACAGATTATGGAATCTGTCCAAAAGAGGAAACACTGTGGACAGTACAAGGCCTCTGTGTCTGACCTAATGGCAGGTGATTTTCAGAGAGATATTCTGCAGTGCCAGGGGGGATATGAAACAGACCAGGCCGGCCAATTGCATTATTGTTTTGTTCTCTTTCTCTCTTTTAAATGTTTCTTGACTCAAGTTACATCCTTTCATAAAATCTCATGTCCCTTAGCAAACCATGTTAGAGGAATTAATAACTAATCAAGTTTATTAACTAACTGAGTTATTAAGCTGATGCTGAAATTTAACTAACACTTTGAATGGTTGGGGTGTCCCTGAGGAGAGGTTTGGAAACTGAAGTGGTGTTCTTTTGCTCATAGGAGATATCAGTATTAGTTGAATCATCTGAGATTTCAGTAACTTAACACTGTAGCAGTGGGGCGGAGTGGTGGCTCTGTGCCAGCAACTGGATGGTTGCTGGTTCAAATCTCGTGAATGCCTGTAGTGATTCTACTCCTTTGGGCCCTTGAGCAAAGCCCTTAACCTGCAGTTTCTTCATCCTGGGTATGATGTTAATCTACATCCAGCCCTATAAGGAGGTCCTCCAACTTATAAAATTTGGGGGTTAGTGACAGGATTGGCACTCTAGCCACTGGAAAAAACTCATGCTGTTCCATTCAGACTAGTGTGGTGCTAAGGTATCACCTGTCACATGGCTGCACTCAGGTTCTCATCCCTGAGGTGGTTGGTCATGTGGTGGGTGCGGCAACGCACTGCAATCAGTACATGCTCCTTACCTCTCCAACACTATATTGGTGTAATTGTATGGTGAGGGTCCTTTTCCACACAGATAAACAGCTTTAAACATATTCTTTGATAGCCTAAGACATATATATCTATGTTTCATGTAAATATGAAATAAAATATATCTACCAAATAATAGAATAATATATCAAATAATTTTTAAATATTAACAATAAAGGAAAATATGAGCACCACCTCTGGCTATTGGGATTCACCTTGCATGGAAAGGAGGACTGCATGCCCCTAACAATCATGTTCCATCTCCAGGGGATCCAGTCACTGCCGTGATGAAGCACCACCACCATGGTCCAAGCTAACATCCTACCCCTAGAGCCTACAGTACCCTGGAAGAATGGCTGCCCCATCCTGCACAGAGGAAAAGTCCCAGTTGCCATGATAAATCATCAGATCGATAAACTAATAGAAAGACTCAGGCAAACCCAGTTCATCATCCTGGACCACGGGAATGGCTACTTACGGTTTTTGTTTTTACCTGGTAGTCTGGGAGAAGACTGCTTTCAGCACTCTCAGTGGACACTGCTAGTACATGGTTCTACCTTTTGAGCCAATGAGGCACTGGTCACCTACTATAAGGATCTGAGATCCCATCAGACATACACCTCTCTGTGATATTGTGGATCATTCAGAGAGCCGGGCAGAAAACCTCAGATGGCTTCCTGAAACCGTAGAGGAAGAAGATCATCTCCATTAAGAATACCCCAAGTCATCTGACAAAAAAACCCATGTACGCACATTTACTTACATTCCTGGAGTTGTTCGGGAATTACAGGCAGATGCTTCCCTCTTTTTGACTTCTTTGGGCTAAACGAAGAAGGTGATCTGGACCCTGGAAGCGGAAACTATGTTCCAGACCTTAAGAATAACCTCAGAACTCAGACTTATGGCTCAGAACTCAACTTAAGAGCCCCTGACTGCCACTGGCGAGTCACACTCCAGGTGGATGCGTTGGAAAGTGACCCAGGGGTTTGAGGTGCTGTACCTTCGCCACGAGTTGACCCCTTACGCAGACAAGGTACTGTACTCTGCAGTGGAGAAGGAGGCATTTAAGTGGGCAGTGACCAAGCTCAAGTGTTTATGGGCAGACAGGCAGGTGACCGATCATGCACACCTGCAGTAGATAGCATGGGCAAAGGGCACCAATACCCCCTTTCTTCTATCTCAACCACTACTCTTTCATTGGGATTTGTAGGGGTCACACCAGCACACATTCACACATGCACACTTTGTGATCTGCTTCCTGTTAGAGGTCCTCTTGGGGAGGAGGCATCAGGACAGTTTTTCTGGGATGCTTGCCACCATGATCGACTTTCAGGCTGCCATACACAAGCTGCAGAAGCCACCTGTTAAAAGTTCAGCACCCATGGTTTGCACAGCCACCTGCACTCAGCACTGATGCTCCAACTCTAATGCTGAATTGCTGGGGACAATTGAATGCGCCAGCTGCAACCGCCCTCCCAGCATCTGCAAAACAACTCCCTCTATCAAACTGGGTCCCACCCCCAACTCACTGGCCATGGCTATCAACCAGCCCACTTGTCGCTGTGAGTGATCTCCGGTTGTTTTTCTCTATATTCTAGTACTTTTCTTCCCACTCTTGCTTGCTCTCTCTCTCTCTCTCTCTCTATCTATCTATCTCTCTCTCTCTCCCTCTTCCCTATTCCTTAGTTCCCCCTGGTTGTGTAGAATAAAACTTGCCTTTCCGAGGTCAAATCTTGAGATGAAATTACTGTTGCGTGCGTGTTCATTGTCACACCCCACCACGCAGGAAATTAAAAAGCGTTCAAAGTATAATGATAAGCTCAGTGTGAGACCTTCACCCAAACAAGTAAAGAGTGATCCTACACAGCTGCTCATTTCCCCGTAGCTGTAAGCTCTGCCATGTGGCCATAAGTTTCTCTATAGCCAGTTTGGGAGACATTAATAATGTGAAGGTCATGGGAACAGACCTCATCGTGACATCTGTTTTGGAGGAGAGACTGTGCAACGATTTCTGAGTAGAAGTTTGTATTTTATCATCGATGGTTTAATGATTTGTATGGCACACCAATAAAATGAACCAGACTTATCCAAAGATAAGACTTGGTGACTATTTAAAAAGCATCATAGGTAACGGAGCACAGCAGCATCAACTAACCAAGATGATCCCAATCGTGCTAGCATCCATCTTCTTTGCCAGCGGTAAGAAGTAGCTGTGGTCGTGTTGTGTTTTAATATTAATGTTTTAAAACTTTGAAAGTGACTTGAATATCAGATCAGCATTAGACCTTGTTTACAGTAATGTGCTACATCATGAAAAACTATTGACGATTACCCACAACACCTCTCTATCTCTTAAGCCTATGGGTGCGGCCGTCCTCCGGTTGAACCAGTTGTCACCCGCGTGGTAAATGGTGTGGATGCCCGCCCCTACAGTTGGCCTTGGCAGGTATAAACAACTCCGTCTCATATATGAATCTCTCTGATGTTTTTATAGGAAATGAACTTTGGACAGGGATTTGACCGTGCTGTGAACTATTGGGTGAAAATGGCACAGAAACGCTATGTTCATTTAATCTGCAGAATCCTAGGCCTAGATGTCAACCAAATATGTAAAAGCAAGTTCAATTCACTATTATATTAACAATATCATCTGAATAACAACAAACATAGACCCTGTAATAGTTGCATTTGTATGAGGGGGGTAAATTTTGGACAATTTTGAGGTGGTCTTTGGCAAGACACTGCTGAGTAGTGCAGATATAATAAACAGCTCTATGAAAGTCTAGTAGACTATCAGATTAAAATCTTGTTTAAATGGTATTTCTCTCTAGATCTCACTGCAATACTTGAAAGACGATGAGTGGAGACACACTTGCGGAGGATCTCTGATTGCCACCAACTGGGTTATGACTGCTGCTCACTGCATTAAGTATGAACATTTATGTGGGAAGAAAAACTCACCACACACATATCGTGTTTTCATTTTTTACGCAGAATACTTCATGTTTTATCATGCGTTTAGTCTGTCATTATATATTCAATGGATCCTATTTTACCTCTATCACAGTGTCATGCTTGCAAATGCTCATGTCTGTGTTTCTTTATGAAATGAACTGATTTTCTTAAATTGAGCCAAAAAAGGGCTGTATGTGGGAAAAAAAAAACACAAAAATGCTGGAGCTGCCTGAAAGATATCAGCCCTGTCCTGTTTTCTGTGTAGCACCAAGCTGACCTACAGGGTGTATGTTGGCAAGTACAACCTGGCCGTGGAAGAACCTGGTTCCTATGCCATCACACCCGAGAAGCTGATTGTGAATGAGAAGTGGAACCCCCTGCTGGTCGCCCTGGGGTATGACTTCCTGCAGCTGTCCGCTTATGAAATTCCATGATGAAGCAGATGGTTTCCTGCAGTAATTCTCAGTACTATGATCTATAAACACATACATTTTTTCCATTCTGAAACATAGCTTATATATCAATAAATAAATTCTAGTGATTGTTACATCACAACTGATCATACAAGCATTTATTGCCTCTTCTTTACATAAAGGAATAGCGCTGCATAGCGAACTTCTCCCTCGTCTGACATTCCTCTTCCACTTCAGTTAATTATAAAGGGATAGAAGGGTGAACTGAACAGCTGGAAGACAATAGAAAAGTTAGAGTGAACCTCATGCGCTGATTAGAATTCAACCCTAATTTTAGACTATTTTTTTCATTCCATGCAATGCAACCAAGAGCATAGCTCAAGTGCATTAGTACCAATCTATTCTGTACTGATATATCCACATGGCTTATATGTTTTCTCCTTATCATACACAGTAATGACATCGCCCTGATCAAGCTGTCAGAGCATGTGACTCTGAGTGACCATATTCAGCTTGGGTGCATCCCACCTGCTGGGTCCATCCTGCCGAATGCCTACCCCTGCTACATCACCGGCTGGGGCAGACTCTACAGTAAGTAGCCTACTTCCTGTCGCTTGACAGAGAATGGCAGAAGATTTTTGTGTTTTTGTGTTCACATGTGGCTACGTAGAGCACATCTAGAATAATTATATTTGATTCTGTATCATTTTAAATATTTGTTATGATTAATAACCTTAATTTTTGTATTAGAGTGCAAAAAAAAATATTGTACAGCAAATAAGGTCATATGGATTTACTATTTACTTATTTTTACTATAGCAGAGAGAGTATAAATATCTGCCTTTATAAGTCTGTTCTGCCGTTTTTTCTTAAAGCCAACGGTCCCATTGCCGATAAGCTGCAGCAGGCTCTGATGCCAGTGGTGGATCACGCCATCTGCTCTCAGCCTGACTGGTGGGGTGTCGCTGTCCGAACTACCATGGTGTGTGCTGGTGGAGACGGCATCGTCGCCGGCTGCAATGTGAGCGCCGTCTTTATATTTATTATATATGCATATGGCATTTGGCTACGTGTGCGATACTGCCGAGGTCAGTTATGGAATAACGGTACAGGGAAGATCATGAGGTTTGTGATACGTGTGGTCTTATGTGTATCGTGTAAATGTTTAATAATGCTGCCTGTGCATTTTGTGAAGTAAATGCATAAAAAAATAATTTCAGTTATAGGTATCTGTTTACAGCGAAGGGAAATAGAATCTCTTTTTGGAATATAGACCCAATAACGAAATAATACTAGTATATTACATTTCAAAACAAGGCATTAAATATGAATTTTACAACAAAAAAAAAGTGTAATGTACGTGCTGTGAAGGCAGTCACTGGCACCACTGACAGATTATTAATGCCATGCTATCATATCATATAACGTGGTTGTTGTTAAATAGACGTGAGCCGGACTTCTGTATGCTAGGATGCCACGCCCCTAGCGATGCCTCACCCGCTGTCCTGCTTATTCCAGGGCGACTCCGGCGGCCCCCTGAACTGCAAGAGCGCTGACGGCGTGTGGGAGGTGCACGGCATCGCCAGCTTTGTCTCCGGCCTGGGATGCAACTATGAGAAAAAGCCCACAGTATTCTCCCGCGTCTCTGCTTACAACAGCTGGATCGACCAGGTACTGCAGTGATATCAATGCAACGAGCGCCTCGGCTGGGGAGGGGGTGGCAGACAGAACGCATGGGCACTGTCATCTAACATCTAACTGGGAACTGTCCGGTAACATCTAACTGGGAACTGTATGGTAACATCCACGAGACTAAGGGAGCTTTGTTTCTTTTCAGGTTATGATGGAGAACTGAGAGGTTCTCAGCCACATTTTCGGGAAATAAACGACTGTGCAAACCAATGTTATCCCGTGTGTGATTTTTTTTTAGCCTAACTGTAGACCCACCCCTTTTCAAACTGCTTGCCCTGAAAAGGGCTGTGGGGGGGGGGGCGCTCTCGTGCTAATGACAACTAAAGATGATGAGATGTTGTTCTTGTGCTCTATGCAAATTTACACCATGATATTTTATGATTTCCCAAAAGCTTAAATTCAGTGGCTTATCATTATGACATTATAAAAAAATCCTTGATTGAAAAGGTCTATAGATTTATTTTCATAAAATAACATACCATATTTTAAGTGTGTTTTGTAGCATATTACTGGCAAGCCAATTGAAAATAAAACCAATGAAAATCCATCCATCCATCCATCCATTTTCAAGCTGTATCAGTCAGGGTGTGTGGGGGTGGGCTGGAGCATATCCCGGGCAGCGTAGGACACACTGGGGTCCAGGATGCTGATCCATCACGGGACACATACATACACACACTCTATCACACTAAGGGCGATTAGTTTTGCATATTTGTTCGTGAAAACTGTACAATATAACAGAATGTCCAAAAATCACACAAAAATAATATTTTGCCCGAAAATCGTTTTTCAAGAACATTTTTTAAATGGTTATTCTACACACAACCACTAGATGTCGTGCGATGCTTAATAGCCAGTTTCAACCGTTCCATTCGAATATATTTAAACATTTTAAAGCCTCTATGAAAATAAAATGATAAAATATTAAGGACCCGGTTTGGCCATTGTTACATACATCAAAGAATTATATTTTATACTGCTTATGTAAATCATGACCATTCAAATAGGTGTTCTTAGCACTTCAGCAGTTTTTAATATCTTTATATGTCTTTTATTGTCTTTATTATTTAACAGTCCATCCATCCATATATCCATTCAGCTTCCACCTGCGAATGCAGGACATGGCTACATGGCAGAGGGTGGGTAGCTTAAATGTTAGTGACAATTTTGCCTATGAAAACAGTGCAACAAAATTCATCTGGATAAATATGCTTGGGATGGCATCTTTTAAAAAATAAGGCAAATCGTTTACCATGGTTTGAAAATGCCACATTTATTTTTGGTTGTGTTGGTTTATTGGACATTGCATTTTCATCCTTTGTTCACATGAACATGCAAACTTGGGCCAAGGTGAGAGAGTTACGTGTGTCACCCTTGACCTAGGCGCCCAAGCACCTTGTAAGACTAACGATTTCTGTCATTTAGTGAAAATTATTTCATAACGGTGTTTTAAACAAAAATAAATAATGTTTCATAATAGTGATTTAAACAACTTGAAAATGCGCTTCTTTTCAGGTACTTAAACATGCTAATGGTTATCACATAAGTAGGCCATTAAATTCTGTATTTCTGTGATGGAAATCATTGTTCCAGAACTGTAAATACCAAGCAACTTTTTTAAAGACATAAACTAACTTTTTGAAATTATAAAACTATAATGAAACAAGAATGTTTGTACTTCAACCATATTAATGAGCTAAATTAATTTATAATGTACTGGAAGAAAACATACTTGGAAGACACAAATAGTTGTACAGTTACGAAAAAACAAGTTTCAGAACCCTTTGAAATTTCCTGGATTCCTGATCAAACCCAGGGATGCCGTACAGATTTTGGACCGCATGAAAACATATCATGTTGGGGCCACCAAGCCAGTTCAGTCAAACAATGTTCCAATTTTTTAGGGCCCCTGTTACTCTGAGGCCCGTGGAAACGTCCTCGCCCCACCCCCCCTATTGATCAAACCTACATGGAACACATACTAACAGATAAATAATGTGTCAATGTTGTCATGCAGGGCTGTGGTAATTAATGAGCACATTCATTCTCTTCCCCTCTGCCTTATTATGTATCAAAGGTTCTCTAAGTCTGTTTCACCTCTCAACCAAAAAAAAGCACCACTTTACAAGGCCCCTTTTGCCACTTATAAATGGTATTTATTCATTAACAAAAAGACAACTGTGTTTTGCCTTGTTTATAATTGTTTATTAATGATTTACAAAGTGTACTACCCAATTAATAACCTGATTATGAACCATTCATAAACTCTTATTGTAAAGTGGTACCAAACAAACATGTTGCCCATTTTACCTTGTTGTAGATCATTCCCCAGTCCCACATCCTTCGAAGCAAATCTCCTTTGTTTTTTTCCACACTCACATCCACTCCTGTACCTAAAGGAAATCACCATTCTACCTGTCTCCTGGCCCAACCAGAGATCTTACACATGTTTAGTAGACATCTACTCATCATCTCTCCTGTCTCCTGCTTCAGGCTACTACACAAAGTCTCAGCAGCTTTACGAATAGTATGTAAAATGGACATCTTTGGGGGTCACAAAAATCACAATTCATTGTAATTTAGACCAACATGCTAGGAGTAGTCTCCAAAATAAGCTTATCAGATACCATAGTCTCACAAATTGGACCACAGGGAACTACTTTTCTTCTTTCTATCAGAACATTCCATTCTCCTGCAGTTATACAACGGAACTTCATAATAATTTATCAAACCACAAAAACTGATCAGCATGTCAAATATCAGCTCCCTTAAAAATTCCTATAAGATACTCCACTTGCCTAAGGTTTCGTATGCCCGTAACTGTCTGCCATTACAAGATCGCAAAAGAAACCTAGCAAGCTATTTATAAACTTTTAGGTGTAGCCAAATATCTTCAACTTCTCTTGATTAAATATTTGCATTGAAGTCAATGGAATTTTAAAAGCATTGACTGATTACATTAACTTTTTTTCGAGCTTGCTGGTAGAGAGGACTCGCATAAATGCCTCCTTCCAGACCATGCTGTGAAGAAGTAAACAGAATATTTTAGATAACCACACAATTCTAGCTGTATCAGGGTAACATGGAGGAGAAGTTCACCGTGAGGTCCTCCACTGACACCACCAGCTTGGCATATACCACACAGACTGGCATTTCTTGATGATCTACAGAGGGAGAAAAATTCAACTCTACCACATTGCTCTGCTTGCAACTAGCTCAATGGCAACCTGAGATCCTCTAGTGTACTCTTATTAATCTTAGCCTCCTCACAACTCTTTAGCCCAAGAGTTTCTGTGGAACAAGTGCAAAAGAACCGTCTGGATACCATGGGGGGAGGCCTCTGGAGCAGAGCATTATAGGGTCGGATATGGTGTATGGTGCATCTCCCCTACTGCTCAGCCAAGGAACATCTAGATTGCTGCTGCCACCCAAGCCAGAGAAGGAGCTCCAGGATTTACCAAACGTTTACTTTTTTAACAACAATAAGTGAATATTTGCTTGATTTAGACGTAACATTGCTTTTGTTTCTCCAACTTCTCTTGACTGCTGGTTAATCATGATTGGGATTCCTTGTTTTTGCACACTGTCTAGCACAATAAGCTTTTGCCAAGTACAAGATTTATAGAGGTAATACTAAAGAAGCACATGTTTGTTGTTTCATATTGATTTTAGCAGTGCATAATAGGCATTCAGCAACGTCTTTGGATTTAATGGTCTTTGTGTTCCATTTGAAACTTCACTTAACTGGATTTTTTTTCCTTTAAACAGTATAATTTCAGTATAGCTTTATCGTTTTTATGTTCATGGTTCTCTTTAATTTGAAAATAATTTAAAGAAACATGTAAATGGTTGTGGGAAAATTGCAGTTTGTTTTTTTTTTTCAAAGATTAACGTAGCCAGTGGGCAATGAGCCACTGTATTTCTGTAACTGTAAGAGGGTGAATTCAATTTGAACAAAATCCGGACATGTGACAGGAAAAGTATTAGATAGGAATGGGGCTGGGGCTTGCAGCCATGTATGACAGCATGATTGCTTAACTCTTTATAGCCAGGATGTAAAAGGTATAGTACCATATAGAGTATAACCAGTATTATTTAAGCATGTGGGATATGCAAAAGCATCACTAACACAAGTACCTGGCATGTTTTGGTATGTTGAGTGTGTTTTTTAAAGTTTAAGTCTTGTTTTGTATGTTTCGTTGCAAGAAATTTTGCATGAATTACATATAAACAAAACAATGTCCAACAGCAACTAATTTGCAAGTCTAAAAAACACATTTGGGAATTTTTGTGCGGAAAAATCTTGTTAATCGTGTTAACCATATTCAGACCTTACAGTAATCCAAACATAATTCTGATAGACTGTGAAGTGATCATTATTTCTTTATCTTTAAAATCCTTTACAATTTAAAGGTTAAGTGAAATACTTTAAATTACTGCATACAATAGTGCATAAAGATTCATTTTAAATGTAACAAAGTGCAATAAAATATGAAACACATACACATAGTGTGTGTATATATATGTGTGTATGTATGCTCATTCTCATCACTCTCCCCTGTTATGTATTCATTTGTAAGACATCACCTTTTAAAGATCTATTCAGTGTATCTTTCCCATTCTTTGGGTGACTGGATTGTTTTATCAGTTTTATCACCGGTTCACATCCTCAGAAGAATTGTTGCTTCGCCTTTGGTCCCTCGACCAAGACTCTTAAGTCCCCGAAAAATGCCCCTGGGTGCCGGATAAGTGTCTGACCCTGTACTCATGCTTGCACAAATGGCCAATAAACCCTGTTTCATTCATTCCTCCCTGCCTGTTTCCTCTTAGTTTTTGTTTTAGCTTCATACCTCTGTGTTGTAAAATCTGTTCCCCCAAATTAATGTCCCTGTTCTGTCCTCCATCTCCTGTGTTACTTGAATCTGTTCACTCCCCCAAATCAAGCAAGTCATACATAGGCAAAAACTACCAGTCTATCGAACACAGATATAATTAAATGTTTACTATAACAAATTTCAGTGAAGGGGGCAGTATGGTGGCACTGTTGCCTCACGCATCTGGGACCAGGCTTTGAGTGTCGGCCCCGGCTCTAAGAGTGTGCAATTTGCATGTTCTCCCCATGTCTTCAGGGGGTTTCCTCTGGGCCCAGCCAGTCTAAAAACATGCTAAAATGAATTTGAATTACTAGTGTGAATGGTGTGTGAGTGTGCCCTGCGATGGGGTGGTGCCCCATCTTGAGTTATTTGCTGCCTAGGACCCATAGGTTTCGGGATAGACTTTGGATCCCTGTGACTCTGCATAGGATAAGAGGGATGGATGGATGGATGGATGGATTTCAGTCCTAGAATTCTTCACTTCTACATTTCCTGTGGCTGTTAAAATGATCTAATTACAATGTTGCACAACTGACAAAACCATTTAACGCAAAAATTCATTTAAGTATAGAATAAAGAAAAGTAGAATATAAAGACTGTTAATCCAAATGTAAAATTAATTAAAAACAAACAAAGGACACACTGCTAATAACAATGTTTACCCAAGTTCCTTCCTATATCCAACAGGAATTTTAATCAGACTCCACCTCTGAACTGAAAGTTAGGTCATATAATTAGATTATTTTGTAAATGCAAATAATGCTACAAAAAAAACAGAGTTACTCACCTGAAAGTGAGCTGTCTTTATCAGTCAGTGAAATGCTAGAGGCACAGGAAAGATTAGAAAAATGAGGCAGGCCATTCATTTTCCTGAGGACAATGCAGAAAGAAGCTAAATAAAATTAAGAAATTTCCCATTAGGTTTCTTTCCTTTTGTTAATTAAAGAATAATTTGTGCATAAGCGCAGTGAAGATATGTGCACAGTCAATGGGATCTGTTTACTAAATAGATTGTTTGGAATGCATTTGATTTAACCAATTGCTTTGATCATATCTGTTTTATAAAATGACACAAGTAATAGTAAGGCAGCCATCAATCTTTTTAGGCAAATAAGAAATACAGCACAAAACCGTAAAACATGTATTCAAATTATGATGACCACAGAAGAACTAAACAAAACAACTAATGCAAAACATATGTAACTCTATTACTCGGTCTTACTCAGTATTAGAAGGATGTTCCTAAAAAGGATGGGCTCCCCCTTTGAGTCTGGCTCCTCCCAAGGTTTCTTCCTTCTAGGGAGGTTTTCCTTGCCAGTGTCGCCTCTGGCTTGCTCACTGGGGGCTTTGGGCAGGAATAATGTAAAGCGCTTTGAGACAATGGTATGTGGCTATACAAATTAAACTGAATTGAATTGAACTGAATACTTATGTGCTGGTATTTCTGTGTTGCTCTGCAATTACGCTGGCAAAATGCTAGTTGGCTGAGCGTGGGAAGTCTACGTTTTGCTAAAACATTTTTACTCACAAGAAACAAAACTTAGCAAGCTTTGCATTTTTAATGATTGCTCATTATACAGTCACAGTCGTTGTGGTCTGTGTCACCGAGACGTGTAGTAAAGACGATTAACACTTCTGTGTAGAATCTACGCCATTAGTACCGTAGAGGTACGGCCTAGCCTCGTACCCTATGCTGTAACCTGTGTCGTGGCCTGACGCGCACCTTCCAGAAATGTAACTACAGGCTACGCTGTAGGTTAGAGTACATTGCTAAAGACGGAGAAGATTCTACAGTGAAGTATAAATCAGCCTTTACATTTAAATAGTTACATTTTGGGGATGGTGCACATCTCATAGGCTGTGGTATAGGGTACATGCCTACACCATACACACAGTATAGACAGGGTTGCCAGCTCTCATGCAGACTAAAAAAAAAGAGAGTTCTTTTACTTGTATCTAGGCAACTCCCATTAGAAGTCAACGTGAAGGAATGTATTCTGTCCACTATGGCACATGTATGAAAGAACGCATTGTTCACATCATGACACAAAAGCATTTTGTGTTCCTCTAAAGTGACTGGTGGGGCCATTGTGGCAAGACACCAAGGAGAAAACAGAGCATGATGGGAAGTCATAATACTTGATATTTGGTAAAAATGCCACATCCTGGAAGATTCATTCAAGATGGCTGAAGTGCGTTTAAGGGAAATGTCCTTAATTTGTTACGCAAATTACTTCTTATAGGCTACCCAGTTTGTGTTGCTCACATAAAATAGGCAGTCATTATGTCTACACTAAATATATAAAAAGACAGACATACAGCATAAAAATGTATGACTAAGAATTTAAGCCGATCGATTTAATTAAAAGTTTCTCTGCTAAGTACCGGATAGTCTTAACATTTAATTTTAAAAATCCTTGAATCCTTAATACATCCATCTATCCATGTGTAACACTGTCAGGATAAAAGTACCAGAAATTACACTTGTTTTGACTGCTTATTCTGGTTAGGTTCACAGGGGTCTTAACACGTGGTGTCTTAAAATGGGTGTGAGAGGGATATAGGGCTCTCGAAGGAACAAACAGGCACGCTTAGGTTCACTCAAAAACACTTTAATAAGTAATA
>JAODLD010000046.1:25360591-25374823 GCA_026781065.1 Mormyrops boulengeri
TAATATTCGGGGTGAATCATGGACGATTGATCTGAATTTCAGGACGATCAGTCCACATACAATCAGAATTAATCCACGATTACAACTTCTCAGAATATTATAGTAAATTAATTCTATGCCACGTGGGTCACGTAATCGTCCGTGAATTCATCCTAATACACGTGGTAAACCTTTATTACATAAATGGCAACACAAAAACACTTGTGCATTTTTCTGCCTCACACTTGATGGTGCAATATAGTGTATTTTACAGCAATATTGTATGTAATTAACAGGGTAAGTCTATGTTTCCATTCTTTGAAATAAACCAGTAATGGATACAACTACAATAATGTATCCTCTACCAATACCATGTATCACCTATTTTGTATCTCTCCAGTATATGCATTTGCATTCCCTCAAACTCCACCCAGACGTTAAGACACCATCAGGTATTAGAGTGATGACTATATCCTAACACAGTGGAGATTATCATGTTTATGTTACTGATGTTGCATCAGTGCAATAGAGGTTAATCTCTACTTTACTGGACTGGACACTGTAGGGTGATTAGGTTTTATTATGAGAAAAAGAAAACAAACAAATGTCAGTGCTAAACGTACATTTCTATCAAATTAAACAGTTGCAGCTGAGACATTCTGGTTACTTAATGGTTTCATCACTTTACATTCATTAGACTGGCAGAAGTGAATGTAGTAGCATCAAAATAAATAAATCTATAGAGGCATGGTGCACATATTTTTGTGAACTATGAACCCTTCAAAGATGAGGTGTCAACTACTCTCATCAGACTTTGATACTTTCTTTGCACAAGATGAAAGGATTTCCCAATCAGTAGAATATCATCCTACACGGAAGGTACTCCTGAATTGTGCCAGGAAATCTCGGAAGTTGGGAGTTTGATGGATGGAGAATTTATAGTGAGATTTGATTTACAACAGTAAGCAATTAAATGTATATGGTACTAGATCATGCATCCCTCAAACTGGGTGCTATGGACCAGAATGTTCTATTTTCCCAATTTAACGTATGGTATTTGAAAGAAAATGAAGATTCTACAACCAGTTCCTGATGACTTTCCATGGTTTTTATAGCCGAATAATGGAGTACATGGCTATGTGGTCTTAATGGAGGCAGGTGTGAAGACTTTAAATGTATTTTGTGTAATTTATTTAGGCCTACATTTATTTTGCACACTGATTAGTTTGTGCATGCTTTGTACACTTATTAGTTCTGCTGGAGATGATTAAGCATGAAATGTCAGGGTTGCCAACTCTCACGAATCTGGCGTGACACTCATGCTCATGCAAGCAATCTTACAGCAAATCTATATTATATTATAACCCTAAAATTAGCTACATCAAAAGCGTTGGGGCAATCTGCAAACCGTACAGACTATTTACAAGGTAATCAAACTCTTACGCACGTAAATGCATGTGATTGTCCGTGCAGACTTATCTCGAATTGGAAATCTCTGAAGTTGGCAATCCTGAAATGTCAAATCTGAAAGTGCAGTGTTTAGTCTAAGAACGCTTGTAAAAACTGGCCAAGAAACTTACATTTTCATTTTCAAGATTAGGAAAAACATTTTCTTGCATTTATGTTGGCCGGGGTCGTGATGAGATAAACCGCATCCATAAGCTAGAGTGCTAGACAGAAAGGGCAGTACAGGCAGCCTACGCCGATGACGGTACTTTACTCCGCTTCACTAGTGAACTGTGACTCCTGTAGCAGGTCCATGAGTAACAGTAGCAGGGTAGAAGTAATAGGCGAAGCTACTGCAGTCAAATCCATGCAGCTTTATTGCCGGTTCCTTCAGCCCACTTTTTTACGGTTTTGTTTTTAAATAATCCGCTGGAAATGTAGAATTACGTGCTTATATCCTCAACATTCAGAACGACAGTCGGAGACAGCAAGACCTTGGGTAGTCCCAGGAAAAAGACCGTCGTCCTTTACCGTCCTGATTTTGATTTGTTCCTTTACCTTGCCAGTATTTTTGTGTGTGTGTGTGTGAATTTGACACAAGGACAACAAGAATTATAAAAATAAAAACTACAGAAGAGGACTGTGCAAATATTCCAAGGGATTAACTCAGATCGCGTAAATGAATACGGTATGTGACTTGCACTGATTGTTTCGTTCGTCAGACATCTCATTTTAATCTCATATTTAGAACAAATCTGATACGAAAAAGAGATTCACTACTTTTTACCGATCGCTGCCATAAGATAAACAACTTTCTTTGGGTCACCTTCGACATAGCTGCTGCGTTTTATTCTATTTGTTTCATGACCAGTTGGCATCTAGAAACGTTAGATCGATACTGTAATAGAAACGCGGTATTAAGTGGCCAAATTTAAGCGCATTTAAGTGTAAAACCGTAAAGGGTTCGTAGCAACATTCAGGCGGTTAATATTTATCCTTAACCTTTATAAAATGTCCCGTATTGTACCAACTACGTAGAATGGGATTTTCGATCATGGTGGAAAATACACTGGTTACTGCTTTTTGAATTCTCTGGATATTTTATTGTGGTCAACAAGTATAATGATGTGGTAAACTTTCATGGGATGCTCTAGTTGGACAAGGAAATGCAGCGTGTATTTTAGTTCAGCAATCAGTATCTTACAGCTAGTATCTTACATACTAGGGGGAAAAGGGAAATGCAGACTGTTTGTGCTCTGGGTCCTCACTATGCTCATAATTTTAAATATATTAATACCTAAGGTGACCACATTATCCATTTCAGGAAGACACTTTGAGCTACTTTTACGTACAAACTACTTTAAAACTGAAAGAGTCCTGTGCTTGGCTAAATAGTTCTGTTCTTCTTGAGCTTTGACTGAAAGACTCATCCGGCTGTTTTACATTAACATTAGTGACACATTCATGATTATAAGAGACACAACAAGAAGTCAGTGTTAAAGTCAAATCAAGGTCTTTTTAATTAAAATGACAGTTTACAAACCCTGTCGTACTCAGAGTGTCCTCCATGACATCGATTATCTGGTCACTGACATGGATTATCTGGTCTCATGAAACATAATTCTGTTCATGTGGTTTTAAGACTCAAAATATCCATGAAAAAAATCAATCTTGTTCCTGCACTAACATTTAAAACATTTAAATTGCACAATAGGATAAAGGTAACTCTTCAGACATCTGACATTTCAGTTATGATGACATTTCATTCATGCTGTTCAGGTAAATGCAGAGTTAATGTTTATAACTGTAAACATAAGTGAAATTGAATAAAACAAAATCACTGAACATTATTCTGACTGTGAAACCACTCTGAAATGCCCACAGAGGAGTTGAAGCGTTTCTGATGTTGTATTTATAAAATATGACATGGCAATTTAGACTTAATTTCCAAGGGAAAAAAGTCAATTCCTCTTTCACAGCACATATATAGCACCTAGAGAATTTTCTAAGCAAACATCTTCCTGGGTCATACACTAAATTTTTAATTTTCAAATTTTTTGAAAAATTACCTTTTATACTTGACATTTGTCCCAACCATTAAAATCCCAGTGTTGCAGTAGATGGAACAATAGTACTACAAACTAATTACTCTACATTCAGAAACCTCTGTATGTAATCTCTGTTCTGGTACTTTACACTGGAAAATTGCACTATTTTTACCGAGTCAACATATTTATATGTTCAATAGTGAAAACTTAATGTTTATTCTTGTTTTCTGGTCGCGACAGACCTGAATTGTCCATGAACCATCCAATCCCAATAAGAGCATGGTATTGCCTGATCAGACTACAAACCAACAACAAACAAGCCCTTTATCACATTGATCTGTCTTTCACTTTCATCTTTCTCAAAAATAACAAACATAGCATTCTCCGGAGACTTGTTTCTACTGAAATAATATGCCATGATCTTTATCCCCCAACCAAATGAGTTAGTATTTACCAGGCATGTTAATTAACGATCTCCTGCTTTTTGATAGGCTATTATAAAAATCCACACTAACAATCCATCAGTTTTTTCTTAAACCTTTATATTTACTGAATGATTGACTAATTAAATGAAAGAGTTAGAAGTGCTGTTATGCTTAGAAATACATCAATAAGGTTTATGGATCAGGAATTAGCACACACTTCGAGATGAGCAGTACTCACAGCAAACTCTGTGGATTTTCAGTGCTTCTCGGACTTTTCTTGAATTGTTCCATCTGGGTTTAGCAAATGAACTAAAAATCACGGGACAAATACATTTTGATAAAAAAAAAACGCTTGTAATGAATGATGAAGTTACTCACTTTCTTCAGAAAGACTAGTAAATGTATAACAGACACTGATGTAAACCATTTATTATTTGTTAATGAGTTAAGGGCACAAGAAAGGAATTTCAACATAATTTTAAGGGCATACGCAAGTACTAAGAACTAGGATGCTGGGAGTACGCACGCTACGCTGCTGCGCGGTGGGAGTAACGGCCAGAAGTCGTACTAGGCAGAATTGGTGCGCAGAAAGAAAAAATTGATATTGCGGACAGAAAACAGGAGCCCAGTGAACACAATTTGGACTTGCAGTCCTCTTTGTTCGGAAGTCTGAAAGTTCATAAGTTGAACGTTCGTAAGTAGAGGAGCGTCTGTATTATTTACACTGAGTTTTCAGGTATAATACAGTTAGTTCCTGTCTGCATAAAACATACTTTACAAGTTTATTTTATTCATATATGCTTTGAAATTGGCTCGCTCTTTGAAACTGAATTAGTTTTGCTAAATGGTTTTATTTTAAATTTTACTGTAGAATATGATGTCATGAGCTTGGTTGGCTTGGAATTCATACATTAGGTCACTACATTAGTTTGCATTCGCTTTTTGGGAAACAAAGTCTGTAATATTATGCCACCTTAAAATAAAGCTTTCCAGTCTTATACTAAGTGATGTAGTATCACAAATAGGTGGTTCAAACTAGGAACTTGCAGCTTCCAATCTGATGGGCTTGCTTTTATCAGCCAGGCAGTGACTGGATATTAATGACAACTTAAATTGTATTACAGACTTTGTTTCCTAAAAAGCAGCTGCAACCCAAGGTAAAAATTCCAAGCCAACCAACACTTGCCTGAAAAACCTTGGATTACATGGACTTGGATTACATGAACTTGGATTACAAATTATTTTAATCCAGTGTCACCAGTTAAACCTGTAAGGGGATCCATCTTGTAAATTATGCTAACTACATCTTCTACAGTTTCATGTCCCCTTTAATCATAGGCTGTGTTCAGATTGCTTTATTAGTAGAATTTTTTGAAATATCAGACATGAGGAAGGTAATATGCCAAATAAACATAATTTCTCAGTTTGGTTGTTAGGTTTATATTTTTATAAGAGACACTAAGTAAGTTTCAGAGACCTTCACTTATCCTATTGCCACATTGTCATTTTCTGTATCCAAATTGTATCCAAAATATTTTCTGTAACATTATGCTGTATAATGCATTTCTAGGCTGGACCTCTGGCCAGAAATTGGAAGAATATTTTAAGTTTCCTTGTATAAAAAGAATATCCATCCATCTGTTTTCCAACTGCTGAGTGCTTTGCGCAATTGGCTCACTCAATATTAAGTGGAATAGTGCAGGGAAAGGCAGTTATGCGACTGACCTATTTGCAGTGACGTTAATATGCGGCACTTCCAGTTGAACAAGACTTATCTATCCAATCACTGATATACTTGAGCTAATGATTGATTTTCAATTAAAGACCAGGTAGTCATGCATTTCCTGAACATTTAGTAATAATAGATTTTAACAGTATCTCTTTTTTCTCTAATGCTGTTTCAACTGTTTCATTTTTGATCTGGATTGCTACCGAAGGGATTTTTCTTAAAGAAAGCAGTTTGGTAAAAGAAATATAAAATTTCTTTTTGCAACATAAAATGTATTGCTGTATGCATGTCTAAGCTTCAGTACAGAAAGTACTGATAAAGTGAAGAAAGTAATAACAGGGTTTATTGACAGGGTTTGTAAACTGCCATGTACACGTAAATAAGTGTGCCATTTATTGTTGTTGCATTCCGTTATTAACTGACCATTTGATGCACTGAAATCTATGGTAAATAGATTTTTGAGTATTTGAGCTTCACTCAAATACTGAAATACTGAGACCTGTCACACGAATTTCCTATATTCACTCAGAACTTCACTCCGCTGAGACTGAGACCTGTTGCAAATCAAGATGGTCAGATATTTTCAGCAGCGCTTTATCCAGCTTTATCCAGATCAAAGAAGCAGGAAGTGTAGGAGAATAATGGATTTAGCATTTTAGAATGGGCACCAGTTTATCACGGACGCCCGTCAATATACACATCGACATATTATGGGTAAATACGATGCAGCATGACTTTTGAAATTACAGGAATGGCAAACGTGCAATCAGGTCTCGTTCTACAGGGAGCCGACAGATGCTAAGCAATCACAGTATTTTTTGTAAATAGGAAGGAATCAAGCAGAAGAAGAAAAAGAAAAACTTGTTAAAACAAACTGTTTCCCTCAGACATCCCCTGGCTCCTCCAGTCCCACCCTACATCATAGTTGGAGCCATGCTTGGTGTTAACTCCCCAAAGATGATCCTCGAATTAGACCTGTAACTCTGTAGCTCGAATGCTTTAATAGCACACATCACAGAAAGGAACACAATTCTAACCAGTCATAGTTTAACCGGTAGTCTTTTAAGAACGGACAACCTACCCTCAACAAATGTACGTAAGGTTTATTGAGATAGTGGAGCACGTCACATGCTACGGTTTTGGTAATATTGTAGAAATGAGTGTTCACTTAGAGGAAACTTTACATGTTGGTCAAGAAAGCGACACCTCAGCAGTCGCAGCATCTATATGAAGATAGATATTTTGGATAAGCAAGGTAAAAAGACTCTGTTGATGTGGCGGTACATTTTGCAGTCTAAAGTCTGACCTGTAACACACTGGTGCTGTGTACTGTAAACGCTGCTGAAAACCTGTGCCAAATAAAACTGGAAATACTGCAAACTTGTTTCACCATTTCAAGCACTGTCATCCAGTGGAACATACAGAATGCAACTCCTTACATTCACCCCAGCAATTAGTGTTTCCAAATTCAGTCGTTGGTTCAATACAGGACACAGCTTTTTATTTTTCACTACTATGGGTGACAGCTCTACCAGCAATGTCAAACCCGTTCCCTGGAGCAAGCGGCGAAGCTAGAAAAAAACTGCAACAAACCACACTGTCAGTGTTTTCTAGTGTTGTGTCCTACGACAAAAGTTTATTTTCATGTTATGAGTCTGTTTTAGGGTAATTCAAAGGGAACTGTAACAAAAATTGGAACCTTAAAGAAATAATGAGCCAAATTATATTGTGATGATTACACTAGTCAACAGTCATTTTGCTACTGTCAGCTGTACCTTATCAAAGTCCACATGCTGACTCTAAATCTGAAAACCGTTTTTGTCTATCACGTCCCATTTTTAAGTTATGGGTCTGTTTGTGTTTATAACATTTTTGTCGATAACGCTGCCGTGAAGCGTCGGTAGATTATCGATATTGACTGTATGAAAAAATAATCCCTATTGCTTAGCCCTACGAGGAGACCCTCCAGACCGGCCCTCCCCCAATCAGGGAGGTATTTAAAGTTTACAGAGGGGGACTCCTGCCTGGGCCCCCAATATGATAATATGATGATGAATAGCCAGGGCAGGTGGTTGGAAAGGTTATGAAACCCTGACATAGGAAATGCATTACATCATTACATTATTACATTGCATTGTGACATAGGGATTGCATTCCAGAGGAACCTTACTTCTAATGTTAAAAGTGAATCATTTAAATGAAAGACTTATAAAATGGCCTAAACAACATGTGTTTCTTGTCATTGCATCCTCTGTCCAAACCAGTCCTCGGTGATATGTATGAATAAGAGATAAGATAAGAGACTTTATTGTCATTGTATGAGAAATACAACGAAATTTGTTTGGTAGCTCACGGCTCAGCAGTAAAGAGGTTAATATACCACATTAATATAGAATACAGTAATAAATATAAAAAACCCCTAAGATAACTACAGTATTTCTGATATAATGACAATAAAGTCTCATCTCTTATCTAATAGCATATTAACAGCAAAAACTTTGTTAAATACATGAACAAACTGAAAACAATTCTTTTTTTGAGGCTGACATGGAAGCAGAAATTCCATATTACAGAAGTTTGCCTTGTTATGCGCTGGCTTCTAGTTCTCCTTGCTCCTGTCCATCATCCATCACTTGCCGCTTTAAATAGACACTCTAGTCACTCTTAATCTTGTCAGGCAATCTGCTTGACCACTGGCTAATGTACTGCCCTTAAGATCACTAGAAATTACTCCAAGGCATAATAATTCAGCATTGACCTGGCAGCCCCCTCTATCCGGTACTGTGCAATAGGGTTGTGCTGCCAAAGAAAATTGTTTAAATAATCGTTATGTTGGCGTAAAACAATGTTTCTATGTCTGTCAAAGTATTTTAGCTTGGCTATCTCAAAACCTTTCCTAAAGACACCTCCATATTTTTAGTAACCGTCCACTATGCCATGTATTTGTTGGTTTAGCTACTATACCATGTTTGGCTAATTAATTTTGCAATAAATATATGGAGTGACTAAGGTGCCCCTGAGGAGAGGTTTTGGAACCAAAGTGGTGTTTTTCTAGCCATCCAAGAAGACGCCAGCAACTGTTTGGAGAAAAGAATCAATTTTTGTTGTTTTTTTATTGTGTCAGTGCGGTCATTTGCATATATGCTTCTTTTTCAAAGAAAAAATGCACTTACTACCCAGATATAAACATGTTCTTTAAAACATATTCTTTGATGACCAAAGAAATGCACAGTAGGCTACTGTACAATGACTGTGATGCACCAAAACATTATTGAGTAGAAACTAACAAGTAATAGACTAAAATTAGGTCAAATACCTTAGATTACAAAGTTTCTTCAAACGCTGTTTACCATTAAGCATCATCTGATACATACTGGTGATAGCCTAGTAGAGGTTAGGGCAGGGGTCCCTGGTTCTTGCTCTGGAGGGCCTTAGTTTTCCCTCATTTCCATGTTCAAACGAACGTACTAAACCTGGTAATTTGCAGGTTAGCTTGAAAATCTGCGAACTGCGTTGCATGCTGGCTCTCTAGGACCAGAACTGGGGCACCCTGGGTTAGGGATTGAGCTGGCAAAGGTTGCATGTTTTGTTTGTCTTTCAGAAAAATCTTATATGCTGTAGCTTGTTTAATGTGACATTTAGTTCATGCTCCTTTTGGTACAGTAGGATTCCGTGGTCCTTTTCAAAACTTTATACTACATGACAGACCCTAGATGTTGTAACAGTAGCAATTTTGCAAGGACAACAATTCTTTTAAATCGTTAACAGTAATTTACTGCTGTACTGAATCAACTCATTTTCCTGAGGCAAAAACCAGGTTTCATTATTTGATGTTTTTTTCCTGGAGGCAAGTTTCCTTAATGAGGTACTTTGTAAGCATCAGTTGGTGGAGGATCTACTGACAGGGTGAGGTCAATGTCTGTTCCCTTTTTAAAAGGCTGAGTGATAGTTAAGTGCTGTTATGTGAAGCAAAGCAGGAACTGGGCAGCCGATTATCCTGACTGATCGTTTATAAATAGAAAGCTGTGATCTTTGTGTTGTTTTGTACTTTAACGGACATAGAAAAGGTTAACCACTACAGAGCTTATCACACATTTTTTATGCATCTTTGTTTTATATATTGTCTGACTATTTTGCCCATTTTTGGGTTGCATGGCGGAAGCATTCTGTCATTTGAGATGATAATCCAAGCCTCAAAAGACAGTACGTGATTACATTGGGTATATGAGACTAGAATGAAATTTGCTGCAGTACTATACAATTGTATTTTCTTCAGGGACCCTTTCATATATTCTCCTAATTGACTAGAGATGCTATGTTTTATGTTATTAATCCATGGTAACCTTGTATCTGCAGTGAATATTCCTTTTTTTTGCACAGGGCATACTGTCACTGCTGTAAAAGGCATATAGACATACTTCTGTTGTACGTTGTGGTCCTATAAAGAGAACTGCAGAACTGTCATACACACAAAGGCACAGACAGAACTGGGGGAGAAAGTGTGTAGAACCACCCAAACTGGATCTACAGAGCTTGGCTGTTGAAAGCCCGGCTAATCTTGAAGAGCAAAAAATTGAAAAGTAAAATAAGTTAACAGGATGTGGGTCTACACTTTCAAGAGTGATCTTTCATTATATACTTCAGGAATGGATGTACTTCAGAATTATTGCTCGTTTGTGTTCATAGACAGAACCCACTGTATTTTTCCTTTAGATAATTATGTAGGATTATTCAGGATTTAGTTGCTATTTTTTCAAACCTAAGGTTAGGCTACAGTAGCTAGGGATATGACTCAGGACTCGGTGACAGGTTCAGCAGAGTGAGCTTTGCCTTAAGATGCTCATCAATGCACCACTGTCACCTCCATGGGGTCAGACTGATTACCCCTACAGCAGAGTGTATCCTTCAGCTGTGGAACATGGCTGTAAACATGCCCTGTTTTTTAAGTGCCTCATTAGAAAAGAATGCCTTCATTGTCATTCCAAGGATGAAATCAATTACAAGAAATTCAATCTCTGCAAATCCCTTCTTGTTCTCCTATCGGACACACACATAAACACGATGGTGAAGTTTGGGGTCAGAGTGTAGAGTTAGCTCTGAATCAGTTTATTAGGTTAGGGGCCATGGTGAAGGTCCCCACACTGTACTTATTTAGCCATAGGCACAGAGCCACACACATCATGGTTATAGTCTCACATAATGCGTTCAGGCTTCTACTTGAAAGATTGACAGGAAAAGTGTTTTCGGCCAATTATCTGTGCTCTAATTTTAGTAATCAACAGAAATGTCAGATTTACTCCTGGTCTTGGCTTGTACAGCACTTTCTGTGTCAACAATTTTCCTAACACTTCCAAATCAATGCATCTCCACAGCAAATGGTATTATTGTCATTGAAAGAATATCTGTTTTGCTGCTTTCAAATCAATGGCGAAGGCCAATCAGAGCTGCTCTCAGTAATCCATTATTCATTGTATTCATTATGTTATCATGGCACTAATAATTTGGGGAAAAAAACTACCAGGACCAACACACTTATGTTGCAATGGTATAAGCTCCTTGACAAATTAAATAGATTAATAGATGAAAATTGGGACCATTTGAGGGTAAATTGTGTAATAAACCTTGTACATGCACTGGAACTGGAATTGTGTCCAAGTATGGGTACATTTTCTAAATGTAGGATGGGTAAGTGGTATTACTTTCAATTGATATAGTTTGGCTTCATCAGTATAACAGCTATTTACATTGTTTGTGTCACACCCAGCCCCGATCGCCCTCATGTGGACCACATTTGCCCGTTTGCCAGCTGTTGTTCGTTTCCTGCTCGTTACCTCCTGTATTTAGTCCACGTTCTGTCTAGTCTTCCCAGATCCGTCATTGTATTGTCGTGATGTTAACGTTTGGTTGCTGTTCGTCACCCGTATTAAACCCCGTTTTCCCCGTAACCTGGATTCTCTCGCCTCCTTCCCCGCTCGCCTCCGCCCCAATCGTGACAGTTTGTGTTTGATTGTGCGGTTTTTAAAAGTTCTTAACATTTTTTGCTAAAAGTATGTAGTTTCCTTTTCATTAACATAGCTATAAAATATAAGTATAAATAATTAGTCACTTAATTTTAGCCCAGAATCCAGTTTAGTGAGCAGTCAGACCTAGTATATGGTCACGCATACACACACACTACCAGTGCAAAGGATTTTCTTTTTACCACTTTTCCATTTATTTTCTAAAGTGCATATTTTATATTCTTGTTAAGCATTGGAAAGCATAGTGTCAACAACTATCAATCAAAATGAACCAAGTTCCCTTTATATCATGGAAAGAGTATGTAACAGTTCATGTCTGACATCTGGTTGTGTCATGGTGGCATAGTCAAATTCTAGCCTGTCCTTTAACTTTAAATGCACTAGTTAATAGTTTCATCCCATGAAACAGACCAGTATTTATTGTCCTTTGTAGAAGGAATGCCTCAAGTTTTCTCTGCTGTTATGACTGCTAGAGGAGGTTACTTTGATGAATCAAAGATATAACATATTCTTACTAATAGGGGTTAAGGTCATCATGTTGGAATTAGATAAATGAATGGAGAGTCCTAACAAAGATATAATTACAAACGTGTGTGTGTGTGTGTGTGTGTGTGTATGTGTGGTGTGAGCGGATATACCTTACCTTATGGGGACACAATGTCCCCACAATGTGATGAATACCCGTTTGGGAAAACTCAATTTAATAAAAACCTGTGACTGCAATGGAAAAAACTAAAAATGCAAAAATTCTTGTATTTTGCTTGGTTATGGTTATGGTTAGGCCTGGGTAGGGGTTAAGGTTGTCATAGTTAGCGTTAGCATTTTTCCCATAGAAATGAATGAACGGTCCCCATAAAGATATGTTTACTCGACTGTGTGTGTGTGTGTTTGTGTGCATGTGTTTGTCTGCGTGTATGTACAGTATGTAGTTGGTATATGTATGTTGTAAAGTGTATATTTTGCACAGATATTTTGGATGTGCATTTAATTAGCTCATACCAATTATATGCCCTTCATTTTCTATTTCCAGGAAATTGGATCAAGCAAACATCAGAACGGGCTCCTCTCTTCATTCAGACTTTCTCTGGGCGCGTGCCGTCCCCTCATAGCAGCAGTCATCTTTACAAACACACAAGCTCTTTGGATTATAACATAAGTTCATATAGCATTGAGCTGACAGTTGAAAGACTTCTTGTTGTGATACAATTTCTCTTCTAATTGTAAACCACACCATCCATATAATGAGAAAGAAGTAAAACATTTATATATCTGAAGCACATAGAAAATGCACATGTGGGGAGAACAATCTCTGTCATTACCATTTTATCCTGACACCTTACTTAGCTGCTGGAAAAGAGCCTAAGACCTGCTGCATTTAATAATCACACCAGGCTTCCATTTTTTTCCTGGTTGAAGGAAACATTTTGTAGCTGCCATATTGGAGAAATAGAAGTCAGACCTGTGACATCATGGAGGGCGGTGACATCTCCCCTGCAGCCATTGTGGCCATTGCCTGCAACTCTGTGGTTGGCCTCTTACTTCTTATCCTGTTTGTCATCTTGTGCAAGGCATGCAAGGTGCCCTCCCATCCGGAGAAGCCCCCTGCGTTGGCAATGGGACCAGAGCAGCAGATGAATGAGCACAAGTACCTACTTGCCCGACCCTGAGGGGATGTTTCCAGCCAATTCATTTCACAGCTGGGAGAGCTTTCATGATAGTTTACCAGCTGGTGTAACGTGGATTTTAAGTACAAATTAAAATAACACTTCATTAGAGAACAGACCAATTAAACTTCGGTACTTTCCAAGAAAACCAAAGTTTTTATTCAGTCGGAAGGTACAGCTTTAAAATCTGTACTTATCTGTATCCGGTTTGTTAAACTGGGGCTTCACCTTAAGCTCTGCAGGGTGGTGGATCTCCAGGAGCAGGGTTGGTGACCACTGCTGTACAAGATGAAAAATGCTGCTAAACTCCCTCTGCTTGCCTGAATATACATCATCCAGTAGTTTATTACCACTAGAAAAGTAGCGAGTGGTAAAAAAATACTTGTGTTGTAAACTTGTCACTGTGGTAAAAGTAATAAATACCTTTGATAACCTTAATAAATGTACCAAACACAGGACAGACACTAATGAACCAAAAGCCTAAAACAGTTAGTTAGCAAGAAGTCGCGGAGAATGCTGGAGTTGGTCACCACCCTGGAGTGGTAAAAGCAGTTGATATCAGCTGTTGTAGCAACCTGCTGTATATGGAAGTGTACTTCTCCTTTTCTGGTAGAAAAGCAATAAAGTTTCTTGAATGATTTTGTGTCATGCTTCAGTAATATAGTGATATATGGACAGTAGCAATTTCAGTTTCGCAGAGCTATTAAGAAGCAACCATTTTTTTTTTTATTGTACTACAGAGAGTAATATTATATACTTATATACTGAAGTGATCAACGATGGGGGTCACCGGATATGGGGGTCACATATTCAGCCTTTCACACATATGCATGATGTCACACATATCTGAACTATATGTGTAGTGGCATTGACAAGGGGGGGTGGGGGGGCGGTAAGGGAGGGAGGGGGGGTGGGGGGGCG
>JAODLD010000046.1:25382452-25394352 GCA_026781065.1 Mormyrops boulengeri
AAAAATTTTAATGTTTTTACAGTGCCAACATATAGACACCATCTTCTGTGGGGGTGCTGAACACCTTTGTGACCCCCCCCCCCCCCCCCCGGCCCCAATGCGGTGGTGAAGCCTGCGTGGTGCTACAATGGGCTTTGACCTGCACTACATATGTATATATACAAACACTGCATACATATGCAGTTTAGGTTTGTAAAACATTGTTCGGAAATCCAGTTTACAGTTTAAAATACCAATGTGAAATAGATATAGAAGCCGTTCTTTAGATTTATACTATTTGCATGTCTAGGACAGACATCGTATTTATAAAATAAAGACCAGCAAAAGGTATAGGCCAACACGAATGATATAATGTATGAACTCCTAAGAAAATCCTAAGGGGGAGGGGGGGGGGTCGCAGCTCCCTGGCTTGCTGATGTAGACGAGGTTGTTTCTGCCATGACGGAGCAGCTGTCCACCCAATTTTTCCAAATCTTCGTAAAATGCCAGATGATCCCACGCTGTGGTTTGACAGGCCATGAAGATGCTTCCCAGAGAGTCTGTGGAAAGGTTTGTGGCAGCACTGGGCCGGGGTTACATCGACTTTCAGAAATACAAACCTTGAACTCTTGTCGTAACGTGAACAGAAAAATTAGCAAAACAGCTAAACAGCTAAAACTCTAGAGAGGATTCAAATGAAGTAAGTTTTCTCATTCAATATGTCGAAACTCAACCATATGTCATGCTGTCTGCTGCATGACAGGCGATTGTGGAATCGCTAACCTAAAAATCAAAAAGGCAGTATGCGTTCTTACCCTCAATCTCTGGATAGCCATCCAAGCCAAAGTGCCCCAGTGTACCTCACCGCCTTGCATTGCATACATGATGTTAATTTTGAGGATGGTGTGATGGCTGCCCCCACAGACACACAGTTAATTTGAAGGGAGGTATCATTCATGGTTGTCATTTTATTTTGAATTTGTTTAGCTTAAGTTGCAGTATATTGATAATTAACATTCAACCATTTTGTTGTCCTATTTAACACATTTAACCAGGTTACTGGATGAAGCACGTACATTTAGTTAACTGTGGAACAATGTGTTAAGTATTTGAGTTTAATTGTTTGTTTCTTTTTGACTTATCTGCTGGGGGGAGGTTTGTATTTAGTTTCATTTTATTGTTTAGGTATATTTTTTGGGAGTTGATTTGATTTAATTTGATTTTGTTTATTTTGATCGAAACATTAGCTGACTGTTCTGTTTTGATTTATTTGTGGTATTTGTTATTGTTTTACCCCTTTTTGTGTCTTATGGTTTGGCCAACCAGTATATATAGTCACCATGGCGTCTTGTCTAGGGGAAGGTCAGTTTGTTTGTTTTAAGTTATACGGTTAGCTGTGTTTTTGATAAGTTGACTTTTTGTGGGCCCAAGTTTATTCCTTTGTTAAATTGCTTTCTTTCTGTGAATTGAAAAAAGGGATTTTTTTCTATTCCAGCTGTGTTCCTTGTGCCTTCCATCTCGGTCCCTCACAGATGGTCATAATGTATTCTAACCATATGATCGAGATATTTGATAAACTATTATCACCAGCAATCCCAGTGGCTGAGAATCCTTGTGGTATTTTTCAGCAGGAAATTAATATGGGAACCATTAAGTCAGCTAAGGCGATGATGACTTGGGAGAAAGGATCACAATCTCTGAGTCCGTTTAGCTTTCACACAAACTGTAAACAGTCTTCTCTTTGAATCCTCACATCAATTAAACAGTAGGCCAGATGTTCCATGCTTCACACAATTGATAAAGATTCTCTCTTTTTCATGGGCATTTGATCGTGGCCTATTTGTTTAGGTGAGGAGTATGGCCCGTAATTTATGTCAGTGTAGTGATGAGGGAAGTACTCCTTGTGCAACCGAGTTTACATGCTCAGAAAAGAGTATCTCTAAATGTACCTCCAGTCAAATTCATGGTGACATAGCCATGGTCTTTACCTTACCATAATAATTAATGAATCCATAGATCTTGTATTTTTCTACCCCAACGTACTTACAGAGCTTGGCCACACAGGCAGGACCCTTAGAAGTCATGGTTTCCTTTAGATTCATCATGGTATAAACAGGGATATGGGTACTTATTACTTTCACATAAAAAATCCTTTTTTTCACCATTCTTCTGACATTTCTATTTGTGGGCAAATTCAAGCATCACACATGCTGAGCAGGCACTGACTGTCCTGCTTTTTCTTGGAGGCAAGCGGAATTCCATACATTTTACATTTGTTATGTGGAGTAGTGAGGTTTACTCTTCTACAATTGAAACAGTACACGCCTCCACAATCCCAGCATTTTTTGTACTTGTCACACACACTAGACATTTAATAGGGCACATTTTTTTTCTCTGTAGTAGTCAAAGCATACCTGATTTAACCACTGAGGATTACACCCACCACAGCTGTCTGGGACTGCCTTGTGTACAGTTAGTGTGACAGATACAATACTTTTCACAGTGATGGGTGTTCAGTGTTGTACCTGTTGACATAACCATTTAAACATAAGCTATGTGCAGGAAACTGAGGACTCTGTAGTCCAATACGAATGCTTGTTTTGCAGAAAAATTAGGTGTCTCTCATTAGAAATAGATGTTTGGTGTTATGGCAGGGTATGGGGGAGGCATAAAGAACGTGACAAAAAGGGGACAACACCAGGAACAGAACAGACAAGGGAACCTGACAACACCAGGAACAGAACAGACATGGGAACCTGACAACACCAAGAAAAGAACTAGGAGAAACCAGCAGAGTAGCCAAATACTTTTCTTTGTCAGAGTACAGATGATTTGATGCAGGTGTCAAACTCCAGAGCAGGAAAAGCAGCCCCAGATGTATTCCCACCACCACCAATTTCTTTTATGTTTGTCTCCTTACATAAACCCTTCTCTTACTGTCATAAATCTCAAAGTTGGATTCATCAGTAAATAGATTTTTTTTTCAGTGATCGACTGTGAATTGCTGTTTTGTCACAGCCCATGGAAAAACTTTGTTTATTTCCAAGATTAAATGAAACTTTTCAACTGAACGGAGTTTTTCCAATGTGATTTCAGAATTTTGGAGCCCACTGCATACATCCCTCAAATCCATTCAGACAAACAGACATTGAAATGAGACATACAGACAAGGTGTAGTTGTCTTTTATCGATTGCCGACGCGCGGTTCCTGATGCCTTGCGCCATTCACACAGGCTTAATGCTTCTCATTCTCTGTTGGAAGAGAATGTCTGAATGTACATAGATGTAATATGGTCCAAGACAGCTTGAAAAAAATCTACACACTGTCACTGGAAACCACTAGATGGATGGGGTAGTGAAATTCATTTTAGGTATGTATGATGTCATGTGAATGTGCAGGAAGGCTACAGATGTAACATCTGCTGACCCCTAGGTGACATCTGGCATGTGACGGAATATTAAAACCACAGAAATTTTCTTAAACTTACTGTCTCAAGGAGATTCATGTCTGCTTATTTAGCCAAGTACAAGCCCTGTTTAAATTCCACACATCTAATTAAAAATAGGCCTGAATAAGGCCCAGAGCAAAATAATGAAATATATTTCAATTTCCATTTGCATTTTTTTACTTGATTACAGTGTGGAACATTTTCAGTATATCAGACATTTTATATAATTTTTGTGTTATTTTCCAACAAATTAAATTCAGCCGTAATAGCTTTTTTCTGCAAGAGAATGAAGTTTTAATTTGTGTCTTTTTGGGAGGTATGTGGCTCATTGGGTTTATGTCTGTGATTAGAGAATCACTGGTTCAAATTCCATGGCAGGCAGAGTGATGTCCCCATTGGGCCTGAGCAAGTCCCTTAACCCCAGTCGCTCCAGGGTGCTGAATGCTGGCTGACCTTGCACTGTGGAACAAGAAATATTGCGCTGCCAAATTTGCACTCACCAATATATGCATCTATGTGCCTCATGAGGAGCAAGCTGGCACAGACAACACACAGTTTTCCTACAGGGATGAATGAAGGACTACGCTGTTTGACTGAATAGTTTTTATGTTAATTCTCAAATGTTGCTAAGGCTACATTGTACGATATAACATATATGTGTAACTTTGTAATAATCTCTTTTGCACCAGGCTGCCTGAACAGGGAAATTTGATTATGAAATTAAGGATGTAAGCAAACTTATGTTGATTTAAAACCTCTGCAACTCACAAAGCCAACAAAATAATGTAAAATTTGAGCCGTTATACTGTTGATGGTCAGATTTGTGAGTGGGCGAATTGGACAGGGACACGGGTATCTCTAACATCTTCAGGTATCTCTAACATCTTCAGGTATCTCTAACATCTTCAGGTATCTCTAACATCTTCAGGTATCTCTAACATCTTCACAATTCATATGGTGAATCAGATGTCAGGCCCCTGAACGCATATTTCTGAGGTAAATATTAAATTATTATTAAATATTATTATATTAAATTATCAAAATTCACAGCTAGCTTAACCCTTTTCTATGTGAGCCAATAATAGAGTACATGACAGCTTGTATTTTTAGATGATCATTTAACCATCCATCCATTCTCTGCTGTCCATCTGAGTCATGGGGGCAGCACCCTGAGCAGGGATTCCCTGACCTCCACTCCGCAGTCAGCAGGGATTAAATAAGCCATTACCATACTGCACAAGATTAATGGAAGTCAGAGTGGTAATTTCTTAGAAAAGTAACTAAGCAATCAACACAATTGTTAATCAATCAAATCAATTAATGTAACCAAACAATCATAAACCACAGATGCCCAATAAACGCTACAAGGATGATGACATAGAAACACCAGAGCACTCATCCGGTTCCCCTGATAAGCATTAACTCTTCCCATTTCTTTAGTGGATGCGTGCTGCTACAGTGTACATAAACCATGGCATTGATGCAAGTCCATGAGGTTTATTGGGCAACAAATAAGGTAGATTAATACAACTGAAGGAACACGGAAGACACTGGCACTACCTCCAGCAAAAAGAACACTAGTACTGTCCCAGACGATTATTCTTTAAACGATTATTCTTGAAACTTTTTCGATTATTCGACTACAAATTTTTCGATTGATCTGATGATGAAAATAATTGCTTATCAATAAATTTAAGTTAGTCATTTAACACAACAATTCACCCCGTCCCCCCACACAAATCTGAAATTCTCATTAACACTTCAATTTATTAAAACATGTCTTATACATTAGAGCATAACAATTACAAAAAAGGTAAATCTTAAGAGATTCAATAGGATTTCTATGTTAGACTGAAGTTAATAATCAATGCAATAGTTATTTAATATTGAACTATTTCAGTACACCAATTTGACTTTAATGTTGAAATAGATGCTAAAACGTGGAAAGATTTCATAACTAGAGAAACATGTTTTTTTTAACAAACACTAGGAAAGGTAGCTTATAGCTAAGCTTACTTCAGAGAGCAAGGAACGATTTAGGCCACAGTGTGTAAGAGTAGTCGTAAATGATAATTTGTCTCACTCTTACATGACAGAGTAAGTAAACAAAAAATATAAAACGACTGAAATAGCGTCATTAACGTCAGCTACAGTAGAGGTGCAGAAAAGGTGTCATGACCGAAGTATTCCCAGACCGCGTGCGAGCCTTTTTTGCCCCGTATTTCTCCAGAGGCTCGATCCATACGCAGCCATGTTGCGTCGTTATTATTTTAATATAGATTAATATTTATGAGAGAAGTGCTACATGATTGGCCAGTGCAAGCCATACAAATAGTACGACACTGCTAGCACCGGCGATATTAGACAAAACTATATTGGGCTTACAAAATAGTGTGGCACTGCTGGCACCGGTGATATATTATACAAAACTATATCGGAATTCAGTCTATAATTGATATAGTTTTAATGGTGCCAGCAGTGAAACAACTAGCCAGCTTATTAGGGGAATAACTTTATATTGTAAATGAAAACCATGCCGCAGGTCAAATAAATAAAATATTGTAGCTCTAAAATGGCGAGATCATCAGGTCGACAGTAAAGTTCAGTTATTGGTAGACTGTTTTATTGCACGATTCTTAAAAGGACTGCGTTAACGTGCTCCCGAAGGGATGAAGTATTTTCCCTTACAATATGTTTAGCTTATCACTTAGTGCACTGCAGTTACAAAACATTCACGTAGTTTTACACGACGTGTCGACACTAAAATTCCACGTCGACGCATTTTTATAATCGACGTCGTCGATTACGTCGAATAATCATCCCAGCCCTAAAGAACACTAATGCACAAACACAACAGCAGCTACACCAACAGTCTGTAACACTAACCACTACTGCATGCAACTAACTACGACCGCATGCAATATACCGCATCCGTCAAGTACCTTAGGGTACAACTCACCAACACCCTCACCTGGCGCACCAACACCACAGCTGTCATTAAGAAGGCCCACCAGCGCCTCTATTTCTTGAGGAAGCTGAAGAGAGCAGGACTGGTGGCTGACATCCTCAGGTTCTTTTACAGCTGTGTGGTGGAGAGTGTCCTGACCCCCTGGCTAACTCTGTGGTGTGGCAGCTGAACTGTGGCAGAGGAGGAGGCACTACAGAGGGTGGTAAAATCTGCCCAGAGGACCATCGGGTGCAACTTACCACCCATCGGGGATATTTACATCACTAGATGCAGGGAAAAAGCCTCCTGCATCCTTCATGACCCCACCCACCCAGCACATGAACTGTTCACCCCCCTGCCGTCGGGAAGGAGGCCGCGCTGCATCCGAGCAAAAACATCCAGACTGAGAAACAGCTTCTATCCAGCTGCAGTCAGACTGTTAAACTGCTCCACCACCCAAGTACATTTTGCACTATAATTACTTGCCCTGATGTCACTATGTCACTTACCCTTGCAATTGCACTGATCACTTGAAGTCGCTGCTGCCATATAATCGTGCAATATCGTACATAACTTTTTAATTCTTTACTTCAGAGGTTCTATCTTAGCTCATTTCATTTTCCAGTTCAGATATTTTATTCTAGTATTTCACTATTTATTTAATCTATTTATTGTTTAGTACGCAAGACCTAATCATGTCAAGTGGTTTGAATGAGAATAAAGCTGATTCTGATTCTAATGCAACTAAGGCTTGACTCACCAGCCAGAGACAACACCTTCACATATAAAGAGTAAGACAGAGGTGGAGCACATGAGGGCAATCAGGATAATTGGTCATTTAGAAACACACTTGGATAACCAACAGGTAAGCCTGACACATGCAGGATTGGTTTGACAAGCATACCTCAGCTCCACAATGTGGAAACCCAATGAACAGTACTAATGATCCATTCATCCATCTTCTGAAACTGTCCTTTTCAGGGTTGTGGGGAGATCTGGAGCCAAGGTTACAGGCACAAGGCAGGAAACAACGCAGGATGGGGCAACAACCCATTGCAGGGCACACTCACACACGTATGGAAAGTTTTTTGGATCGGGGGGGACCAGAGTACCCTGGAGAAACCCCACAATGACATGGGGAGAACATACAAACTCCACATGCAGAGCCAGACCAGAGACTTGAACCCAACTCTCAGAGGTGTAAGGTAACATTGCTAACCACTGCACTACAGTGCCACCCCGCTACTAATAATAATTATACATTTTATTTAAGGGCCCCTTTCAAGACACTCAAGGTCACATAACAAAAAATAAATAACAAAGTAAATCAGATAAAACAGCAACATAAAACAGCAGTGCAAAATCAGATGTTTAGACAAAATAGGCAGTGAATGAGGATCAGGGCTCTGAAATAGCTAGCTTAAGCAGGTGAGTTTTGAGGTGCAATTAGAATATAGAAATAGAGCTCAGTTGACAGATATGTAGGGGGAGGGAGTTCAGAACTTTTAGGAGTGGCACAGCTGAAGGCCTTGGTACCCATTGTGCTGAGGCAGACAGGAGGAAGACTAAGTAGGAGTCCTGTGAAAGAGTGAAAGGCCCAGGAGGGAGAGCAGGAATGGATGAGGTCACAGACAACACTGGGAGCAAGATTATGAAGGGCTTTAAAAGTAATTTAAAACAGAAAAAACTTGAACTCAATCCTGTAGGCGATGGGAAGCCAATGAAGCTGAATGAGTATTTGGGTGAAGTGATCGTTAGATTTAATGTGAGTTGTGATACCGGTAGCAGAGTTTTGATTCACTTGCAATCTGTAGAGAAGGTTTTTAGGATTACCAGCTAGAATAGCAGTCGATATTTCGAGGGGGCAGGGCAAATCCTGGAGATGTTGCGTAAATGGGAAAAGGCAATCGGACAGATATTAGTCTAGTGTCCAAAACCACACTGAGACTTCTGAACTGAGGAGACATAGAGACAGGTAAACGATCAGTAAGAATTGTAAGCTATGTGCTTTAGTTAATGCAGATTTGGATCCAATGAGGATTACCTAATTTTTATTGCTGTTAAGTTTAAGGAAACTTTTGGAGAACCAGTTTGTAATATCCCAAGTGCAGTTGGAGAGGGCATTGGGTGGGAGTTGAGACTCCAACTTAGTGAAAATATACAACTGGGTGTCATCGGCATAACAATGGAAATTAACATTGTGGTGACAGACAATGCTGCCTAAGAGTAAGAGGTAAACAACGAACAGAAGAGGGCTAAGAACTGAGCCCTGCAGGACACCCTCAGACTTGAAATTGTTAATTGTGAACATATTGCTACCTATTTGAAAGATATGAAGAAAACCATTTGTGAGCAAAATTAGTGATCCCTAGACTAGCTAGACAGTCCAGGAGCAGAGAATGAGATAAGCTGTCAAATGCAGCACTAAGGTCAAAGAGCATGAAAATAGTGAGAAGGCTAGCATCAACCGTACAATAGGTCATTTTAACCAGGACAGTCGCAGTGCTATGTTTGTTGAATACCTGATTGAAAGGGCTCTAGCAAATGATTTGAGTCAAGGTCAGGCTGAAGCTAAGCAGCAGCTACCTGCTCAAGAATTTTAGCAATGAAGAGAAGGTTGGAAATGGGTCTATGGTTATTCCGATCAATGGGGTCAAGGTTAGGCTTTTTGAGGAGTGTTGTCAAAGGAGCCATTTTTGACAGGGAAGTAAGAACACCAGAAGTAAGATGTAAAAGAGAAGGCAGAGAGCATTTTAATAGGCTAGTAGGGTCTAGCTGGGAGGAGGAGGATTTTAGTCTAATCCAAGAAATTTCATTAACATTAGGGGCAGTAAAAGAGAGGGAGGAAGTGGAGGGAGGGGTAGTGAAAGAGAGCCAGGAAGCTTCAGTGGCGGCACTGGCTGATATATTAAGGTGTTGATTGATGGATTTAATTTTATTGTTGAAAGAGCAGAGCAAAGTTCACTCAAATGTGCAGAGAGGTTAGTAGCAGGTGGTTTCAGTAATCTATTCATGGTGGAAAATGGGTTTTGAGTGTCCTGCACTAGAGCTAATAATAAAAGAAGAATAGAAAGATTTGCCAGAGGCAACAGAAATTTTGTAGCATTGTAAGTGGTCAGTGTACATCTGCCTAGGGAAAGTGAGGCCAGTTTTAGAAGAGAGGCACTCTAAATGGCAACCCGGGGATTTTAGCCATGGGCAGAGTGAACAAATGAGGCTTTATGGGTTTTTGAGAGGTGCAAGGGCATTAAATGCAAAATACAAGCTGTTATTATAGTGTTCAACAAGAGCATTGGGAGAGGATACATGGATGGGGTGGGGTAGACATTCACCACTGTCTATTAATTACTAAGACACAATCATCAGAGATGAGCCAATCAAATGTAGTTTCTAGCGATTGCATCCCTAATTATTGTTAACTGTTGGACATTTAGCCTTTTTATTATTTTAAATGTTCAAAATATCCACAATTGTTTTTGTGAAAAATTGGGCAGCTCTAGTAGAGTTCATTACCCACCAGGAAAGAGTTTGACTCACTGTCGGCAATGAGAACTAAGCTCTTGCTCCGGTTATACAGAGACTTAATGGCCCATAACCACAGACCCTGCACCCCATACTCCCGATGCACCTCCTACAGTACCCCCTACGGTACCCTCTGAGGGACACGATTGTTTGCTTTTTCAAGTCCACAAAACACATGTACACTGGTTAGGCAAACTCCCATGAAGCCTCCAGTGTCCTCATCGAGGCCCTTGCATTCAACTGCCGCCTGATTTCCAGTGCACTGGACCCCTACGATCACCCTACAGGCGGTGGGCCCACAGGAGACCTGCTTTGGGGACATTAGTAGGTGGGGAGTTTGACTGAGGCTGTATGCTACCACTTAACCAGTTATACACAAATTCATTAAGTGGTTTTTATATCAACTGAACTGTTCCAAAGGGTAGTGTTTAAGAATTTGGTCTTATGCCTGTAATGGAAAAATTTGTTGTACCCTTGTTAAGGTGTCCATTCTGAACTGCTCGAGTAAACACATAACGCCAGAAAAGTTTGAAAGTGTTGAGGATGTGCAAAACTGAAGAAACTGGTCTGAATAAAACTCTAAAAACCATCAGATCTATTTTGAAAATGACCTCCAGTGTTTCTGGACCAAAATGAAATTATGCAGATTTCCTTTCCCATTTGGGATGTATATCATGCACTTTTTCCCCCAGATTGTCCCCCTGAGGTCATACAATAACTATAATTGATGTGCCTTCTATGCTTTTCAAGGGGTCTTCTCTTAGGCAGAAGGTCCAGTACAAAACATTAATCGTTTAAATCAGAATCAATGGTTTAATACAAATTATGCAGCACTGCTCACAGCAATATTTGTCCTTGGTTACTAAGTGATTTTTACCACTTAGTTCTGGGTGTTTGACAGCTATACATATTAAATATAATTCCAGTATACAGCACAGCCCTAACTAGAACAAGTGGTTAGACAATGGATGGATGGATGGATGGATGGATGGATTTTACAGCAAGGGTAGATAAAGACTAAAGACTAAGACTAAGACTGATTAAATAATCTGTCAGCCCATCTGCAGCCCTGTTGCAGCCATGCAATTTTAATCCATAATCCGGATCTCGAACCATATCACAGATAACACACATAATTAGAAAAGACACTACATAGCACAGATCTGATCAAACTTAATGTTTATATAATTTGAAATGGCCATGATTATAATTCAAGTGACAAACTGATTTTTGTAAGGCTCTCAGTTAAACAGGACCTGAATAACAGTAAATATCATGCACATATATATTTGTATACACTACACATGTTGGGTGTGGTAGTGTTACATTGGTAATTACCAGGTATTTAATTATTGTCTTGTGTTCATTATAGTTTCTATGCATTTTCGGTGCAGAATTTATTAACTATTTTAAGACCCCTAATAGGTTTTTCAACAGCATTACGATTTGTAATGAACTGACATCCTGTACAGTGTGCACCCTGCTTTGTAATCCGTGGCATTATGGGATGTGTTCCAGGCTTGCCCTAATCCTTCACTGGATACACCGTTAAGGGTGCAGTATTTAAACAGAATACCTGAACATTTTTCTTTGTATTTTTGACCAATAAGTTTAAGTAGAAATGGTATTTAGCCTATACTATTTACACATAAATGATTTCCCCCTGAGTGTTTTCTATTGCTTTGGGGGCACTAGAGGTTTAGGATTTGTGAATTCGAATACAGGGATATTGTTTTCGATATTCCTGATTTTCGTTTGCTGTATGTGCACAGGCGGGGGAAAATGAATATGACGTAATTAAGTAAACTCCTGATAAATATACTGCCCTTTGGATTAATTTTCGTAACATGATTTTTAAAAAATGTGCTGAATTCCATCCATCCATCCATCAATGCATCGATTATCTTCCGCTTATCGCGGACTGAGGTTAACCCTCTGGAGTCTGAGGCCTCTCAGCCACTTTTGGGGTAGTCTGACATGCCTTGACATTTTAAAATATTTCA
>JAODLD010000046.1:25413543-25426448 GCA_026781065.1 Mormyrops boulengeri
TATATATAGAATTTTAAAAAAATTACATGTAACTCAACGCACGCTGCCAAAAAATGCTGTCCGTGGCCTGACAAACTCTTCAGATACCTTTAGCTTGCAAGATATCTGACTCTGCCTGCCTAATTTGTACCTTGCATAGCATTACACTTTACAGCATATTTTACGATGGTTCCTGATTTGTACCACTTCGTTTCACAGCCCAGCCTGATCCCGGTAATACACCAGGTTCATTTTACTTACAGTATGTGAGGGATCTCCACCAGCTCAGAATGAGATGCATGAAGGAAAAACACTCAATCTGCTGAAAATCAAAGTGACCAAAACTGACTGTGAATGTTTATTTTACAAAAGAAATGTTAATATTCTTCCAAGGATTTATTTGTTTAAATGTACATATTTTTTATTAAATGTTAATTCTTCTAATACGCTTGCGTTTCCTTTGTTTATTTGGCAAAAAATCATGATACATTTTTTTTGGCTGGAACCAAAGTCATCATTTTTGTGACATTTCTATGGGATAATACCTTCCGCTTTACGAGATCTCAATTAATGAGCGATTAATTTGGAATGAATTAGCTCATAAAGTCGAGAACTACCTGTAAACCTTTGTTAGATTTGATGTTACTCATCAAACATTATGAAGGTAAACAAATCCAGTGGATCTGTTAACATTTTCTCCAAACGTCTGGGTGCTTCATTTCTGTGTATTTGCGGCAGGATGTGGACGTCACACACTTGTGATGAGGCAGAGGACACTTCCATCCACCCCAGTGAAATTTGCTGGAGGTGCCAGGGTTAAGGAAACGTTAACCTCTCGTCTTCTTAATGGTATACAAAGAACTCCTGAAATACCCTCCAGACCAGTGTAGGCTTCCAGTGAGAAGTAATTCTGTTCTATGATTTTAAAAAAAAAAAAAAGTTTTCCTCTGGTTCTGGGGGAACAAAAAGCCGCCTGTGGGTTTTATGGGCTTAACCATTGCGGTATTCCTTCTTTGTGTTGTAGAGAATGATTAGTGATAATATGACACTGAGATATCTATTTAACAGATGTTGTGGGTGTTTGTTGTGATTCTAATGTACTGATTGGACCTCTAAGATTTGTTTTACATGCATGGTAAGTCTTTTGTGATAGATGGCTTAAGCTAAGGCGATAACGGAATTCAGCATAATTAAATGTCACTCAGCTGGTTTTATATTGGAGTGATTCCGTCAAGTAAAATGATCCCTACTACAGATAACTCTGTGAACGTGTTCAATACTAATTGCAAACGTTGGTCATTGTATTCTTGACTGCAAGCCATAGTTCTGCATCTTTTGCTTTTATTTTGAGCTTTATTTAATTTTCTTATATTGACCAAGTTCTCTTTGAAGACTATTTGCATTAAATCAGTATGTTACTAACACAATGCCAGATATGTGGCTAAGAACATTCTAACCTATAATGACAAGAACAGGCTTTTGCCCATTTTGTGATTGTATTGTTTTAGTATAACTTGGCTGAGAATTATCCAAAATTCAGATTTTTTTTGTGCTGTTGGCTTTACCCATGAAATGACAGACAGAATATTGTTTTATCTGCTAAGATTCTGAATCTACCAGTGTTTTCAGCTGTTTTGGAAAGACAATCCACTTGAATAAGTCACAGGAAACCATTGAAAATGCATATGTTCTTGACTTTTTATTACAGCTGCTGGTAATTTGTGTGTGTGAGTGAATCAAATGTTCCCCACAATGTAATAAAAACCTGTTGTTTTTGATGTTGTGGGGATCATTTTTCAGGTCCCCACAAAGATCTGTGAATGCAATCAAAAAAGTAAAAATGCCATGAGTCTTGTATTTTGTTTGGTTACTTATGATTAAGGTTAGGGCTGGGTAGGAGTTAAGGTCGTCATATTGGGATTAGAGTTTTCCCCACAAAGATATAATTACAGACTGTGTGTGTGTGGTTTCATGAAAATGTTTTACCATCTGACTTGTGAGATTTCAGGTGGAAAATGGGTCAGCTGATCACAAGCAGAAGAGAAAGGAGATACAATATTGTAGACGCAAAGGGTGGGCAAGACCACAGATGACTGAGGCTGAATCACATTATAGTTACGCTGATTTTGTCGACTGTAGAACATTCTTAAATTCTTCCAATGTGGGGAATGCAGTTAATACATGCAGTGGATCATTTCAAGGGTAGGCAGCATGGTGTGTCAGTGAGTAGCACTGTAATAGCTGGATGGGTTAAGATCAGGCTTTGTCATACTGTCCAGACATTATAGCACAAGGAGGTTTAAGCTTAATCATAAGAAACCAAACTTAGAAAGCTTTGCAATTTTAAAAATTGTTCCTTCTCAAGAGCATCTAATATATGTTTCAAGGTTACTGCTGCTGCTTTTGCATAAGCTCTGCATGCATTCTCTTAGCCAGTCATAATAACCTTTATCCTTTGTTTAAATCATTCTTTGATGGTTTTGTGATTTGTATATTATATTGTATAGTATATTATATAATACTTTTATTTCTTGTCATGCCACCCACAAACATCTGTTATTCCTACCAGATTGAATTAAAGCTTGGTTCTCTTCATTTGTCAATGCGTTAAAGTATTAAGTATTATTACTTTAATTTTTTCTTTTACTTCAGTTATCTTGTCTTTTTAAAGAATTTCCCCTGGGATCAATAAAGCTTATCTTGTATGAGTGTAGGCCCATTCTCAGCTGTTACACCATAATCAAATTTGCAGATGACTAATCTCAAAAAACAATCAGAAGACATTGGTCTTATGGATTGGGGTTTGTTGGTCAGAAAGTCCAACATCCAGTTCCACACTAGTCTGTTAGTTCCATGTCTATTTCTTTATTTATTGTCGATTGAATCTGCGGTTTCCTGCAAAATCCCTTAATCTTAACTTGAACTTGCTGTTCACCTAAGGTTAATAGTTAGTATTTGATATGAGGCTGAGTTTCATAATTTTGTGTCAACGTTTATGATTAATATGTTGATTTGTTACAATCTGCTGTGTTGTCAAAGTACATTTTTTGAATATGATGTCAACCTTGGAACCGCAAACATGAATGGGAACTGAGTACCAGCTTGGTACTTTGGGAATCTGGGATGACTTTCGCTGAAGCACATGATAATTGTGAGACGCTAAGCTTTAGTGAATTGCCACAGACAAAGGACGTGAGAGAGAAACGACAAACAAAATTGCAGAATCTCTGTTTTGTAATTCTGATAACTCTGACATGTACAGTTCGCACAAAGAATTTGGGATTAATAATTGATGGCATAGCCTCAGTCAAGCTACTGGCGCAGCCAATAATTTTGTTTCCCCGTGAGCTTTTTGTGCTCTAGAGGATTTTATTGTACAATATGACACTTGCAAGACTGAGCTTTAGAGAATTTGATTGACACTTGCGTCTGCCTCGTGTTAGAGTCTAAGATTTATGATAACTCATGAGAGAACAGTTCTCTAACTGTAACGTTGAATGTTTTATACTCTTATTTATACACTAATCTGTACAGTTTGTTGCTTAGTCGGCCTTCTGTGATTAAGGAAGTGGTGAACGACGAAACTTTTCAATGCAGTTGTTTGTTTCCTCATCTGCATGCAAACCTGGATAGTGTTGAACATTTAAAGAAAGTAGCTAAATCCCAAAAAGAAACCAGCCTGTCATTCTGTACTGATAAACAGTCTCTAACGACCTGTTTCTTTTGAATTTAATTTTATTTTGATCTGTGCAGGAAACCACTTGGAAAGCCTTAACACACTTGCAGTAGGATATGGTGTCAGCTTTTTTTTTGGGGGGGGGGAGGGTGTCATCTTGGAGGGGAAAAGATTCAGTGTGCTCCCATACTCAAGAATGACATATGTGTCCTCATAACTCTCCCATAACTTTCCTACAGCACTGTCTTCTGTAAGCTCAGCCAGTGTTTACGGCAGTGCCTCAATAGCCAAGAATCATTTGCACAGTGATGGAAGTCTATAACACCCACCCTGCGACTCTTCCATGTCTCACCAGTAGGGGTGTAACGATTATCGAAATCCACAGTCCGGTTCATACCCGGGGGAACAGGGGAAAATGACTGGGTTTTACTTATCGGCAAACAACGGTTATTATTCATCTTGAGCTAGTGAAGTTAGCCTAGGTATTACTGCAGGCTTGGCAGCTTGATCATGATTGGACAAAAATAGTCACATGACACACACAGAAGACAATAAAAAAGGCGTGATCTGTGATTTTTGCAAAATATGTAGTAAGGATGGGGCAGGAAATCGGTTCAGTTACAAATTGTGATTCTTCAAGGTGTATGAGAGTTACACTATTTGTAAGTATTCATTTAAATGTGGGTTACTGAAATTATGTAGTTCACATTTGGTGCTGCTAATATTCTTGCCCACACAGCCTGATTTTAAGAGACATGCATGAAGTTGGCATGGAGCTATCATGAATGAGTAGGTGTATGCAGAGACTTTTCTTGCACCATCTCAATTTAAAGCTACAACTAACCACAAGTATGTGAAATGTAAACTTTCATTGAATATCTCTATATTTCTTCCCTGAACATTAAGAACAGTTTCTAAACAAATTGAATTATTTATACCTTTTTTTAACCTCCTCCCTTGAGTTTCACCTCATCCTGTGTCTTGTGCTTTCATTGGCTGTAGCTCGTTGCCACACTTGTTGCCAGTTGCAAAACTTTTCGCACTACAGGATTTGGAGTTGCAGACAGGTCCAGATATTTAGCCTGCTAGAAATCTGACTGCTGTCTGTAATTCATCATTGACTCTGTCCAGGTGTATCTTTGAACTAGTAACAATCTGGTGCTGATTTGCCAGCATCAAGTGAACCCCAGTCTGAGGCTTTTGTTGGCTATCGCCAGAAACGTATGGAAACGGAAAATTGGCGCTAAAATCCTGTAGTGTGAATTTCTTGGTCTGAATTTCTTGACAAAAGCGTACACTCATGATATCGTCTAAAATGAGATGGTATGTTGGATTTGTTATCCAGAAAAATACGAGTTTGAGTGCAATATAAACGAGACGACAGACAAGACTAAGGTCTTATCAACTCCTCTCTTTCTCTGGTGTTGGTGTAATTTGTTGGGAAGCCAAAATGTTCCCAAACTACTGATTTAAGTGATGTGGGAAGGCCTTTCAGTTCTCTAGCACTAGTTGTAACCAATTTAAAGCCACTCTTAGCATAATGTTTTACATTTTGAACATCTACTTGTGTGAATTTAAATTTGAACTGTGTCAAGAAATGTATTTGTTTCATTGCACTATCCAAACTGAAAATGTTTTAAACAAAAGGCACTAGATGAATATGTGTCTTGTGATATCTTTACAGCCCTTGTCTTTTACTATAAATGTAGTCCTGAAATGCACTTCAGTGAAACCTTAAAAAAAATAAAAATTAAATAAAACACATATCGATATATAATATAGATTCAGGCAGTCACTGCCAATTCCCACCCCAAATATACAGCTTGCCCTCTGAACTTTAAATATAATAATAATTTTGTGATTTACATGTCTTATAGGCCTAATGTTAATTGAAATTAAAATTTGTTTTGCAGCATTAGTAAAGTAATGAACTCAACAGGCTGCACCTGCAGCCGTGGTAGTGGGCTGGAGTGGAAGGGGGGACAAGAAATTGTGAACATTTGTACCGTGGTTTTGGCCTCTGTTACAGAACCATTACACCATTATTCACCAGTTCACATGGCTCACCTGGATTCAAAAATCAAAGTATAAGGCACTAACAACGTCATATATAAAGGTGGTGTCGCCAATAGAATTTATAATGGATATAAATACAAAGAAGAACTTGTTATCCCAGATGAAATGCCCTGTATGTATTTGAATAGTTTATAATTACTTCACTTTAAATAAAGAAATCCTCAATTAGCATCACTTTGCTATTTGCCCTCATGGTAACTTGTTCTCAGAGTGATTTAACATTTTTCCCCATTTGTTGTTGTCTCCAGGACCCAGCTACTTCTTCCACCTTGGAAGGTGACTCTGACACGAGGGAAGGAGAGTCTGTGGCCATGAACTACAAACCGTCCCCACTACAGATGAAAATAGGTGAGTTCTGTCTGTTCCTTATCATTACCGATGGTTTAATAGCAGAGCGCTTTGGAGGATAATACAGTTCTGTCTATTTCTTAATCTTCCTTTTTTGAATCAATGGCCGACTTTCAGGCTATAACAAATTTGACAGACATGGCTCTGCTCTGCATGGAATATTAAATTCTGTCGTGTGTTATCAGGTTGAAGGAGAGCTTTGGGCACATTAATCACTTTGCCTAGTTCCTCGGTGTGCCTGGGAAGACAGTTGTGGAAAACACATAGCCCATGAGTAATGTCTGGAATTCAACCAGGAGAAGGTGTTTGAGTGGGTTTGACACCAGTGCCACATTTATAACCTCAAAGCATTTAGATTCAGTGTCAGTAAAAGGCATCACCGTGGTCTAATGTGGTGAGAATGAACATGTTCTGATGTTAATTTAAGTCATCCTTTCAAGGTATCAGGCGAGGTTGCCTTCTGTCTGTGGCACAGAACTCCACGCTCAATAGGATTTGCGTTGATCTGTCAGACAAACGGTGCCTCTCCCCCGCTCACCTCTCAGTGCATGCTGGTCATGTGGCTGTGTTGGTGGATTTGGTCTAAACCTGATTTTCTTGACTTGACAGTGGGTGAGAGTGGCACAGTGCCTGTCTCGGGAGGACGTTAGGAGGGAGCTTTGTTCGTGTTCTTGGTACTTCGTTTAGGTGATGTGTCGTGCTGAATCCGTGTGTGTGTGTGAAGAAGCATCTGAATGAACCATGAAGAGTGAGGTATTAGGGCTGGATTCGAAACCGTTGCAGAGGCTTAATTAGTAACTGCAGTTTTGTCTTTGCTGTTGTTTTGAATCTTTTTCTCAGTAGCAAATTTTCATTCTTCAGATTAAGCCATCCGTTTCTGTGACCTACAAGGCTTATTCGATAGCTCTGTTCCCCTGTTCAGCCTTCTGCCTTTTAATGTGTTTGTTGTAAATAATCTTTACAGCAATACATAGAATCTAAGATAAAATATACCATACATTTTATTCTACTAGTTGTGCTTGGTTTAGGTCCCTTTTTAACCAGTTTATTTTTCTCTCACTACCCCCTAATTAAATCATCTGATTAAATCATTTTAATCTATTCTTTTATTTCTATAAAATACCTTCAGAACAAGCAAAATGTGGAAAAAAAAACATAGATAGGTAGAAAAGCAGAATATAATTCTCATTTTTGTCAGTGTTCTGACAAAACTTGATAGTATCTGTGGCTGTTGTGTTTTACTGTGTTGTATGCTACATTAAATAAATGTATGATAAACTAACCAACTGCCTAAAGCAAAATTATATAAAAGTAATCTATTTTCAGTTTTCTCCATATAATTTTTATCTATTGAAGATGCCTGCTCAATCTACCTGGAAGAAAATGCAGTAAATGTATAATGACATGGCTGCTTTTCACACACGAATAAGGTGTATTTTTGGATTAAGGGGCTGTTTTCCCCCATCACACTTATCATTGCTTTGAAAATAAGCCATTGTAGAGCTTCCTCCTAGCGGGATGGTGAAGAGAACCACTGGATGTAGGGATGGAAGGAAGGGAAAGGGACTTCATTTTGGTACCGGAGTGAAGACAGTTTTAACAATAGGCTGGGGAGTAGCAAAAACAAAATTTAATGTCAGTACAGGGAAAAGGAAAGAGAAAGTGAAAGGGACCATTCAGTCTAAAATGGTACGGGATTGGGTACCATGGTCTAGTCCTGTGTTTCGGGACAGAGAGAGAAAATAGAACTCATCAATGCACCAATTGCATTTTCCTTGGCCGATCCTGATTACTAATAATTTTTATTTATTAATTTATTTGTCCTTTGTTTGCCTGTTTTTTTTTTAAGCCTGACCTGCTGCCATTTTTAATACTTCTTTAATGTATTTCGCTTTCTGCAAGCAGAATATTTTGAATAAAATTTCCAAATAGAAATGGCTCCACAAGTGTCAAATTAAATTTGGTCGTTCCAGATGTTTTTGCGGTAGTTGCTCCGCGAACAACTTTTTGTTCACATCTTACTGCGAATTTAACGTCTTAGTCCAATACTTTAAAGAACCTTTGAACAACAGACATGTTTCTCGTAAATGTTTTTCCATACCTATCACAAAACATTATTGGGGGGAGAGAAGGTGAGCGGTGGGGGGCACAACTGGATGGAATGAGTTTAAATGAGTTTGGTATAGGGGTGGGCGATATGGCCAAAATGTCATATCATAGAATCTTTAGTTATCACAATCCACAGTATAGATTTTTTTTGGAATGCATGTAGTAATCTTAAATAGCCATTTAACCAGCAAGTCTATATTTACATTAAACACTGCTGCTGGCATTTTAACAATACACTTAATTATTAAAGAATACGAAATACTGTACATAGAATCTGACTCATTTTAGAGAAAAGTGTTTTATTATTTTTTTACTATTAAAGTTTCAAAAGTTTTGTGTACAAATGAACATTAATCACTGGTCAATGTCTGCACATTTCTGCACTCAGTTTACAACAAATACAAACATAAAATGCATAAATAAAAGAATTAAATAATAAACATAAATTTTGAATTTATCCAGCAGTAAGAAGTGTTTAGTCACTTCAGAAGATGTCGAAGATGCTGCGCATGGCCAGATATTCCACGAGTTTTGTTGTGAGTGCTAACATTGCAGGTGGTTAAAAAGATTGGTTTTGTTGCCACCTGTTGTACACAGAATATCCTTACAAAGTTGCAAATTTCAGTAGGTTGGTATATGTTGGATTTCGGAAATACAAACCACTTCCCCAGAAAGTACAGCCTGTTTTGGATCCACTTTTTCCTTAGCGAGCCATGATGCACACATTATTCAACAGTGTATTCAGACCCATGTGTCGTTTACTCTGTGACACGTGAAATATTTTTAGTGGTCTGTTGGTATATGAAGTATATTTGGGTTTTTTTCACCAAGTTAGCTAATTGGTTAAAAAAGATCAATTACATTTTTTGTTCAGGACCTAGTCACTAAACTGAGATTGCCTGAGACAAATAATTGACAAGTGAGATATACAGACAGCACTGGGATGTTATGCAGGCGGAAATCACGTTGTTTTACATCGGCCTGTTTTTGTTGTAGTACTGTTAGACTCTGAATGCATAGGCAACAGGTAGTTGCCAGTTTGTTTTGTAATTACAATAATAATAATGTTAAATAGCGCACTTGTAACTGGGCATTCTTTGGAAGCTCGACTTAGCCGCACTTATTCTTAGTCACGTGTGTTTCTAATGTTCTATTCATCAGCTCACACAACTGGTTATATTTAGACTGATTGGCTGGTTGCTGGTCCGAAGCCATCATGCATCCATGGTAATGTATGTTCAGTAACCGGCACAGATGAGTTCTCAAATGTCCTAGTCACTTGCTTTTCTCACCACCATCTGACATATCACCTCGTGAGAACAAGAGTAGGGCACAAGATACGATTTGTCTCCCCAAAATAATGAGAAATAACATCAGAACGGCAAAAGGCTATATAAACAATATTAAGATGGGTATGATGGAATCGAATGATAGGTATTTGAGAATTTGGTGACTAATGATGTTCAGCAGTTTGCCCGCAAATGCATTCCATTATGAGCTACACATTTTTGGTCACCTCTTTTATGTTTCAAAGGAAAGTCTTCACTCTGTTCAGCATTACAGCACATTGAGCATGGGAAGCAGACACTTAACTTTTATTGGTTATAAGTTATGTGATGGTTAAGTCTTACCCTGTTCAGGTTACAACTTTCTTTGAGAAGAGCAAGGCCCTTAACCCCCAGCTCCCTGGGCGCTGCTATGGGTGGCTGCCCTTCGCGGCCTGCTTGCTCTCATCTACAGAGAGCAAGATGGGGGAGGTGTAAAGAGAATTTCCCCCAAGGGGATCAATGAAGTATCAATTACCATTATTTATTATTATAAATGAATTCACATGAAATGCTGTGTGTCACAAGAACCAGACTACCCATGTGTAAGTGTTAACTTTGATCCTTCCACATATGTAATGTCATGAAGCATAACGCTCGCAAGTCCCTGGCGCAAAGATTTTTAATGACCCAGAGCTATACTTGTATTATATCTTTACCATTTCATATTCAGTTTAAAATCTGAACTTCGAGTTGACTGCCAGTAGGGCTGCACAGTTTTGGGGAAAAAATACATTGTGATATTTGTATTTTTTGCAAGAAATATTGCAATGGTTACGAAACAAAAACGAAGTAGAAAATTTACCCATAATAAACTATAGCCAAATATAACTTGTTATTACTTACCGACAATCTGTCAAATAGGTTGGCAGTGTTGGCGCCAGTTGTGAGGACGGACACAAAGCCATCCTGACAAATAACTTACTTCGTCTCTGGAATCCAAAATATTTCCATACAGTGAAAGACAAATGTCTTATGGTGAGCAGTTCTTGTTCGCGTTTCCCTTCCTCAATGTCTGAATGATGAAAATGTTTATGATTGGCTCAAAGAAATCCCGTAGACCTCTCGCAAAAGCAGATGCATTAAGCTTCAGGCTTATTATTTTTTTTTCTTAACATATACCAGAATCTTGAAAAGGAACATTTATTAACATTGGAAAGCTTGCAAAATTTTGTTTCCTATGACAAAGTAAAAATGTTTCAGCTGATTGTTGCAGTCCTTGCAATGTGACAATTGGATATTAACATTGCACATTGTGCAGGCCAAGTTGACAATCCTGAAGATGGATGGTACCAGTTTATAGTGTTTTTCATTGAGTTGTTCTTGGCTCATGAATTTGTGTAGCAGGTTTCTGATATTTTTATTTATGAGAGAACTGCAGGGCCTTGAACATATAAATTGACAAGCATGACATTTTATATTACGTTACCTCTTTCAGCACCATATAGAGGGGATGGATTGACTAACAGGAAAATGTGTTAGATGTTTCAGTACACAATGTAGTTCTAAATAGGTTTTCTGCGTTTGTGCTTTCTGATGTCATGCTGCTTTTCAGTCAGCAGTATGAACAACCCAACTGTCAGCAACTGGTAACTCATCAGTCTTAGACGTAAGTATCACATCTCAGTGCTTAGCCCTACAGACTCATCTCCACTGTTATGGGTATGGCTCCTACTCACAGCTCTGCGTGTGGCAATTGTTAGTTCTCCCTGTCTCCTTGCACAATCAAAAAACATGAGAAACTGGCATCTATATTGCCCTTTTGAATGTGTGTGTATGCCCTGTAGATTGGCAGTCCATCCAGGATGTCCACCTCTTTGTGCCCCATGCTTTGTGGGAAAGGCTTCAGACTCACCATAACCCTGAACTGGGTAATCAACTTGGAATGAACATTATAGTGTTTAAAATTTATGGTTGGCTGCAGTGGGTTGGTGCCCCATCCTGGGTTATTTCCTGCCTTGCACTCGTAGCTTCTGGGGTGGACTCAGGACCCTTGTGACCCAGCATAGGACAAGTGAATATGGAAAATGGATGGATGGACTATTACGGTTTAATACTAAGGTGTTTGGCTTACATATTCCTGATTTCCTGTGTAGAGGTTGTTTTATGTTGTGTTAAGAAATCGGAAAGGTCCATTCCGATCTGTGCCTGTAAGGAAGGAATTGGTGGTAGATGAGGGTGGCCTAAGTTTGCTTATACTTAATTGCAGGATTTCTTGTGATAGTGGGAAGATATTAGCCTCTTACTGGAGTTCCTTGTTTCCACCTCTATGACCAGTTGTTATAATTGATTATTGAGGGAAAAAAATAGCTTTTTCCTAGCTATTTATATTCAGGACTTAATATTAATTGAAGAACAATATGGGGAACTGGGGCAGCTTTCATTTTCATTTCATTTTCACTTCACGTTTGGTCAAGAACATGATATAGCTCTATAACATCACAAACTCAGCTGCCATAATACGGTTATGTGTTTATTTCTTTGTTATTGCTGATGTACATGCTTATGCTTTGACTCTCCATTTTTGGTAAATTATTAGTTAGGTGTCTTTTCGTGTTATAGAATGCATTACGATGCCCAAAACTAGGGCTGAACGATTTATTGATTTAAAATTGAAATCGCGATTTCAAACAAAGTGATTAGCCAATGGCAAAGGCTGCGATTGTGTGACAGTCATTCTCACCAGTCAGAAGTGCTGTGATCCTCACGTGCCAGTCATGCTCGCCAATCAAAAGTGGCCAAATGCCACTGGGTATACACCCACAAACAGCAAACGCGTGAAACCCAAGGAAAAGGTTTACATTTGTGGTGAGAAAAAATGTTGATACTACTACTGAATTATACGTGAATTACCTACTTATGTCATGGTCAGAGTTTCGCCTTGCTGACCGTGCATTTGTTGAATGCCAGTGGGGGGGGGCGGCAAATTTATCAGGGGGACCATGGCCCCCCCTGGCCACCGCCTGGTGGCGCCAGTGTGCGCCACCCCTTATAAACACATTTTGTCGGGATTTTGATTTTTAATATATTAATGTGCGTTTTGAAAAGAGGTTACAGAAAATCAGGTAACAATCTTGATGCGTGAACATTGTGGCAGCATTACAATGTGAAGCCTGAATAGGTTTGTCTAATGACAGTGTTTCCTCTGGTAGAGAAACAGAGAGAGCTGGCCAGGAAGGGATCCTTGAAGAATGGGAATGTGGGCAGTCCGGTGAACCAGCAGCCTAAGAAGAACAATGTTATGGCCAGGACACGGTGAGACCTGTTGTTTTCATTTCACATTCCCTTTGTGAGACCTGTTGTTTTCATTTCACGTTCCCTTTGTGAGACCTGTTGTTTTCATTTCACGTTCCCTTTGTGAGACCTGTTGTTTTCATTTCACGTTCCCTTTG
>JAODLD010000046.1:25438613-25452116 GCA_026781065.1 Mormyrops boulengeri
TGTTGCCGGTATTTGCCTGAGAGCAGGTGTGGATCATCAGAAGCCCTGTATGATAGAGAACCTACTGGATAGTAGCTCTCCAGGACCGGAGTTGGAGACCCCTGGTGTAAGAGCATGTGACAGAGATTGGTGATTACACAAAGTAGACAGGACACAGCATTTTATTTATACAGCCCATGATATGTTTTTAATTCATCGTCAAATCTGGCCAGCAGATTGATCTTTGGTTTTCCACAGAATAAAAATGACGTAATGTTATTCTGTTAATAAGCGCTGGCAAGTTTTACCTCTGGTACTGGCGACATTATGCAAAAATGAATTGATTATCCAGTGACTATTTTATGCAGAAATATGGAGATGCAAGAAAAAGTGTATTCGATAATGCATTCATGTAACTGAGATAAAAATAATTACGTCTATTCAATTTTTGCTCCACTGCTGCTTTTACCCACACTTGATCGTGGGCAACCTGTAAAGAAAGTTTATCGCTATATGCTGCACCCAGTAGTTCCTGGTTGAGCAAAAAATACATACTCCAGAATAGGAACTATAGTTCCTCAACTTTTTTTTTTTAATCAGTCTGAGCTCCTGTGATGGGAATGTGAATTTTTAGATCTTTACTGCTTGGATTTCTTAGGGATTGAAGTTGGGTTTGACTTGCATGATTCCGAATGTGCTGTCTTTTCCTTTTTGGCTATGGAAATACAGATCAGGAACCCTTGACTTGGACTCGTGCTCGAAGAAGGGGGTGATACTGAGCTGTGACAGGTCAGACGAGGGCAAAGTTAATTTCTTCATCCAGGTAGTGTGGCCCAGGGACACAGTGATGTGCTACAGGGTGCGCTGGGAGGAGCTGGTACCCGGGCGTCCTGTGGAGCACGCCATGGACTACAATGGCTCACACTGGTATGGCGGCGATGAAAGAGCCACTCAGCATTGGCCCCTCTCCATAGTAGGCCAGCAGGAGCCCGAACCCTTTATCACTAGTGACGTCTACTCCAACCGGCATAAATTTGGAGGCATCCTGGAGCGTTATTGGCTCTCGTCTAATGCTGTAGCTATTAAGATCAACGATTCTGTACCGTTCCACTTGGGCTGGGACGAAGTAGCACAGACCATGCGATTTCAGGCTAGATATCAGGACAGCCCTTACAAACTGCTCCAAGGACAGCATTGCCATGCCGAGCTCAGCTACAGAGTCTGTGTTGGCTCTGACATCACCTCTATTCATAAGTACATGGTCCGGCGCTACTTCAACAAGCCCAATAAGGTTCCTTCTGAAGCAGTGTTTCACCACCCTATATGGTCCACGGGAGCCTTGCACAAGAATGAAATCAGCCAGGAGAAGTTGCTAACATATGTAGCTAACATCCAAAAATATGGCTTCAACTGCAGCCACCTGGAGCTGGTTGACCGCTACACAACCAACTATGGGGATTTTGATTTTGATCCCATCAAATTCCCAAATGCCACAGCCATGTTCCTGAAGCTAAAGGCTGATGGAGTTCTTGTGTCCCTGTGGACTCATCCTTTTGCCAACTACGACTCTGCTAACTTTGGTGAAGGAGTGAGTAAGGGGTTATTTGTGCGGGAGCCCACTGGAAAGCTTCCAGCTCTGGTGCGCTGGTGGAATGGCATAGGTGCAATTTTTGACTTCACAAACCCAGAAACCCGGGACTGGTACGCTTCCCAGCTGCGTGCTCTTAAGTCCAAATACGGCGTGGCCTCCTTTAAGTTCGATGCAGGTGAGACCAGCTATCTGCCCTGGCAGTTTAGCACCTTTTCTCCTCTGCATGACCCAAGTACCTTCACTCGCCGCTACACAGAGATGGCCATCCCCTTCAACGAGCGAGCTGAACTCCGGGTTGGGTACCAGTCGCAGAACATCTCCTGCTTCTTTCGCCTCATCGATCGTGATTCTGTCTGGGGTTATGAGCTGGGCCTCAAATCACTTATCCCTGCCGTGTTAACCATTAGCATTTTGGGCTACCAGTTCATCCTGCCTGGCACAATCGGTGGTAACGTGTATCTCAATCGTACTGACAGCAGTCAGCAACTGCCAGACCGGGAACTATACATCCGCTGGCTGGAGCTCTCTGCCTTCATGCCTGCCATGCAGTTTTCCATCCCACCCTGGGAATACGATGATGAGGCTGTCCAGATTGCCCAGCGGTTCACAGCGCTCCACGAGACACTGGTGGCCCCCAGGGTGCTGGAGCTTGCAGGGGAAGTGCTAGACACCGGGGACCCCATTGTCCGACCTCTGTGGTGGATTGCCACTGATGATGAGGCTGCGTATAAGATCGACTCCCAGTTCCTGATTGGTGACGATCTCATGGTTGCACCAGTACTTGAGCCGGGTAAACAGGAAAGAGATATCTACCTCCCAGCTGGCAAGTGGCAAAGCTACAAAGGGGAGTATTTTGATAAGGGCCCCATGTACCTCACGGACTACCCAGTTGACCTGGATGAGATTGCTTACTTTGTCTGGGCACAGTAGGTATCGTTTTGAGAAATTTTACATCATAAATTAATCATCACTGCATTATACATAAAATATTTTGCATAAGTGAATTTTCTCAAGTTCTTTAAAATGCTTGTGCTTAACTCAGGAAAACAGCAGTTTTAGTATTTTAATGAAATGGCTCACTTGATCGGAGTACTTCCAAGGTAGCATTCATGTGTAATACTTAAGTATTCGTTTTTTGTTTTAATGCAGGTCTAATTCACTGGGCATTAATGAAAACAGAGGTGCCTTCCATTTAGAAGCAGTCATTTAATGTGCATTTTTAATTGAAGAAGTATGTTTTTATTATATTAAGCATTCTAAATATATCCAAAAATGCAAATTGAATGATGGTTTCCAGTCATTTGTGTAATGTCAAATGATTGAAATTTGAAGCATGTAGACCTTGGTGGATTTGGACTTAGGCTGATGCTTTACTGGGGTTTATTAGTTAGGATTAATGCCTGATTTATTGTTATTTTTTAATAACTTTAGAGTACTGAGCACTGAGGTCCGCGAGTGTGTCCACATGCACATGCGGTTAGGCAGCTGTGTGCTCTGGCCCCTCAGCTTGATCACTCTTATCCCAATAATGCTGTTGTGAAGACAATTACTATTTATAATGAAGTATCAGTTATTACATCTGCTGCCTAACAGATGTCCAGCTGACACCTTGTACTACAGCTGTAAAAGTTAACTGGTAACTGATGCATACCTCACTACATTTTTGTATCTGTCTATACTGGAGGGTGGACTATATGATTGAGTGTGTGTCAACTATACTTTACACTGGCACATTTTGAACCAAACGTGTATTGGCATATTGTACATTTTTCATGGGGAAAACCAAAATGACTTTCATGAAGAGCATCTAACGGCATCCCCCAACACGCCAAGCAAAAGCTGTGGGCTCTTGGCTCTTTGCAAAATCGTTTCGTGAAATGAGTACCGATTGTGACGACTTTCAGACACCCTAGATCCGTTCTTTTAGCCGTCATGCAAATGGAAATTAGCATGATTAAAAAGGTTTAATACATAGTGTTATAAAATGCAGCAGGTCAAATCTGTAATCAGAGCAAATTTGCTAGTCAATTTAATTGTATCCTGCCAAGAAAATGCCTACGGTCAGCAAGCTTCTTTTGCACTGATTTTACTCAGGTAAGGTTTCATCATAGCTATAGTAAATAATAAACAAGTTGTATGATTTTTCAGAATCAGAGCCAAATATATATTTTGTTGCACTGTATGAGATTCTTTAATACAATGAATGTAATTGTATATGGAAAAACATGAATACTGTTTTAAAGAAAATATATTTGCACAGCCTGTCAGTGTCTTTTTTGATCTGTTTATGTACTTAATGAACATGAAAGGTCTAAATCATCCTGACATTTCAAACATCTTTGCCATTGTTTTTCCATTCTAACAATGCATTTGTGTTTTTTTTTTTTTTTCTTTCTTTCAAAGTTTCCAAATTTATGAAAAGTACCTTTAAGAGTTGATGGAGCTGCACCATCAGTGTCGCCATCTGGAATGAATCCTGTTAGGGAAGTTTCGCCTTTGACGGCAGCTATTTTACCGTCCAGAGATGACACTAACGTGGTGCTTGAGCCGCCCCCTGTGGCACAGGTGTGGGATCTATGGGCTGCGGTCCCTTTTTAAATTTTTATTTATTTATTTATTTTATTTGGTCTGATTTTCAGATCAAAGCACTTCTTCCCCACCACTGCCACTGTTCTCATTACAGGTGTCAAGGTCCGTTTAACTCTTCTGTGTGCATTTTCCTGTGCTTTTGGGCTGGGGATGATTGCGCTGCAACTTTTGTTCGTACTACATTTGGCTGTAGATGTGGATGGTTGTGGTTGGTGCATGCATACAGCAGTGATTTTTCCACCAGACCAGGAGATGGCAGAAGTTTTGCAACAAATACAAGCACTGTAGTGAAATGGGTAAACTTGTATGAACAGTTTAAGTTATTAGTTGGTTTGGGCCATACTACAGTAATATGGCATGCCGAGGTCTGTTGAAATCCCTATGACACAATTAGCCGGAGATTACACCAAGATTTCAAACTGGTGGAAATAGTGCTGCTTTTGAGAATACTATAAACCTCAGTGTCATGTCTGGACAGTATGAAAAATTAGACATGTGGACCCTCTCATACAGCTGCTCATTATACTACTACAACAACTATTCTTCCTCTACTCTTTCATCGACTGCTTATATGTGAAAGTCTACGCTGCCACCTACTGGAAATACCTAATCAATTATCTTATGCATGTTGTGTCGATGCACACGGTTTCTGCTCGGCATAAAAATCTAGATTACACATGCACTGACCGCAGCTGAAATGATGACAAACCGAAAGCGCACCTGGAAAAGTGAAGTATGAATTGTCCTTCATCTGTCTGCATGCTAGTTCCTTGTCTATCTTCGATAGACACCTAGTGAAGTTGCTAAAAATACCTTTTTTCTTTTCCTGTTATGTACTGCAAACCTTCCGGCACAAAATATATTTCAAACAGAAATAAGGACATAGGGAAGTATGTCTCTTAACAGGTTCTGTTTCTCCAACACGTTCTCCTATTGTGTGGTTTGAAGTGTTAATGCTGAAGTCCTATGCCTATATATGATTCATTGAGGGTGTTTATCCTTGCCATGCATGCACAGTCACATTTAGAATCTGAAATTTATGGACATTCATTTTGTCCAGCTGTTCGTACGTATGTGTGATAAATACCATTCTGCCTGTGCATACAGATGAATCGTATGCACACGTTCAGGACTATGATCACTTTGAAAGAGACCCCTGGACACACTGTATCTTAACTGAGGTTTTGCTGTGTATTTTACAAATCACAGGCTAAAAAAGGGCTGAAGAATGTTCTGCAGAAGGCTGCACAATAGGTTGACCTACAAGGGTTGCGCATTGAAACTGAAACACCTGTTTAAGACCACAACAATTTATTAGTATGATGTAGGACCACCGATGCAATGCATCGTTAAAGGTTGTTCCCCACCTTGGACCCAAAGCGTCTGGGATAGGCTCTGGACCCCCTGTGACCCTGAATAGGATAAGTGGTTTCAGAAAATGGATGGAAGTCAGTGCCTCCTCTGATGTTGGTGCCCTAGGGAGCTGCCTGTGTCACCTATACGATTGACTGGCCCTGATATTAATGCATGCAGTGGCGTGATAGTTAAATGGGAGAATAGTAGGCCTATGAGCAAAGATTTTTCATAGCAACCTGTAATATTCCTTCCTGGTTGTAAACAACGCGAGAGTTTCAGCTGTCTTGCACAGAATCCCAGAATTTACACCTAAAATGAAAACATTCAGTTTAATGGGGAACCTAATTAAGGGGAATGGCGAGGATACTTGGTTTGTTTCCTTAAAAAAAGTAGGATGAAAATTCTGTAATTTGTTTATTTTATCAAACCTTAAATAGAGGATCCTTTACGTTATCTTAAAGTACACGTTCAATGGTTGCCAGGCTTCTGTTTTTAAGTCCAATTTTTGGTTGCATATGCTGGGGTAGCGCAAATTTCATCACGCAAAGCTGAGGTCCGCTGGTCCTGATAACGTTTTCCGAACTGGGGGGGATTAAATAAGTGTTTAGCTCTGCCTGTTAAATAGAAGTTCTTTAGCCTTCTGTTTTCTTTTACGGTTTCCTCTTTTCTTTGCCTTCAGCTTGACTCATTAATCACTCACTGCTTTATTGGTAAAGCATCTTTTTGATTTATGGATAATTACCATTTTTGATTTCAGTGTTATTTGTTAATTTTGTTTATTACCTCATGAGTTTGAACAAGAGGTGTAACTAAGAAACTGTCTATACTTAAGCCTGCTCTGAGTTTGTCTCAGTGAGAGATTATTAGTCTAGTACTACTTTCATGCTAATTTATGACAAATTATAATATGACTGAATGTGCAGTTAATCGCTATTAAGAAAATTGTCTGACAGCCCCCTATCCAGTGCATCACCTGGAGCTGCTCAAAATCCATTTTAATTTCTCCTTTAGACAGCATGGGAATGTACAGAATACTGTGAGTATGTTACTTTTATCGATGAAACGGTGAATAAAAGCTTCAAACTTACATGAGTGACTGCACAAGTAAGACCTGCGTAGCTGTTAAGAGTACATCACTTCAATGTAATGCATGAATAGCATTTTACAACTTTCTTAATTCCTGACAAAGAAGCACATTACTCCTTTAGTGTAATCCTTTTAATTACGCAATTTCCATTGACATTACATTAAGTGCAAATTACCAAAAAAACACAAAATACACAACTAAATTCCCACAACTTGTGTGTTAAAAAATTAAAAACAATACCTCTCTGTGTCATTTTTGAAAATCTGTAGCCTGAGATTTCCAATTGATTCCATCAGGCTGATGATCGTTTTTATACAGACATTCCTGTTGATTGCCAAATCACATTGTAAATTGGTTTCAAGGTAAGAACTAATAAAAATATTTCCACCTTCAGATAAACATATGAATGCACATCTTACCAAAAAAGGAAACTTTTACCTTTTTTTAAACACTTATGCTAGAGTTACCTCATGGTTGATCATGTGCCCGGCAAGGACACACTGAGGAAATTCTCTAGTGATTTGAATGCTATGAAACACATCTCCAACCATCACTTGCTTTCTAAGGCATCGGAGGTTTGAACAGTCTCACAAAACCATTTTACTTAATCGATACAGGTTAGATGTGAAATATTCAATAAAGTGATATGTGACTAATATCCTTTTAATAAATGCAGCAAATCACAGAAGTGCGTTTATTTCTGTACTTCTGACCAAAACAGCTGAATGGAAGGTGTGACTAGATGGCATAAGATGATAGGTTCCAAAGAGGGCCTTGGTGATGCCTTTAGTGTTTGTAAGAAACCAAAGTTTGCTGAGTGGGATAACACCCTTGGGATAGATTTCCTGCAGTGCTTTTAGTTTTAGCTTGTTTCTTTGTTTTCCATCTTCAATTCCATACTTGATCACTTGTTCAAAGATCAAATCAGCCATCAGATCAGATTTTGTTGAATATTCCTTAGCTGTTGCACTTCTTTCTCTCTCTTAACAACATATCTCTGTGATACATTTACAACTACACAAGGTACGAAATGTAAACATTTCTGAAAAACAACAAAAAAACAAAGCTTTTCAGTATCTCCCTCCATCAGACCATGTGTGTGATCTTCACCAGAGACGGAGACGAAAAGGTAAGGTCAAAAGGTCAATAACAGCCCTAAAGTCTAGCAATCGAGATAAAAAAAGGTAAACACATTTCTTTAGAAAAATTAGCAGCATGGAAAAAAGCCATGAGATCAGTGATTGTAGCAAACCCAAAAACAAGACAAAAATTTACTAAAAACAATTATGAGTGGACAACATGCACAACTGATATTTGCAAAATATTTTTATATAAACTATAACTTTAAATATGTATACGTTTTATCTGGCAAAAACAACATGACTATATTTGAGCAACTGATGTACTAAACCAGTTTTTCTGAAGCAATGTGCGAATTGCTTATCAGCTGAAGATGGTGAGAGCACATATGTAAGTGCTGGACTCTGTGGAAGGGACTCTGACAGCACTGAAAGGTCTGGAAGAGCTCATGGCTGAGGCTTGTGTTGCAGTGGGCGCAGGGTCTGTGCTGCTTCATGCGGGGCTAAGAGTACGAGGGCAGGTGGCTCCCACGGTGGTACAATGTGCACCGAGCTGAACATGCCTCTCTGCATGGGCTGGCACCAGAAGATGGTGATGGAATAGTGGTAGGAGGGCACTACGAGCCAGAAAAAAGAGGTCATCAGGAATATACTTTGGATTCTGTGCAAATGTCTACTTTGAGCTCCTGAAATAGTTCGTGTTTGTTTAACCATTAGTACCGAGTATCTGTCTGTTGATTTGCTCATTTCAGTTTCAATCTTATCGGTTTCTATGTATTTTTTTTTATTGTTCTATCCTTCTGTGCTTTGTGATCCATCTCATTATTCCGCATTTTGGTCTGTCAATGTGTTTGACTTTGAAAATGTGCTATACAAAAAAAAACTGACTGCTTGATTGAAGCTTTCATTCTCATCGAAAAAGAAACATTTAATGTTGCAGTTCTCACTGGCTTTAAGCCAGGATATTCAATGTCAAAGATAAACCAGACCATAGAGCTCTTGAATATTTGGATTCCTTGGTCTAGGTTGCAGTTTAACATTAGAGGTCATACTTGAACCAAAATATCCTTGCCATCCAGGACACACACACCACTGCTTGTGTAATTACAATAAAAAAAGTTCCTTGGCATTCACTAAGAAATGACAGAGAAATTGCACAATTCAATGTTTTATTACAAAGTCTAAGTGTTTGGGAGATGCAGCCTAAAGGCTGAGTAACAATAAGGGCCTGTCTGTAAGAATGGCCCGATAACTAAATTAATTTGAAAATCTAGAAGCAATTAGTTACATATATGTGTGATGGATCTTGCAGCCTGTGTTCACTAGAAAATCCATGTACCTGGTCAAATTAGAAGAGGATTGGCTTGTTGGCTGTCTTCTCCTGGACGTATGTAGTAAAGCGCTTGAGAAATTTTGGATACTCCCGTTTGGCCACTGCCCGTAGGACGCTGGCCGGGGCCCAGCCGCCAGGATTCACTGTGAACATAAGAGTGGTATGTATAATCAGCAACCTCCAGTTTATTACAAAACTACCCTAAGATAACCCACTGTGTTGCTAACAAAGCACGACTTACCATTTGCAACATAGGTAATTTTGCAGAGGATGTTGTCCCTACAAATCTCTTTGTCACCCTCTGGTGGGCTGACAAGGGTTTGACAGATCATGGCAACATTGATTTTGGCACGGACACACCTGTTACTGGGCTAGAAGCACAAAAAAGAGACAGGAAAACATTCAACCTGTGTGACAGGATAAGCACTGAGGAGGTCAAATTTTAGATTGAAATTGCTAAGATGTTGTTTTTGTAATAAAGAAAGCATTCATCATAACCAATATAGACCATCCTCTTCACGATGAACATGGCATAAGCTTTAGTTACCAGCTCATCCTAGCATGATGTGTCAAGTTGTAAAACAAGGCCACATAACTGCCAATTGTACTATTTTCTGAATTTCCTAACCGGTAAACTTTATATGTGTGTGTACTCGTGGGCTGGAAAAACAACAGCAATACCTAACAATATATTGATACCAAACAGTAGGGCCACTTTTTGCTTTCAGCTCCAGTCTTCCTGGGAATGCAGTCATATGGGTCATTCAATGACTCGAACCGTGTAACTTTTTCCCCCATCGCTTCAGGTTCAGGATTTGTTCTACTTACACCAGCGTTCCCTGTATATCAGCACTGGATACAAGTAGCTTGCTGAATGGCAGCCCTGCGTTAAACTCCACGTTTGTGAAGCTCACAGCATTGTTTTTGTTGGGAATGTATTACAGAGATGGAATGCGTTTGGAGGTATCCTACGCTACACCAATATGCTGTTTAGAACCATCCTGTTTACCGTATGCCTATGCTGTTCACTTCCTATTGGTTACTGTTTGCTTTTTTACGGTGCAGAATGTCCATGGTTGGCATATACCGTCATATTTGAGGGTTGGTCCCCTTGAGACTAAATTATTTTGCTGTTTTTCTGACCAATGCACCTGACTGATGCCCCTGTAATTCAGCTAGTGACTTTGGACTCCATGGAATTCATGTTGCTTTGAAAACTCAAATTTCTGATGATCAAATGCTGTTACAGTAATTGCCATTCAACCGAATGTGACTCGCTCTTGTATCTGCACTATTTATTGTGATGTGGAGGTGTCTCTGGAGCCTATCCCAGGCAGCATGGGGTACCGGGCAGGATGCCAGTCCATTGCAGGGCACATACTGTACAGGCAAACAGTCATACGCTATAAGCAATTTGGTGATGTCAATTTGTCAAACTGTGAGAGGAAGCCAGAGTACTCCGAGGAATCCCACGGGTTAAATAAATAAATTAATTAATTAATTGATTAATTTAAAAACCCACTAACAATGTTTGTCAGTTTTTTTCCCTAACAAGTTTTTCATACAACGTACTTAGCGGTAACCTTGGTTTCAGTGACAGTTGTTGAATTTAGGTCTAGCTTATAGATCGAAGAACAGCCATGGACTACAAAGCACTGTGTAGAAAGGAGCGTCTGCTAAATACCGTAAATGTAAATGGGTAAAACACGCTAACGCCACACTAAGGATTAAATGCCAAACCCGAGAGGTCAGACAACAGCTCAGGAGTAGATCACATATGCACAACATTTAGTATAAAAAATAAAATAAAAAACTGAATTTGTTTTACAATGCCCACATAATACCTTACAAATGACAATTACTGATGTGTTATTTAGCACAAAAAGTGGTTTATAAATTCCATATTGACAGAATTAAGGATTATTGTGATTAAGACAGAAAAATGTTGGACACGTTTTGCAACATTCTACATACTGAACAATACGGTAACTGCTGTTTCTGCATTGTAATCTGAATATTGACTAAAGGTTACTGGCTACCTGCATGCAGCAGGTCTCTCGTTTCCTCTAAAAGCAGCATTTGCCTGCCAGCATATAGCAATACCACGCCTGAGTGCTGCCAACATGAGAGAAATTTTTAATTGTACATTTATTCATTTGTTTCTATAGATGCAAGATTTGAGGAAAGCATCCCTGTTCGCCATGACAGTAAGGCAGCTTCTACGTGACGCTTGCATGACTGGGAAAAGTCTTGTGAGAAAAGGACTTTGACAGTATTACTCACCGGGCTGCTGTCGTGATCCACAGAGAAGTTGCAGACCAGCCATGTGTCTGGGTCGTTCTCATTAGTGGCCACGATTTTCCGAATCGCAGACAGGTAAAGCACATCTCTCTGGGAGGCCGGCCATACCCGCTATAAAAGAGGCCAAAACATTTATCTGGGAACTGAAACTGAAACATTAACCACCTTATAAGCAAAAAGATCAACAGGCTGATAACAAAAGCAAAAATAAGTTACTGAATACATTCCTATCCTACTGAATATGTGTCCCTCATTTTTCATTCAGCAGAAGCACAATTCATTCATCCATCCATCTATTTTCTGTAACTGATTATCCTATTCAGGGTTGCAGGGACTCCGGAGACTATCCCGGAAGCTATGGACGCAAAGCTGGGAATAACCCAGGATAGTGTGCCAACCCATCGCAAGGTACACTCACATATCATTCAGTCACACATATACAATTACAGACAAGTACAATTCAGTTACAACAGTCTACCTGTAGCAAGTATTTAATTCCTCGTTTTGCAACCGTTTACTGGATAAGATGAAAGCCATTTGATCCGTGATTAACAAGTCATCCAAAAACACAGCTTTATGGGTATTTTACCTTGTGAGTTTGATAGACAATAATGGCATTTTCGGACAATGTTTCCACCACAGTGAAGTTCTCTACAGTCGCTGAAAAAAAAAATAATGCTTATGTCACATACTTTCCACACAGGTTACCCATACTGAGGTTGCGGTAAACTTACTCTCCCAGTCGTTTCGGACATCTGTGTTCCAGAAGTAGTGACAGACCTCGTGGCCGGTCACCCCTTTCACAGCATGTGTCGCTTTCAGGGGGTCCAGGACAATTCCATTCTCCTCCACCTCACGTCTGTACACCTGAAAGCAGCAGCGTTTTGCGTTACACGCCCTGGAATCTAACTCACGTTTCATTTCCTGCTTCGGGAAACATGACCGGAGAGCAAGTAAAAAAACATATCTTATATACTGATGTATTTCCAAAAGGTGCTCCGGTTTCCTCCCACAGCCCAAAAACATGCAGATTGGTGAACTGTTGTCTCTAAATTTCCCATAACATGTGTGAGAGTGTGTGGCCCTGGCCTGGACTGACATCCTATCCAAGGTTCTCCTCTGCCCCATGTTTCCTGGGATTGGCTCCACCCCCCGTGATCCTACACTGAATAAGAATTGAGGATGTATATGTATGTATGGATGGATGGATGCATGGGACGGACAGACAAACGGATGAATGGATGTTTTATACAACAAACACAAATAGTTCCTGACTGCACTACATAACATATTAAAAAAAATAAAGACCTAATCCTTTTGAAACTTAACCAGACCAGACTTCTGGACTGTGTCCTGTGTGTCCTATCACAGCTTTAAGATGACCGTGTCCATGTTCTGGATAAACTGTTCTCAATGACAAACATGGATTTATTTTCAGAGCAGACACCCTAGTACAGGCAGACAGGCGGTTACTTCTGAGTCTACCACTGCGTCCCTCAGCATGCGGTACTCATGAAAGGGGAGGAGAGTTATTGCTGTTGATTCTGGTGATATTAGGCCAGTTCTGAGCAACAAGTGAAGGTTCATCAGGTCAGCAGTGATTGATCTCACCTTCATTTCCCCCTCCTCCACTACCAGCTGCCAGTTAGCATCCCCACCAACATCCTGGAGAGAGTAGGACATGTGATTCTGCACCATCTCTTCCACCTGCAAAAGCGAAAGGAAAAAAAAAAAAAAAAAAAAAAAAAAAGCGCAAACAGGTTAATAATGAATGGATTTTCGTTTTTTTGTTTGTGCATGCCAAGGGGGAAAAGATTTTTCCAGATTGGGAATCTGGAAGAAGCACTCTCCCATTAATAAAAATCTGACCACACACAAAGCAAGGGGATCTAGTCAGGGTAAAGCATTCTCATTATCACATGCCTGTAAGAAATATGTTAGGGCACCAAAACAAAGGATCTGCAACTTTTCAGATTGATACTTCAAATTAATATAAAATTCACTATTTTTGAAATACTGTGGTACCTTGACTTACGAGTTTAATTCGTTCCGTGACGGAGCTCGTAACTCAAATTACTCGTAACTCAAATTAATTTTCCCCATTGAAATGCATTGAAATGCCATTAATCAGTTCCGGACCCCCAAAAAACACCGCGTTTTTTTGTTACATGTTTTTAAATAAGAAAAA
>JAODLD010000046.1:25452216-25463338 GCA_026781065.1 Mormyrops boulengeri
GGATGTTTCGGCGTTCACTGCGTCAACTAGTGGTGGGGTATCTGAAGCTGGGGTATCTGAAGCTGGCTCGTTACCCGGATTTTAGCTCTCAACTCAAAGCAAAAAATCGGACGAGAGACGGCTCATATCTCGAAAAACTCGTTAGTTGGGACACTCGTAAGTCAAGGTACCACTGTAATTAAATTCAGATACACTGGTTTATTAGAATTTGTTTTTAGACTAACGGTTCCTTTTCTACACTACTGTTGCCCTTCAAATTCATTTAAACCGGAATTTAACCTTTTATTTGGCTAGATTTTGATTTTAATACCCGCTGTATATTGTTGTATGTTGTTGTTGTTTTTGTTGTATATTGCCAAAGGAATTGCATTTCAAAGGAGATGCTTTTAATCAACTTTTCAGTCAATGTATAAAACAGACAAAAAAAAGCAGAAAAGCACACTGTACTGGAAGAGTTGGAAAAAAATCAGGAAAAACAAGTGAAGAGGTTAAGGGAGGACGCGAGTCACAATAAAACTGACATCATAAAAATCACCATGTTTTTGAACCAGTTCAACTGGTGCGGAAGTGGTTTGTGTTCTAACAAAGGGATTAAAAAGGAATGCAAAAAACAATGCATGCGAGGTAGAGGAGGGCCTAATCTGCAGGCTGGGGTCAGGCAGGCTGGGGGCGGCATGGCAGGCACAACGGAATGCCCCGGATACAGTACCTGCGTGGTGAATCTGTGAACATCATCAGAGGCACTGACTAGCTCAACAGAAGACATGGAGGGAGAACGAGTATAGGGCTACATGACAGAAACAGAAAGAGTACACACAAAAAAGCAGAGCCAGTGGTGAGAAACGGGGGGGGGGCACCGCAGGAAAGGAACACAAAGTCCACTGGAAATTGAGGGGCATCTCTAAGAGGTAACCTCTGGAAAAGGGGTGGACACTAAGTAGCCCGGATTCCCCTAATTAATCAAAGTCAGAAATCCAGGACTGAGGTCTACAGGCGTATCCTGCATGGCGTCTACTGACTGCACTTAATCAGTGTTTAATTACACGTAGCGATTCCAAAGACTGACATCTAATCACCCACATCCAGCCAAATCAGGATCCTACAATGATGAATAAGGACACTTGTCACATGAGCATGCGCGCATACATATATGTATAAAAAAACACACAGAAAACAGATCATACCTTCTGAGCCAATCTGTGGCTGCCAATGGAGGAATAGACATCCCCAGAAGGCACTGCAGTGGGCCGGTGTATCCTGGACTTCTCAGACTGGCACTGTGGGAGCGATCAGACATATTTCTAATTACTTTAAAATCTGAACATCCAACTGCTCTGGAACATCACTCTGACTGAAAAATCCTGAATAAAATCTTAAAACTGGCTTTGAGAAATTCTCAGTATTTTCCTGATTTTTATATGCATGCATTCCTGACCATCTTCTGTCAATGGGTCCAGATTTTGAAACGGGCATTTTGTGATATTTCCATTAGAAGCACAGCCCAAGCCCTCTCCTGCTCATTGCTGGTGCACTCAGTAACGCTTACGATGAAGCTGCCAAATAATAACTGCCTACACAAACAGTAACAGAAAAAATTCTAATCTACTCCTTTCATTAGCGAAGCTTTATGCGCTGTAGGTGCTTGAAACTATAAACACATCATGCAATATCTGAAAGTATGAAATTTGTGTGTATTTCTCATCGGGCTAGAATTTCTATTTTTAATAAATATGCGGCAACATAAAAACTGTTTCTCAAATAAATATATATATATATTCCTCATTACTCACCATTATGAAACAATATAATTATTCCATCAGTATTAATGAAGAGCTAGACAGTGTTAATTGTTCATTCAACCAGATGTGCAGATTTCATTTTGGTTTTAATAACACAAAATAAAGCACATAAAATAAGACATGCAGTATAACCTGTTCTTCGATTTTGTCTTGCCTGTCCAGGGCAGCTTCAACAGCATCAAAAAACTCATCTTCATTGATCAGGCTGTTTGGTCCCTCCTGTGGAGAAACTGCCATTAATGTTAACCCTTTTACCACATATTAAAGCGACACATTTTAGGAAAAGACGGGAGAAGAGAAAATCTTTAAATCTAGAAATGGACGGGTTAAAAGTAAAAATAATAATCATTCAACATAATAAGCGTAAAAGGTGAACTTAGGCTTATATAAAAAAGCCGTCTTTCTTTCCAGGCGTTCACACCTCGTAATCAGGACCCCCAAAGTGGGACTTCTTCTTCAGCTCAATCACAGCGGCCTTGTAAGCATCTTCCACCCGCCTCCTTTTCTCAATTTCCTTCAGAGATAAAACATTTGGGACAACTTCAGCCTCCTCCTGAGCTAGAAAAATGGCCGATTAGCAAGAGAGAAGCCAACCATTCAAGCGCAAGGATGTCCTCGGGCAGGCCCCCCTTCCTGTAAAAGGGCAAGGGCACCTTAGGTGTCTGCTTCATCAGATAAAAACTTTCCTGTGTCGTTTACCATGGAGGACAGCTGCTGAAACCCAATTTGCTGCATTAACAAGACATATTAAACACATTAGACCCCTTGTTACAGTCTAACACAGTTTTAAAATCCTATCACTATTGTAAAAATGGGGTAATAATTTTTCTTACTCAAAAAGTTTTTCTTTTTAAACTGAATAAACATTACAATTCAAAACACAGAACAAGTACATCTCATATTTCCACTCGCCCTGTCCTCGACTGGATAATGCCTTCCCAAAAACCTACTGCATACAGGCGGCTCTTAGTGCAGAGAGGAATCCACGTCTGGTTGTCAGATTTCAGAGTCTCCACTGCCCACCACAACCTCGTCTTCCAGGGAGGCACCCAGGACAGTTTTCTTGATGAATTGCCAGTAGGTGAAACTGCTGCCATACTTTCGATCCACAAAGGAGGACTGACGAGGGAGACCAGAGCGAGCTGGCCTACGTCAGCTTTGCCTTCTCTGCGATCTCTCAAGTAATTTAGTAACGTTTCTTGCGTCAAGGTGTTTATGCGTTTTGTTTGCACAGAGGGTGGAACAACTGGTTTAGCAACCAGGTTACGAGGCGGTGTAAGACATTTCAGATGTCTGGTGAGGATGAGTGGAAAAAAAAAATACATCAACCTCTTAGGGTGAAAAAGCCACAGCAGAAGTCTTTTCAGGCCAACTCAACCCTTATGTCACAAAGGAAAAAAGGTTGTTTTAATTTACATAGAAGTCTGTTCAGCACATTTCCTAAAGTTGCATGTGAATGCAGGACTCCAAACTAAATTAGTATTATGTAACGCTAAGTTAGTATCACATTACACCCATAGCCATATGCCATTTTCATGATCTATCTTTTCCATTTCATTAATCTGGGTGTCAGATACCCACATTTTCAGTCAGGATCTGTCAAGATGTATCAGTGATCGTTATGCTGCACAGAACAGGAGGAGGAGTAGGGGAAGGAAAACAGGGAATCTGAAAGGCTGTCTTTCAAGCTCTACGAAGTGTAGTGTGCATGCTGGTGACCAGACTGTTCTGGAGGCAAATTTTTATTTTTTTATAGTTCGGATGTGGCTACTAAAAAGCAACACACAAGCGAACACATTTCAACAAAAAGGCCAGACACTACTGCCAGGTGATTTTACAATGACAAGTGTCATCTCAAACAATGCCACGAGAAGCAATGTTAAGACCCAAAAAAGTGCAGAAAATGTAAGATCGTCCACTGTAATGGCAATAATACACTGAAACCCTGCTTGCAGTGTTACTGCTCTGCCAGATATATAACTCAGTTATGCTCCACTTGTAATGACTGCATCAAAAATTCTGTTACATAAATAACAATTTACAGAGAGCTAACTAAACAATGAACTCACTTATCTCTTCATCAGACCTCCACATTAAGTTTTCAAGCTTATTTCCCCAAAGTGAAAACGTAGTCACACGCCCCCATAATGCAATGCGATTTAGTTATAAAAAAAGCAACGCAAACAAAGATCTTTCGGTTTCATGGAAAAGTAATGACGACAAACTCACAAACCCACAATCCTACTCCAGTTTTTTTTGGGATAAATGTGTCTTGTCTGATGTACACCTAACTTGCAAAGGACATTCGTTTTAGAACAGAAGTACTAGCTATATTTCAAGGTAATTTCCCCCCGTCTTATGGATGCAACGCACAATTAAAAGTTGTGGTAGCAGCAGAATGTTACTACGGCAAATCTGTGCATGTGAATCACCACGGTCATCATGATATGCCAGCCACTGGAGGTGAACAAACCCCATCCACAGAGATGGCGGCTGTACCTTGTCCAGCCGCTTCTGCCAGCTCTCCTCCCGCTTCATCATCAGGTCAATGCAGTGGGAGAGCGTAGACAGGATCCCAGCAGTAGTGGCCTTAAAGGTGATCGCCTCGCCTTTAAAGTCAATCCCATTGATTCCTTTTGGGTTCACGGATGGAAACACTGAATGGATGGGGTGAAAAGTAAACCAGACTCACTATCGTGCGAGAGCACAAGCTGTAGTGCCTGTCACTGGGGGATTAGCATCTGCTACACACCTGGTTAAACTGAGTGAGATGTGCATTATGAACCACATTCTTACAGATATGAACTGCTGGCTTGTTCAGTTTCTTATATAAAAGTAAACAAAACTACACATTAAAGCCATCAGAATATAAAAAAAATCTGAATGAAATAGGGCAGAGGAGTGACATTTCAGAGATGTTAAATAGTTGGTAAGACCATGTAGCTAATGAATGACACAAATAACACAAAGCTTTCTGTAAATAAAAAGAGGTGGTGTAGGACCAGCAGCTCTACCATGTCCTACTTACATTTTTCCTTACTGCCATTATTGTTGTTTGGGAACTCCCCATCAGAACGTGTATTTGGGAAGTCGTCCTCATCATCTTCCACAACTAAAAAGAGAGCAGATGTTCTTATACTATGGGACTGTGGCGGGAGCCACATAGCAAGGAAACACGGGCACAGGAATGGAGGCATGATATTTTACTGAAGTAAAGCAAAAATCATTCTGCATCTTTGCTTCAGAGCGACGCTGTTTTTAACATTTAAGAACAAGAATAGAAACACATATTGTAGTGAAGTCAGGCTATTCAGTGATATCTCATTTCCTAAGGCAATGCTGCAAACTGCTTCTGTATTAAACGTCTTTAAATTAGCAAAACAATAATTCCCTTCCATTGCCTTTTCACTCTTTCTTGCAAATCACCTGAATCATCAAACACCAAATTATAAAAAGGTTAAAAAACTGTAATCAAGAGCGTGATTTATGGGGAAAGAATTACAGAAGTACTGGAATCGAGGCAGGGCTTGTTCAAGTACCTATAACGATCAAGGCTCTGCAAATCTAACAAATCTAACCCCTGCAGTCCTAATTGATCCTAACTGATTACACTTCAAGTGCATGTGCATAGACCTTCATAAAAAAAGCATGCTGTTCTTATTCTTAATTCTTTGATTTAAGGGCACTGGTGAAACTACTTTTGGAAAGGCAGAATATATAAACAAAATAATTCGATAGAACTAAAATTGATCATTATCTTTCGATAACCATTATAAACTTACACAATGATGTACTATATGTTTACATTTATTTAACAGATGCTTTGGTTCAAAGCAATGTACAAATGTGGCAAACATCAGGCCTACAGCTACTAAGGGGCTGACTAGGCATAAGTTCAGCCAGACTGAGCTTCCAATGACTGCCCAGTCACAAGTATAAGCAGAAGCAAGAACCCAGTAAAACAAGTATATAACGATCAACCGAAAAAGTGCAACACTAATTGCACCATATTCATAAGCAGTACCACGGAACTTCAAATGTCTCCTAGAAGTCCACAGGGTGTGCCGGTTTGTATTCTGATAAGCTTCATAAATGTCAATAGTCAGTTATCTGATGGGAGGACAGAATGACAACTATGTGAGTATGGGTGTAGAAACAGGTGTAACAAAGTGGACTGGAGAAGTAAAAAAAAAAAAAAAGGCAAATAGTCAATTTTAGATTACTGGTGATAAAGCGCAGGTGAAGAGAGTGTACATGCCTCGGATAAACATTCTCAGAAGCGACATCAAACCACCATTTGGTACGAATGCGAATCCACATACAGATGAAAGGTTTGACAGGTCCGGGCATTTTTCGTTTTAATAACCGTTCAACTGCTAAAGGACATGCATATTGATATGGAAAAACAGCAGATCTGAGAGCACCCCCGAAAGACTGCTTTATCACGATCGGGTTCCTTAAGAACCAGGACCAGGCATCTCTGAAACCCAAGAAGCTAAAGCTTATTAAATCAAGACTCATCTCCTGACAACCAGGTTTCAGCAACTGATGATGAAAAGGAGTACCTTATTTCAACTGTAACCTGTGTTGTTATTTTGAATTACCTTTATCCCGCTGGAATTCGTCTCTGGAGACTCCATCAGCACAAGCGTCAAAGTATTTCTGCAGCGTGTCGACCTGCCTGCAAAGAATATCCCGGAAGGTCTCCATCTCTGCCAGCTTTTCGCGTAAACTGTGCCCTTTCTGTAAAACACAGACAGCCATCTTCACTTAGGTTGATCAAGCTTGATTATGAAGTAAGAGGCAGTTCGTACATGCATCTTCCATGCCTTGGGGTGTCTGCTGGTGTTAACACTTACAATTATGAAGATTAAATAAATGAATAATGGCTATCAGCTCAATAATAACAATAATAGGATACTTTTAGAAACAATTTAGACCATTTATTTTCAGGGCCAAATTAACAAAAATAAGTTACATTAGACTTTTAGTATTATTCTCCTTATCGTTGTTGTTAAAGGCTATGACACTTTTTTCCGATGTTTTTATGATGTAACTGAATCATATCACACATACCACAGTGCTTGGAAACACTGTATTTGTACCTAAACTGCTCTATACAAGCTGCACAATATTAGCCATAGAATGAGCCAAGTACTGAATCACTATAGCTGTTTTAATCCCAAAGAAGTAATTATCAAACAGCTATAATCTCTTCCTCTATTTCCCCAATAGCCTCATGCTGGTATCGCCTTACACATTTCTAAGAGCCGCACCAACCCAATGATTCATCACTGGAGTTAAGAAACAGGTGCTGGTTATTGCAATAATGAATAAAACCAACAAAGGGATGTGACACGTGGCCACGCCGCATACCAGTGCTTATGTTACCTTGAAGGACGATGCCGACGTGGCAGAGTAGCCGCTGGCTGCCGAGGTGAGGGACAGCATGGAGCCGTGCCGCCGTAAGCTGCACTCTGAGCCATAGCCGGACTCTGCCTGCAGTCAAACGGAGCCCAGTGTCAAGTGCACCGCAGGTACAGGCCCACAAAGCAAAACTCACATTTCATCCCTGGGCTCGTCAGACGTATCCAAGTCCAATCACATGTCATTCCGGCTCCTTGGGTTCGCGCCAAAGACTCTGTCCCTATCCACATTTGATTAAGTAAAACAGGACAAAAAGTTAAACTGATGTATGATCAAACGAAGAACCTAAAAATAAACCAAATTCCCCAGAACTACCGAATTTTATTGAAATATACAAATTTAAGACATGCATTTTATGTATATTAATAATTATTTGAAATAATGATGTAATCATCTGGGACTGCTGGGCATATATGAATATATTTATATTTCACTACTTATATTGTTTGGTTCAAGCGTAGTACCACATTTATCATCAGGTGCACTATAAATAACTATAATTCACTTGGGCTCAGCATATCGGATGTACGCAATTCAGGCCACATTTCAACTTCGAGTAAAAGGCTCTGACTGACACAGTGGTTTTATATGTGACTCATTCTTACTGCCGGTAAGGTAACTTATTTTTCCAATGGATTCAAAGGATTTAGATTAAGAAACTAACTATTTGTCTGTAGGAGCTATGCTGCAAGTTAAGTGTAAAAAACACAGATAAGAAGGTGTCTGGAATATTATAAGGAGTATTTTCAGCAAGACGGCATAGGGCAGAACAGAGCTGTTTCATGTCTGCCTAAAACCTTTCTTGATGCTGGGTGTCACTGTGAAAAGTGGCTCTGGGTGATTATGTAACAGCATATCCCTTCCAATTCCGCTCTCTAAGATAAGGCCATGCCCAGTGGCCAGACATTTACACACTTACATAACACCCTTCACAATTGTATTCTGCTGTGTTTTATTCTAGAACAAAAGTTCCAGACAGACAGATTGACAGGCAGACAGACAGGCAGGCAGGCAGACAGACAGAAATAATGATGTTCATTCTACAATGTTCTCCTCCGTATGTGCAGCTTCCAGGGTTTCTTCTGGAACGCATATAACGATGCAAATCATTTGGCAAATTAAAGTAAACATAGAGATGCATATTGTGGCCTTCCTCTATTGCACTGGAATACATGCCAAAAACACTGTTTTCAGAAAATATAGAAATTACATTGACTAACACTGGCCTCAGGAACCCAAGACAATAACCAAATAAGTCTTAAGTGAAGAAAAACACAAATCATACACAGGGGTAAAAGGCCAGGAAGCTTTAGAATTGTAAACTGCTGTGATGGCAGTAATAACATAAGCAGGTCTGCAGTGAGTGACAGCTGACCACTGTGTGGCTGTTTTGCTAACATCACTTGTTTGAGTACCTCCATCATGCAGTTAGGCTATGTGATGTCAGCATCCATCGTGAGCATTGAGCACTGCACATATAATAATGTGCTTTCACTGATGCAGAGTTCCTGTGCTTCATCGGCAAATATGTATGCGTTTCATGCTATACCTTAAATGACGGCATATGCTTTAAATTCTTAAGGATTCCAAGAGCTAATGGGCGTTCGTGGCAGATGAATAGCCTGGTTCAAGAGACAGTAAAATGTAGCCTGTGAAAGACGCCTGCTTCCATAAGTTGTTTACTTCTTTTAACAGCATGTTAAGTTTCCTACCAAAACTCACAGACAGGCAGGGTAATATTACCTGTGATAAATATTTCAAACCTAAATCTTAAAAAAAATATATTAAAAGGCGATCTCATTAACTGCAATAAAAAGCTGCAGTTTGATATCGCTGTTCAGCTAACAAACCAGTAAATTTAATTATTGACTATAATGATTGCTGAGGATGTTGCAAGGTAGCTAGTCGGTAACACTACTGTCACTGAATGACAGATAAATTATAATACTTATCAAAATCATTACGAATTTAGTCATAAAAGTATTATATTATTTGACATTTATTACAAATGATAACAGTACTCATATTATCCAAGCAAAATCAAAAACACTGAGGAATACCTTTATGCGCATTTCAGGGCAAATTTAGCCTACTCACCGATCAATGTATATGGCAACACATTACGAGTAAGGAAACCTAAGCAAACATTTCTTAACATGCTGCATGTAGATATTTAGATAATAACAAGAACTTGCACTTAACAGATTTTTCACCCATTCACATATGAGCAAATGTTTCTGTATTTGTGACTACATAGATCTACGGATTACTGACATTATGGCTTGCAAATAGCCAAATGTAAGCAAGGCTACCATTTTTTTGCTTTATGATCTGATACAGTAGTTGAGTAGTAGCTTTCTACTATCAGTACAGTACAGACCTCAGAATGGAAAACTGAACAGCTTGGCCATGCAGTCCAGCATCCTCACTGTAAATCGCCTAATGCTTTTCTAGTTGGCTTGGAGGCTTTTGCAGATAACTTCCAAATTCACCTCCCTGTGCTGCATTGTGACAGCTAAACGGAATGTAAAGTGCTGATGTTAAGCATGCAGTAGTAAAAGAAAAGAAAAAAACACACACACAAAGCCCAAAAGGTCCACAATATCTAACACTTCACTGCGGTAAGCCACATCCCTGTGTTCAAAGTGGATTATTTTAATACTACGGATCTTCACCAGCATTAACAATGACAACAAGTCAAGATGAAAGGAATATATGCAGATGAAAGAACTCATATTTTCAAACCAACTGAAGTGTAGAGTCGTGGATGTGTGGTCCGGACCATCAATTAATCATAGCCTTATAGGAACAGCAAAACTTCTCTATCACAACATAATAAATTTTCCTCGAGGTGCACATCCAGATCATACCCTAGACCTGTGTTAACTCTAACGGGCTTTATGCAACTGCCAGTCGCTAAATTCTGCTGAACCTGAGAGCTACTCCACAAATGCAACATCAGTAGTAGTGAGGGAAATTGTCCACAATATGCAAACGGGCACTCAAATACACAAGAAAAAAAAGCAGCTTAAATAAAAATATGCAAAATGACCTTATGAGTTCACAGGGAAGCATTAGCCCTAAAGGTTCCTGGCACAACTTTTTAAATTCATGACTTTTCAACATTTCAGATCATTTATCACGCTCTGATAAAACTGACCCAAGGCTGAAATACTGACGATTAACTCAGAAAAAAAGCGAACAAAGAAAACCGCTGAGCGGGTGAATCGCAAGTATCACACATGTAGAGGAAAGACACGGATAAAACAAAAACAGCATGATGCATCAGACCGAGACAACAGGAGCACAGACAGCCACGCAGACGGCAGGATCGCATCGGACTGCACCGGCACCCGGCCTCGTCCCCTGACCGCAGTGAGCCCGCCACGGAGCAGCGCAGGACGCGCACACATGCAGCCATGCAGGACTCTCAGCCCACCCGTCGGCCATTCCAGCAGCTGAGGCAGAGAAGCGCGCAGCGGCGCTTTCGGAGGGCAGAGCGCACCATCGCTGCTGTTCAGAGCAAAAGCATGGCTGCCGCTATCGCGTTGGCGGGGTACAGTGAGGGTAGTAATGGGGGGGGACTTCCCTCACCACCACAGCCGAGGAAAGCAGGGGGAAAAAAAAATGCAAAAAAGCAGCGGTGGCAGCCAACGGCAGGGAAAGCGGGGTGTTCCCGTGGCTCCCACGGCCCCTCTCGCGAGCTCCTGTTCCCCAGTGCCAAGCACAAGCAGCCTCACTCCCCGGAGCCACTGACATGAGGGAAGCCCTGCGGGATGACCACTGCCTCTTTGCATCGCTGTACGGGATCCCTCCAGGCGCCGAGCGGCCGGCCTGTGTTCCTGAAGCCGAGGGTACTGAGAGGGCAGGGGGCAGGGCTGGAAATCAGCTCTCGG
>JAODLD010000046.1:25488446-25501142 GCA_026781065.1 Mormyrops boulengeri
CCCCCCCCCCCCCCCCCCCCCCCCCCCCCCAAGTGACACAAAATCAAGAATGGAAACAATGTTACATCAATGTTGCTATTTTAATAAACACCGTTTCAAACTAAATTTAATGTGTGCGGTAAACACTCTTCCCAAACCTAGGCTACAACAGATCAGACATCTTACACTTACGAAGTCAATGCATAAGTGCTGAAAGCCTGTGAAGATATTGTTTAATGTGAAATTATATATATTTATATATAAATAAATCAAATTGCTTAGTCCATCAAAAAAAAAAACTAAAATAATAGTCCAATATTTAATATGTATGTTCTTTCTTTCCACTATGTGACCCTGACCTGTATGAATGTCTACAAGACGGATGGATGTTCTTGTTTAATATTTTTCTCAATCAGATTAATATGCCTCTTCAGCTATTTCCCATAAAAGATTTAAAAATGTGAAACACAGGCAATTTGACTAAATGGAAGCCTTCATGTAAGAACAGATACTGCGACTTTTAACTTCTCAAATTGCAAAGTTAAAATCTAAGACACTCCAAAGACGACAATGCGTTTTGCACATAGTGGAAAAACCAGAACACAAACACGGAAATATTCTGTCAACGTGACTTGATTGCATGGACTCAAAATGCCACATATTCCAGTTTGATGAGATTCTGAGTTCCTTTACACCTGGCAGACCAATCATTTTCTTTTTAACTATGCAACAGCACTTTCAACCCAGAGGTGAAACCGAACATATATGACTGTGTGTGCATCTTAACCAGAAATAAGAACAAGGACCTTACCACTTACTCCTCAATTAATTCCTGCTCTGCACCTGATTCCAGCAGTTATGCATGAAACTCTACTCATATGGTTCATACATGGTCCCACCTGCAGATACGCAAATCAATGTTTAGGTCTCCTATGCCCAGAGCACTATACAGCTGCAGGACACATTCAAACAACATCAACAAGGCAAAACTAACTGCCAGAAAACAGGAGTGTGTTTTTTTTTTTTATTTGCAAAATCACTGACATTGTTTGAAACAGAAATGAACAAACAAATACATTTAAAACCAAAGCTTTAGTTTCAGGCTGTATCGTATCTTAATAAAGGGCTGTTGTGCTTTCTTAAAATACACAACCACACCACAAGCCTTTTTCAAATCATAACTTAAAGGATTAAACCTCAAGCAGTAAATTAACCAAGGACCATATGTTTTCTGTCATTTAATGATTTCATTTTGCTGGAGGATGCAAAGTGAAGTAAGTCTGGGAATATCAATGCGGACATCCACCAGCACAAAACTTTAATCATCTACAGCTGAGGAAAACTGATGTGTTTTCCCTCCATTACTTATATAACCAGACAGAATATGTTAATGGGATGCAGTATTATTATTAGGTGCCATCGAGTTCATGTTGACTCCAGGCAACTATTTAGATGACATTACACCAGAATATTTTGACTTTGTTCTGGTATGCAATACAACATTATAATAATACTTCTAATACGAGTCCCTGCAAAAGGGTCAACATTATAACTAGGGATAAATCGATACCATTTTTTCTCCAGTGCAATCACTGATACTCGATACCAATTACAGATGGGAGATGTAAAAAAAAACTGCAATAATTTAATACTGGGATAAATGAGAATATTGAAATTACCCTCCACAGACACAGAGACACACACACAAACCACACAAAGAAGAGCGCTTAAATTATTTTTGCCAAAAAAAAAAAAACGTGAGAACATATAATAAGATGTATGGATAACAGGTAGCGTTAAATATTGTCAGGAAGGCTGACTAAGGGTGATGATCACTGTTCTCTGCGGGAAATGACGGATCGACGTGCTAGATATAATTATGATTTTAAAATCATCTAAACCAACAATTCAGAAACTTCACCATCAAGATCAGTATACTGATGCTCCTCAACTTACAATGAAGTTACGTTCCAATGGTCCCATTGTAATTTGAAAATATTGTAAATTGACTATGAATGTGTTATGATAAATAGATGAATAAGTCACGAAATAAGTAAATATTTGGTTAGACAGGAAAAAAACACTGTAGGATGCATTGTTAAACGATGTATGATATGTTTATGCATATGATCACTACAGAGACTGGAAGCATGGCTGGGTGTATTCTTTCAAGACCAGAATCAATAGAAAAATATAGTACAATGTCGAGCCGAGGAACAGATCAGAATCGTGCCGCAAGAGCATGTTATTTTCATTGCACTGCAAGAGTTATTGTTGGATATTCTCTCACTCCACACTACTGTTTGCTGCTCGTTGGGTTGTTGCAGAGTGCTGCTGGCGGCAATTCTGTTGCACTCATTCTTACGTTTAATTTTTAGATGGATAATTAGATTACTTGTGTTGCATTCACTTTTTCATACCTCTCTTTGATATTTTAGCAGAGCACAGTTTGCGGTCTACTATGGTTCGGATTTGATCGCTAATTGTAAGTCTGTCCGACCCAAAGATTTTTTGTGGTCCCATTTATTTTGCTCTAACAATATCTCTGATGTCATCATGCAGTTTCGGTGGCAGGTATCGGTACACTGTATCAGACTCGATACGAAAACTAGTATCGGTAATTATACGCATAAGTAGTGGCTAACAGATGACACTGACCAAGTTGTACACTTGTTCGAAACAGCACATGACAATAAATTTCCTTATTTAGATGTACAATAAAAACATCACATCTAAACTGTGTCCTTGTTCTGCTGAAACACAGACATGGATTGAGGCAAGGCACTCCCTCCAGCCCCCAGGGTACCGTAAATGCAATCTAAGCAGCACCCTGTCACCTTGCATTCTGAATGAAGCTGATTAAAGCGCTGGAACTACCCTACATCATCCACAAGGGCCTTACCGTGATGACAGCCTTGCTGAGACACAGCGAGCCCCTGCATCCATACTCTCGCTCATCCTCGCTCTTGTAGTAGCTCAGGGTGTTATTCTTTAACACCACCCATCGGTCCTGCCATCCGTGAATGTAGTTGGTCCACTGCAGAAAACAAACCATTGTATGAGAAAACTACCTCCAAACACATTCTTTGTTCAAGTGTGTGAGCTTGTATAATATTTTAACCTTAATAACAACGAGTGTAATGATTCCTAAATTGAGACATATTAAAAAATAAATGATTTTTCCTACAAGTTTAAACCTATAATAAAACGCGATTCTGCAATTAATGCAATAAGGAGCAAGCTATAATCCTATTAACAAAAAGAGTTTGTTTCTGCCCTTACTATTCCGCAGATGAAATGACCGGTATTAATTTCATGGGCGTCCGTAAAGCAGATATATAGCCTGCAGATTTGCTATTTTTCAATTTAGAATTTCGATCGGACAACAGCGATTTGCATTTTGCGGTGTTTGGAAACAAGGGAAATGGAAACTTAAGTTACAACAACTAGAAACGAATGTGAAATAGAAAAAAAAACAGCTATACTATCAGATAGCACCAAGCTAGGCGACTTTAGACTGGGATCAGCAAGATCTTTGGACTTTACGCAACGCACATATAATTTTATTACGAATCGGGTGAGTTTAAAACCCAGTGTGAAACTAAAGCGCTTGCCAAGAAACTGCACACTAATCAATATTTTCTATATTAAGATAATTTACAGCAGCTGTCTTCCCAATGTCCAGTAACTTCATAAATGTTGCCTCCATAAACCCTTACGAGCGCATAACTCTGACTTGGTGTTGCTTGCATTTAATGAAAATTTTCATCATCTCACCAGTCCACCTTATTATAACATGCATATAAATCCGCAGAAATTATTGAGATTTTCTTTACTAATAATATAGTAGTTTGAAAGAAAACTTAAATACCGTGCATCCTTCTTTGTAATATACCGAGGCTGGTTACATGTGGGCACCCCTCCCTTTTATAAGAACAACAGCAGCAGAGTATCCAGCCTTACCTTACTGAGAACCCCACAAAGCTCAACAGGCTGTCCGAACTCAGTATCCAAATCTTCCTCGGAGCCCGAAGAGTTCCAGCTCTGATTATCCGACATTTAGCTGACCAGCCTCCTCAAAACAAAGTACAAAAAAGTAAGAAACAAATAAAATAAAATAAACAAAAAAAAACTGCCGCAAAAAAACGGGCGTCACTACTCACATTGAAAGTCAGGTGAAAATAAAGGAACGCGCACTTAAAATCTAATCCAGCGACGGGAATAAGGTGGCGAAATCGATAAAGCGAGGAGTAAAATTGCCCATTTAAATGATACTAACACAGTGGACTGATGACAACAAATAACTGGTCAATCAGACAAGGCAGGACAAAAAAGCAACGCGCATGCACGCTTGGCTGAAGGGAAAACACTGAAACATGAGATCCGCACTGGTACTGCCTTGACAGACCTCTGAGTTAATGAGCTCGATGTTAGGGGAGGTGACGAAACTGACCTAAACAGACGCCATTTTCTTCAACGTCCTTCTCTCTTAACTAATTGGTTGTCTGTAATGCTCTGTGTTGACGATGTCTGTTGTTCTTTGTTTGTTTTTTATCTGTGGGGTGAAAGACTTATAGCAAGGTATGGATTATTGTCAGACGCTGGTCTTGTTTTTGTAAAATATGACGCGTTTCAAGCGCGACGCGTCGCCAGAAAATGACGAGAACGCTTTTGCACCGCGGATAAAACCGGTCACTTGACCTTAAACCTGTATAAGACACGGCATAAACAACGAGAAGTTAAAACTATCGATTTGGATGCATTATTTGATTTTCTAGTATTTATGTTATCATAAAAACTACTCTGATATGACGGTATTTACTGGTATTTTGTAATATTGTTTGTTTACTGGGAGAATACGGGGGTATTTTGTGTTCCAAGCCTGTATCCGTACTATATACTTAGAAAATACATATTATACAGTATTCAACGTAATTAGTACATCGGTTCCAGTGTTACTCCCCCGTAATATATCGAAAATGTAAGTGATTCATAGTCAAAACTTTAGAAGTGTGGCTTCTCGGTTTGTATCGTTAATTAATATTCCAGTAACGAACTAACTGAAATTATTATTTAATACCTTACTATTTCGGAAGTACAAAAATTAATTACATTAAAACAGTTCGAGCGCTTTGTTATATTCTCCAAACAGGTGATACATGTATGACAGGATTCAAGTACTGTGTTACATATACTGTATGTATATTATATACTGATCAAGTTTTAGGCGGGGCTCTGATCCTGTACCTTAAGGTATGCGTACAAGGACAAGTAATGCTTCCGTAATCGTCATCTCAGCATTGGTCTTGGCTGAACAACATAAACAATTTTGTTCACTGGAAATGTTAAGTTGAAACAAGTACATTTACTCTGTATTATACCGCAGTCCAAGGGTAAAATGGTGAATTTGGGAGGGTTGGAGTTTTGTTTTATTTCTTTCTTTCTTTCTTTCTTATGTTGTATACTGAGAATACTGCAGTATCTGCAGTATATTTTACTCTAGCTCCATCTATCCATGCAGGTGCCAGTTTTCTAAACACTTCTCCAGTTCACAGAGTGTCTGGTGCGCCTGTCTCAGTTTAATTAACACGATCAAAGGCTTTTGAGGCATCAATAAAACCCCCAAAAAACAGTATAATTATGCCTGTTATACAAATCCAAAATCTCTTTCAGAGCAAAAATACACATATCTTACCATGTTTAGATTTAAAACTGAACTGATTATCAGTGGTCAAGATAAAATTTTCCATTCTATTTAAGAACCTTTGATAGAATACTAGCTAGAGCTATAGGCCAATAATTATCTCTGCTACTTATTTTGCCAGCTTTATCATTTAAAATGGGCATTAATATTACAGATAAGATGGAGTCAGGTAAAAGGCCATGAATCAAAAACCCTGTAAAACAAATGGCAAGCAGAGGGATGAGTTTCCTACTCCAAAATTTTAAGTGTTCTGCAGAGATATTATCCATACCACATGCCTTATTGACCTTTAGGCTCTTAACTGCCTCATATACCTCTTGTGGAGAGACTGTCACATCTTCATTATGGTCAATGTTATCCACTACAAAGGGGTTACTTTTAACGCAGTTAAATAGCTCACAATAATGTTTCTGCCACATCTGAGTAATTTTCTCTGAACCACTTGCACCATCAATATTAGCTGGCAAGGGCATTTTAGAATTGGTAATTTTTTTAAACTTCCTTCCAGAAATCATTTACACATTTATTTTGCAACTTTCTTGCAAGTATATCTGACCTCAGGGTGTCTTCATTCCTTTTAATAAAACATAAGGCATATTTAAAATTGGCATTCGTCCATTTCTTGTGATCAAGCAGAGGACCATGTTTTTGCCAGCCTGCCTCAACCCAAGCCTTACAGGGCCCTCTAGCCTCAGCATGGGGCTCTTCCACATATTCATTCCACCTTGGTTTGGCTTTATACCTCTTGGTCTTACACAGAAACCTGCTTGAGACAAGAAGGGTCTCCACCACATTCTCATACAGAGAGCACAGCTCAACCCCATGTTGAGGGTTTTTGCCTCTTTTGGTAGCTCAATCTTACCCAGCAAGTTGTCAGACTGAGCCAGGCATGCCATGACGTCCACCTCAGATAAATTAGACCAGTCTATTTTCCCCACGCACATGTCAGTATTCACACACAAAACCGCAGGTACAACACCCCAATTAACCGTAACTATTAAGGGTACATGATCAGTAGTGGCAAACTCATAATTAATCCTCATGTACTCTATGGTATTATGGGTATCTGCTGTACTGACGCAGTGGTCCAGCCATGATGTCGTGTGCCATGCTTCACTAATATAAGTGTAGCTATTGTCAGGCAAAAGCATTTTACTGGACATTACTTGGCACACATACTTGATCATATGCTGCAGGAAATTTAGATGTCTTTGGAACGTGGGAGGAAATGGAAGGATCTGGAGGAATCTTGCACGACATGGGGAGCCCATGAAAAGTCCACACACCCAAAGATTACGATTAACTTTACTGATCGCAGGAGGGAATTCTGGGAAGCAGCAATGATACCCACCTAGCCACCATGCCTCTCTTTTTGCTGCAACGCATTTTAAAATAAATCTTACCTGTGCTTTTTGTGTAAAATGTCACTTAAAATCAATGGCCCTGCAGTAACCGCTTATCTATTTAATGTTTCGTTGATTGCGGAGCATACCCCATACCATTTAGCAGGATGTAATCTGGGGGTGTTCCTCAAAGCAGGATTTCTCCGTTAGCCGAGTTAACTAAAGATAGAAGTAATGATCGTCCAGTAAGACTTTAGGTAAGGAGCATTCCTATTGGACAGTCATGACTTCTATGTTAAGTTAACCCAGCCAGCTGAGAAATCCTGCTTGTAGAATACGGTGTGGATGCCAAGTTTTTACATAGTTGTCACATTCATAGGTTCATTAAATTGTGATTTCCTAGGTTGCTCCAAGCTCGCAGATTTGCATAAGGTCTGGGGGTCGTGGCTTGTGGCGTCACGAGGACTGTGACGTTTGCTTGGAGGCGTGTCTCTCCGCGAAATCCAGGAAGTACTTTTATGTTGGCGCGTGTTTATAGAACCGGGGGGAGAAACAGCGGCGAAATGGCCAACATGATTTCAATCCCCAAAAAGAAAGAAAAGCGATCCGGCGAATTGGTGTGCTACTTAGATATTATTTCAGATCTGAAATGCTTCTCTCCAGCACTTCGAGTGTGACAATCAGTTTGTCTCTAGCTAAACTATCATGCCTGACGTTTTTCGTATTTATTTCACAGGCTGTTGTATTCTCTGATTTTGCCAGATAGCATGCTAAGTGGGTTACATTGGCTAATTAATTGAATTCTGTTAATCAAATGCTGAGAATTTATGAAACGTAGCATACGATGCATCTCCTTGATTATATAGGTAGTACGAGGGAAATATAAACATTTTGCGGTTTAAGTTGTGCTGACGAGAAAGCCAAAGCTGTCTGCCTATTCAACATTAGCAGGTACTCTTGCGTATTTTATTGTATGTATTTTTTTAAAAATGTCTGTTTAGCACTGACAAAGAAAATACTGTGGTTCCATCACACAGTAGTTCACCTAGAATCGGCCTGTGGAAAAAGTGACAGCATGGAAGCGAAAAACACAGCCGCTACTTTCGGGAGCAGTTTCCTGTCCAGAATGGCTCTTAATGACAACAAAGCTGGTATGGAGGGATTAGACCGGGACAAAATCAACAAGATTATCCTGGAGGCATCCAAGGTAAATGGGGGATAAGTAAAAAAATATCAAATCCCAAAATCTCTTGCAATACTGAGCATGATACTCAAACTGTATTGCTTCAGTTACAAAATCGCTAACCCCAAATAGGCAACGTTTATACTGTACATCATACTTTTACTAAAACCATCTGTTATGCAGCTAATGCAAACCTCATTAATTATTTCGAAAGTCTTTTTGAATATCTTGAGGGTAAATGTGTTTAATACAACAGAAGAAAGCACACTGCACCTGTCAAGATTAATATTTATATATGTTTCAACGTGTCGTTCCACATCTTTATTAGTCATACAATCTTGCATGATTTACCCGTTCAATAGGAATCTTTGTTTTGACTTTTTTAGGTAATGTGCCTTAAAATGTATATCTTGGAAGAAAATGTTTCTAAATCTTTACAAGTGTTATAGGTATGGGAATAGGCGAATAACACGTGACTGGCGTTCCGCTTCAAAGTGAACTACACGTGATAAATTATTTGTCTCATATATTGTTTCAGACGCTGTTAACCTTGTCCATCATACTGCCTTACTAGTCCAGTATCAGTGTCACCACTTTGAATGAAAATATTTGTGTGGATAAACACAAATGCTTGGTTTGTGGTTAAATGGAGTAAAACTCATAGAAAAATTGTCAAAAGGGATTTAAAACAACTCTGAAAACTGACAATATAACAGTACATTCCTTTGGTTTGTTTTCATTTAACCAAGAGCTAAGATCCTCTTGTTAACTTAAATGCCGTGTCTAAAAAGCACCAAGAATCTGTTTTCGACCAGCTGTTTTTTCACTCTCATTTTGAGTGCATTGGGCACTTCTCTATAGCCACTAAGTACAACTACTGCTGCACTGTATCAGAAGATCATTAAGCAGCTATTAAAAGTATCTGTCTTCCAGGGCTCCAGGTTTTATGAAAACGAGCTGAAAAAGGAACAGCAGGTGAACCAGCGCATCGAGAGGATGATGAAGCAGGCGGCTCAGATTACAGAGCAGCAGCTGCAGAGTGCCCAGACACAGGTGACACATCCTCCTTTAGATTTACAATGCAAACTTCCAGTCTGTTTCAGATTTATTTATGCTGAAGCTGGTTTATATGCATGCGGAGAGCTAAGGTGGGTCTGCTAAAACCCTTCAGGTAGACAAGCTGACAGCAGTGCTGGAAAGGGGGCGGGAGTTGGGTCGAGTCATCGTGCATGTGGATATGGACGCGTTCTATGCCGCTGTGGAGATGAGGGATCGGCCTGAGCTGAAGGATAAACCGATGGCAGTAGGCTCCTGGAGTATGCTGGTAAGCTGCTGCTCGCCGCCCAATTCGCACTGACCTCTTCGGTATATTTAAGCAATATTGAAAGTTCTTAGTCGTGCACTGTGGTGACTTTTTATATTGTTCTTGTTATATTGTTTTTGTTGTTTTGACATTTTTTCCTGTGTTGATGTTTTGCTTTCTTCTTCTGCTTTTTAGTCAACCTCCAATTATCATGCAAGGAAGTTTGGAGTTCGTGCAGCAATGCCTGGATTTATAGCAAAAAAGCTTTGCCCAAACCTGATTATTGCCCCCCTCAACTTTGAGAAGTACAGAGCCGTGAGCTTAGAGGTACTGACTTGATTTTTTTTTCCCCCTCCCAAAAAAATCTGCTCTCAGCCTTGAACCTCATGAGTCTAAGATAACCACGTAGGTGTTACAACAAATCACATTGTTAAAGAGATTTCTTCTTTTTTAAATGCTGCCTCACCACCACCACCCCCACCCCCACCCCAACTCCAACTCCCAACTCCCAAGGTACGTGAGGTCTTCGCAGAATACGATGAGAACTTTCTGCCCATGAGTCTGGATGAGGCGTACCTGGACATCACCGATCACCTGGTGCAGAGACTGAGCTGGCCAGACTCCATGAGGACACACCACCTGCGCTCAGCAGGTGCCGATCAGCGAATGCCGTCTGCCTTGCGGTGATTTTCACTTAGGAGAATGGAGACTGTGACATGAGTAGGCGCTGTGCCAGTGGACTGCAGTTAGCCTTTAGCACTTCAGAGCGTTTTGCTCAAAGTTCACCAGGCAGTGTAAAAGTTGTTTACAAGAGAGTAGGCAATATTTTTTTTTCACTCTGATTATTTTCAACACAAAACAGAAAATTATTTATATTTGTTTTGTTTGCAGTCCTGTATGAAAAATAATACCACCAATACTTAAAATCTTGCAAGAAAAGGCTAGTGTAAAATGAATTTATGTGTCATGACCTTTTTACCCATTTGCCATTAATTATTAATGTTTACTTTTCTTCCCTTTTGCCTCATTTAGCATGGTTGGTGAGTGAACTGGAGAGAGATTATTGTTTTCTGTGTAATGTGACTCTCTTTCTGCGAAGGCGATGGGGAAAGGAAGGAGTCAGTGGCGCAGCCAGCGCCCGATGATTTGTCCCCGGTTCTGTTTGAGGACAGTCCCACCGCATCAGCCAGCCCCTGTGACGCATTAGGCGCAGTCGTGTTTGGGATGAGCGCCGAAGAGGCCGTGCGAGAGATGCGCTTCCGGATTGAGCAGAAGACGGCGCTGACAGCCAGTGCAGGTGAGACTGTGCCACCATCTCGTGGTCAGTCAGACCCTTATTTGCCTTATTTGAGTCCATACTTTTTACTGCTTGGAGGGGGACAGGAGCCTATCCCAAGAGAATAGAATAGAATTCTTTATTGTCACTATTCGTACACATAACGAAATTTTTTGTTGGTAGGACTTGGCTTCAGGCAGAACACTTAAATACACAATGCAGTATAAATAATAAACATAAATATAAAGACAGCAACAATAAAACATCATCAAGACCAGACGCTTCCTGAGGTAATACTGCAGAGACCCGTGATCTGTGTGCGAGGGTCTGCAGGGGAGGAATACAAGTGTGTTTGTTGATAGCAAGGGAAAGTATGTGTGCATGTCTGCAGGGGGGCAGCTTAGGGTATGTTAGGGCAGGTTAGTAGATGTATGTGTGTGTATCAGCAGGGGCAGATAGACTTCACAGCTCTGGGGACAAAGCTTTCAGTCTGCTGGTTCGTGGTTTTATGCTCCTGTACCGCTTTCCTGAAGGCAGTGATACAAACAGTCCATTTCCTGGATGGATGAGATCCGTAGCTATACATTTGGCCCTCTTCTGCACTCTTCCAGCGCATACAGAGTCCAGGTCCAGGAGGGGACTTCCCACGATCCCCTGTGCTGTTCTCGTCACCCGTGCCAAGTCCTTCCTGTCCTGTGCTGTGCAGTTTCCGTACCACACTGTCATACTGTGACATATAATGCTTCCTATAGCGGATCTGTAGAAGTTTGTGAGCAGCCGAGAGGAGAATCCAGCCCGTCTCATCTTCCTGAGGAAGAAGAGTCTTTGTTGGGCCTTTTTAACCAGATGAGATGTGTTCAAAGACCATGTCAGATCCAATGTGATGTGGATACACAAGAACTTGATATTGTCCACATACATTACAGCCTCCTCACGTATGAGTATAGGAGCATGTTCTGTTCTTCTGGACCTCCTATAGTCCACAATGACCTCTCTGATCTTGCTGGTGTTCAAGATGAGGTTATTGGATGAGCACCATAGTGTTAGGCGTTGTATCTCCTCTCTGTAATGAGTCTCATCATTGTCTGATATGGCACCAGGCAGGGTATATCCCAGAGGGGACGTCAGTCCATCACAGGGCTCACACACTGACAAAACCCTACACTGTGGGGAAATTTAGAGATGCTAATAAGCCTAGCTGCACGTCTTTGGACTCTGTGAGGAAATCAGACCCAGCTGGTGGGACAGAGAGAACTTGCACCCTATGTACACAGAGCTGAGGTGGGATTCGAACCCGTATCCTGGAGGTGTGCGGCAACAGTGCTGGCCACCGTGCTACCCTTGTTTGTTTTTTTTTTTCTTTTTTCTATTAAGGCATTGCCCCAAATATGATGCTGGCAAAGGTTTGCAGTGACAAGAACAAACCAAACGGCCAGTACAGGATTCCAGCTGAGCGGCAGACAGTGATGGACTTCATCCAGGATCTCCCCATTCGCAAGGTGGGCCTCTATCAACAGCAGGACGGCTGAAGGAAAGGAGGTCTGAGATCAGACCTGAGGCCCTTCACATGTTGTCGCAAGACTTGGATTAAGCTATTATACTAAAGGAAATGGGCCAGAATTGATTAAAGTCAGATGGAAAGATTGATAGATTGTAATAAATATTTGGAGAAGTAACTTCTGTTCAAAATATTGAATTTTTGATTGAAGTTAGCAGCTAGTTAGCTGAATATCCACATCGGTTTTGCCAAAGATTTTGAACAGATTATGGTATGGTATGGGATGGGATGGCATGGCATGGCATGGCATGGTATGGTATGGTATGGAAAACGCTTTATTGCTGTTGCAATACACCTTGTCACTAGTCACAAGTACCAGCGAAATTGCGGCCATCAACCCGACCACACAT
>JAODLD010000046.1:25501242-25532953 GCA_026781065.1 Mormyrops boulengeri
CAAAGCCGTGAGCTTCTCCGTGATGTTATCCAATTTGCGATCAATGGTCGCAGTGATGTTATCCAGTTTGCGATCAAAGGTCACAGTCTGAGTGCCAACAGCTCTGCCTACTCCGCCAATCATTCCGGCCGGCCTAGTGGGGTTTTGAGCGGCTGTCGCCGTTTTCTTCAATTTACGATAAACCAGGGCAGAGCCTGATCCGATCAGCAGAAGACCTGTAATCATGGTTCCGAACAGGTAAATATCCTCGATGTCCTCCACGGAAAGATGATGTATTATGCAGTTATGCATTAAGAATGTTTATGTGCTTTATTTTCTTCTGTTTGTTTAATTGTGCTGCTTTTATTAGAGTATGCCTGAAAATCTAATACACTTTTTGACATACACTGCTAAAATGTGGACCAAGGGAAAACTTCTTAAGGGCGTTCTGCATAAAGCCGTATTATTATTAATGATAAGTGTTTTTTTGTTACAGGTGCCAGGTATTGGAAAGGTGACTGAGAAGATGCTGAGTGCTCTGGGGATCACCACCTGTGCCGAGCTCCGTCAGAAGGGGGCGCTGCTCTCCCTGCTTTTCTCCGAAACTTCGTGGCATCATTTCCTGCAGATCTCATTAGGCCTGGGATCCACAAACGTCGAAAGGTACTTTTATATAGTTTGTAAATTTAGTAAATTATTTGTTAGACACCACAGTGCTGCAGTCTGGTAAACACCATTACTCTTATTCATTTCAAAGCTACTGTCAAGTCTGCGTGTGTTCCACTGCAATATTCTTCTGTCTCTTTCCTGAAAATAGCAATATTTTCACACCTTCCACAAGAGGTGTGTCCAATGTCTTTTGATAGGAAAGTGAATATGTACAATCCATAGAGATTCTCATACTAAAATATTTTACTTCTGAAGTTCCCTGAATGTTTAGGAAAGTTTCATTTTGTCCATAGGAAGCTGTTGCATGATTGCTGGCTGCCGCAAATGTTATAATCTCTTGTTCAGTCAAGTTAGATAGCAAGCCCGATATGAGAAATTCCATGTGCTCTAGATGCAATTGGCTTCATATACTTGACTTGCTAAGTATTTGATAATAATGACCAAATTGTCACTAAAATAACTGACATCCAGTAGTTGGAGTTTTCCATGGAGTATTATTTAATCTCTCAAAAAAGAGAGAATTACTTTCTCTGCCATCTTGATGTAACATTTATACTGCAGTTGTTTACAATTGCTGTAGATGCCTTTAGCAGTCCCCAAGCTGTTTTAGTACTCTTGCCTATCCACTCCCCCTTGCCCTTCTGCTTTGTGCAACCCCCCGCCCAAGCTGCAAATTAGTCAAACATTAGTCAGACACCAAGCACCACTCCCACAACATTCACAAATCTGTTTTTGAATAGGTCACTTGCGAAAATGGCACATTAATTTGCTCTTACTACTACGCGTCACTAGACTTCACTCTGCAGATTGCAGTAGGGAAATCTGATTGCCAAGGCAATGGGAGAGGCAGATAAGGTAACTGGTATCTTACACCCCCGTTTGGATGTCTTTCTAAGTTCTACACAGATTTAGGGGCTAAACCCCTTCCCATTTTTCCCTTCCAGGGATGGTGAAAGAAAAAGCATGAGCACAGAAAGGTAAATGTTGTGTTTATTTTATTTTTCCTTGATTTTCTTGATTTGAGCTACGCCCTTAACCCCCAGTTCCCTGGGCACTGCTACGGGTGGCAGCCCTTCGCGGACGACTTACTCTGCGAAGAGCGAGTTGAGGGAGGCATAAAGACAATTCCCCCACGGGGACAATAAAGTACCTATTATTATTATTATTATTATTATTATTTATTATTATTATTTTCAGAGAATAAGCAGCAACCATTGAAAATAAGTTATATTTTAATTCGAAACCCTGTGTTAATTATAAATATTTACATTGCCAAAAACGTTCAGATTATTGCCATGAAATTGACTGAGACGTTTCAATTGCACTGTTCTTGTCCAATAAATATTGTGTATTTTGCAGTTTTGCACATTTTCATCGGATTTTTCGGCTTAGTATTAGCATTTAGAAGGAAGGTAACATAAATTTCGGTATGAAAAGGTCATCGTCATTTCTGAAGAGACACAAACCCAAATGTGTCTACAAGGAGAAGTTCACTGGGGTCCTGCAGAGACAGTGACCCAGAGAACACTAGTGAGTGTTTATTGAAATGGGTGGGGAACAAGTGTTTTCACCTGCCTGGCCTTACGTATCCATATAAAACATACATTTTCTTATGATTTGGTTGCTTAGCATTGAGTAGCAGAGACCTGTGTCATAAAGCTGGGTAACTTGTCAGATTTAAAGTATTCCAGATTAAATGGACTTTATCCTCATTCACTTACATTCGGCATAGACTACTTTTAAATCCAACAAGTTACCTGGCTAAACAAGAAATCCTGCTTCGTGATACACTATTTTTTTGTGTAGTGAGTATATATTTGCTCAGACAAGAAACACAACTTAATATTAGAACATATACAAATTAAGAGTAAAACATAAAAACTAACAAAAATTTCTCTTGTTTTCCAATAACATGATATCTTGTTGGATGACTAGAAGATCATTGCTTTGGCTCCAAAACCTCTGCTCAGGGGCATCCCAGCCATTCTGTGTCTTCGTTAAATTTCCCCACCAGCCATCTTAATTTTTTTACAAAGTCAATGAGGTATTGATTAGTGATACAAGGTGCAGTAGTGGTTGAGGTAAAACTTACATGGTTGTATTAGATCAGGGCTGCCCAACTCCAGTCCTGGGGGGCCGGAGCGCTCTGTAGCTTAGTTCTTTCCCTGTTCCACCATAAATGATTCAGCTCAAGAGCTGTGTTGTAATTAGCACAAGGAGTTGAATCAGGTATGTTAAATGAGGGGAAACCCACAAATGTGGAGGGCTCCGGCTCCCCAGGACTGGAGTTGGGGAGCCCTGTATTAGATGGTTGCTGTAATATTGATGTGACTGTACGTTTTAACGTATCAACATAGTTTTACACCAACATGAAGACTATTTAAACATAATGTTCTTTAATGTTCTCTGCCTAATTCTTTTGCACAGTATTGTACATTTGGTACGTTACTCCAGTATATTCCATTATGTAATGTACTACAATTATGTCCAATGTTTGTTTATTATTGCACCGTGTCAGTTGAGTATGTTCCCACTTACATAAGGGTAAGATGATTTTCTGCATATCCTCAGAACATTTATTTATTTTTTTTAGAAAGTTCTTTGTGCTCTGATTTCACTTCTCCTACGGAATACTTTGTAGGCATTTTATTTTTGCCCATTTTTTTTTTGCTTTTCCCCTGTTTTATTTCCTAATCTTCTAATATCTTCCAGGAGATGGAAGATTGTGTGATTACTGGAAGACTCTGCTGTAAATTCCATTCTGGATGAGTGATAAAGCTTCTGAAATTAAATGTACAGTTATTTTGTAGGGAAACATCATCTGTGCGGTTTTCCTCTTCTCTTTTTCCCTCCTTCTCATCTGGGTGTTTCAATATTGCCCCCTACAGGACATTTGCTGAGATGAGCGATGCAGAGGAACAGTACGGTTTATGCCGTGGACTCTGTAGAGACCTGTCCCAGGAACTGCAGAAGGAGGGCCTGAAGGTGCAGTGCTGCTGCTTCTGCTGTTTTATGTAATATCATCAGATTTTACATAAAACAATATTGCATATTTTTATTACGTATTTTTTTTGCCTTGTTCTACTTATTTGCCCTAGTATCTTTACTTTTTTAGTTGAATGTTTAATTTGCTTGTCATGACACCACCTGCATCAAAACAAATTCCTTGTACGTCTCTGTACTTGGCAAATAAAAAAAGATTCAGATTCAGATATTTCTGTGTTCATTTGTTTGCTTTTTTCGCAGCAGGGCAGGAGAAAATGCTTATGAGAACAGTCATTAATATGGTTGCCACTTCATGTCACTATCCTACAAAGTCCTAGTATTACCAGAGCTTTGTCAGATCTATAAGTATTTTTCAATACTCATTAGCGATATGTTAAACAAATGAAATTAACAGCATGCACAAAACAGTGATCCAGCCAGTGTTATTTTCTCTGTCAGTTTGTTCTCTAATCCAGTGTTTCCTAACCCAGTCCTCGGAGAACCCAGGACAGTCCATGTTTTTGCTCCCTTCCAGCTCCCAGCCAATCAGGAACACCAAATACCTGGTACAGGTACGCTGGGAGCTGACAGGAAGCAAAAACATGGACTGTCCGGGGTTCCCCGAGGACTGGGTTGGGAAACACTGGTCTAATCAATACATGGAATGAATCCCATGCATCTTTCAAACCCAGGCCTTTCATGCACATTGGTCATATTGACTGGTTCTCACTCCAGCTTCCATCTCATAAGTAGGCCCTTTTGGGGCTGGATTCTCCTACTTTAGCATTAAAGGACAAACGTCGGTGAGAGGAACATGCTACACTGCAGCGACCCTGTATGCTGGTGTAATGGGTGAAACAACAGAGGCCTTATTACTTAACGCTTTTATGCTTCCTTCTTTTTCAGGGCAAAACTGTGACCGTGAAGTTGAAGAATGTTAACTTTGAGGTGAAGACCAGAGCTTTGACCCTGTCATCCGTGGTATCCACAGAGGAGGAGATCTTTGCTGCCGCGAAGGATCTCCTGAAGGCTGAGATTGACCATGTTTGCCCTCATCCTCTCAAGCTGAGGCTTATGGGTAAATTCACTTTGTTTACTCGATGCACATTCTGCTGGGTGAATCCCTTACATCATTAAATGCCCTGTAAATGGGTCAGCAGTTTCTTATTCTTAATACTAGTTAAAACAAGTGTAATCCAGAGCATAATTGTTTACCTTGTACTGTTGTTTATTATGCATAAGAGCTGAAAATCTGTTTTTGTTTTCTGGATAAAATGAGTTTTCTTCCCCTCCCCATAGGTGTTCGGGTGTCTGGGTTTGTCAGCACAGATGACAAGAAACCCCTTCAGAAGAGCATCATTGGCTTTCTACGTACAGGCCAGTCAGAATCAGGAGGAGATACTCAACACATAAGCCTTGAGCACGGGGTCACTAATGTCAGTCTGGAAAAGGCTTCCGACCTGATGCATCCAGACACAGTGTGCAATCCGCAGACAGCCACTCTTCATTTAGCTGAGCAGCTCAGTACTGGCCAGATGAAACAGGAAGTATCGAAGTCAGAGGCAGGGCCTAAGAGAAACCCGGAGTCTTTCTTCCAGAGGGCACACAGGCTCCGTCTACAAGCTACGCAGCAGGAATTACCGGGCGTTGGTGATACCGGTCATGTCATGACGGAGTGCTTCACGTGTCCTGTGTGCTTCAGGGAACAGGAAAGCACGGATCTGGAGATGTTTAACAGACATGTGGACAAGTGCCTTAGTGGGTCTTCCATAGCACCCGGGGAGAAAGATGGCAGCGTAGACGCAGTGGGAGGCTGTGTCTGGGAACGAAAAGGGAGCTGGCAGGTACATCTGAATAATGCAAGCCAAGACATCACTGATCAAAGGAAGGGCAGCAGCAAGCTGCATGGGGCCTCGGGGCCGAAGAGCACGCATCCGCAAGCCATTTCTGATAGACAGCCTGTCGGCCCTGCTGCCCCTAGTGGACTGCTATTAAAACGAACAGAAGAAAAGCAACCCGGCCTCTGTGTTCCTGGCCCTTCAGGTTCTGACTTCCAGAATTCAAGCAGGCATGCTGCCGCTTCTGACACCATTGTTACTGATTTTCATGGTTGCCATGGAGATGACAGGAAAAGCACATCTGGCGGAGAGACTCCCGCTGAGGCAGCGTGTTTGAATCCCCAAAACCGGAATCTCGTCTGCCCTGTCTGCAACGTGCCGCAAGATAGCACCGACCTCGTCGTCTTTAATCGTCACGTGGATGTTTGTCTCAGCCAGGGTATCCTGCAGGAGCTTGGCCAGCACGTAACAGTGAGCAGTCCCAGCATTCCATCATGCACCAGAGTCAAAGGTCAGCATCTCCCCTTAGATCAATGGATTTTAATTTTCCACAATGATCTTGCTTGTTAGTTTATACCCATTTTCTCTGAAGTTAAAACAAGTCAGGATTCTCACAGAGGCTTTGCTGGGCAACAGAAAATCAGTCATTCCCCTTGGAATAGGCAAATTAAGATTAAAAATGTCACTTATTATCAAAGGTTGTATTGATTTTCGTATGTCAATGGTAAAATTTTTGTTCTGTACAGTAGAGTTTTGATAAATACAAAATGAAGCTGCACTTTATAAGTTTACCAGCAGGGGGTGCTTCTCCTTTGTTAAATTTTTTAATTACTTATTATTTATTGCAAATTAAAATGCAGCTAGGTTGCTTTGTTTAATCAGCAGGTTAGACAGTGAGGGAAAGCAAGGGAGACTTGGAAATTGTTTCCAGAGAATCGCAAACTTTATTTTAATTGAAATTTAGGATTTCCCAGAGAATTCCCAAGATCTGACAGCACATCAAGAGCTTCAGACTCAAGAGGCAAACACAAACGGTAAGGCATGTTTATCTCATAAGCATTTATTTTCGGTTTTATGTAAAAGAGTGGATTCCGTTTCTTTGCATCATACTTGAATATGCGGCCTTGCTCAGGTCTAAGGATTCATTTTGTTTTTATACTAAATCAAATACCATAGCAGACCATGTGGTCAGAGTCCAATACTGATGTTTCACAGACTGTATGTTGCATCAGTGAATGTCCGCAGAGGTTCCTCTTAACACTTGCTTAACACAGCAATTGGAGATATAATGATGCGTGCTTTGCCCATTCTCTATCCTCCTCCCAGGGAGGGGTCACCACCCCCACCTGCCCCTCATAAGAGGGCCAAAGCAGTGGCCTCCCTGAACACTATTGACAAGTTTTTCAGGTAAACTTTGTGGAAAACAGCGATTGAAAAATGAAGAGGACACTCGGCGCCCGTCGCCCTACATCCTGGACTCGACATGCCGTAGCATTGAGGGAAGCGGTATGTGTAGGCATGTTTCATTCTCACCTAGTTTAACCAGCAAACCACGCCATGACTTTCTTTTCCACTGCGCAATGAGAAATGAACTATTGACAGTTAGAATGTACACTAGATCACTTTATGACATTATTTATTCTCTTGAAATCATTATTATTATTATTATTGCTACAAAATCAAAGTTATGTTTTTTGTATCAAACTACTAAAATTTTATATAGCAGTTTAGGAAGACAATTTTTTGCTAAGGAATTGTGTTTGCAATAAGTTGTGAAGCAAGCTTTCCTTCACGGTGCTTGTGTAGGAATAATACTTGTACTGTCCTGTGTACTGGAACTTTACCTTGGTATTCTTGCTGTGTCTTGGTTTGTCTGTAAAATGAAACGTGGGATGCTGTCTTAATAGTTCTCTGCTTTTCATGTCTTATTAGTGTAATAGTATTTTGAATGCCTGGTTTTTAGATATGTGTACTTTTACTGCAGTAAAATATTGTGTTATTGCAGTAAAGATAAAAAAAATGGGTAAACCTGCTTTCTGTGAAATGTATTCAATAAAAACACACAACTCCAATAAAAATGAAATATATGTAAAATTTTCTTTATGTGCTAGATGTATAACTGCTGAGTACATCAGTAAAGTACATATTGCAATGTAATTTTCGAAATTGCCTATCTGTTAATATGTAAACTATCAACCGGAGTATTGACCAAATTTGTTTACTATGTTGTAATTCACATAAATACTATTATCTTGTCATCACTGGTAATGAGGATGTATTTGCCATTAATATGATTGCAAGTGGTTAGTTTTTATAGTGTGTATATGATGACCTGGGGATAAACAAAATTAATTATAACTTTGGAAGCAATTGATGCATTATTTGAATTAAAAATTTCAGCGTGTAAGTGAATAAAACACCCCACATTTCCCCCTCACCTGTACTTCAGAGCCAAATTATGTAGTTGGTCAAGGAACGAGTTTCACAAGGGTGTGGGCAAGTAATTATCTGGTTGCCTCTAAAATCAACAAAGGACTCCTTAAACTTCCTTTACATGTAAGAAACCACAGAGTGGTGTGCTTGGAGTGAGTCACAATGGACAAAGCTTTGGCTTTCAAAGATCGAATAATGAACAAGGAAAACCTGAACCATAAAACCTGGATAAAAGCAGAAAATATTAAAGGTTTTAAAGACTTTATACTGCAGAAAGAATCAGAAGAGACAGATGGAGAAAATTTTGATGATGAAAAGATGCGTAAGTACATATGCAATTCAAGCACAATATGTATAATACCAATTAGCATCTGATTTCTGGCATAGCAATAGCTGTAGGCATTGTGTCACTTCTCGTCTCGCTACCAAGCATAATTGCATAATTGAATACAGTACTCTAGCTGTGCACATTAACCAAATATATAGAAACATAAAGGCACGTTTTATTTCAGTGTTACTGCAGATGAATGTATGTTGTGAGAAGTATGAACATGGCATTATTTCGTAAATAATGAGGTCTTTTAAGATGGCACACCCATGAGGTGTGACAAGAATTCCTGCTTTGTAAGGACACCAGTGTTTGTCCAAGGCTGACCCTGCAGCACTGGCTCATTCTGCCCCCCCCCCCCCACTTATTTTATATCCTCTGCATTATGTGTGGCTTTTGGAATACAATAGTAACAAACAATTTGCCATAATTTTATAATGAGTTTGTTGACCTATACCTCACAATGACAAAAAACTTATTTTGCCAGGTATTTGAACATTATATTTTTATGAAAGAATACCCCGGCATTGCCAAATGGTTTCAGCAGAATGTAGCTCCTTCCTAATGTTAATCATTAGCTTTACAGTTCAGGAAGATGTTGCAGGCTTTTTGATGGGCTGGGTGTAGGTATGGACATTTTCATATGATGTTGCAAAATGAGGCTGGTCACATTGTATAAAACGTTCTTGATCATTCCTGTGTTTATGACAAGTGTACCATGTAATGTTAGTTATTTGCTTAACACGGGGAGAATTTTATTGACATTCACCTTTATCTCCTTAGTTTAGCTTCACTCTGATAACAGGTCAAGAGTAGAGATATTATGTGATGTGTCTTATCATGTGCACCTGGGCAGTGCTGGAATCTGAAAAGTATTATATGGAAGCTGCAAAGAAGAATGATGTAGACACGATGAAGCTCCTCGGCAAGAGTGTCAATGTCAATGCAAAGAATGTGGTGAGTATCCCCCAGAGGTCCGAGAAGAACAGTGTTAGTGTGTGCAAGAAGGCATTCATAGTGGCGGTGCAAGAACAGTGAAGGATTGCATGTTACCTCAGCATGATCGAACCGCACTACACTACGCCGTGGCTGGGAAAAACCAGGAAGCGGTGGAACTCTTGCTTCAGAGAAGAGCCAAGGTAGATGTTCAAGACAAGGTGAGGGCCATGTTGGTTTCAGTTGAGTAAGTTGTTTCTCCGAAGCCCTCATGAACAGCAATATAATATATCTTATAATTAAGTATATGCAGATGGCGAATTCAATGGAATAACTTTGAGTATTGTGGCGGGGGGGGGGGGGGTGAGGTATAAACCCAATTAAGGGGGTCCAGGAGGTTGTATTAGGTGGTTTTTATTACTGGAGGGGTTACAAAAATTAAGGCCAATTTTTAATTAGTGAATTGGTTTTAATGCCCCTTTTGATATACTGTGGACACAAGTTTGTATAGACACACAGAAACCTATTTCTCCTTTCCTACTATTCAATTTCTGCAAAGACAGCGAATGATTTGGTATTCATTCATAACAGCATGGAGTGACCGCAGCCCACTTGGCTGCCTGGTTTGGAAGTCTGGCTATCCTTAAGCTGCTTATACAGGCTGGGGCTGACCAGAAAATGGAGAACCAGGTACAACCGCTGAGCTGAATTCCTAAATTCACAAAATGCCTTTATTTCACAAAATACAAGGCTCATATTATGCACACCATATAAATTTAATTCAACCCTAGTGCCACCTGGAGAAGTGTTAAATGTTCAGTGCAGGATAGGCCAGAAACAGGCTGTTAAGACGTCATGTCAACATCATTGAAAACATTTAATCGAATCTTCTAGTGTTTGATTATGTTGTTCAACTGTGTCTCTAGGAAGGAATGACCATTATCCATTGTGCTGCCATCAATAATCACACCGACATTGTGGCATACATTGTAAATGACTTGCAGATGAAAGAACTGGATAAAGAGGACCAGGTAAAGAAGCAATTGCTCTTACATGTTTTAGATTCAGGCTAGAAGTTAGACATTTCTCAGTAATAATAATAATAATAATAATTAGGTTTCTTGTTCAGCATTGAGTTCATATCACCCTAATACTGCTCTTGTGCAACGTAATTATCTTCTTTCTTCATGAAGCTCTAACAGTCAGAGATGTTCTCTTAGTGCCCTTATTTGTGAAAATCCTGTTGTACTGGTGCAAAGGTGCACCCTGGAGTGAAGAGACCTGGAGGGCCAGCCTTTTTCTCCTCTCTCAGTCAGGGAAGCGAGCTTTCTCCCGAGCGGCTGAGCACGGCTGCGTGGCGATGCTGGAGCTGCTGATGGAGGAGTCCTTCAGTATGGCCACCATGCAGGAAGACCAGGTTCATCCATCCCGTCCAAGGGATTAAGGGTCTTTTTAAGCTTGTTTAAAAATCCAACTTACTGTTTTCTTGTTCTGATACTGCTGCTAGTACTGCAATAACTGTCTAATATTCCTGTAATTATTCCTTCATCTATTATAGCACCTATTATACAGCTTCCCCTGTTATTACTGACGTTTTACTACTAAATCCATCATGCCACTCTTACTATTATCAAAGCAACATCCGTAACATAAAATGACACTTAAATGACATAATGATGATGAAATAACAAATTTCATGCATATTGCAAAACTTACCTAAAGTATACAGTACAATTACAGTCTGAAAAATTACTTTAATCCAAATGAAATTTTGAGGAAAGGAGACTTACAGAAAAGATCAACCATCCGTGGTACTGTACAATAAAAGTATCATGAAAATGTTTTTCTTTAAAGAACTTAAGGATTATGAATCCTGCTACTATTTTTATGAAGCTGAAAGCTATTCTACTACGGCTACTAATAGCACTTTAGCTAATGTCATTACAGCTATAACAAGTTTATCTTTATTGTCAGTGAAAAGTTTTATTATAATTAAATTACATTTTTGTTAGTATTTTTGGTCACACTTCACTTTAGGGGGCACAACTAACTAAGTAATTCAGTTACTACTCAAGTTCAAATCATGAACAAATATAGTAAGTGCATGAAATACATGAACCGTTATGATTGGTTAATGATGAACGAACATGGGATCAGTACGTAACAGTTAGTTTCTGGTTAATTCATAGAACGGCAACACCCCTTTGCACCTTGCAGCAAAAAATGGACACCTGAATGCAATTCAGCTCCTACTTCAGAATTTTGACAAGCGCAATGAGGTCAATAAGGTAGGGTCACTGCGTTGGCAATATTGCCAGCTGTGGCAGTACCAACATTCTCCTGGCCTTTCATGCATTTGCCTAAGACAGATCCTCAAAGAAACCATTTTTAACGTAACATATTTGGTGTGTTACATTCTAGGTGACTTATGTTCCTCAGATGAGGAAGCCGCCTTGTGTTTGTTATTGCGTTTGTTTGAACACCTTAGTGCCTGTTTGTTCATGTGTCACTGACCACACCCATTCCTTCTAGGCAGGAGAGACGCCACTGTACCAGGCTGCAAACAGTGCTTATGAGGACTGTGTCCAAGCACTGTTAGAAGCTGACTGTGACCCTAATATCGTTACTACAGTATGTGTTACTTTCTTACAGACGCTTCGGTCTTCTCAGTGTAACAGTTTATAAGCAAAAGTAATCTTGGGATGAGTTCTAGCTTGAAACAATGTTCACGATAAAATAAGGTGCAAGTCTAGCACCTGAAAAGTGCCTCTTTCACTGTGACTAGTAATAAGTAATAAATCTTGCTTACCATTGTAGCATCTTGTAACAGAACAAGCTGATGGTGAAGTCTGTTTGATGTGTTGTTGTTTTCTGTGAAATCGCACTGTTTATGACACCCTGGTTCCCCTCAGGACAAGAAAAATGGAAACTAGTGATACTGAACTGCTTCTTAAATTAAGCTCCATGGTTTCCAGCAGTAAAATATAGGAAGAGAGCATGATGGTGTTAATTACGAGTGCCGGTGTGGTGATAGAGCATCAAATCTTGTGGAATAAATGGAGCAGAACTACTTCTCCATTGTGCTTCATAAAGCATTAAGATCTGCAGCAGATGCTCTGTATGTTACTGATAAGGCTCTTTGCAACTTGTTCAAAGAGAAAAAGCATTTTATAGGACTGTGTAGCCGTCTTTTATCCAAGCCACAGTGTGAATCATATAATGCTAGCTTGAATGAGACTGACTGTTCTTGCCAGGCTAGGAATGCCCCCTTGCATCCCGTGGCAGAAAAGGGGTACACCTCCCTGGTCAAGCTCCTCACTGATAATGGTGCCGACATGAATTTGCAGAATCAGGTGAGGAAGTCTAGGAAATGTGTGAAAGAATGTGTCCTTAATTTTACCTTCATTAAAAGCCACAGTGTAGCTGAATTAACCGTCTGTCCATTCTCATTTGGTCGACACAAGAAATGCTATTAGTGTCTCTGTGAAAAGAGTCCCCGTGAACCTAAACTGCTGTGTTTCAATCTGCGTTTCAGCATCTACAGGTTCCCTTTCACCTGGCAGTGAAGAACTGCCAAATTCCTGTCATCCATGCACTCCTGAAGGCCGGCTGTGACACCAACGTCACCGATCATGTGTGTAACATCACAGTGAAAACCACAGGGAACACTCTGCTCCCTCAGAAGCTTGAAATAAGATGTTCAGCTGCCAATTTTTGCTTTCTCAGACAGAAACGGGAGTTTTCCTTGGTATTAGATTTGGCCCTCTGCCTGTATTGTCACTATGTTGCATTATGTTTCAGTTATTTCCCAAAATATGTAAATCTTTACTCAGATCCTATCTTTGGGTTACTCAAATGGGCAGGAGACATTTCCTTGTTTTTTTCTTCAGAGGGGACAAACCGCACTTCATATAGCAGCAGAGCTGGGAAAAGCTGATGTTGTGGAAATGATTCTGAAAGCAGATACAGACCTAACTCTCCGGGACAAGGTAACCAGAACTACTGACATGTAGACAATCGGTCCCTTGTTCTAAAGAACGTCATAGATCTTTATCAAAATTGCAGATTATTTGCAGACAAATCCCCCAATGCCTACCATCAGTAATCATTAAAAGCTCAAAGCGTGATGGAAGATGCCAGGTGATTGACATCTCTGAAGGTAACAGACACAGGAAACAATTTGTTTAATATGGAATGAATTTCGAATTCTAAAATAGATTCTCAGTGTCAGTTCAAGGTGACCAACGCTTGGATTGTCTTGCCAAAGAAGTATCTCTGAGCCTTACAGTGTTCATGTTCATCTCACATCATTTTTCTCCTTCCCAGAATGAAGGAAATGGTTCTGCATGTGAAATGATACAGATTTCATACTGGTTTCTGTGTGTCAGAAATTGTGTGGTGGTTGTTTTAAAAGTCTGCATTTAAAGTAGTTTCTTTATAATTCTTATAAGCCAGTCCGGTACTGGGCTTTAAAATTCAGTAAAAATTCAAAATGTATTTTCTTAAAATATTAAGCATTTTTGGGTGTCATTAAACTTTAATGACCCCTGCTGAACATAAGTTAGTTTAATATATGCACAATTTTATGCTTTTCATTATATATTTTTTCTTAACTTCTGCCATCTACTGGACAAAATTGTAACAACAATGTACAGGCTCAGAGGCAGAGCACCTTAAAAAGTGAAAAATAAGTATATAATGCTGCTGATTTGACTTTGAAGTAAAAGAAACATTAAATAAGCTATTGCCAGTCAAAGTTTTCCAGAGAATTTTGCTGAGAACATCTATAGCCAAAGTAAAAAGTGAGGCTGCCACTATTTCCAGCTGCCTACCTGATAATACTTTACATTGCGAAGGCCAATCTGCTGGCAAATGTGTTTCTGACTCTCTCTCCATTCACACAGCAAGAAAAGACACCACTGGGAGTGGCAGCCAGGGGCAACATGGTCATCATTGTGGATATGATCATTAAAGCAGAAAGATATTTTGCATGGAAAAAGGTGAGGTAGTGTGATACACTCAGCTCTTACTATAAAACAGTGTTTCCCAATCTGGTCTTCGGGGACCCAAAGACAGTCCACATTTTTACCAGGAGCTGGGAGGGAGGAAAAACATGGACCAACTGTTGGTCTGCAAGAACCGGACTGGGAAACATGGCTCTAAAGTGATTTCTCAAGAAATACAAGGCAAGGTGGCCAAACCAGAATCCAGGGGACTCCCTGTTTATTGTAATATTTGTTCCAGCCAACCTGTGAAGTAAGTGTAATCGGAGCAGTCTGGACCCAAGAACAATTACTGCTGTGCAACATTAGCCACCTTTGGCAGGGACGTCCAACAAATGGAAACTGACTTGCCTCCTGCTGAGCCTGTAGACAGCTGGCTTCCTGTTCCTCATTATCACTGTGTTGGATGCCTACTATTGGCTGGCACCTACATCAATGATTCAGGCAAATACAGCTTCCCTGCATGTGTGTTATGTTACTCAATGGGGACCACAACTATAGGCTGTCTTTCTGTCTTTGACCCTCCAATCCCTTGACTAATGGTGGCACACCTTGGTGGTAATTATAATTATGATAGTTATTATATATTATGATAAATATTATATTGTATTATAATAAATTGTGATATATTAAATATTATAATAAAGATGTGCAGGCAAAACGGAATCTCTAAATCGCCTGTAGTGTGTGATGTGTTGGTGTTTGTGGCTTGAGATGGTCTAGCATCACATGCCAGGTATTCTCCAGCCTTTTGCTGCTTGGAATTTGCTCCAGGTCTTTGGGATCCTGTACTGGATCAATGAAGAATGATAATGATTATTAATTATGTTTTTGAAAAGGTCATTGATACCTAGTAATGGCTTTGTGTGACCTGCCTACACCTTCTGTTTCACTGCTTGGCTACAGGATGGCTGCCCTTTCTCAGGAAGTGACTAGATTTGATTACCCTTTCAGGCAAATGAGGAATTTAATGAAACCCTTCACAACGACTTTCCACTGACATTCAAATTAGACCACAGTGCAGAGACCAAGCAGATCCGTGCTACCATCTGGAATTTGGCCTACAACCGGCTGAAGCCCAATGACTGGAAGAAACTTGCACAGCACTGGGATTTCACCGGCCCACAGGTTGCAGCCATAGAAGAGCAGTGGACAGGTGATATATCACATGAACTTCCCATCCCCCTTTAAGGGATAAGGCAAAGTATTCAAAGAAATCTTCAGTTTTCAGAAAGGAGAAATCAAATATGTCCATCTTGCATGTCAAAAAAATTTGTCCCCCATGAATTCTCATTCCCTTACAACTCTCTATCCTGCCTGGCTTCTGATGAGCCACAACTGTTCCTGGTATGTACCTGAGAACAGCTGTGACTCATCAGAAGCCAGATAGGATAGAAAACCTACAGGATCAACCACAAATAACAGTTTCTCACACAACAAACCAGTATGAACCGCAAACCTACTGGATCAACCACAAAATTAGTTGTGCAATTGATTTTCAGATAAACTCTGGCTTGAATGTTTCATCCAAAGTCTTTTTCTGTGATGCATTCTTTATAACATTCTTATGCAGGCCTGAAGAGCTACCAGGAACATGGGAATCGGATGATGTTGATTTGGCTACATGGAGTCTGTATGGCAGGCAAGAATGCAACCAAAGAGCTTCATGAGAGTTTACTTTCTACAGGATACACAAGTATCGCAGGTATACTGCCTGGTATTCGTACTGATATTTCATTGGTTTGGTACCTTTTTTGGGGGGAGGAGGCCTCACTCACAATTTGTGCTTAGTTTAATTTATAGTGTATATTAATAATGATACCTTGTTGATCCCTGTGGGGGAATTCTCTTTTTGCCTACCCCTTTCTGCTCTCCATGAGATACACATATAGAAGCAAGAGCTAGCTTTGGGGTCACAGCACAGGGTTAACCACCTGTGGTGCCCCTAGGGTCTTGTGCAAGGGCCCACAGACATGTGACTATTCTGCCGACATGGGACTCAAACCAGCAGCCTTCCGCTCACAGGCACAGAGGCTTAGCCCACTGAGCCAAACACCACCCCTGCGTTACCTATATTACAATTATTTGGAAATTTTAAAAATCCTTCTTTTAAAACTGCCCTGTTCTTTGTGGACAATGTTGAAAAATTATAAAGTAAAAAAAATTGTTTTGGAGAGGGCCAGTGACAGACCAGTGCTTTGTCAGCATTCATTATTGAATTATTGAGTTACTGAAACAGGATGTGTATGCAAGAACAAAACCTACATTCTGGCAAGAGACCCATCATGGTTAACAGTTGCTCTTATACCAGTGTCCAGATCATAAGGATCATTTATGGGCTTTGCAGGAAAAGAGCTTAGGTCCTAAATGAAAAATTATCACTGCTGAGAAATGTTAGCTTGTGGTGAATATGTGAACTGGGAAAATATCACTGCTGGTCAGGGCCAATGAAAGAGCTTTGTAATGTGAACAGTTTTGGAGCACATATCTTTTGCTTTAATCCCCACTGTGTCTACCATCTTCCTGGTATTTCCATGACATAATGGTGTCAGGTGGTCATATTTCATGCATGCTTACTGGTTTATATACTTATATTTTATCGTCCAGCACACATTTTCATATCTTGTAGGTTACTTGTCCATTAACATAAATAGTCTGTTGACTGAGTTATGTTATGTTTCCTGTTGTAGATGTTTCCAGTCTGGCGTTGTCTGTGCAAATCGTGTGTCTTTTTTTACAGACAAAATAAGAGCAGACACAAATGGGAAGGAGACGAAAAAATGTTCGGTCTCGTAACGTCAACAACATATGACAGCATAGACCACCTGATGCTGATACCAGTCATTTGGGATTTTCTGGATTTGCTTCAATAGCAGCATTTGTTTTTCAGGGAAAATATCTGATCATTAAAATATGCAAAATAGTAAGTAGGTGCACTTCTCTTGAAATTGTGTAGGTGTACGATCTGTCCTTGGAGAAAATGATCAGTGGAACAGAAAAATGAATTTTATTATCCTACCACTTTTTAATTAGACTTACTGTAGACAGACAAACCTATGGCATGCATCATCAATGGAAGAGGGCATATGAGGAGATGTTCTAACACTTGCCATACAACAATCAAATAGCTTTTGACTTTCATTTTTAATTAGGTTATTATTGAAAGGATACAGTTATCAGCCTAATTGTGATCCTGATCCTTTTTAATGAAGTGAAACTACAGGAACTTGGTTTTGTGAAAGACCTTCCAACCTTCCTTTGCTGCTACCAAAAAGGTCTGTTCATAGCATTTGTTTATACTCAGGTTTGAGATTAATTATTAGAGTCAGCAAATTGGGCAAAAGTCCAGCTGCCTTCTCAGCAGCTCGCTGAGAACCTGGATTTAAAACGTCAGCTGGCAGGAGTAGACACTGAAGACATCAGCCTTCATCTGCGATACTCTAGCCCCTTCAGTGGTGCACCCTTAACCCACCATTCAATTCTATGTTTGTCATTGTAAGAACAACATTAAGAAGATACTTTTGTACTAGTGATGTAGTAAGTTACTACCTCAGTATTTTTTATGTTTCACTCATCGCTCATCGCTGATGCAGTGTGAGAAAAATTGTGCCTGTTGTTAAATGGCCAGCAGGAATGAAATTAAGTAGTAAGAGAAGAACAAACAGCTCTTCTAGTTTAAACTGTATTTCTGAACCATTATAAATTTTGGTTGTATACATTTCCATGATCTGCCTCACACAACTCCTATATCTGTAAGCATAGCGATGGCAATGTCGTCCATAATCATGTAGCAGATATTACTCTAGTCTCCAATCTGACGGACAATGGCTGATGTAGAATATGTGATAGGAAGAAGTATCCCACCAAGGGATAAGGAAACCTGCCAGTGGGGCTCCAGTGCAAAATGCAGTTCCAAGGCATAAGGAAACCTACCACTGGTGCTCCAGTGCTAAATCAAAGTTCCAAGTTACCCAGCCCTTCGTTGATGCAGAGCATGTGACATGCATGGAATCTCGAAACCTTGCTGACCTTGCTAGTCAACACAGAACCACACACATCCACTGGGTCTGAGAACTCATATGATCATGAACACCATTTATAGTTAGTTTCTTTTTCCAGCCATTGATTAATGCAAAGTACAGTGCAACTCAGCCATCACCCTTCCTTTCTTGCCGTTTCAACCAGTAGCTTTGTTCCTTGTGTACTTTACACCTTGTGAAAGATCCTTGAATCTTTTATTGCATCAGAAGTGCAGACCTTTTGGAATCTCTCCAGACTTTGTCCTTTTGGAAACATGATGTGAACTGCATTATTCTGTGTGTGTGTGGGGGGGGGCGATAATATCTAGTGTCACCCCTGCTCCTGAATCCCACTGACTCTCAAATTCGTATTTTTCATGAAGCATGACCATTTTTCTTCTCCAGTTTTCCCACTTTGTTTTCTGCCATTTCATTTATTTTTCATCACCTCCTCCATCTGCTTGCTGATACATTCTAAGGTGTCAGCAAATGCTTGATGGATTTTCATTAATAGTTGTTTCTCTCTTTTAAAGAATGCCTGAATTCTTTGCATGATTTCACACTGCATGTTTTTCTTTTTCTCATTAATCTTTGCAGCATCAATTCACTCACTATATCAGTGTTCAGCTTGTTCTTTTTGGTAGTATTGAGTCCAGGGATTTCAGGTAAATATATATCCCTATCAGATTAGGATTCAATATCCAAAGATTTCCAAGGAGAACTACGTTTCACAGCATGAGTATCCTCGTTTGACGCCATCTTTGTCTGCTCATTCCATTTTACAGATGCTAAATCAAGATAACAATCAAAGGATGGCAGTTAAACTCAAAAATAATATTTTTTGGTTTTGGATGGACATGGATCATTATTATTTTTTCCTTATCTCAAAATAACTTATTTTTCTTGTGATCTTGAGATAAAGTTGTTGTCTTGAGATCACAGGTTAATCTTATTGTGATCTTATGACATCACAACTTGATTTCACCTGTGATGTGGCGACATGTTCGGCAGCTGAGCCGGCTATACGTCGTCAACATGGGCCATCACATTTGATTTTACTTTGATCATAGACTGTTACCAGCAGACATATTCATCACTTGAGAAAAAGAGGACCAACTAAACACAGCTTTAAATTGATTTTCCAGTAAAAGGGAACATGACAATGAGATAAGTGAGCTGTTAAAGAATTGCAACTTTTCATGCATAATTGAGAGGACATAATTACAAAGTGCTAAGTAATGATTACTTTCATGTATAACTGAGAGGACGTATAGTTATGGACTGCTAGGTAATAATTACTACTTACTAGATCTCTACTAGATAGTTACATACATTTTGAGTAAGATTGATTACCCTTTGTTATATGGTTGAAACTGGAGTTTATTCAACAGCATAGTCCTGTGTGCTGATGCTGATGCTGTGGCAAACACAGTGAAGCAGTCAGTTACCGCAGTCGTCTATGTCACCACATAAGGAAAACCAAAAGATAAAAGTCTGCGATCTCAAGGTAACGGTTTTTATTATGTAAAAATCACGAGAATAATAAATTGTGATTTCGAGATACTGGGAGGAAAAAAACATTGATGAGTGTCCTATCTGGACTTCTGTTATTTTGAAAACTAACGGTTGTTAAATGCCAAGTTTATGTCGTAAGTTTACTGCGCTAGGGCATGGGTGTCCTACTAGTAAACCAGGTTGGCCTCCTTGTTCCATAACTGGACTGCATTCCTCAAGTCATTCTCCTGACTGTCAAATCTCCCCTATCTACCTTCTGACCATGAGCAGTCCGTGTGTCTTGGCTAACAATTTAGACACAAACATAGGCAGTATTGCAAGCATTTTCTACCCCAGTATGAAGAGAATAGAAATATTGTTGGCTAGCCTAATAATTTCATGACAGCACCCCTAGTGATTAGGCTGCTCTCAGGTATAGGATGTACTGATCTTCCTTTAAAAAGGTATAAGACATTCCTCGCAGTAGCCCATAAAGAGCCCCCCACATTCTTTCTTGCCTTTGGCTGTGTATGATTTCATAAGGGAAAACCTCATAGAGGAGATGGGAATCTGTGCAACAGCTAAAAATAAATGGTTTATTAGCTTGTTCCAGTCTCCTGGGTTTGTGTGAACAGATTCATCATGGATCTTAAAGTTTTGCTAAAATGGCTAGGCCATCTGTTTGGGGCAGTAGGCACTAGTCCAGATCACTTTCACATGCACCAATTTGCACAACTCCTTCATGCTATATAATCATCTGGGATCGCAGAAGAAAAAGCAAAACAGAGTCTTGTCAACAGTCTTACCAAAATATTGCATAGCTTATTATATGTTTGGTATGCATAATCCACAATCCAAGCAGTAGCACGACATGGCCCATGCACTATAAGGTCAAGTACAATTCAATTCTTGCTTGTTCTTTGAAACTGGACCTCTATTAACAGGAGAGGAGTCCTCCTAGCTGTCACACCACTTACATACAGCACCCTCCACAATTATTGGCACCCATTCTAAAGATTTGTAAAAAGGGTTAGTAAAAATCCACCTTTTGGTGAAGTAGTTTCATGTCACACTGAAAAACTGAGAAAAATCCAACCTTTCCTTAAAATAAATTTATTGAAAGAAAAACAAATCCTTCATCAAGAAATAATTATTTTCAACAAAAACACATGTGCCACGATTACTGGCCCTGCTTTTAATACTTTGTACAGCCTCCCTTTGCCAGTATAACAGCACAGATTCTTCTCCTATAACATTTTATTAGGTTGGAGAATACAGAGCAAGGCATCTGAGTCCATTCCTCTTTACAGAATCTCTCTAGATCATCCGGGGTCCTAAGCCGTCTCTTGTGCACTCTCCTCTTCAGCTCAGCTCACAGGTCTCCAACGGGGTTCAGGTCAGCGGACTGAGATGGCCATGGCAGAAGCTTGATTCTGCGGTCAGCTAACCATAATTATGTTGATTTGGACATGTGCTTAGGTTCACTGTCCCGCTGGAAGATCCAATGACGGCCCAGTTTTAGCTTCCTAGCAGAGGCAGCCAAATTTTGATTTAAAATGTCCTGGTATTTCATGGAGTCCATAATGACATGTACCCTAACGAGGTTTCCAGGGCCTTTGGAGGAATTCACCAACAGTCATCCTTGGGGATTTTTTTGCGTCTGTTATGATCCTCCTCACTGTAGGTGGGGGAAAAATAAACTTGGGTCCTCTTCCAGGCGGGTTTGTAACAGTTCCAGTTGTTGTCCACTTTTTTATTATTGCCCTAACAGTAGAAATGGGCATTTTAAGGCGAGTAGCTATTTTTTAATACCCATTCCCTGGCTTATGAAGGTCAACACACTTCTCTCTCATTTGGTTTGTATGTTCTCTTGTCTTTCTCATGTTGATGGATGACTAAGGGAATTTGGGCTCTGTGTCACCTGATGTTCGTATCCCTGTTAACCAGGAAGTCATGGATTACAGCTTGAAGGTTCCTATTCACTCCACTCAACTTAAAGATGTACAATTTACAGGGGAAACATGCTTCAGCTACACTGCGTTCACTATAATTTCCAGGGGTGCCAATAATTGCGGCATGTGTTTTTGTTAAAGATCATTATTTCTTGATGAAGGATTTTTTTTGTTGGAGATAAATTTATGTTAATGAAAGGTTTGATTTTTCGCAAATTTTCAGTGTGACATGAAGCTCCTTCACCAAAAGGATTTTTTTCTAAACCTTTTTACAAATATTTACAAAGGGTGCCAATAATTGTGCAGGGCGCTGTATGTCTGCATGAATCATTTATCTCCGCTCTAAAAAAGCTGTCCCTGCTTACACAAAATATTGTGCTGTTAAAATGCACAAAGTTTGGGGTTTGTTACTATTCCTTTGGGGATAATAGACATTTGTTTATCTTAATTACTTGTTTAGCAAAAACTACAGAGATTACAAAATCAGTGGATTTGGGAAATAATAACTTTACATTTTTAGGTGTCCAAGAGAAAAGGTAGGGGGCTGAAGTGATATTCCCAAAAGAAATTTTGAATGTCATAATTGTTGGTGCCGCAGCATCTCAAATTCAAATTCAAATTTTATTGGTCACATATACAACCATACATAGTATGACATGCAGTGAAATGTATTTGCAGTCCAGAAACAGCCACCATGCTGAGATTTTCAAACAGTATGGTGTCTAGACTTTACGGAGGATGGTGTGACAAACAATCAGTGGAGTTCACCATGTAGAATGTTTCCAGCACCTTACTGAATTCATGCCTGGAAGAATCCAGGCAAGGTTAAGGTGTCAGCTGCTAATACGAATGTGGTGCAGTGTGTCCCTGCAGACAATTCATAGCAGGAGAACGAGGAGGTGGAAGAACAAGCGGAATTAGACTATTGCCATTATCCTTCAGCTTAACGTGAACATCCTTCTCTGCCTCCTCATTGATTCTGCAAAATTAACCTAATAAAAATAAAAATCACTGCGGATTTACATGAAAAAACAAACCTCTAAATATATGTACAGCATCTATAGCAAAGGGGAACCTGGAGCTTGTCCAAGGGAGCAGAAGGGCATAAAGCATTCCTGGGACTCTCCAGGGCAGGAAGCCAGGCCTGCATGTCTTTGAACGGTAGGTGGAAACCGGAGCAGGATTTATAGGAATCCACCTCAAAATGGCAAGAACATGCAAACCCAAAACACACACACTGAGGTGAGATTTGAAACCCATCCCCTGGAGATCTTAAGCTAATGTATTGTAATACTTCATTTACCAGTTCCTTTGACTATCATGTTTTTAGCTGGAGTAGCGCAGTGGCTCAGTGGTCAGTACTGCTACCTCACACCTGGGTAGGTTTAACTATACTGACTAGAGCAGAGTCCTAAGGCCCCAAGTAAATATAAGAATATATTCATTTGCCTTACATGTAATATAGCTGAGATAGAGACTGATATACCGATGAAAAGAAGAAATACATACAATAGCTAAAAAAAAAGAAAAGAGAGGGACTGAAAACACCCTGATGTATTTCATCTAATAAGTTCCAATATCTGATAACTAGAGGGCAAGCTTTAATTTTTTTTTTTTTAAAAGTGTGTTCTTTGCCTGATTAATATATAAATATTTAATAATTGCTGTATCATATAGTTATACTACTAAACTATGGGTGGCACAGTGATTAGCAATGTTGCCTCATACCTCTAGGACCAGGATTTGAGTCTCTGCTGTGGCTCCATGTGTGTGGAGTTTGCAGGCTCTCCCTGTATCGTCGCAGGGTTTCCTTTGGGTACTCCAGTTTTCCCCCACAGTCCAAAAATATGGTGATGTTAACTGGAGTTACCAAATTGTCTGTGTGAATGGTATGTCTGTCCTGAAATGGGTTGCTGCCCCATCTTGGGTTATTTCCTGCCTTGCGCCTGTAGCTTCTGGGATAGACTCCAGACCCCTGTGACCCAGCATAGGACAAGTGGATATGGAAAATTATTAAGGTAAGGAGCATGCTCTAATTACAGCACGTTGTCACACCCACCACATAATAAACCACCTAAGGGATGACAACCTGAGTGCAGCCATGAGGCAGTTTTTCCCTGTAAGTTGGAGGACCTGCTTGCAGGGCTGGATGTAGGTTAACATCATACCCAGGACAAAACAATTGCAGGTTAAGAGCCTTGCTCAAGGGCCCAACAGTGTATAATCACTCCTGGCATTCACAGGTTTCAAACTAGCAACCTTCCAATTGCTGGCACAAATCCCTAGCCTCAGAGCCACCACTTGGATGGATGGATTATTAAACTATAGGATATTTGTTCTAACTTTACTGTAAATAGATTGTTTTCAAAATTTTACTATTAAGTGTTACGGTGTGGCATGACACAGGCAGAAAATGGGTGATGATCCATGGAGAAAGGGGTTAATTAACAAAAAACCAAACACAAACGGATAAACCACAAAATAAAGGGACTAAGAGGGGTCAAGAACTAAATGACAGAAATACGAATTAAAGAAATAAGAACTAAGTAAAAACTAAATACCTAAAACAACTTAAACATAATGGCAACTAAAGAACTGGATGAGGGCAGGTGTGTAAATACATGCAAACAATAAGGCTAAGAAGGGGCAGGTGTGGACCATAACCAAATCAACTTAACAGGACATTCACAGGACTGTTTAAATATTTAGGTATTTAGTTTTTAAATTAAGTACTGCACACTGATATCTCATTATCTCATATTTAATATTTCAATATCTCATTATATCGTTTAACTTTATAGAATTATTCTGGAGGTTAAACATGTACTGATATGAGTTAAGGGCAATGACAAGTTACTAGGTTTAATAATTCCATCTCCCTGACCACTATTTTTGAATCTAGGTCAAATGTAGGTCAGCTGAAGTTCTATCAGTAAATGTAATGTGTCTTGTCCCTAAGCCTCCTGTCAGGTACAGTGAAAAAAGTAAACTTTCATGAATGTCTTGTAAAACTTGTGAAAAAGTACCAACGGGAGGCCTTCAAAACATTCAGTTGATTAAAAAGTGGGACAAGCAGCTTGTGAAATCCAAACTGCATTTCTCACCAGAGTATTATGCAGTATACTATATATTTACATAGGATTCCTTAGTCTGGCTTTTTGCACCACACCTTCACTTCTGAAGACATAGAAGCCATCAGTTTTCATTCTTTAATCTTCATTATTACAGTCCATAAGCAACTACAAAACTCTGGAGAAGCCCAACAATCCTCAGGCTAGTGGTCTTTGTGGAGACATATTCCCATTTGCATCACATAATTAGGTTTTTCCCATTCAAATGCCACTTAAATTCATTGGAGCATAACAGAATGTTGCACCACGATAGCTCTGAATAATTTGCTTCTGCCAGTGACAGGCTTCTCAGCCCTCAAACTCAGTCAGCTGGAGCTTCAGATAGGCCTTCTTACTCTTAATCATCTCTGATTCTTGTCAACTGTGCAAAAATCAACACTGTATAATATTTGTACACATTTCTAACTTAAATCTCTGAAGTTTATACTTTGAAGTTCATGGAGTAATATGTTCAAATATGATACTTAAATCACACTCAAACTGCTCATCTGGCCAACTGCCATGTTTGACAAGGGTTCTCATCTGCTACTATTTTATTTTCTCGCTGGTGTGCTGTTCTCATGATTTTAGAAGTTGATTACTGCAGTGCTAGTCCTGGTGTGATTGCCTGTATTGGTGTATTGCTAACCACTGCACAGCCCCTAGTTTAATTGTATAACTATATAATACAGAAATGCTTTCATTACCTACATCCATTCTTCTTCCAGCTGCTTGACCATTGCTTATTTTCTTTCCATGTTGGCTTCTAAATGTATTAACCAATCATTCTTGCCAGGCTCTTATCAGTGTATAGTTTTTCTCTTCAGCCCTGTTTCCAGTGAGGAGATGATGCTTATGAGCTTTGTTTGTTCAACATACCCATCCATCAAACTCATCCTGCGTGACCACAGAAGTGCACCAATTTTTAGACTTTTCAGGGAAAGTGATTTACTCGCAAGAGAAATACATAAGAGCAGAATTCTGCATTTTTGTTCCCAAACAACAGCGCCCACACAGTCCACTCCCTGCGTTGTTTATCCTCATATTAGTTTGAATTCATCATGTCAATGTGCACATCCTGCCAGCTCAGGGTCAGTCAGACGTGGGGGTATGAATATGCACCGTTATCTTCAGCACACCCACACAAAAAACCTGTCTGCTGTAGGTTCCTGCACACAAACCTACACTAACAGGTACATTTCTGCAAATGTGGAGTGGCACAGGGGAGAACGAGAACAGTTTCTGAAGAGAAAAAGAAAGAGACAGTAGAATATGGCTGCATAAAGCTAATGCCACACTAACCATGGAAAATCCAAGTATCCCCACAACTGCCCTTGAAGGGTTTGGTGAAGCAATTAAAAAAATGCTCCCAATTAAATAGAATCTGCCACATGTCAGCAAAGAGTTTTTTTTTTATTTGGCAGCGTGTTTTAGTGAATGGTCTTTCAGGAAAACTATTGCTGTGAAAAAAGGGAAACGCAATGATAGATTTATGGACAGAAAGACGAAAAGCCAACTATAGCTGGTACTTCATTATCATCCTACTAACACTGCATCATCGCTGGAGGCCAGTTGTAAATAGATCTTCCTGTCCATCCATGCTTCTATGGACAATACAATCTTACCTCTAATGGTACTACATGGCATAAATTTGTCTGAATTAAATAGATGGGAGATTATATGAGGGTGCACATTAAATACTGAAAATATGATGGAAAGATGAAAGGCATATATCTTACAAAAGCTTTTTAAGTATTTACATGAAGGCATTGATGGAAAAAATAAAACATAAGAACAAGGCTATCCTGACCTAGAACAACAGTTGAAAAATTTGCCAGTGTGAAATGTGGAATACTAGTAGAATGACCCCCTTATAGTCTTTAGGTTGGGGTGTAAGTAAAATGTATATGGAGGAAACCGTGCTCATTTTATTGAATGCCGCATGGCCACAGCAGTCTGGAGGGTTTTATTGAAACGGGAGAAAAACAGGCCTTAATCAACAACCCAATGGTCTATGCTGAGAAATGTAACTCAAACATACCCCTGCTTGTCGTCAATTTTGTTACATTTGGCCCCAGCTGCTGCTGCATTTGGGATTATAACTAATGTGTGAATAGCTTAAGTAAAATCCAGCTGTTTAAACAGGTACAAAGTCCGTTGTTGTACTGTTGTATGGTGTGAATGACAATAACGTTCACTTACTTACTTAGTACTAAAACTAACCAAAAAGTGAGCAAAACTATTGATCTTATCTAAATTCAAATTCAAATACTATATTTCATTGTAACATTGTTTTTCGAAACATTATGAAGTTTGTAAGAATGACTCTAACTTTTACTTCTGATGTACAGATTATTCATTTCCAATAAAAATATTTACAGGCAAGAACAAGCTGAATTTCTATGCTTTCAAAAAGAGCAGATGCACAAATGACAATAAGACAAGAGGGGGCATTGTATTACAAGTTGGGATGTTAAACATTTTTTTAATTGCAACCCTGGTGATTAATGGCATATATCACATGTCCATATAATCGCAGGTACTCAACAGGTGGTTTGGCATGCTGTTTAATTCTGACCGCATGATCGGTCTAAAATCTAAAATAATATTTTGCAAATGGCTCTAAAAACCACTGGAAGTTCATGTAATAACATGAAAGATCTTAAGATCATAAGCCTTTCATGAAACAAAAGAAATACTGCAAATTACGATATTTTTTTAATCCTATTTGCACCTGTCTGACAAATTTTTAAACAATAGAAACCATGTAATACTAGTTTCTCCATGACATGGTAACTGAATGTTTTGATTTTAGCTTTGAAATCTGAGATTCTGTACAACAGCATCAATTAAACTCTCACATTGTTTACAATCAGGTAGGAATAGTATAATAGATCTTTGTTTATACTTTTGTCCCATTTGGGTACCAAAATACTACATGCATTGAGGTGTTATAACTTTAAAATTAACGGTACTGTATGTGTTAGCTCAAAAATTTCCCAGCCCTAAATATAATATAATATAATATAATATAATATAATATAATATAATATAATATAAACTTGAATACAACAAATATGTAATATCTTTAGAAATAAAATGCTGCAGATTCATCTTCCACCTTGCCAAAGAAGAACACTGCTGTGATGGGATGGCTCACTGGGAACCCACTACACACCAGCAGGGGGCAAACAGCACCAGACAGGCCAAAGTAACCATGGTTACCTTTTGTCCCGCAGTAAGGAGCACCAATAGGGTATAGGAATGAAAAGCCTTGACTCCCAAGGGGTATTCTTCTGCACCCTTGTCTCCAGTGCTTCCTTTCCCACCAAATTATCTTACAGCAGGGATGACTGACAGGAGTAAATTATTTTAGAAGCCTGACAAATATTTGTCTGGTCTTTCTAAAATAAGCACTCTCTGTACATGCACTTAAAGGCCACTTAATTAGCTATACTTGCTCAATCATTCCAACATCCTACAAACAAAAAATCATTTAGCTGTGACTCAATGCATAAAGCATGCAGATAGTGTCAAGAAGTTCAGTTACCATTTTGCTTTAGATCCTGTATGATCTAAGCAGTTTTGAGCGTATTATAATTGTTGGTGTCAGACATAATAATGGGTCTACTAGCTGTGAAATAGCTACCCTCTTGTAATATTCATGCAGTCCAGTGTCTATAGATTATGCTGTGATAAAGACCTAGTCAGTTGCAGATCTGAGGGAGAAACCACTTGCTTTGGTGCTCATAGGAATAAAGGTAAAGTCAAAGGCTCATTAAAGATAGCAGAAAGGCTATAATGAAAAATGTAATAAACCAAGTTCAGAAGGAAAATTTCTACACTTTGTTGAATCCATCCCTCAATGAATTCAGTCAGTATGTTACTGTTACTAGGCAAAAGAGGGTCCCGCGCTGTAACCGGAATATGTAACAAATAAAGTGGCCATTGAGTGTATATCTATCACTTTAAACAGTAACAAATGCCATAGAAACTGAAAGATGCAAACACTCAAGCATTTGGAGGGAGAGGTTTAATTTTTTTATGTGATTATAGCAGAAAGTGCACAGTTATTTGTTGTAAATCATCGTGCATACAAAAAAGATGCGTTTTGGTGTCTTGAGCATCCAAAGAAGACTTAACTCATCCCTATCATTGTATCAGGACAGAACAGGATTGCCAAACGTTTGTAAATTAAAGGAGAGTCTGAATTATATTCACAATCCATAAAGAAAATCAACTGTCTGTAAAAAAACAAACAAAAAAGAAATAATAAAAATAGGCTGTCAGTAAAAAATATATCATATCAGTAACAGGGTCGCCAACTCATGCTTTCAGACTCTCCTGCTCAAGCAAGAAATCATATGGCAAATTTATATTATTCCATTAAAAACCTGAAATTAGCTACATAAAACATGTTGGAATAGTTTGCAAACCTTTCAGACTTTTTATGAGATCCTAAAACTGTTACATACATGTAAATATGTGTGCAGACCTCTCTCAAATTGAAAATGTCATGCCAGCCTGCTGACCAAAGTTGGCAACCCTGCAGTAAAAACAGACAGTCTTTTAAGTGAAATCAGAAGCAGAAGAGTACACTTCAATTAGATCATTTACCCCGAGACTCTGGATATAAAACTCAAATCTGAAATGGCCACTTGAGAGTTATGCCCTTATATGAACTGGCATTCCTTCCTTGGTGTCAACTGACTCATGCTCCAAGCGTCCTGGGATAGGTTCTAGGCTGACTATGTGCACTAGATAACAGGTATGTTTTGCTAAGACAAATTTGTGAATAACCCCTCCGAGGATCTTAACCTTGATGTGGTAGAAAGGGTTGTGTGCCTTGACGATCAACATAGCTGAATTTCCCAGAGGAACCTTCCCGAGGGATTAATAAAGTTTTCTACCTACCTACTTAGCTATATGTAGTCTGGAGGGCCTCCCTCAGGGTCAGGTCAGTTGGCCTAGGCCAGACAAATTACAATATAAGAAAGACCCTCAATGCTAAAAAAGATAATAAAAACCCAACAACAACAACGACATGAACTGAATGGTTATGTTGAACGATCTTGAAGACTCACCACCCACAAGACAAAGAGTGGTATGAAGGAACATGAAATTGATAGGCTAATTAGTTTGGTGACTGCACAGTATTGTTGAAACTAAGATGGTCCCTGTTCTCAACTATGGTCATCAGTTATGGAAATTGACTAAAATAAAAATACTGCATGCACAAGTGGCCAAAATGCAGTTTCTGCACGGCTGCAGGGCTCACTCTCCCTGACAGGGTAAGGACTGGTTCACACTTACTGTAGATACGGATGCCACGCAGTATGTGTACGGTAGTGCTGGACCGTACCTGGATGTTCACACATCTTGCGCCACTGTGCCAGTCAACCGCATACTTTGCTGAAAGGGCTGGAGTGGGACTGCAGAAATGTGAGTCAGTCAGGTTTCAGTCAGGTTTTCGTAAAAAGCACCTCTTCTTGACATTTTTGATGATATTTTAATGGCTGCAGATTATGGTGACTGCTCAGTGTTGGTACTCCTTAACCTTGCTGCGGTGTTTGACACAGCTGATTACAGAATTATAAGTAATAGGTTACAGAATTTGGTTGGGATCTCTGGTTCTGCATTAATTGGTTTTCATCTTATTGATCAAACATGTCTTTTTCTGCCTGTGTGAGGGAAGATTTTTCTGATACAGCAGCACTGAATAGCGGAGTACCTCAAGGATCTATCCTTGGCCCCTTCCTTTTTTCTTTATACATACTTCCTTTGGCTGACATTATTAGGTCTTTTAAATGCATATCTTATTCATATCTATGCAGACTGTATTCAGCTATATTTTTCTTTTAAACCCCGCCAGCTTGGTAAGCTCTCTATTTTAACTGATTGTTTTATGCAGATTAAAAATTGGCTCTCTAATAATTACTTGTTCATGAATCATCAGAAGACTGAGATTATGATTGTATCACACCCCATTGTTCGGGAGGCTATCAGTCAGGTGATTGTGCCCATCTTGTCGAATGCTCAGCCTAGTGTATGTAACCTTGGAGTGGTTTTAGATCAGTCTTTGTCTTTTGATGCTCATATTAAATCACTTACATGGTCTTGCTTTTTTTCATTTAAGACACATCTCTAAGCTCCACCCAGTAGTGTCTAGAGCTCAGCTTGAACTGCTTATTCATGCTTTCATCTCCTCTTGTTTGGACTACTGTAATGCTTTATTTTTGTGACTGAATAAAACTACTGTCTCCTATCTCCAAGCAGTTCAATATGCGGCAGCTAGCTAGGCTACACGTTCTAGTAAAAGGGCGCACATAATACCTGTACTGTCATCTTTGCACTGGCTTCCTGTTGATTTTGGAATAAGGTTTAAGATCCTTGTGATTACCTATAGGGCTGTGAACAGTCAAGCCCCAAAGTATTTAACGGATCTCCTTAAAAATTATGAAACCACTCGAGTGCTCAGATCTCAGGAGAAAGGGCTGTTACTTGTTCCACGCCCCATGTTAAAAACTTGTGGTGACTGTGCCTTCCAGTCTGTTGCCCCAAGGTTATGGAATGATCTTCCTCCTTCGGTACATGCAGCTCATTCAGGTGATTCTTTAAAAAATAGTCTTAAAACTGTTTTATTTAAACACACTTTTGGATAGATTCTCCTTTTATATATATATACAGATGCTCCTCTACTCACGAACAAGATACGTTCCGAACGGCTGGTCATAACTTGAAATGTTCGTAAGTCATTATTCAACATCATTTTAAGGGTATACGCAGGTACTAAGAACTAGGATGCTATGCTGCTAGCGTGGCGGGAGTAGTGGCCAGAAGTCGTACTAGGCGGAATTGGTGCGCAGAAAAAAAAAATGATGCTGTGGCCAGGAAACAGGAGCCCAGTGAACACAATTTGGACTTACAGTCCTCTTCGTTCGTATGTCTGAAAGTTCGTAAGTTGA
>JAODLD010000046.1:25533053-25554400 GCA_026781065.1 Mormyrops boulengeri
CAGTATAGATATCCAATATGATTTTTTCCCCATTGCGATCTGATGTGTTTTCAAAGTGTTCCTTTAATTTTTTTGAGCAGTGTGTATATATATATATATATATATGTGTGTATGTATGCATGTATGTATATATACACACACAGACACACATATACATATATGTTGTATATGTCTATGCATATGCATCTGTGTGTATATATTCTTATGATATATTTTATTGTTTATGTGTTTATGTACTGTAAGGGTGACTGCTTTGGACTTGTACAGTGCTTTGTGACTTTTGTCTGTGAAAAGCACTGTATAAATAAAGTTTGATTACTTACTTACTTAAACCTCTGTACCTCCTTTGAATTGACTTCAAACTGCTGCTGGCACCTTCACAGAAGAAGATGCACCCATCACCACTCCTTGCTCTCCTGCTTTTATGGAAACTCTGACGGGCTGGAACTGGGCCACAGCTGGGAGGCTTTATTAGCCACTAGCTGTGGGTAACTGGGGCTCCGCCCCCACGCTGTCATGCACCCCTGTTTGCTCCTGGCTCTGATTCTGACATCCCTGCAGCCGTGTGTCACATGCTGCACAGATGGTTAAGATATTCCATGCAGACACATTCTAATGCAGGTAACTCCTGGAAGCCTCAGGCACTTAACGGCTTTCTTACAGTCTACAGCTGAGACAATTTTTGGGTTGCATTCATTGTATGTTATTTGTCAGCTGTGTCCCGTCATTACACACCATTGCCACAACTGAGGTTTTCTTCAGAGGAATGATAAAATACAAAGCATTGTTAATTTTCTTTAGATTTTTTAAAAAAAATATTATTATTATTTTTGTGTATATCACAGGTGTCCTGCCCCGATCGTCTGCTCCTCCCATAGGCCACGCCCCCTCATTTACCTCTTGTGCAATCCGTGTTTGCCAGCTGTTTCTTGTTGCTGTCATTAGTCCCATGTATTCAAGTCTGTGTTAGGTATGTCTTCCCGAGTCCAGTCATTGATGTTACTGATGTTATTGTGTGTTTTGAGTGTGTCAGCCCGTAATAAATCCCGTTTATCTGTCTCCACGGCTCTCTTTGCCTCCTTCCCTGCTCCAGACGTGACAACAGGCACCCAGGAGGAAATATGGTGAGGTTTAACATAATATCATTTTCCCTATACGTTGTAGTTATTTTCTCTCAGAGCACTAATTACTCAATATGTGTGAGGGAAAAAAACTACTCAAGATGTGAATGATGACAACTTTTGCTTAGGCTGAAAGACTGATCCATGAAATGTGAAAGTCAGTTTTATTTCTAAATATCACCAAAAATTAAAAAGGCAATAAGCAGCTCTGATGCTGTAAAGGACACAGCTTAAATGCACGTTGCCACTGAAAGGGTATCTTTCCAGGTATTTTGTAATCAGATATCATCTGTAGACTAGGTACTGTAGGTAGGTAGGTAAACTTTTATTTATCCCTCGGGATGGTTCCTCCGGGAAATTCAGTACTGAAATTCAGACTGAAGGCTTGCAAGAGAAAGAATAGAGGTTTTTACAGAAACGTTTTTCATGCAAATGCAAATGTGCCAAAAATGGTCCTGCAAGTCATGGAAATTGTGATGTTTTAGTGCCAGTATTATACAACGGGGTTTAAGAGGCTGACTTTGTTTGAGGTTACCTTTGTTTTTCTGTCCCCGACGTGTAACAAATTTGTTTCTTTCTGCTCTCTCAGCAGAGTGCCTGTCCACTTGGTCCCACCCCTAAATATATGCACATGAAATATAATAACTATCTCTGAGAGGTACTGGGTTCCATTAAAACATCGATTATTGACTTGAATGAGGTGCTAAGATCGCTGCATGATGCTCCTGTTGGTGGTGACCAGAGTTACAGTGGGTACCACAGTAAATAAGGCCATACAGGTGGATATAGTAATTAATGGTGAAATATCTGTAAGCAACGCAAACAAAAAGGTCTCCTGTCTTACAGATGGCTTGGTCTCCTGGCTTACAGTTGGCTTGCTGCGGTGAGGTGATCCTCCATCCAACAGAGCTGTCTGTTAAGTGCATGCTCAGTTACTATATCTGTATGCTGCAGTGTGGAGGTTAATAACACTGAAGAAAGTCCCCAGCATTGAGAACTTCGGGGATGAAGAGATAAGAATGGCAGCTGCAAACCGATATATTATTCTGCTATTATAAAGTTGTGGACCCAGCATGACATGGATTCTTTTATACTGAAGCGATTATACTTACCGAGAGGGCACTGCAGATACCACATCCAAGAAAAGTCAAAAATGACTGTAATTGAAATTTATTAAAGTACCGAGCATATTACCAGCAACATGTGATTCAATTTCCACACATTTCTTTTGATTTCCAGCCTCAAATATCGTGTTTGTGTGTGTGTGTGTCTGTGTGCGTGTGTGTCTTCGGATCAGATGTACATTATATTGTGGGGACCAAATGTACCCACAATGTGACAAACAGTATTTTATTGTTTATTGTACTCTACTTGTGCTTTTTAGCAGTTTCATTCTTGACAAGTTTGATGCATAACAGTGTTAAAAGTAAAAAATGAGTATACATTTTCCCATTAAGTACCCAGGTTGCCGCCTGTCTTGTAGTATAATGAATAATTTATGAATTAAAATTGCCTGCAAATAAACATTTTTATACAGTTTATTGTTTACATGTTCCTTTTTCTGTGCACACAAGATCATCAGGGTATTGAGCACAAAGCATGGAACACAGCTCATAAAATTCTGCTTCGGTCTTGTGTGGTGTCTCACCGATCCAGCCCTTATGACGGGGAGACGAAAGACAGTTTTTACAAGGACTTCTTAAGGACTCACAATTAAGCAAAAGCAGCAGCCCCTGTGTACACCCAAGCGCCGCCCCCCCGAGCAGTTTCAGGCTCCGCAGTTGCCACATGGTCTGCCCCGGCACAGGGTTCTGCCAGCATTGATACAGCAAGCCATCACAGAGGGCAAGGCGGTCCCAATGAGAGTAGTATGCCCTCACAGTGGGACTGAGTGACCTCAACTCCAATCACTCTAGCTTCCTGTCCCCGCGGAGCCAGCACAACAGATGGGCCAAGGACGGGCCACCACCGGCAGAAGCTCTGGCTGCATCCTGGATCTGTGAGACAGCAGCTGAAGTAGGTGATGGTCCTCTCTCTATTAGGTCACAACTGAGACAGGACTGCCCCAGTGCTGGAGTTACGGGAGTTCAAATTTGTGATGTACAGCAGGATGGACTCAAGGCACGCCAGGACAGGGCAGCCCTCAGTGGGTCAAAGGCAGCTAGCTGGTCGTGGCCCCACTGGAAGGCGGTATCATTCCAGGTCAGCTGGTGCAGATGCCAGCAAAAGCCCGGACGAACCTCCTACAGTAGGAGGCCAGGCCCAGGATGCTCCGTAGCTCTGTGGTCGATCACAGGACTGGCCAGGCCTCCACGGCCTTCACCTTCTCTGGGTCTGTTTCGATGCTCCTCTTGCTGAACGCATGACCCATGAACCTGACCACCTTCTGTAGGAAGCTGCACTTCACCAGGTTCAGTCGGAGATTGGCTCGCCGGATGGCTCTAAGCACCAGGCACAGGTTGGGTGCTGCATTGTGTGGGCATGGACAAGTCGATCGGGATCCACTCGTGTACCTGCTCCATCAACCTCTCAAAGGTGAGGAGGGCATTGCAGAGCCCAAAAGGGAGAACCAGAGACTGACACGGGCCCTGCTCCCAGGTGAAGGCCGTCTTCTCCTGGGCCTACGGACCTACCAGTAGCCGCTGAGGAGATCCAGCAAACTGAACCACCGTGTGCTAGCTAAGGTGTCCAAGGCCTCGTCGATGTGTGGCAGGGGAGAGGAGTCAACCTTGGTGACTGTGTTGAGCCTGCAGTAGTCCATGTAAAACTGTCAGGAGAAGTACTATTTCTACACTAGGACTGCAGGGGTGGCACATGGATCACTTTGTGAGTGGTAGTCGGCGGGGGTGGATGGGGCAAGCATCACCTGTGTTGATGTCATGGCTGATGAGGTCAGTGTAGGTGCAATCCTCATTCTGGGCTGTGAGGATGTCGGTGAACTCCTTCAGCAGCTTCCGCAGCTAGGCCTTGTCCGACTCACTAAGGCTGACTGATGAGGAGGTGCAGACGTCCTGGATGGCGGCGAGCCAGATCTCATATGAGATGCTTGCTCGCCCCAGCTGGATCTGAAGATGGTGGTGGGCCTGCATCAGGGTGATGTCCCCGGACACTGAGTGAAGCCTGATGGTGGTGGGCTCCTAACCCTTGTGAGGCGAGTCCCTACTTCCCTGGCAGCAGGCCTCCCCTAATGACAGAGATGGTGAAAATGAAATGGTCAAAAAATTGGGGGTGCAGGGAAGAAAATGCTGAAAAGAAGAGAGGGAAAAAAGAAAACAATTTCGAGGTATTTTTTCATTGCAGCTAGTCAATTGGATTCTTTTAAATTAAAAGAATCAGAGACAGGGTAATGGGCTCCCAAAGCTCACTTATCCACGTAGGGAGCGAAGGCTAGCCTGTGTGGGCTGATCCCACCGGAGAGCCATTGTAGCACAAATTGTTGAAAACGTTAATGCTGGCTATGATAGAAAAGTGTTAGAACACACAGTGCATTGCAGCTTGATGTGTATGGGACTGTGTAGATATAGATTAGCCCTGTCCACTGCTGAAAGTGCATACATGGGCCACGTGAGCGTCAGAACTAGACCATGGAGCAAAGGAAGAATGTGGCCTGGTCTGATGAGTCACGTTTTCTGTTATATCATGTGGACGTCCAGGTGCATTGTTTACCTGGGAAAGAGATGGCACCAGGATGCACTATGTGAAGAAGGCAAGCCAGTGGAGGCAGTGTGATGCTTTAGGAAATTTTCTGCTGGAAAAACTTTGGTGCTGGCATTCATGTGGATGTATCTTTGTATTCCCCAATGGCAGTGGCCTCTTTCAGCAGGATAATGCACCCTGCCACACTGTAAAATTTGTATAGGAATGGTTTGAGAAACATGAAAAACAGTTGAAGGTGTTGACTTGGCCTCGAAATTACCCAGATTGTAATCCGATCAAGCATATGTGGGTTTTGCTGGACAAACAAGTGCAGCCCATGGAAGCCCAACCTCGCAACAGGATCTGCTGCTAATGTCTTGGTGCCAGATACCACAGGATGCTTTCAGAGGTCTTGTGGAGTCCATGCCTCGATGGGTCGGAGCTGTTTTGGTGGCATGAGGGAAACCTAAACAATATTAGGCAAGTGGTTTTAAAGTTATGGGTGATCGGTGTATGGAGCATAAAGACTAAAAGAATTTAAGTACTACCAAATAATGCAACCTTTTCAACAATTCTAATGGTCAGATGTCCCAACTTAAAATTATTTACTGCAAGCCCCTGAAAACACAATCTCTCTGTTTTTAATATATATCGTCACGCAACAGAACACCCAGGGGAGCACGGAGTGCCGAGTCCACGGGTTATTATTTGACAAACACAGGCAAAATCTGTAGGCAGGATCTTGGTTAGGGTCATGGAGCTTAAGGTCAGAAAAGCTGGAGAAGTCAGCCCAACGGAGAAGGCTCAAGATGGGGGTGAACATACGAAGGGAATCCGAGGAGAACGGGCATGAACAGTACCATGGCATGTGGGTCAGGTCAGGGCTAGATGGAGGACAGAAAGCAAACCACCTCATGGATCAACAGCACCTCACACTATGAGCCAGCCTGGATCATCTAAGAAGAAAGTGGCAGGTGTGGCCAATCTCCCTAATAAGCTGGCGAGCTCACGAGATGGGTGTGACACACATCATATTTTAACTTGGAATGCAACTGAGAAATCTTAAAATGTACAGATGCCATCTGATTTATGCAAAGGGAAAAATCTGATTTTCAAAATGTTACATATAAACTTCAGTATAATGTATACTACATTGCCAAGCTGAGGTTTGTGTGCTTCAATGCTTTGATGTATATATTTATATTTATTCAACAGATTATGTTCTTTTTGGTCTTATTTATTGCATTTAATAACTTTATGTTTATATTTTGGTGGTGTTTTGAATAAATGAACAGGTTGAGAAGAATCTTGTGTTGCATATTTGTAATATGTGTGGGCTTATTTATTTTGTTGTGTTTGGGGGCAGAATCTCGCCTAGGGTGCCAAAACACCCAGGGCCGGCCCTACCTCACAGTGCCTTTTTAAAATGATAATGAGTTCTTTGGTTTTGTCGGTACTGAGTAGCGGATTCAACTCCATAATGTGCATGCTATCAGTTGAAAAGTAATTAAAGGCAAATATGCTAAAATAAATATTTACTTGCACATAAAATATGTATTCCTAACAATAACATTTGAAGCAAAACCTAAAACATGGTCTGTCATGCTACAGCCTATAGGCTACTACTCTAACACCATCATGAAAAGCGTATTAATATCAAAGAGCGCTGACCTAAGTTATATTATGAGGTAGTGATTGTAAAGCAAAAATACTTTAGGTTTGATGATAACATGCTAACTGAACAATATTCATGCCTACGTCAGACTATATGCCCTACTACGGAAATACAAGGAACAACGCAGAAGAAAATGTTACGTACGGGTTAGTTGTTTTCTTAGCATTATAGTTGTATTTGAAATGTAAATTAAACATAGACTTACGTTTGTAACAGTAAATTGCGATAAGATATACATTGTGTTCTTGCGTGTCTTTATGTGTGATTTGCAATTCTGAAATTATTCACTGCTGCACCTTTATTACGGATGGGCGTGGCCTCGTCTCGATCCCCAGTCCCTCGGCACCTTAACGTTACCATCAATCAAAATAATTATCAAGACAACATTCCTACATATGGCAGTTCGATTATGATCCACGCCGAAAACACGGCACACGGAACCAAACTAACAATCACAATAATAGATCATATTAATATACAAATTTTTCATCATTTTAAAAGTTTATTTTTAATCATAAATTATAGATTTAAGTAGTATATCCACATATTTTCCCCGATTGTATCAGTTTATTTCACCACTTATTCAGATATAATTCTGTATTCCGAAAAGAGTCATCCATCCATCCATTACGCTCATCTTTTTCAGGTTCGCGGGGAAATTCTACGCAAATATACATAAATGTGTATAGGACTGCCAGTGGTAATGAAGGTTAGTTCTGTCCATTTTGCGGGTTTCTTTAACTAAGTGCCCGTGTGGAACCAGCAAGTTCCGTATAAATGATGTAGACAGCCTAGGATTCTGCGGTTCTTTTCTGCACCACGGGATCTCTCACTGCAATCCCAGACAATAATAGCCCGTTTGCGAGCTACTGAAGCGTGCATGATATCACTGTACTCTGTTATAAAATACTATCTGTACTTAACCGGTTCGTGTCAGACACATCAAGTCCATATCAATCGCCAATAAAAATGATCCTTTCATGTATGTGAACCATTTTGCAATTTTTTGGTATATTGTAGTAATTTCGTCCGCGCCAGCATTAGCTTCCACGTACGTTGCCCTATCAGACGGGAATACCCACTCTTCTTCATACAGCGTAACTCGCACTTTCTCCCTCTCTCTCTCTCGCTTGCTGGTATTCATTGCATTTTTCCCTGTAGTACTGCAGAGCCACAACAGCAACGTAAAAATCTCCAGTTACTGTGTCAGTTCTTTTAACACCCAAGTGGGATACCATCAAATATTTTCCTATAGGATACAAACCTCTTCTATAAATACAAATATTAATTCTTGCTATGAGAGCATATTCATAATTTCCCAGCGTCGTTCTACTAGTAGGTAAGTGCTTATTTTGTTAAACTAAAATGGAAGTATTCAATTTCTCTGCAGATATTTCATGCTTAGCACGTTGATTCTTAACATTGTTTTACCTCTGAATACTGTATTACTGGAATCATCATTGGAGAGAAAACACTGACCATCGACGGATTAAGATGAAAGTGAAACAAAAATTAACTTATAAAAGGTTGACTGGAAAGCTTCTTCACTGAACAGGAGTCACTTCTTATAATATCCAGCGATACTGATCGAGACATCATTAGGCTATATATATTTACAACTATATACTAACAAATTTCTTTTGAACTAAATAGACAACTAGAAACCTTACGGCGGGATGATTCAAATCTATATAAAAGTTATGATTGACATATGCCAATAGTTTTATTTTAAGTAGTACCAAATCATATTTGGAACTCAGCTTTATCTACTGGAATTGTATTCCAAATATTTAACCAAAAGAGATAGTTTCCTACCGAAAACTACATCTCATGCAACTTCTGATCCTAAATTATTATTTATTTTTATGTAAAATGTTACTGTCGACCGCTGAAGAAAGCGCGAACAGTACCGCATATAGCATATGGGGCCGCGGTTGTGGCATCACATACCAAACACGATAAAAGCCTAAGGCAAATAAAACACTCAGCATTATGCCAAAAATCCGAGCACAAGATTATATGGGTATGTACTCACGCCTCCGTAATACAGCTATACGGTGGCCAGACTTGGGTGAATCATAGTGTCAGGGTGCTAGACATGCATCCAAGTCCCGTTTGCGTCAAAGCATACTCTCCTGTTAACGCCAAGGTAATTCTGCAGGGATCCACGAGGGATTTCCCTAACTTTATTCGGTGGCAGAATACAAAATCGCGAATTATACAGCAATTACTAAAAATAACATGATTATTTAATTACATAAGCCGATAGTCTTCGTTTATTTAATTTTAATCGGTATTTTTCGTGAAGTTTGTGTACTTGCCCAGATTTGACAATCTACATAAAATAATACTTGACAACACAATAAAATTACTTTCTACCCAAGGAATTGGTGCTTGCTTTTGTCACACTTTTGCTGCCGCGCTGTGTATGTTATAGAAACATATACACAGCTAAATGCTGCACTTTAAAGGTTCCCTTCTGTCCGGGATTTGCATTCTATGACAAAGGTAATACAAGCCGTATTTCGAGATAAGCTTATAGCTGAATTGTATTATTGTACAAGGACCTTCTGCAACAGTCTAGTGACTGCCAAGTTAGGGTCCATGCGCGTAGGTTTCAGATCTTTTTCCCTTTTTGAAGCAGCTCCTCCTGGTGTTGCATATGGCCGCCTCGTGTATTTTTGCTGGATTTATTCAGCTTTGATTTGGCAAACAATGCTGTATATAAAAATGGATCAGGGAAAATTTGCCATGTGCTGCCTTTGAAGTAAGAGTCATTGGATGGGGCTTGATTTTCCACTGCCTTTACTGCGTCCTGAATTGTCAGCTATGATGCAAATGACATTTTAGGCACAGTCGTGTTTCTATAAAAGTACAGGACACCAATGGATTTAAAAATGTAAATAAGCAAATTTGCAATTTTGTTAGTAAACATGCAGCATTTGTATCTAATCTGGAGGCTGAAAAACTTTCTGTCTTAAAACTGCAAATATATTTTTAGTCACAGATAATTTGTGCTATTTCTTTCCAGAAGGTATCTGTAATTTTTGATCATCTCAAAAAAAAAAAACCCAAGCAACCAAAGAAAATGTGAAAATGGTGCAGTTTTGCCCCATTCTGCTGCAGTAAAAGCTGACATATTTGAATGAACATATGTCCACTGCTTAGACCGGACCTGCTCCCTTTGTGCCCTTGATTCCGGAAGCTGCTCATGCTACATGTGCTTATGCTGTAATTTATTTTTTTTTCAGTCCCTGCTTATTTAATTACTGGCACAGGTGTCCCATATGGATTCTGTCCCAGTGTGCATGCTGGAGGTACAAAGCTGTTGCATCACCTCTCTCTCAACACAAAGTGTTATTATCTGTAGCATTGTAGCACACTGTGATACGCAATACATGTTAATAAGAAAACTGGTACTCATTTTATAATTCACTGCATCTGGTACTCATTGTATAATTCACTGCATCACCTTATAGGATGGAAAGCAGCATTAAGCTTCTATATTTTTGTGTACAACACACAAAAAAAGCCACACAGGCTGGCGAGTTCATTAATTGGATAGTAAGACATTTAGATTGATGTCCTGAAAGTAAATCAGGCACTCAGCTTAAATGCATTCCTTGATTAGAGGGAAACTGGCTGTTAAGCTCTATTGTAGTAAATCTGACCTCTTTTTCGGAGCCTCATGAAGTTTCACCTTCAGTAAGTGGTGTATTGGGCATATACTGTATAAATAATAAAAATAAGGTGTATGTTTTGCCCACAATTGGTGTACTGTGGTTAACTGTGCACATATACAGTTGTTCATTTTGTCTCATGTCCCCATCAGAATTAAAATTTGAGCTGAAGAGTGCCAATCTAACAAAAGCTCTGAAAACAGTACTTAGAATAGCTTGTGCTGCTGTGTCTCACACGTTTGATGGCATTATTATGAAAATAGTGATTCATCATCATAAATACAGTGAGTACAGAAACCTCCCAAATGAACAAAAAAAATTTCATCGAGTCAAACAGCTTTAGGTCACTTGTTTATTTCTTTAAATACCGAGATCAATTTCTTCCAACTGGTAAGCAGAGCAGATCAGAGTAAGGGTTTAATAAGACATTCCTGTGCTACTGAGCTTTCATTCCCGGCCACCACTGAGTCCTGTCTTGCTAATTGCATCAACAACTGATAAAATATTGATAAAAAGATTCCCTCCTCCCTTCACAGATGATGTCATTTAGGTGCAGGGGCCATAACTGCAGATAGTCCATCTGATTGGACATTCCGGCAATGCCTTAATGGCAAACGGACAGCGATGACAGCTTACATTCATAAGATGCCACATAAAAGCTTTACTTTTATATTAGTGTCCCATTGATTTATGTTCTTTGCCAACTACCTGGTCATAATTGTTAAATAAATTCATATCATTTTGGTGAGAAAACAAGCGGGTAATTCAGAAATGCTTTTTTTCCCATGATCTATGCCTGTACATCTGAACTATTTTCAGTTCAACCTTTTGAACCTATATTGCAAAATCAGGCTCAATCAGAACATTTACAAAGTATAAACATATGCATTTTCTGCTGCCTTTTGACCATTTTCATATGCATATTACAAGTGCTTTGTCTAATCTGTATCACACCCTTCACTAACAGATATGACTTGGGGTAAATTAAAAATGAATTCTTTTTCACGCAGTAGAAACAGATGGAACATTAATTCCAATTGACGGTCTCCAGTCAGCAAAGTCATGCGAGGGAGCGGCTTTCGCTGGTCAGTGATCACGGATTTACAAGTGCCCATGCCTCGGCTGACCTCTCGGTGCTCCGCGGCCAACAGCCGTATGCCTTTTCATCAGGGGGTGCTCGGGCATTCGTCCAGTGAAAACGGTGACTGCACAGGCATGCGGTCACTCGCGTGCAACCCGCCCACGACCGACAACAGCTCACGCAAATTCCAGGGGAACCAACGGGCCATGACAGGGACTCAAATGGCCATCTGGTGAAAGAATTCACCTCCTACTCCCTACTGCTGGAGGATGGCCTTTGCCTGGAGTGGTTCGGTACGGATGCCTTGCACTAGCCCCGGACTGCCAAAAGCAGCAGGAAGCGAAATGGCTGTAGCATTGAATCTGGGCTCAGTGATTTAGAGGACAAAATCTCAGCAGGGTAGCTGCTGTTATGCTGTTTATTAATGTGCAACATTTTGCCGCAGTAATAATGCACAATTTAATTATACTAGTAAAATACAGGACAAACACACCTTCCAAGATAAAATAAAAAGAATGAAAGCTAGAGAGGCAGTGACTGCCTCGTCACTTTCATCACTAGGTTCAGCATCATTCTTGCGGAAGTCTTCAGTACTGTTGCTGTTAGCGCAGTAAAACACATGGCAAGAAGCTTAAAGTTAGGAAGCTGAAAGACGTTTGAGGTTAATGAACAGATGTGTCATTAAAAAACGTGTGGTGCATAATCATAATCAGGACAAAAACTATGAATCCAAATGCAAAAACTAGAGGACACAAACAACCATATAATCAAAATTGTAGCTGCAGTTAAACACTTTTTCCAGTGTTTTTTTTTTCCCCAAGTGTAGCGTACCCATCCATCCATTCTTCCATATTGCAAGTGCTTATCCTGGATAGAGTTGCTGGAGGGACTGGAGCCTATTTCCGGGAGCATAAGGCAGAAGGCAGGGGAACACCCTGGAACAAATGCCAGTCAATCAGTCAGGGAACTGGTTACACTAACTGCATGCTCCACATACACAGAGCAGAGGCATGTAATCTGGGGAGTGTTCCACGAGGCAGGATTTCTTGCTTAGCCGGATAACTTGTTGGATTTAAGGCAGTCTGGGCTAGCTGGACTTTATCTTCCTTCACATACATTAGCTCAGACGACCTTAAATCCGACAAGTTATACGACAAAGCAAGAAATCCTGCTTCGTGGAACAGCCCCTGGTAGATAGATAAAAAAATAAACAAACAAACAATGGTGGTAATAGTAGCTGCAGAAGGATCTTATTTTTCTGTAATTTTCCAAGGTCTATAATATCTTTCCTGAGTTGTGGTGGTCAAAGTCATTCTAGAAAAGCATTGGAATTGACTGTCTTCTGTGATAAAAAAAAAGTTTGTTTTCCATAAATTACTTTTTTCTCCAGTTTTGAAGGCCTGCATGCACTTGCCCGCCCCGCAGTCCCAGACAGGTATGCTGACCCTATCCATTCTCTGAGCAATTTGCCTAAGTGAAGCTCACCACTTTTGACAGCAGGGGGTATCAGCCATGCTTGGCTTGCACACTGACAGACAGATGGAGAACCTCTACTCAGCAGAGAGGAAAAGAGGCGCTTTGTGAGCAGGACAGTGCCTCAGTGTATCCATTCAGACCCACAGAACCACATCAGTACCTGTGTGACATACACATGCTTCAGACAAACTCCTAACTAAGCCAACACAGCAAAACACAAATTTTGTCAGGTATGTAATATAAGTGGATCATTTTTAAAGGAGTACATAGAACAGATATACTATTTGCATACACTCTATATCAGGGCTATTCAACTCACGGTCCTCAAGGGCCGAGCACTGCTGATTTTCCAGCCTTCCTTTACCTGTGAGCCAAGTGTGAAGCCCCTCTGGCCAATCAGAATCCGTAATTATTAAACTAACCACTGGGAGAATTGAAAACATGGCCTGGATTTGGAATCGAGGGCCTTATTTGAATAGGGGGGCTCTATATGGATCGCAGTAACACTTTAATATCACTTTTGGCTTCTTTGGCCCCTTTGCCACGTTTTAAATAATCCTATTCATTGAGCAATCTTGATCCTATAATAAAATTGCACATTGTGATATCACAGGCAGCAGTTTGTCTAATAATACTTGACCGTACTTCAGTGTTCATCATAGCTCTTCAAACAAGCTTCAAAAAAGATTGTGGGTCCAGGCAAGAGTACATTAAAACGTTACACATTTAATGTAATGTTTCTACATCATTTTATTTAATTCTACATGTATTAGTACAAGGGCCTCACATTCGAGGAACTGCAGTCATTTTTAGACAGCAAGAGTCTGACAGTCTGCGTTACTTTTTTAAATGCTACAAGACAGTCCTCCTGATACAGAAACTGATTACAGTCCTCATCTGCTGTGTTGGGATCGCTTTGAAAAGCTGATCATTCAAATCTCAGTTCAATTTAGTTGAAGTTGAAGTTTATAAATAACAGTTTATAAATGTTATTTATTTTTCAAGTTTTGGTCTTTGAGCTGATACGGTCTTCATCATTGTCGCCATTGCCCTTCTAAACAATCTGATACAAGTTAACACCTCAGAATAATGTAACACTAACAATACTTGAACATCGACTAGTAGAAGTGCTGCCAGTACTATACATAGTTTGCAATAAGAATATTTTTTTTAAAAAACAGGAAGGTGTGGAAACATTGTTGCAAGACACACAGATACATGACCTTAATGTGATAAGGAGAAGATAACTGCTCTGTAATATATCTGAATATTATAAGGAGCCATTGGAAAGTTCACAATGATCAAAGACATGTGGCATGGCAGCTTTAAAGTTTTAAAAGATTATCAGTGATTTCTGGAAAGTTGGACAAGCTGAAAAATGTTTATAAAACATTTCCAGTGTCGTGTGGGTTTGACAGTATAATCAAAGTTTGCACTGGCTGTATAAAACAATGTGTTTTATAAATGTTGAAATGCACAGTGATTTCTCACCATAGCGGCACAAATGCATTTGCACTGTTATAACAAGGAATTGCTTCTTTATACGGTGAATGTGTATTTGCGTACCAGTTAATGTCAATCCCTGGATATTTTTAAGACATTTTAAAATGAACTCTGAGTGTAATATGGAAATAGGTGAGTCGATGGCTGGCAATTAACAACTTGAGAATAGCATTGCATGGAGCAGCCTGGTAATAAGTGTGGCAGAGTGGTGGAGGGCCGGATCTAGGCATAGGCGTGGATACTCCCACCCCAAATTTCATAAAATATGCTAAGGGGACCCCCATCCCCGACACCAAGATTTATTTCTGCCTACAGCTCCAGACCTCCGTAGATCCAGCCCTGTTTGTAACATGGGGGTGTGGCCATCATGGGTTGTGTAGGCATCACGGAGGTGGTTAGATCCTACAGTCTGCGCCTGATTCTGGGGTCACATGATTTAATTCATTTCACTTAGATTCTCACAGTCATTTCAGCTTCAGTAGCCCTTCTGATGTGTTTAAATTACCCAATTTGTTTTGTACAAAAGGCATTTTCTTAATGTTGGGGTACGAGTATATAGCAATTACCTGATAAGGTAAGGGCCTGCTCATTGCATAAATTCACAGTGCTTTGTTATTTCTGCAATGACAACAAAAGCAACAATAATAATAATAATATTGAGAAAATGACATTACTATTTTTCATTAATCATATTAAGTGATGTTTTTAAATCTACAACAATGGGGATGTGGTGAGGTTCAAAACTGCCAACCATGAACTAACACTGTTAAGAGTAAAAGGCCAGGGGTGGCAATTTCAGGTCCAGAAAGTAAAAATCCAGACCAGGATTTTGTTTCGACCAACCACTTGAGTACTATTTGACTGTGACTTTTTACGCTCAGCTGGTTGGTTGAAACAAAATCCTGTTCTGGATTTTTACTTTCTGGACCTGAAATTGCCACCTCTGTAAAAGGCAAGTTGGCTAAGAGGAGAACAACCAGAACCGATGGCCCAGGCCTCACGGCTTTATGTGTTGGCTCATTTAAGTTGGGAAACAAAATGGTTGTTTTGTATGTTGCTCAGTTCACCTGTCCATTTTGTCCCCAGGTCTCTAATGAATCAGCCCGCCAACTGCCATGTCCCGAGGCTCTGTTTGCCAACACACAGGGCCAGGTTTTCCATGGAGATATTCCACATTATGTAGCCTGTTATGTTAGGAGGCATCACCCAAAGTAGGCTAAACGTGGTTTGGAGGAAAAATCTGGAAATCAGGGAAAGTTTTTTACATTTCTCCTCCCATAAATCCCTCCATCCCCGGGCTCTACAGTGTACAGTAACTTGCTTTTAAACATTGTTGGATTACAAGTGACCAAAGGATCAGTGGTAGTGGTGAAGTGATCTCATAGGTATGACAGATTCAGTGCTCTTGATCTATTTCATTAACATATTTTTAGGAAAATCAGCAGCCTATAAAATTTAGAGATCAGTGGTTGTTGTTGACACACCACAACAAAATGTGTCCTTTGCATTTAACCCATCATGACATAGCAGGGGGCAGCTAACTCAGCGCCCGGGGAGCAGTGCTTGGGGGCGGTACCTTGTTCAGGGTACCTCACTGGTGCCTTGTTGGTTGGGGATTTGAACCAGCAATCTTTCAATTACAAGTGCGCTTCCCTAAGCATTAAGACACCACTGTCCACAGACACCACTCCAATGTTAGAAGGTCACTGTCGTTTTTTGCAGTTAGCATTACTTTAAGTCTTTCTATCTTTACTGACGATGAGTAGCGCCTGTAAGACTTTGCCATGAAGTTACGGCATTTCTGTTCTGTCTCCCTCAGATGTGAGCAGACCATCCTGTGCTCTGAGCCCTTCAGCAGAGCCCTCAGCATTGCCCAGTAATTTTTAGGTTGGCTCACCGCCCTTGGCAAAATGGACAATGCCCACAGGGAGAGGACGTCACTAGTCAAAGGTGCTAAGGACATTGCCAAGGAGGCCAAACGGCATGCAGTGAAGAAGGTGAACCAGGCTGTGGACCGGGCCTCAGATGAGTACTCTCAGCGTTCCTATAGCCGCTTCCAGGATGAAGAGGAAGAAGAGGATGACAAATATTACTATTATAGGCCGGAGGATGACCATGGGGGTAATGAAGAAGAGGGCTCCAGTGACGCCACTGAAGGCCACGATGAGGATGATGAGATGTATGAGGGGGAATACCAGGGCATCCCAGAGGGATGTCAGGCCCAGGAGAAGCAGATGGCCATGGGGCAGCCGGTGTCGGACAGTGCGAAGGACCGCAGCGAGCTGGAGTCAGAGCGCCGGGCCGACGAGGAGGAGCTGGCGCAGCAGTACGAGCTCATCATCCAGGAGTGCGGCCACGGAAGCTTCCAGTGGCAGCTCTTCTTTGTGCTGGGGATAGCGCTCATGTCAGACGGCGTGGAGGTCTTTGTGGTCGGCTTTGTGCTGCCCAGCGCCGAGACAGACATGTGTGTGCCCAACTCCGGGGCCGGCTGGCTGGGTAAGACCCTGCTCTGTGTCCTCACATCGGCATTTTCTCACGGCATCACAGAGGAACACACCTTAAACATCATTTTTAATGGTGTAGCCACATTTTAGATGCCATGTGACAAAGTATAAACTGAATCACTATTTTAAAGATATGTTGGGGTTGTTTCGAATAATATTATGTTTGTCAGACTAGAATACTTTATGATTGAAATAGCATATAAACATAGGTTATACCACATTAAGTATTCCTGGACTTCACGGTTTGCCACATAAATATACAGTAACACAGCATAATTATACACTTTACAGACAAGGTAGCGACAGGTTTGCTGTAGTGAGCTCGTAAGAAGGCCACCGCTTACTAAAATTTACTTGTTTTTATTGACAGAGAAGATTATGATGAGCGACAGTATTCTTCAAGTGTGGTAATACCCATCCATCCAACTTCAATACTTGCCATTAAGTATAATTTTGCGGTGAGCCTGCAGCTTACCGCAGGAAGCACAGGGTGTGGGGCACCCTGGGTAAGCAATTTAGAAATACAGAGTCACCTAACTACGTGTTTTGAGGCTGCCGGAAGAAACCCAAAACTGATGGCGTGACCCTACAGTGCCAACCACTGAGTCACTATCTCTGTTCTATTTAGTTACAAAATGCATCACTGCAAGGTTGACAAATACGTGGCCTTGGTATTTTTCAGAGTTTGATGTCCTGTTTGGTTCATTTAATATGACAATTTAATGGTGATGCAATTAGTCCTAAAGGTAACTTGTAGCTAGCAGTGACAATACACGAACGCTGGCATATCCTATGATATCTCCAGCCATGCATCAGATTTTAGTACGCAATTTTAGTGAACGTGAGGTTTTTCAGGAATGCATTCATTACGTTGTAGCAGAACTGACTGGGGAGAAAGAAAACTGATAATCACTTTATTAGAAATAAACTGTTATTGTCTTTTTTTATGTTATATTGATAACTTTGATAGTAGAATGCTCACTTGACGGTAAATTTTCTCACCATGAATGGATTGAATAGTACTGTACTTTCCCCATCTTGCAGAACTGCGTCATTTATAGACATATTCTAGTTGTTCATGGTAAAGGTTACCCTTCTGACTGAGGTGGCTGAAGATGATGCCTGCACAGTGTCTTCAGTGAGGGACATCCTGGATCCTGTTTGTGCTCTACACTTCCTCCAATTGACTCCAGACTCACTATGACTGCATTAGATTAGTGGTTATACTAAATGAATAGAAATACTGAAAAGCCAAGCTAGTTTGCATGAGGAAAAAATATTTTATGTGCCTATTCTTAATATTCAGGTATGACAATTCTATATATTTTTATGGGTAAGGATGCTGAGTCAGGAGAAAATATAGTCTAATCATGAAATGTTACAAGAATGTTACAAGATTTTTATTTATAAAATGTGCTTCTTGTTAATTTAGCTAAAGTTAAACATGCTATTAAACCATAAGACCACAAATACAGGTAGCAAGTGGGTCACATATCCCATGTTATATGACACATTGTAATTGGACCTGATTTTTACAAAGGCAGAATAGGGCACAAAGCTGGGGAATGTCCTGGATGGGATGCCAATCAAATTCACAGCACTTCTGCACCTATATATCCTCATTAATGAAGGCGATTCTTCCTTGCTTTATCGGCTTTCAGTCCTGCTTCAAGGAGCCTGATACGAACTGTCCTAGCAGTGCACTTCACACCATTTAATGTTTCCAGTTCATTTTGAAGGTCACTTGAGGTCATCCTCCAATTTATCCTGGATAAGTTGACGGCCATCTCTGGCATTAGAAAGTTGCTTCTGCCCTCTGCCTGGCTAGTTTTTCGTTCTCGCCAATGCTTCACCTTGTTCTTGGGCACTGCTGTCTTCAAAACTTTGAGCCTGGAAGCAGCCTGCCTTGCAGTGTAGCTTTCTGCCAGTAGAAGAGTGTAGCCTTCTGCCAGGATTGAACAAGCATTTATGGATGCAGACATTTAAAAAATATAGAGTGGTCTCTTAATTTTTTCCAGAGCTGTATAGTCAATTTAGCGACAGTAGTTAACCTAACTGCACATCTTTGGACAGCAGGAGGACACCCGCCAAACACTGGGGTAACTCACTGGGGTATCTCCATACAGACAGCGCAGAGGTATAATCCACAACTATAGATTTGTAAGGCAGCTGTACGCCCCACAGAACCGGAATTCCCCCTAGAAGGGATATATACTGACTGAGAATTATTGCTACTACTGGATTTACTACTTATTTTAAGACTATCATGAATTACACAGAAAAATATGCAACAATTCACAAGCATCATTTTTCAAGCTTGTTGGAAACTAGGATGAGTAACAGAGGGCTGCTGCGGGATTTGTATAATAACTCCCAACAAAGCCAGGTATTGTTTCACTGCCACAGTGTTTCTGGGTGCAGTTGCCTTAAGAGAACCAACCTCGGTTGAGGTGTTTTGAAATTCTCTTTCATATTGATTTCTAAATATTTGGAATGACATACTGGTTGTAGCAAATTATACGAAAGCAAGCTGGACAATTGTAGAAGTCTCAGATGCAACTATCATGCTTTCTGCAGAAAGTAGTAACTTTAAAAACTACAGTGTAATGGGTTGTACTCAGATGAATCCGGTCTATAATCAGCAGTTGCTCGATGTTGCTACAGTGACAAAATGAGAAGCACTCAATATCAACTCATATGATCGCAACCTTTGCAGCACTGAATTGGAAATTTTTCATTTTGATAACTGGTACTGTCTGTGCTACGGTCAATTCAAAGGTAGCTAAACCGAAAATATGCTACGAAAAGAACTTTGCTGGCGACTTGATTTATTTTTTTTTGCTTTGCACTGATGACACTAGTGGAATATGAAGATGGAAGAATATAGCTGTGTTATAGTAGTATAATCCCGGTCAAGTTGACCACAGGATAGCATCACAGGTCCTCTTCTTTGTTAGCAGATGCTGCTTCAGATATCTGCTATATTCTACTTTTAATCCACTCTGCTTGAAAGCATCTTGTAGATACGATTTGGATGGCTAAGAAGTGCTAACCATGGGTAAACTGCAATGCAGTCACACTCACAGAGATTTCGGCCGATTTACTGCACCAGATAACGCAAGGGCAAGCAGAAGAAACACTTCCAGCCCCAGCTGACACATGTTGCAGATGGTATTGGACTCTATCTATGTTTAAATTGCATTCAGCTTTCTTTGGCTGTATCTTCAGTGGAAAATCTATTATGTTTTGGGAATGGCTAAGGTAAAAAAGTTAATAGTTTAGTTAAAAAATAAAGTCCTGGGCTGCAGTACACTATATTCCTTGCCGGGTTTGTAACAAAGTTTGTTTGTGAACAGAGTGTAGAGATGGGACATAAAAAAACGAACAAATCTAATTACATGGCGACCCAACTGAAAGGTGAAAAGAACAGTACTCCCCCACTACAGAAAATGACTCCGCATCACAAAACAGCATTTTTACATTTCTGCATTTTAACTGCGGACCCAGGTGACGTAAATAAAGAAGAGCTGGTGTAATTGCAGCTGATGTGCCCAACCTTCCCCTCGAGTGGAAAACACATCAAAGCGAAAAAGAAGTCAAATTAAAAGGAGCCCATCGTGCGGCTGAATGACTTCTGGTATCTGGGGAGCTTTCATTCGATCTGACACTGCACACCCCCAGGGCATCTTCCCTTTTACTCTCTCCCTCTTTTGGCATCCCTCTCCCTCTCTCTTGGCTTTATCATCTGCACTCTGTCCAGCTCAATCTCTCTGGCTGATGTAAGCTTTCAATAATAAATGCTGTTCCCCATCTGTAAGGATCCCCATCCATGGCATTACTTTGAATGACCAGATTTTACAATGCAAATTACACACAAAGTCAGCTTTTGGGAAGTCGCTGCTTATAGCTGCTGCATGAGAAGACTTCTAATTATATTACTCTTTTTTCACTTTTTACTAAACAGGGTATATATAGCAATTATAGCTGAACAAACACACACACGTGCTTGTAGTCTTAAAAGCATATGTCCTTAAGCACTACAGCAGACATTGTGATAGTGATCAACTCCACAGAACCTCTATAGCATACCTGCAGACCTTGATATGCACATTCAAATGTCACATCACAAGGACTGTGATAGTCAGCTGGGCCAAGATTAGTCTTGGCTGGTACCTAATTTTTCGTGCCGCCCATAGATCACATGTTTTTTTTGACCGTATATTCAAAAGAAACCCTATTCTGGAATCTGGGCAACAAATTGTAACCCCGCCCCTCTCTGTTATACTGCTGAAGCCTAGTTGAGATCATCAGGAAGTTAAAACAGTCTTATTCTGTCATAGGGAAACAATTTTAATGATTGTTCCTTTTCACTGTTATCTAGTACATGTTAAAAATCAGTGTAAAGTTTGCTACCACCGCTTTTGCACGAGGTCTGGAAACGATCAAAATGATTTTGGTCTTTGCTGTCAGACTCTCTCATAGAGTGTGGTATTTGTGAGAATTTTAACAAGCTGAGTGAGGAGAAACAAAGCAAACAAGAACTGTGGCCTGTACTACGAAGTGGGGTTACTGGCTTATCGGGGTAACTTGTTGAATTTAAGGTACCACAGTTTAAATGGACTTCATATTCATTCACTTACATTTTGCCCAGACTACCTTAAATCTGACAAG
>JAODLD010000046.1:25554500-25574520 GCA_026781065.1 Mormyrops boulengeri
TACATTTTGCCCAGGCTACCTTAAATCTGACAAGTTACCCCGATAAGCCAGTAACCCCGCTTCGTAGTACAGGCCACCGGTCACCAAAAGACACGTGCCATATGCAGCAGGGAGAAATTCTGGATTCCTGAGATCTTACTGAGTAAAAGCAAGTTATTTGTCAGCACAGCTTGTGGCAACATCACCAACATATTTGACACGCTCTATTGTTAGATAATAACAGGCTCCATTTGACTATTATTTATTTTGGTTCATTTTTTTACTTTTTCTTGCTTGATAAATATTACAAATTCACATCATGATATTTGAAAATTATCCAGTATCATGCAGCTTTACTTTATAGAATGTTTTATTGGCTTTTCCTGGCAATCTATCAGACTGGCCAGTGGGCATCAGCCACTTTCTTCATCTAAGACCCCATTTGGATTGCAGTACATTGCCCTACTCATGCAAATGCCAATTTCCTTTCCTTACACAAAGCACAATGTGCACCCTATCAGTTTTTTTTTTTATTCCAATGAGCAACACAGACGTTCTCCATTATTTTTCCAAGCTTTGTTCACAATTGAACACTTTCCTGGCTTTATTTAGGTGGGTTTTGAACATGGTATGAATCTACAGGTCTCATCTTCCGTTTTCAGCAGAATCCCTTGAATCTTTTTGACAGATTGGTAGGGCACTGTATTCCATAACACAGGGTAGAAAACAAAAAGCAAATTCTGGACAGGAAACATGTCTAATAAATGGCACAAAGGATCATACAGTGCAGATTTAACAGAGAAACCCAAAACAGACATCTCTGAACCATGCGAGGAAACCAGTATAGTCAAGGGAAACTGGAAGACAGACAGGGAAACCATTTATACTCCTTAGACACAGGACACGGGAACAATCAAGGCCATTACTTTAACACCTGGGTGACAGTTCATACATTAAGCTCTGTTGTACGTTTTTCTTTTGTTGTTTTTGAATCCTTTGTCATATGGACGTAAAAAAGCAATTTAAGATATTATCCATATACTCTGGAGAAAGTTAAGGCGAGGATATCATTGACTGTTCTGGATTGTCACACATTAACTTAGAGCATGGTGTAAACATTATTGTTCAGTTGTGAATAATGTAATTATAAATATCTTTATAAATGGAGAACAACAAATTTACACTGTATATTGATGCCAAACAACGATATGTGCACTCATTAGTGGACTACCTCTATGTATCTGTTCAAGTATTCAGTATAAAAATGAGTGCACTGTAATTCTATTATATCAGGCTGGTGTAATTAATCACCTGCTGGTCCTGTTCATTTCTGTGGGAGTTTTCTGCAGAGACTTCCTTTTTACAACGAAGAATAGACTCTTAAGTATTAGTCACAGGAAATATAAATCTCATCCTATTTGCGACAAGCTTTGCAGCAGGCTGTCAGCAGTATGTTTTAGTTTCATACCCAAGACAGCCAGGACTGCATTAAATCAGCATTAAACAAACAAATCAATTTCCTCCATCTTGTGACATCACCTGCGTATCCTGGCTGTTGGCAGGTTGCTAGGATCTGTTTAATAAAATGGGATGTAGCAGGTGATTGTAAAGATAAATTAAGGTAAAAGTGGTTTGCATTCAGTACGCAGTATTTGTACAACATCAGAATAACCATGCAGAATATTTAAAATATCAATCAGATATTATCAGGTGCCTGATCATGGGGTTTCCCTTATTACAAGGTTAGAGTCGCCTCCAGTGGAAAGGGATCTACTTTAGCCATTATCTCTTTCTGAATAATGTTTAGGGTGCCATTGTCTGTGTTTGTGGTATAAAAATGCTCCTCAATTGGAACCACTGACCAATATTGTTTATTCCTGCTACAATTTTTGACATGCAGATAATCTAAAGCTTTAAGTTCATGGGGTTTAAACAGTAATTGTTCAACAGTTAATTATTGGAAGGAGAGCACAGTATGTTGCTCTACAATAGCTGTATATGGAGATTATACATGAATGTTACATTCAGCTTTTGAAAAAAAATGCGGTTCAGGTTTTATAGCGGTAATAAGAAGGTCGATAGCTTTTCTTGGTTTATGAATTCATTATAAACAAAAGATCAATTACAGTCTTAGTTCAAATGTCAAGCTATGTGTTTTGTAATTTGTATGTCCAGTCTTTCAGAAAATTAATGATGTAAAAAAAATAGTCCCTTCCCTTTCTGTGCTTTATTATTATTATTGGTATTTATCAAATGAGTTTGCCAGTTGGGGAAAATACGGCTTTTACTGCATTTCTACAGTCTTAACGTCAGAATTCAAGGGCAATTAAGCGGCAAAACTGCTTCTCGGCTGGTCAGGTCTTGCTGCTGCACTGAGCTCCTACCACTGCACATGTCATGGATAATGAATTACAGAGCCTGCAAGAGCCGCCGCAGCACTTCATTGATGAGCAACTGCGTTTCCCAGGGGGGTTGTGGGATACGTCAGCAGTCACGTGCTCAGGAGTCTTCAGACCTCCTGAGTCTTCATGGCATCATGCATCCTCCCCTCAGTGGCAACCTTAACCAAAGCTGACCAGGCTCCGATGAGGCATCAGGCAAACACTTAGCTACCTTCCTGCAAGAAACAAACACGAACAGTGAGCTAGGGATGTAAATCCTAAGCTCTGCCAGGAAAAGATTCAATTTTGTATTTGCAAGGCAGCGATTCGATATCTGGCGATATTTGAAATGTTAATGCGCTACGATACAATTTGGTTCGAACAACAGAATATGTTGAAAAAAAACTATATGCGACAAAAGCACAAAAAAAATGTTTGTATAGGAAACATTCTGTCTTGTATGTGTACTTTAACAGCAAAAATCTGTATATCTATAGCATACTCTCTGAAAACATAGAAACATACTAAACTACATTAAATGTATTGTAACATACTGGTCTCTACAGTCTACTGAGGTTAACCTTAGATTGCTTTGTGTGAGCGACTGTTTCACAGATTTTTTTTTCCAGCAGTGTTTTGGCATATCATCATGCTTTAATGATATAAATTGATATTTGTTAATTGTGTCTATTAAATCATATCGTGGCCTAAACAAACGATGTATAAATTAGAATCAATGACTTGTTGCACCCCTACAACGAACCCACGCGTGAAGTTCATTTCTAATGCACATTCCCTCCAATATATTTGTCTCTTTTTGCCATGTCTCAGTTTAGGAACGCGAGCAGCAGTAGTACTTTTGGGCTTTGTATGTGTGATCCATTTCAGGAAGTCCCCTGTTCACTTCTGCTCTCCAGCAAGCCGGTCTGTATTTGTGGATGGATGTTGAATCTTGTGGGTCTCCTTCCTCAGCCCATGGAAAATGCACTTAGGCTAACTGGTGTTTCTTAAAAGGCTGCGATATACGACTATGGAGTGTGTAACCCAGCCCTGTGCCCAGTGATGGTATGAGGATAAGGTGTTGCATGGATGAATGGAAGGATCATGGATGGACCATGGATGGATGGATGGATGGATGGATGGATCATGGATGGATGGATGGATGGATGGATCATGGATGGATGGATGGATGGATGGATGGATCATGGATGGATGGATGATGGATGGATGGATGGATGGAGTGATGAAACACCAGAGAGTATTAATTCATGTCATGGATTATACTGCTGTAGCTTTGTAACCTCCTGGCTGATTTAGGGGGTTGGCTTGTGTCTGCTGTAACTACACATGTCTTTGTTGCAAATTCCCCACAGTCTTCCCAGACTGCCATGGCGCTGCTGTTGTTACTTTCTGGATTGCATAGTAACTGACAGGGTAATTTTGCCTACATGCAGTCCCTGTGTGTGTTTTATGCAGCTTCTTTCTTACTGTGTAATCATACCTTGACATGCATCATCGCGTTTCAGGAATTACTGTATCACAGCTTCAGATATCTGGATTTTTGACTATATTTGCTCACGGTCACTCTTCCTGTTTTGCGGGCCTACCTTCAAAAATCTCCACACTGTATTATTACACACTGTATATTACCATGTATAAAATACTCATAAGGCCATTGACCTTTTTTCCTCTGCTTCCTGACTCTTGTGGCTTTCCTCCCTCCTTCCCTTTCCCAGGCAGCATGGTGTACCTGGGCATGATGTTAGGAGCCTTCTTCTGGGGGGGCATGTCGGACAAAGCGGGTCGCCGGCAGTGCCTCCTCATTTGCCTGTCTATCAATGGCTTCTTCGCCTTTTTGTCCTCCTTCGTTCAGGGCTATGGCCTTTTCCTCTTCTGCCGCCTGCTTGCAGGGTTTGGGTGAGTGTCCCAAGTCACTGTAAAGTCGCATGAATGTGTGGCAATGGGACGGCAAAGCACTCAGCAAGCACATCAGCTCAGCTCATTATCGCATAGCAATTTCCATATACATAGATACATACATACATATACATATACTTATACACACATATATACTGAATATGTTTAGCTTTTCCATAAATAACAGAAACGATATCTTATCTTTCAAATGCAAAATAAATGCTTATAGTTCAATTACTAAAAATTCAACAAATTCTGTATTTTCCTGTTTACCCAGAATGAAGAATAGTTCTAATTTAACATCGCAATTCACAAATGCATCGCACTGCTTGAATAAAGATGATGCTTATTGATCTGCAGGCAGCCAGTTAGCTCTCTCCAAGGAAAACCATCAAATCTTCAAAGTTCATTAAATCAGAGAGAAAATGAAAAGTGATAACAGGGGACTAGCCAGAGTACCACAGTCCATCGCAGAACTAACATACATCTACATTAACGCTAAATTCTACCATTTACAATCCCCGCATCAACTAAACCTCAGCTAAACCTCAGCTAAACCCTTGTAGCCTCAGCGGTAATGGGACACCACTGGTGCAGCATAGGGAGTACATCTGTCATGATGCTTGCATCCATAAAAGGTAGTTAGTGCTTCTAATCAACAGCATTTCATCTGATTAATTCTATGCTTCCAAAAATCATAAACTTGTTCTGGCAAAGGAAGACCGTTAAAAATGAGAAAAGACCATAGAAAGTGCACAGATGGCTTATATTTATGCTTATGATTGCATTGGACTGAAGCTGCCCCAGAACCAGCTTCCACCACAATGCCCAGGAATAGCATTAACAGATCACTCCTGCAGGCAGCAGAGTACTTGATAGGATTTGCCAATCATCCAAGGATAGAGCTCGTTTGATTTGGAGTTGGCACATTCCCTAATGAACACCAGATATGCCAGTTATTCCATTTCAGCACATTTTTTATTTTTTTTTTACAAACTAAGTGAATTTCAGGCAAAATTGTAGGTTTTAGGAAGCACTGAAACCATACAATTTCAAAGAGTTTGTGTTCTGTGACACATTTGAAGCTTGCTGGCAGGTGATTGGATCCATTTCTGGTTTCCTCTCTATCTGGAGGCTGCACTTTATCATCTCAGATTTAATCTAAGCTGCCTGGATGGCTTGATGTATGCTTGTCTTTAACAATGAACAACATACATTTGTCTGATTTTGTTGTTTCTTACTTTTTTATTAATGTCATTTGCTAATGGACTCATGCAACGATTCTTTTAGCAATAATGGAAATTAGCCTTGACAGAAACAAATGACCAACAACAGGGACAAACAAACTATTGACCAGAAAAAAATATGTAGCTTGTTAACATGCTTATCTGAGTTTCAATTATTACCCCCTTCGACTGAGACATACTGATATTTCCAGTTGCCCATAACTAAGAAGTAAAAATTGTGTTTCCTTTTTACTTAAATACATTTTAGGAGATTCAGCTTTGGTATAACTTGGTTGACAAAGTTAGCTAGCTCACCAAATTAGGGGTATGGGCAGGGATTGGGCCCAAGCTATTGAATCTTTCTATTTGATAAAAAAGCCTTTGATAATATACCAACATATATTAGTTTTTTATTTCAATACATATTTGATTCACTTAATTTCAGATGTGCTAACAATAAGCAAATAGTGACAACCACTGGCCTGCATGCTTGGTGGGTTGAACTATGGTTACATTCTATAAACATTCATATAGCTGAAATACAAAATACTCAATGCTTGCACAGGCCACCACTATTCATTATTTCTCTTCTGTTTTCTGTGCTTGAGGCTCTGCTGTCTTGATCTCTGTACACAATCACTGAAGTGTTCAGATGGGTGCTGGAACAGCATTCGCATGTCTGGGCTGATGATGTTTGTGCCCCGCTCTGTGTGTCCTGCAGGATCGGAGGGGCGGTTCCCATAGTCTTCTCCTTCTTTGCGGAGGTGCTGGCGCGGGAGAAGCGGGGAGAGCATCTAAGCTGGCTCTGCATGTTCTGGATGATCGGGGGCATCTACGCCTCCGCCATGGCCTGGGCCATCATCCCTCACTACGGTCAGTGGCCCAACCTAAAACCCATTGCTCCCAATGACACCATGAGTATTGTGGGAGCTAAGTGGTTCATAATATAAACCATGTGGTCAGTAGTGTTTACAGATGATTAACTATTAGCTTACAATCACTTTACTCCTTTCTATTAGTTATTATTGTACAGGTAACTAAAGAAGAAGCAGTTAGAAGAAACATTAGCTAACCTCTAAACCATTACTTGATAACATGATAAAATTATTTGTTTTTTGGTTTTGGAATAATGTGTTAGCAAACACATAATGAAATTCTCTTATAAATAATGTAGGCAGTTGGATAAAATGTATAAGAAAGAAATAATCAATTACAGAAGGCCCAGAAAAAAAGTAACAATAAATGATGAAAAAAAAAGTTTGACAGCACGGCTGCTATACAGAATAAGGAACTGAAGCGGAATTCATTTGGACCAGTAACAGATGTTGCATTGAATTACATGTGATGTCCTGAGTGGTGTCATTTCCCTAAAAGACTGCCAACCTGAAGAGGCGGTGCTTATTGCTTATTGAAGGCCAGGCATTAGGATATTTACAGCACAATGGCTTCCCACCAAGAATCGACCAGATGACGTAGTGCTATAATTTATCAAAGGCCTCAAAGAAGATGAGATTAGCTCATTTATTTAAAAAGCACAATAAAACAAAGCCCTAATTCTTTTGTATACTCAGTAAACTTTCCAGCAAATATTCATCATCATTCTGGAACTCTTTGCTCTTGCTTCCTATTTTAATCATTTACAGCTTCATATGGAGGAGATTTGGCCTGTGAATGATGCTGTTACGTTACAATTCAAATTTAGCACAAGAAAGAAAAACCTTCCTGTATTTTTCTCCCTCTCTGCTATTAAGAGCTTGACTTGTAATTGAGGTTGATCGATGAGATTTAACAGCTCTCTGAAAAACTCAATGGATAAATTTACTGGCTGTGTCCCCAAAACTGTCTGAGGCACCGATGTCTCGTCTCCAGAGCCTTTCTGTTCTGTGCTGCCAAAGCACATAGTGTACAAATGTGTATTTTTCAATGGTGCTTTTTGTATTCCATGTGGTCGCTGTGGGCTTGATTCAGAGGGTCGTGATCAAGGACTGTATTGGTGCATTGCAGGTCCATAAATCTCAGCTGGCTCTCTCTGTCCTCCGCGCACTCATTCGCGTGTGTACATTAATCCGCATAATGTGATTTTCGACAGCATGGTTTAAACAGTTGCCCTTGGGGGCTCTCCATTACATTTCATGAAAAAAGGCAATTAAACGGAGATTCTCTGGATCTACACGTGGACTATCAGCAAATCCCATTCTCTGGGTGATTACACAAGCTCTATAGACCAGCGGCATGCTACCTACCACTAACCACCAACACTCTCGGTACAAATCCACCCACATAGATCTTCACACCTCCACACACATACCTAGAGACACACACACTCTGACACAAACACCAACATACACTGATCCTCTCAACACAAACCTAATAACCCTCATCTTTCCCATCAAGCATTATTCAAGTACAACAAAAAGAATACACACTTACTGCCACATGTACCACCACGACACTTCATTGCAAGTGTAGGACATGCTAAGTAAATGCCTTTTCTATTTTCCACTATTGGCTCTTTCCTGGATTATTATCTTTTTATTGGAAGAACAAGACTCTCTTATGTGAACAAGGATTAAATGGTGCAGCCTCCTCAAACTGTAGAGCAACAGAATGCCTTTACCACAGGCACATAGAATGAGCAGAACGAGTCCAAGCCTCTGACAAGCCACTGTAATACATCTTAATTCACTAAAGGTTTTGGAAGCTGCTAGTCAGTGTATATAAACAGTTTTACAGCTGTGCTCCATTCAGGCCAGTGTACTACAGTGTAAAATGTCAAAATAATTATAAGGAATGACAATCTAATTAAAAGAAGTGTAGCAGCTTTAATGATAACTAAAATACTGTTTAAAGTAAATGAAACATTTTGTCTTGTTTCACATTTTTGGACACAGTAACACTTTATTATCATTTCAACGTTATTGTTAAATAAAGGTGATCTGATTTAGCAAACAGTAAAGAATATGCATTTTACTGTCATTGTCTTTCTTTTTAGGGAATTCAGGGAGTTCCTTTGATATTGGCATGATTGTTGCCACATTCCTGGCTAAGACCGACCCAGACTCAGTCACTCTCTAATGATGCTGTAACCTTTTGCGGCTGCTTGGGCATACCCGATCCTGATTTTAGCCGGTTTTAATTGGGTAAATTCTAGCGGTGTAAATTTTATTGTTAATTGTTAAATCAGAGATTTCGCACATGAGTGGTGTCAGAGAGCACTGCAGGGGTCCTGCTGCAGCAGTTAGGCCATTATATTCATCCATGGCCACTCTTTCATTTTCTCGCTGAGGAAATTAATTACCCTATCACAGGCCTGGAGCAAGATAGGAGGGACACTTTAATTTAATGTGTTTTCGAACAGAACGGTAACCACAGACAAGTATGACATCATTTCGATTGAAAGACTTCAGCAAGTCTAAGTCATCTTGTGTATGTTACCCCATTTACCCCCAACCATGGCGACAGGAACCCTAATAACAATAATGTCAACATACTGGATGCTGATGGACACATAAAATACATTTATGTCTGAGATCCTACTGTCACACATGCGTCACCCCAAATGTCCCCCCAGCCCCATTCAGTCAGGTCACTCTCTGCCCCCCTTGTGTACTAAGCATACCTGTAAAATAATTGGCACTGTATAAAAGCGCCTTCTTTCCTGGTGCCTCCTTGTGCAGTATTGAGTGTCATATGCTATGGAATGTGTGGTTTCATGAGTGTAGCGGCACTTTTTGATTCACTGAGTTAATATCTTGGTAAGCAATCAGTCTGATGCGATAATAAGCTGTAAACAGATAGTAAGCACTAAAACATTACAAACGAATCAATTCTGCCTAAAAGCAAAACCTTCCCCAACGTTATTTCCTATCATATGTCACTGTGCCAAACGTGGCTCTTACAATGACGTTGTCCTTCTGTTTGTTTCATTTCTCGTATTTTGTCTTATATTTTGGATGTGGATGTTTGCCCTGCATGACCCATATGAACTTTGTGACATTGGTATATTCGGAGGATGGATTTCGATCACAGTTTTATAAATAAGTTTGGAGGGTCCGGAACGTGGATGCTCTCCCCTACCATTACACCGGCTCTCAGCCACATGGTATAAGAACATCTTGAGATGGTCACACAGCACCATTTGAAGGCTTGTTAAGGTTTTGGGAAAAGTTTAGAAGTTCCAGCCCCACAAACTTTGAGCACCCTGTGTATACAGTCTAATCAATACAGCTCCTACAGAACCATTTTCTTTTTGTTTTTTCTCACTTTTTCTCACTCGCCTGCTCCGATTCCTTGTGCTTCTTTACTGCAGGCTCCTGTGCATTTTTGCTTTTAAATTAGAACTTTTTATTCTAAGCCAGAATCACCTTCACAGAAAGTCCTCTCAGAGTGTTGGCGATTTCCTCCTCCTCCCTTGCCAAAGTGCCTGGCAAAACCAAAACTGCGTTCACAGCCATGTTCAGAGCCACTGAGCTCTCTTTGCTGCGGACACTCTAGTACTCAGAACTGACTTGACATGATGTTGGTGTGTGTTCCATGTGCCATGTGAAATTAATGCACAGCCTGTGTGCATTGCCCATCCTTGCTCTCTTTACTCAGGTGCAGTGCATAGCCAGATACTTGCTTGGCCTGAAAGGTTTAGGGTAACATGTTTCCGATGAAGTGCTGTGACAAAATACTTTTGTTCTACAATGGCCAACAATGACCAACCCTGCCAGCACCTTATCGCCCTTGTTTCATCCGACAGGGTGGAGCTTTAGCATGGGCTCGGCCTACCAGTTCCACAGCTGGAGGGTGTTTGTGGTCGTCTGCGCCCTGCCCTGCGTCTTTGCAGTTGTCGCCCTCACCTTCATGCCGGAAAGCCCCAGGTTCTATCTTGAGGTAAAGATTAAGTGAGGATGAGGTGGGAAACATCATGATCTAGTTTTCTTTTTTGCTACAGAGAAAAGTTCTTTTGGTTTTATACAAAAAAGCTGCAGATAAAAAAAGGTTAACAAGAACTTAAACATAAAAAATATGTGCCACTGGCTACGAGAAATCCTCGAGGATAGCTACAGCTAGCTAGCCCCTAGGGAGTGACTCTCATGACTCAGTCTTTTTACCATCTCATCTCGTTTTATTCTCCCCAACCTTATCTCTCCCCCTCCCTCCAAACATGTTTTAGGTGGGGAAGCATGATGAGGCCTGGATGATCCTCAAGCAGATCCATGACACTAACATGAGGGCACGTGGGCAGCCAGAAAAAGTTTTCACAGTGAGTCCCCACTAATTTCCTCCCAGCAGAAGTTGAGTAGCTTGACTATCATTACAGCTTAAAGGGCCCTGGGACTGGGCGAGTTCTCACTTACTCTTTTAAAGCAGGATCATGGGAGTGTTACTTACAGAAAAGGAGTTCTGAGGGCAGAGCGAAAAATAGAATAGAATAGATCTTTATTGTCATTGTTTTTAAAAAACAACAAAATACCATTTAGCAGCTCTAGGATTGTCAGCATAGAAAATGACAAATGTAAGCATAAATATGAACAAACATAAATAATGTAACACAGTGAGGCAATATGTACCGAAGTACTGGTGCAAAATCATTGTAACATAAAGTGCAAGTGAAAAATAAAAGTGACAGAGAGTTAATGAACTTCCAGTGCTTGAGGTGGGGGGTCATTACGTCTCAGTCCGATGGAGGAGGAGTAGGGGTTCTGCATTTGACTGCCTGTGGAAAGAAGCTGTTTTTTAACCTGTTTGGTTTTGGTGCTAATTGTTCTTTATCTTTTCCCGGAGGGAAGTGTAGAGAACAGGTGATGTCCAGGGTGGGTAGGATCCTTTGAAATGCAACTGGCTTTCTTTTGAAGTCGGCTGGTGTAAATGTTTCTGAGGGAGGGAGGTGTAGTGCCGATGGCACACTCTGCCGCCCTCACCACCCGTTGCAGGGCCTTCCTGTTCTCTTCCGTACAGCTCGTGAACCAGACTGTGCAGCAGTCAGGAGGCTCTCTATTGTTGACCAATAGAAGTTGGTCTGCAGGTGATGAGGTAGTTGAGCATACCTTAACTTCCTTAGAAAGTAAAGCCTCTGTTGGACCCTTGCCACCTGATGATTGGTTCAGAGAGATAACCAAGCAGATTGTAGAGGTGGTGGGTCCAAGCAACTAGAGGAGGGAGGACCAACCAATCAGATGGCTTGGTTCAGCCTCCTTTAGTTGCTTGTACCCACCTCCTATACAACCTGATTGGTTGTCTCTCTGAACCATTCATTTTTCATTTTGCCCTCAGAATGCTTTTAAGTAAAACTCCCACGAGCTAAACTTGGCTATACAAATGTAAACATCTCCTGAAGTATTTGTGACTTAACAGGGAAGTAAAGGACAATAATAACTGACTAACATTGTCAATGTTGTTACATTGGCCTTTTCTGAATATCTTAAAATCCAAGGCGTCTCTCATGCGCACTAATTTCTAATGTCTTGGCCATTAAAGGACCTTTATTCCTGGGGCTGTATCTTATTGGCCTTATATCAGTTCATATTCTTTCCGCGACTTTAAACGGACCAGATGAATACTGGTTTGCTACTGTCATAAAAGTTTGGGGGTTGTGGAATAAAAACTCAAAGTATTCAGTTTGAACCCAGAAAGATTCAATATCGGACGGTGATCATTTGCTTGCTTCGATGGCAGACAGGTGCATTTCAATGCAGGTGAACAGAATCAAGATCCCGAAGCAGATTGATGAGCTGGTGGAGATGCATTCAGAGACGGGGAACCCCATCTCCAAGGTCCTGTTCAGGATTAAAGCTGAGTTGCAAGGGGTGAGTCATGCTTGAGTACATGGTTGCACCAGAACCAGCTTCTTGATCGTCACTAAATTCTTAATGTTGCTGTGGCTGCAGGTCTTCCTCTGGTCCATTGCTGACATCTGGTCAGTTCATTGAGCTATGGACCCACTGAGGCTGAGGGTGTACCATTAGATATACTAATATCCTGTCCCCTGTGTGTGCTTTGTTTTTCTTTACAGATCTGGTTAACCTTTATGAGGTGCTTCAACTACCCAGTGAAAGACAACACTATAAAGCTTGCTATTGTATGGTTCACTCTGTCTTTTGGGTAAGTTTCAACAAAGGCAAGAGAATTATTACACCTGCTGGTATGGTGATGCAGTGGGTAGAACTGGGGATTCATATTTCTGGGAGCTTGGTAAATGCTCACCCAGCTTGGTGTGTGCTCTCCCTATTTTGGCTACTTTTCCTCCAACGACCCAAAAAAACATGTATTTGAGTGAGTTGGTGTCTCTTTGCTGGGCCGACATCCTATCCATGGTGTCCTGTTGTTTTGATTAGGGTCACTGTGTCTTGGCAGTTATAGAAGAGGGACAGCTGAATGGAACTATCATACTGGAATCTTAAGAAACCCTTTGAGACTATCCATAATTAAATCCCAGCACCATTCATGCTACGCAAACATATGCAAGTCTACATACTCCGGAAGTTTTCTTGATGTAAAAGATAAACCATGTCAGACATATTTAAAAGAAATAATGAGAAAAACAAATAGATAAATAGGACAAATATTAGGACAGTAAAAACCCTAACCCTCCACAGGTAATCCTTTGTGGAATCATCTTTTGCTTTTATTACAGCAGTAAGTCTTTGTATATAAACCTCTTAGCACACATAAACTTTCTACCCCATTTCCTTGCAAAACCTCCAGCAAATTGCCTGGGGATCTCCCGTGCACAGTCGTCTTTAGGCCATTCTGCAGGTTTTCTATCAGACTGAGGTCTGGGCTTCGGCTGGACTATTACAAGACTTTGACCTTCCTTTTCTGAAATCATCCCTTGAGTGACCTGAATACTTGCAAACACCTGCAATTTCAATAATAAACCTACAGTATGTCCACTGTATGTGTTGTTGTATTATAAAGACAACTGAATCATTCCATTAACAACACATAATAATAAATAATAATACATTTTATTTAAAGGCGGCTTTGAAGGACACCTTACTAACACAATAAACATTGTTGCAGTACGTCAGTACAAAAAATTAGCATCTAATAAAACAAAACAAAATATAATAAAAAATTAATAAAACAAAATAGAGTAAAGAAAAAAAATAATCATTTAAAAGCTGCTACAGCAGCGGCATCATAATGAGTATGCAAGTTTAAAAAGATGTGTTTTAAGATGCAGAAATCCTGTCGATATTACAGATATTAGGAGGTAGAGAATTCCATAGACTGGCGGCAACATGACTAAAAGCTCTAAATCCCATAGTGGACTGGCGTGCACGGGGCACAACCAGAGAGACAGAGTGGGAAGATCTGAATGCGGGAAGGAGTGTGAGTATGTAAGAGATCAACAAGATATGAAGGAGCAAGATTGTGAAGGGCTTTAAAAGCGAGCAGTAGAATTTTGTAATCAATACGATATTTAACGGGAAGCCAATGAAGTTGCTGAAGTACTGGACTGATGTGAGCCGTGATAGAAGTCCTGGTAATAATACGAGTGGCCGCATTCAGTACTAACTGGAGCTTATGAAGGAGCTTGAGAGGTAAACCAGATAGAATGGAATTACAGTAATCAATACGGGATGTGACCGGGGCGTGTACAAGAATGGCGGTACTGGAAGATGTAAGAGATGGACGAAGACGGTTAATATTGCGGAGGTGAAAAGATGCAGACCGGGTGATATTATGAATTTGTGGTTTGAAAGACAAAGTGCTGTCAAGAATGACACCCAGACCCTTAACCTGAGCAGAGTGAGAAACCATGGAACCATCTATTGTGAGGGTGAGGTTATCCAGCTTAGTAAGTGTTGATTTAGTGGCAACAAGTAGGACCTCAGTTTTGTCATTATTAAGTTTAAGAAAATTTGAGGCAAACCAAATTTTTATATCTGACAGACAATCTAAGAGAGAAGAGGGAGGAATGACCGAGTTAGGCTTGGTGGATAAGTTGAACTGGGTGTCATCCGCATAACAATGAAACTGTATGCTGAATCTCCTGAAAATGTTTCCAAGAGGTAAATAATAAATAAAAGAGGCCCCAATAAAAGAGGCCCCAATGCATTGCCCACATGCATATATTTAGCATTTTTACATATGCTTTGTACTTGCGTATACCCTAAAAATGATGTTGAATAACAACTTACGAACATTTCAAGTTGTGAACGGCTGTTCGGAATGTATCCCGTCCATAAATAGAGTAGCGTCTGTATTTGACTGTAGCTCCTCATTTACCAGAGTACAGTATCTGAAGATAAAATATTAAATATTCTACTGTGGGTTTATTATTACAGTACACATGATAACATCAATGGTTTAGATTTCTTTGTGCAATTGGTGTAATTGATGTGTGCAAGAGGAGTCCTTTATTATTTGTCTTTATGAGCAATGAAAAGGTCCCTCAAAAGAGGGAAAACTGGGGTGTTCAGATCAGGCTGCTGACAGAGAACTCATGCTGTGGATGGCCAGATTCTATGCCGTGAAAATCAGTTAAATAACAAATGTGTGGATTGTCCGAAGGGCTGGTATCACAGAACCTTGGCTGCCAGTTGGTGAGAACCTAATCATAGTGACGTTTTGATTGAACAAGCTACTAAGGTGATTTTTAGCTTTACTTGCATTCAAAATTACATCTTAAAACAATATTTTATTACAGAACCTAATTGTAGTCAACAATCAATCAAACAGTCAATCTTTTTTACTTCCCCCAGAAAAGACAAAAAGACAAATGATTTTACATGTGACTGTTTAGTACAGGAATTGGCTGTTAAGCCGACAGACTTGCATGAATTTGTTGTCCTTGTCTAACTGGTGTATAGCATACAAACATTTCCGCACTTGAAATTCTTTAGATGGCTTTCCCTTTCAACTAGTATTATTACAATACCACATCCTTGCTGGCAATGAATGAAAGGTAGTTGAAACTGATAGCAGTCAGCAGTTCCAATCATATTTGCTGAAAATGCCAAAATATCAGCAAGGGAGGACACTTTCTGCAGCATTTGTCTTAAAGCACATTTTCCATCATATCAACTGTCTGGTGAATGGAATTCAATCTTGATGTACCTGATGCCTCTGGGCTGACCTGGGCCCATGAGAGATGAATGTGCCGACCTTTACACATCTCAAGCTCTCTCTTTTTGAGGCTAAATGAACACGAGAGGTGAAACACCACAGGGAAAACCTGAATGTGAATCAGTGCATCACAATAACATTATAATTATTATTATCCATCCATTTTCTGAAAACGCTTAATCCCAACTAGGGTTGTGGGGGGGACTGGAGCCTATTCTGGGAACAACAGGCACAGGTGGGAACCAACCCTGGGCAGTCGCCAACACACTGCAGGGCACACACACACACACACACACACACACACACACACACACGCGCACAACTACAGGGCTAATTTAGACTCACTAATCAACCTACCCTGCATGCTTTTGGACCGTGGGAGGAAACCGGAGACCCGGCAAAAACCCACGCGAACACGGGGAGAGCGTGCGAACTCCACACAGAAAGGACCCGGGACCTTCTTGCTGTGAGGCAGCAGCGCTAACCACTGCTCCACCGCGCTGCCCAATTATTATTGTTATGATTATTATTATTAGTGTTATTGTTATTATTATTGTTATTATTGACATCAACAACAATAACAACAACAACATTAATAATAATAATTTGATGATGAAGAAGAAGATGATGATGATGATGGTCATGATGAAGGTGGTGATGTTGATAAATTGAGGGCATAATATGATAATGTTTTTATCTATCCCACTAAATGAAAAGCCCAGTCAGTGACTGTCAAATATGGTTTTGCACTCATCTTAAGTACAATGGTACCTCGGTATACGTCCGCTTTGGAATAAGTCCAACTTGGTATATGTCCTGTTTGGACGTGAAAAATTTTGCCTGGTATACGACCTTTGTTTGGAATATGACTCACGTGATAGAACTTGTATGGGTCAAAATGAGTCACGACTGTCTGCGAGCGTCAGTACGCCAGTTGCTACCATTCATTGAACAACCCGTGCTATAACTCTCTTTTCATTTATTTCATCTAATTGTTTTTGTATTTATGTATTTTAGTATTAAGCAGTGTTAAAATTTTTTCGTACAACCCCAACTGTCCTGACCCGCTCGTCCGCTCCTTCCGTGTGCCACGCCCCTTCATCTACCTTGTGTGGAATCCCCGTGTTTACCAGCTGTTTCTTGTTGCTGTCATTCGTCCAATGTATTTAAGTCTGCGTTAGGTATGTTTTCCCCAGTCCGGTCATTAACGTCCATTTTATGGTGTATAGTATTCCCTGTTTTCTTGTTAAAATCCCTCGTTCGCCTGATTTCCTGGCTCCTGTGCTGCTTCCCCACCCCGTGCCCGAGCAAGTGCAGGACACCATCAATGTATAATATGCCAATAACAATAGGATTTTTTTCTCATGGGAACAGATTAATCATTGTCCCTTTATTTGTTATGGGAAAAATTTGTTTGATATACGCCCTGTTTGGTATAAGTCCAAGGATCTGGAACGGATTAAGAACATATACCGAGGTACCACTGTATAGTTAATTAATTAGTGAATAAAATCTGAAGCATGGACATGTGATCTCACAGCTCAATAGATGAATGCAGTACGTTGAAATAGATTCCCAGTTTTGATCCTGCTTACGTGGCCCAAAGGGGGTTCCTGTCATCAACCCTTGTACATCCTGTGTACTTTGCTGTGGGCTGCAGTGAAAGGGAGCTGTCCTCTAGCCAGCCTGCTCTTTCTGTCGGTGTGTTTTCATCAGCAGATCAAAGGCCTCCTCGTCATGGATGGAAACGACACTGCCATAAATAAAAGCAACTTTCAGAACCTTTTAATCAGACACGCTTTAATGTTGACATTGAGCGGCTCAGAGTTCAATATCTCATCATGTCTCTTCTGATGGCAAGACAGTAGATGGAACTTAAAAGCTGGTGCCTTTGCAGTTCTATGGTGGACGTACATTTGTGCTGTAAAGATGCTTCCAATTCATTTAATGGCTGCATTTATTCTACAAAAAAATTTGATGGCAATATCTTGTGCTGTGTTCCATTTGAACTGGGAAGTCAGAATTTCCAAGTTCCTAGCCAGAAATTTCAACTGGACCATCCCCTGAAGTCAGAACTCTGACTCAGAAAGTCGGAGTAACCCCTGCAACCCCAATCTCAAAATCCAAGATGGCTGGGCCCTTCATCAACAGAAGTAAAAGCTGTAGTTATATACTGCTTATTTGCCCTTACAGTATGTATCACTTGTGTGTCATTAAGTCAGCCATACACACAGTACTGTCCAAATGCTACCTGTGGACTTGTTGCTAGTCTGTTTGTATGTGTAAAATGCCGCGTAATGCCTTGTTATCAACTAGTATTGCTTACAATGTCTAACAATTATGAACTTGGCTAGAACTCTGACCTGTTTTGGAAAGCAGGATCTCTTGCTTAACAGTGTACCTTGCTGGATTTAAGGTAGTCTGGGATGTACATGAATGAAGATAAAGGCCATTTAAACTGAGGTACCTAAAATCCAGTAGTAGAAATTTCAGGTCCAGAAAGTAACCAGGTCCAGACCAAGATTTTGTTTCAACCAGTCAGTTGAGTATAAAGAGTCACAGTCACAGAGTACTTGACTGGATAGTTGAAACAAAATCTTTGTCTGGATTTTTACTTTACGGACCTGAAATTTCCACCTCTGTTTAAATCTGACTTGTACTGGAATGTGGTTAACTAGGGAGTGATGTCATTCCCAGCTCCAACTTCTGACCTCCAATGTAAGTGGAAGACAGCATTACTCAATAGCATATATAACTGTTTTGATAATTGAGCTGTGCATCTCTAAGGCTAACATTACTTTTTACATAGCTGGCTAATTAGCTACCTCAGGGTCTTGACTATTGCTACTGTATCTAGCAAAAAGAATAATTTTATGCACTGCAAAACAGAGGCATTTCTCAAAAGTATCGTAACGCAAAGATCATCAGGTAGCACCTCCTTTATGAATATTAATGAACCTTCCCCTCCCATCCTATGTTTCAGAGATTTGCATACTGGAACCGCTACTTTGCAGCACATGAGCGTGCAACCCAAAAATAGGATTATGTATATTTTACAAATCGATACACTGAATCGCCGTCTTAAATAATTGATTCATGATGCATCGATGCATTTTTACACCCTTATTGGATATGGATATATTTTATTCAAGATTTGTACTAGCATATAAGAATTTGTTCTCGTCTTGCTCTTCTTTGAGACAAATACATATCAAGGTAAGAATGAAACTTAGGGTCAGATTGCAGGGTCAGCCATTTACCTGGCCCCCCAGCAGCATTTTGGGGGGGGGGGCTTGCTGCCAGGCCCAGCGGTGATATGAATACTCTGTTGACTGCAGGATTCAAGCAAGCTACATTCCTATCACAGGCACAGAGGCCTGACCTGCAGAACTGCATACATCATACGCACATGTCCATGATGCTGCATGTATCTCTATACACCTGTGTGGACATTTATTGCTGTAGAGCACAATAAGAAAAAAAACAATTCATGAATTGAAAATGATTGTTAATGATTTATAGTTTTTTTTTGTTTACCTAGGTAACACGCTTTGTGTTCACTGTCCAGGTTTAGACTCCAATGTCTGAAGCACAAGATGTTAGCAGCAAGTGTATACAGTCATGTGTCGCTTAACGACAGGGTTACAGTACATTCGGAGAAATGTGTTGTTAGTTGATTTGTTGAGTTGTATGAACATCACAGAGTGTACTGACACAAAGCTAGATGGTATAGCCTACTATACTCAGTACAGTATAGTAAATACATAAACTAGTAACAAAATTGTTTATTATCATTATCAGATATTATCAAGCCAATCTGAGTGGTTTCGCCCATTTTAACCCTAGACTGTGCTTGTTTTTTTCTTTTTTTGGGGTCTAGGTTCTATGGCCTGTCTGTCTGGTTTCCAGATGTCATCAAGCACCTGCAGGCAGATGAGTATGCATCCAAAGTGAAAACCCACAACAATGAGCGCATAGAGGATTTCACATTCAACTTCACCCTGGAGAACCAGATTCACACCAATGGGATGTTCATCAATGACAGGTGGGAACCGCAGGCCACAAACGTAAAATATTTAATTTGTCTGGTTCATTTTTAGACACTTAGGCATTTCTCAGGTCTCCACAAGGTCTGACAGCAAAGCATATTAGCATGCTGCAGCTGTGCAGCCTATATTTTCCTGTAGGCCGTGTGCATTAAGTCAATAAATGAACATTCATCATCAGGGCAAGCAAATAATCCAATAAAATAATAATACTGCAGGATTGGTTCGCAGGATGAGCCATAAAAAGGAACAAAAAGAAAGAAAGAAGACAGTAATGGCTCATATATTATAGAAGGTTCTGGAAATATTTAGTGATTTTGTGATCATTTAATATATATTATGTTTTTAAGCTGACTTATATATATATACACACACACACACACACACACACACACACACACACACACAC
>JAODLD010000046.1:25574620-25585920 GCA_026781065.1 Mormyrops boulengeri
ACACACACACACACACACACACACACACACACACACACACACACACACATATATATATATATATATATATATATATAGCACTCTATTGTTTACTCTACACCTGTATTGTTTGGAATAAAGATAAGTCCATTTAAGTCAATACATGGTTCCACCATTAATCATTGTGGCATGATACGACTGCATTATTATTCCAGATTTGTCAGTGAATTTATGCCTAGTTATACCTTTGCAATTTTCCAAATGAGTCAAGTGATTCCATGTCCTTTCACAGCTAAAATATGCCGCTATGGTATATTGATGATTCAAAATGACCATTATTAGACACTGTGGGCTGGCATCCAGTCCAGATTGTACTTTGTCATTTGTTTTGTGCTTCTTCTGACTCTCAGCTCTTTCTCACCCTAATAGTGAATGTACTGGCCTGTACTAAATCCCTTAATATCATCCCATAGATTTATCAGCATGAAGTTCAAGTCGGTCACGTTCATTGACTGCACCTTCCGAAACTGCTACTTTGATGATGTCACATCTGTGGGGTCCTACTTCAAGAACTGTACTTTTATCGAAGCCTTTTTCTACAACTCAGGCAAGTCTGGCAGCTCAGTGCTGGTCCTTGGCCATTTTAAGACTCTGCTTTACTATATATCTACAAAACCATTGCTATACTATATTGACTGTGAGTATTGACAGCAGCCGTCAATGAAACTTTGCACATGAATGGATTGACAAGGCATTATTGCACATCAAACACTGAAAGTGTCAGTCATTATTCGGTTTCCCTAATGGGCAGATCAAGTATAACAAAATGCTCCTATGAATCATTTCCTCTATTTCCTCATTTTTCCTGCTTCATTATAGATATTGATGACAGCAAGCTAATTAACACAGAGGTGATTAACAGCACCTTCCATCACAACAAGACGGGCTGTCAGATGACATTTGACGACGACTACAGTGCCTATTGGGTCTATTTTGTCAACTTTCTGGGAACGTTAGCTGTTCTACCAGGAAATATAGTATCTGCACTGCTTATGGACAAAATAGGCCGCCTGACCATGTTAGGTAAGTATCATGAGCTCTGCCGGTGCTGGGCGTGTCTGACTCTCTTGGCTGCTTGTAGTGTGGTTAGGTTAGAAAAGCAGCTGCTTATTGGTTTGTGCCTGGCTTTTTGTGTATTACCCTTTACCATGCTTTAAGCTTTCAGGTCTATAGCTTCCGTATTGATAAATGGAGAGACTTGCAATACTGAGTGTCCAATATTTCTTAAAATGTTGCAGTGCACGTGAAATATGTTATATATGCCGTTTGTATTTTGCTTGATTCAAAGATATTTTTCTTTTAGAATCTATGAATTTCTTTAGAGGTTTTGTTTATTACGTCTTTATTTCTACTGGAAATGTTATATCATTTGTCATATGAAGACATCTCCAAATTACTATTACTATGATTTTAAAAAAACAATGAATGTAGTTGCAAAAACTAAAGGGCAAAGGCACAAAGAATCTTATTGGTGAAATTTCAGTTGCATTTAAACACACACCACACTACAAGAGTATTTCCTTACATTGTTATGCAACTTTGAGTTTATTACCATTATCAAAAGAGTTTTTTTTGTTTCTTTTCTGTACCTGGTAAATGTTTCAGACATGTTGACTTTACACTGAGGTTAGTATATCCATCCAACCAATTATCCCGGTCAGAACTAGCGGAAAGCCTGGAGTCTTTTTCAGGCGGCGGGGAGCAAAAGGCCGAAGGACAAGCTGGTTTGATACTGCTCAGTCTCAGGGCACATACATGCAGGTGTACACTGTGGGAAATGTAAAGATGCTGGTTAGCCTAAGAACATATAGGAGGAAACCACAGCGGCTGGTGGGAACCCGCACGTCACAGGCAGAACATGCAAACTCCAGCAGAGGTGCGATTTGAATGCCCAGCTTCACTACCCGCTGAGTCACCTGGCTGCCCAGAGTATTGAATACTCAGTCTCAGCTATGGTAAACGTTACAAAATTTATGAAAATATGATACTATTTCTGAATTATTCTGGTGATGAGCTTCTGCTCATATAATCATCAGATTCCATTAACAGGTATTTAAACACAATAATCTTGCATATGCAGATAAAATTGGATCCAAAAGTGATCCATGCGTGTTTGGTTTTCACTTCTTCTTCTATATGGTTCTGACATTATTAAAAGGTGCACAGTGCCATCTGCTGTGCTGGAGTATGGATGGTGGAGAATAAACTGTAAAGCCAGATATTATTGCCCAAAGGAAGGACATCCAGTTATGTCCTAAGCAGGCTGTAGTGATTGTGTCACCACAATGTGCAGCATCGGGTTTGTTGTTTCTCGAGCCCCACTGTAAAAGTCACTTTGGGTCCCTGCCTCCCTTAGTGTTCTGACAGTTTGTAGCTAACTGGGGATGTATGCAAATGTGTGGTATGAGTGGTGGAAAACCTCACTGCAGCATATCTCCCTATATGATTCAAAACAGTTCAACCCACTAAATCTACTTTTTAAAATTGCTGCGGCATCCCATCCATCCATCCATCCATCCATCCATCCATCCATCTATTTTCTACACTATAGATAAAATTTTAATAGGAGTGTTTTAGCAAGCCCAACTCTATTATATGACATAATAAATGGGGGAACCTAATTACAGCAGTCACTTCAGTAACACTTTATAGTCATTTGTAGTAATGTAGTAATTTTTAAACATTCATAATGCATTGTAATACATTCATAAAGCATTCTAAACATGGATATAAAAATTTATTAAAAGGCATGACACATTATAGCCATGTTTATTATGCATTATGACTGCCTTATGAAGCTCTAATCTATAATGCACTGTAGAAATGCAGAAACTATAACGACAAAACCCAGGTTCCGTTCCCGTTCCTGATTTCTGTCATGGCTTTTTCCTGTCGACAGGCGGCTCTATGATTCTGTCAGGAATCAGTTGCTTCTTCCTCTGGTTCGGGACCAGTGAGTCCATGATGATTGGCATGTTATGCCTCTACAACGGGCTAAGCATCTCTGCCTGGAACTCATTGGATGTGGTCACCGTGGAGCTGTACCCTACAGACAGGAGGTGGGACCCGCTGTCGGGACAACACAAATAAAATACATGCACCCGTGCCAACACACAACACATACATTGTCTCATTTTTCTTTTTTCCAGAATCGGGTTTTGTATAACATGTATGTAACATTTAACAGTATCAAAGAAACTTGAGAATCAGAACCATCTGATTTATAATGATATTGCCAAATCCAACAGCTGCTTTTTGAGATTCACAGCTTTCTGATATACCTGATATACAGGCAATCCCCAGGTTAATTACATCTGACTTACGGACAAATGGAATGGATGCCATAAAGCCTATTACTGTATATAAAAACATACGAGTTAAATACAATGGTTGGTAATAACGAACACACACACTTATTTGTGACACTTCAGTGGTTCTGGACTTGAGGTACAATTAAGTACGATATTTAGTTACTTTTATTATTACAATATTATTATTATTATTATTATTAGCATTTTTATGTCCAGTATTATTATGTTTAAGATGGTTTAGTGTATTTGTAAGTGTTTCTCAACTTTTTTATATGCACAGAAAAGTAAAATATCTATTAAAACAAAAATTTGACTTAATGACGCTAAATCAAAACCTGACTTACCTGCAAATTTGACTTAAAGACAGATGTTGGGAACGGATCTTCTTCATAACCTGGGGGCTGCCTGTAAATAAAAATCCATTTTCTTCTAAAGACTGGGTAAGACTCTCACCTTCTCTCATTTTGCGTGGTAGGGGGACTGGATTTGGATTCTGTAATGCGCTGTGTAAGCTTGCAGCAGTGCTTGGGAACCTGATTTTCGGGTCACTCGTGGGCATCACCAAAGCCATCCCCATCCTGCTGGCCTCCTCCGTGCTGGTGTGCGGGGGCTTGGTGGGGCTGCGGCTGCCAGACACCAGGCCCAACGTCCTCATGTAACCTGCTTCCTGCTGTGAAGTCAGGCCCTCTCTCTGCAGCGGAGATGGCATGGAGCGGCAGAACAACCTGAAGCATGGCAGTATCCGTGTTACTTAATACGTGCTTATTTATTTTCTCTTTATTGATGTTTTCATCTTGTCGCCACACAACCAGTGCAGCACATATCAATAAGTGCGTCATAGTGTGGTTCCGATGAATCCATAGCTATTCTATACTTGTAACATGCTTTCCCTGCCCCTTCTTTAAATGCGCTAGTGTCTTGCTTACTGCACTGGCTACTCAGCAGCTGGGACAGCAGCGGTGCCTGAAAAGAACTTGAAAACAAACCACACTGAGGCTCCTGTGCATTGTCATAGAAGCTGTTGCTGTTTATCCACATAAGCTACCATAATTTATTCTGATCGAAAGCAGCTCACTTTCCTTTTCTGAATCTGACAAAATATCAGAATTGCTTTTGCTGCAGATCGGCCGGTAGGTATAAATAAATTTTGTAGAGGGATCCGGCAACACTCCATATCTTTATCTACCTGGCTAGGAGCCTGAATGAAGGGGGGATTCAAATCCGTTATTTTACTACTTGGCTATGTGCCTGGTTGCAGAAGCGGACCAGCTCGGTTGAACGAGGAAGACTGTGATATGGCTTATCACAGCTATGTGAATGTGAACTGGTTCCATGTTACATTATTGATGTGTGCTAGCATTTTGAGCATTTAACATTAAGCAATACCAATATAGGTATTTTAAGCCATTTAAACCAGTTTACATTAAAAACATATTATATTTCAAGTAGTATTATAAAGATGCATAGTGAAATGTTGGGTTACATATTTCTGTGTTGTAACAAGATTTCCTGTTTTCTTTTGGCATTCAGTTAAGTATTTATTAATTAAGTATTTTGGAATGACAATACCTTTTCTTTATTTGTTTCTCTTTCTGATGAATTGAGGCTGTAGACAAAGGACTGTAGTTTTGTCCTGTTGCACATGCTGTGAACGTTGGGTGGGAAGACAGTGTTTAAAGACAAGGAAGCCGACATAAATTAGTAGGTAAGCAGGTAACACTTCACTTGAGGGGACGCAGATGATGTAGTAGTACACTCTTACTTAACGTATTCAGTAATCAGAAAGTGCTAGTTATATACTGATCCCATGTTCGGTTAAGCAATAACATACAAGAGGGAGTGCGGTTGTACTCCAATATATCACGGCTGTGATTCAGTCATAAGCCAAAGATAATCACAGCTGTGATATATTGGAGTACAACCACACGACTTCGAGTACGTTATTAATTTTATACAACAGTTCATCGAGTCTCATTTCTAAGGTAACAGTTATAAGCCACAACAGATAATACCTGCTTGATTATTTACTTAAACATTTACGGGCCTCCACAAATAAGGAGAAAATTGTTCCCACCAGCCAACTGTTGATTGTTGCCAAGCAACATAAACATTCCATACACAACACAGCACACTTGCTGCCCAACTGCTTTGCATAATTGAAATAAATGTAAGTAATGGTTTTTAGATACACCTGAAAAGCGGAGTGATACATCTGATGTGAAAAGTCCGAGTGCAGTTATACGGTTATACTCTGATAACAGCACGCGTAGAATGCCTCTTGTCCAGTCACATTTCTTGGTCGGAACTAACTGTGGTATAATCATCAATCATAACAGTTCTTTCATGCAGTTACCATATTTGGTCATGACCTGTACTTGAGTAGTAACTGAGTTATTTGTGCCTCATAAAGTAACGTGTTACCAGTAAGCAAGTAAGTAAATCATGAATGAATGAATGTCTTACAGGAAAAATTGATACCGACATTTTTTTAAATTAACGTTTTAAATCAAATCACTGGACATACCTTTTTTCCATCTACTCTGTTTTTATGACAATATCTAAGAAGCGGCACTAAGGGATGTATACTGTATCATATGGCATATCATTTAGGTGTCAGCATTTGCGTATCTCATTTTATATTAAATAGAAGCTCGCAATAAGGGTTATTGTTAGACATAATTTCCTTGTGTGCTTTAAAGAACATTGATGAAACCCTCTTGCAGTATTACAGCACTAGAACAATGCACAACTCTCTATCCAGCTGTTTACAGACAGAGGTCCAGGGGTACTGTTCCTTCACTATGCTGCATCTTAAAAGTAGCATCCCGAACCACAAGACTACATACTGCCTCTTAGATTGCAGGCTCTTTGCAAATAAAACCTCATCTATAAAAATCTTAGTTCACCACATAAGGTACCTTTTGCTACAGATATAAAACTACATGGAGCATGTATTGTCTTTAATAACAGATTGCTTGACTAAATACATTTAAATAATTTAAACATATTTAAATATAATAAGACTTGTACTCAATGACCAAAAAGCTGTTGTATTTTGACCTAAGTAACATCAAATATTTGTTTGCCGCTGTAATGCTGCAAACAATGTTGGTTTGCGCGGCTACAGCAGCACCGCTATTGTTTCACAAAAAGCTCAAATTCCAACTCAGACGTGACTGTACTGTACTCCTGGTTTACATAGGAAGGAAGCCTGCAAGGCAGTGTGTGTCATACCAAAAAATACCACGCCATCAATAATTTCAATTGAGGGCTGCTTTATTCAAGGGTTTCGTTTATTGACTTGTACTCTCATTTATTTATAAGCTATGAGTGACTCATGGAACTCCAGACTTCACAGGGCTCCATCAGTCTTCATCTGCACTTACACTGAAATGACTGAAGGCATTCTCCCCAGATTCTTAAGCCGTGCATGCGTTTACCTGTTTTAGCTGGTGTTCTGTGTATGTGTTTCCTTGCTCTTTCAAACAGCGGAAAAAAAAATGTTAATTTGATAAAATGTGAATGTTTCATTCCTGTTAGCTTCTCTGTTGAAAAGAATGCGTGTTTGTGAGAGTGCATGCCAGCCAAGGGATGGACATGATGTACAGAACAGTTCTATAAAGTATTAGAAGTGGGTATAAAATTATTTGCCAAAAAAACTCTTTGTGGTATTATTTCAAAGCAGTTGTGTGTACAAAATAAAGTTGCATTCTCTATTGCTCATGCGGTAATTTTTTCTGTTACATTTACACATTTTTTTTGTCCAAAGAGACATCCAGGTAAGGCAGATAGCCCATTGCAAACATACGCCCATTGCAGTCATAACATTAAGACCACCGACAGATGAAGAGAATAACAGTGATTATATTGATACAATGGTACCTGTCAAGGGTGGCACTATACATCAGGGAAGTAAACAGTCAGTTCTGGAAGTTGATATTTTAGAATCAGAAAAAATGGGCAAGCATAAGGATCTGAGTGACCTTGACAATGGTCAAATTGTCATGGCTAGACGACTAAGTTAGAACATCTTCAATTCAGGTCTTGTGGAATGTTTCTGGTATGCAGTGGTCAGTACCTACCAAAAGTGGTCCAAGGAAGGCCGACTGGTGAACCGCTGATAAGCTCATGGGCGCCCAAGGCTCAATGATGCGCTAGGGGAGCGAGGGCTAGCACATCTGGTCTGATTCCACAGGAGAGCTACTGTAGCATGAGTGTTATTACAAACAACTTTATCATTCACCATATTTTAAAATGGCAGTAAAAGCTGAATTTATACGTTTCACAAAGAAGGGTGCCATTATAGATTTTGGGCCCCATGAAAGCATTTCATATTGGGCCCCCAACCCAGAACAATCCAATTATGTTGAAAATTTTCATCCGAACTTCCAGCGCTTTATGGGGCCCGGTTCACAAATGAACCAAAACCGGCATTTTGTATGCTTTCCACTTAACATGAGCTAGGTATCTTCACAGTTTTAAGACATATGTATTATAACGATACTTTCTATATTGCTTATCATAATGCATATACATACTATATAAATGTATGTGTGTGTGTGTGTGCCATTAACGTCATTCATTTCCGGCAACTGAAATGTCACACCTTGCACACAGCTGCATAACCGCACCCCAGTCGAAAATTTGAATTAGAATTTAGTGATCTGTGGTTGTTGTTGACACACCACAGCACACAGTGCACAACACCAGTAAAAAAAATAATTCACTGGGAGACTGGAACGATTTTCAGTTTATTCCAAATCACATAGATAATCCAGAATCAGGCATGCTGCTTACCTGTTAACTTTATATAATGAAGCTTGCTTTGCCCAGAGTTCAGTCTCATCTCTCACCATTCTTCACCCAGCCCACCTCCACCAGTTGGATGTCTGCATCCCCTCTGCTCTCCACCCTCCTCAAACAACTCTGACCTCCCTTAGCAGGAAACTGCCCCGGACAACCCGCCCAATGTGTCCATAACACAGTGTCTGGATAGCAGATGCCATACAGGGGTTCTTCTAATTATTTGACTCATACCTGCTTTGATCTGATTGTAACCCATCACCCTGAAAAAAATATAAAAATTCCAATGCATTTTGCACTGATGTAGATAGATAGACAGATAGATAATCACAACCAAGAACTGGATTGAGTGCTATAGAACAATGTTACATTCATTCAATCAAATAAACATCGAGAAACAGAAGTAGGCCGGCCACTCCCATTGCTAGAGTGAAACTGTAAAAGATCACTGTAAAAGAAAAGACCTGTTGGTGAGTGAGCGGGCCTACCTTTTAATGCACTTTTGGGGGTTGCATTAATTATGGCGTCCGACCGCCAGGTGGAGCTGGGGCTGCTCACCTAAGCGCAGAAAGTAGTGAGTTTGTTAGAGAGAGAGAGAGAGAGAGAGAGAGAGAGAGGGGGGTAATGCAGCCTATTGACTTTGTCATGAGTGAGGCAAAGGTGAATAGTGGCGTAGGGGCTGGAAGGTAACTGTAGGGACACTGTAGATTAGTTACGTGCTGAAAAAGGATCTGAACATCCATATTATAGGAGACGCGTTTCGGGAGACTTCGCTTTGAAACGTGCCATCTGAGCATCAACAGATTGCTAAAAAGTTAGGCGGTTAAGCTCACTAGCCGATCTCATACATTTCAAGCTTGCAAAACTGGAGGATCTGCAGCAGGATGTACCATGAAGAAGGCACGAACATGCAGAGACCACGTTATGGATGTGAGTCATTTATTCGTATTTCCCTGTGGGTATACGTTTTAATTTTACCCCGTTCAGGTGAACTGCGACGCTTGCGCACATGTGCATAAGTTTTAAAAAGTTCACTTTCTGTTTAAGGTATGTTTGCAGCATTTAAAATAGCGCGGACGAGTAATGTTTTATTCAGCAAGTCGATTGCTATATGAGGTTATAAAGAGATACGAGTACGGAAAGAAGAGAGGCGGGATGGGGCGCATTAGGGTTGTGATGCGTTCATTAATGAAAAAGGCTGCATTAAAAACGCCGATCCCATGTGATCGGTTAATTTTATACCTTCAGGCGTGTTCGTACTAGTCAGTTTAACGCGGTGTTTCCTGGCCAGATTAGTTTATTTTGAAAGGGCTCCACTTGTCCCCTGGCGGGATGGTATAACTCTTCTTACAGGAAGTGGCTTATTTGCCTTCAGGTAATTAGTTTACTAACAACATGTCAGGTTCAGCCTTTTGAAGTCTTTACCGGGTTAAATAAATAACGGATCAACGGGGGCAGTTAGGCGTTTTAAAGGAGCGGTTTTCGACGTCGGAGCTGAGTGAGTCAAGGCGGTTTAATTGGAAACACGAGAAGTACAGCGCCTACATGTCACTGACCGACTTCTCAGTACACATTGCTGGAAGCTGCCATTTCATAAAATTAATTATTAAGCTTTATTTTTTAACAAGCAGAGCGCAGGACTCATTCCGTAGAGCCCCAACATTGCATTTGCCTGATCGTGATCACCAGAAATGTTGAACAACAGGTTGCAGTAAAGTGTACTATCAAAGTATAACTGCAGTGAAAGTTAAGTGACATCCTGTGTCAGTGTGGGCAGTGCTGATGCTGGCTTCATTTAATAGCAGCATCTTTAATATTATGGCGGTGCCTGTTAGGTAGCTACTTCCACACTGGAAGTTATGTTTGTGGGGCCTTTTAAACTGGTTTCGCATGAGTTTTTTGGACAGCTGAATGGGTCTGCGTTACTCAAGAACTGAGGTACTAAAACAATACCCCCATTATTTCTGAACCAAACCAATAGATCTTCTGGTGAGTAAAGCTGTCCAAAAACTCCACTGGAATGCTCGGCAGGAATTTCTACGTATTTCACTCCTGCTGCAGTGAACGGCTCAGTACACACCGCCCGAGCAGAAACTGATAAGATCCTTTCTTTCTGATACATGAATACAATCTAGAGTCTGCCAACCACCCATAGATGGGATTCATCCATTCATTTTCTGTAGCTGGTTAACCTGTTCGGGGGGGGTCTGGAGCTTATGGGCACAAGGCAGGGAACAACCCGGGATGGGGTATCAGCCCATCCCAGGGCAGACTCACACACGTACACCTATGGGCAATTTGGTAACTCCAATCAACCTCAGCATGTTTTTGGGCTGTGAGGGGGAAACGAATATCCCGAGGAAACCCCATGACAACACGGGGAGAACATGCAAATTCCACACACATAGAGCCACAGTAGAGACTCGAACCCTGGTCCCAGAGGTGAGAGGTGACAGCGCTGACCACTGTGCCACTCCGATATGAATATCATTAATCAAATTAACAGTATACTGTGTTTGTCATCTCAGTTAATATGAAGATCATAGAAATTGCCAAGTAGCAAATGAGTGAAACTTTAGTGAAACTGTCTTTGTTTTCAGTTTCCAATATTTGGGAGGAAGTCAGGTTTAAATTTTGCTGTAATATGAAATGTATAAGATTCCATGACATTGTACATTTTACGAAGTGACCCAAATGCAGAATTGTACTTCAACATTTTTAATATTAAACTCAGTTCTTTAAATAAGAAAAGTAGTCACTACTGATAACACTGAAACCTTTTAACAGCTAGTATGTTCTTATATCAATACTCTATAATGATTTCAATTATAGCTATATTATGCAACTTAGCTACAATAATTTAGTCACAAGTACAAAATTCTCTGCCTTACATTCAGTATCTCAATTTGGGCTTTCCCCAGGAGTGTTCCTAAAGGACAAATTCATTAATAAAAGGGAAGACTCATGGTCGTCAGTCAGGTTAATGATGATAACAGGGACTTGGGCTACAGCTATCAAGCCTGTACTGACAGGCTGCAGTGCACCCACTGAGTGCTGAGAGTTACTGAATTGTTTAGTTGAGTGTGGTTATCAGTGCAGCCTGCTAGGATCAAGGATGAACCAGATGACATTATTTTTTTTTGGGGG
>JAODLD010000046.1:25586020-25599375 GCA_026781065.1 Mormyrops boulengeri
CCCCCCCCCCCCCCCCCCCCCCCCCCCCCCCCCCCCCCCCCCCCCCCCCCCCCCCCCCCCCCCCCCCCGCGCCCCCATCATCAAAGGATACCATGCTTTCTGTTTCATTCAAGGCAAATGCATATGACCACAGTTAACATATCTGCTGCTAGAGGTGGAGGCGTCATCAAAGAAGACATGCTGATTAGCCTAGATTGTATTGGATGAGCTTAAAAGTGTTTCAGCATCCAGATATTAATACCATTGGGTCATTATAAGATAAGCAATGAACTGTGACTGTATCACGGTAGACCGCCCCATAGAGACGCAGGGCCAAAGGGGTAGCTATGTCCTGGAATGCCATTATTTTGCTGGTAAAATGCTTAGGATGCACATTACCATCCAGGGTCATCCTCTTATTTAAGCCATACTCTCCATTAGAGAGTCCGCTAGTCATGTGATCACTCTTTCATTCAGAATTGCTAGTCAATAAACTAAAGTTTGTTGTTTAGCAATTTCCTTCAGAAAATTTCAAAACGATCGAGCTAACAGGTTGTATCATTATATTTGTTATTTAAAAGGGGCATTGCTGTAATGGATATGGGTAATGTGTGGCTTAGTAAGTTAAGGGTCTGCGTCAGCATTCAGAAGGTTGTGGGTTTGAATCACATGACCTGCAGAGTCAAATCATATTACCACTGGGTATTTGAGCAAGGCTAACTGCAGCTGCTCCAGTGGTGCGGGCTGACCCTGCTCTCTGACTGCATGCTTGCTCCAGTGTTGCGGGCTGACCCTGCTCTCTAACTGCAGCTGCTCCAGTGGTGTGGGCTGACCCTGCTCTCTGACTGCAGCTGCTCCAGTGTTGCGGGCTGACCCTGCTCTCTGACTGCAGCTACTCCAGTGTTGCGGGCTGACCCCGCTCTCTAACTGCAGCTGCTCCAGTGGTGCGGGCTGACCCTGCTCTCTGACTGCATGCTTGCTCCAGTGGTGCGGGCTGACCTTGCTCTCTGACTGCATGCTTGCTCCACTTGCATGTTGCTTTGCACAGAATTGAGTGTCAAATGTCAAACATACAGTGGAGTGAAATAGTACAGTAGCAGCAGTATTATGTTAGTATGGCTTTAATGAAGTGTTCCTTGCGAAACAGTGAGGCAGACAGCTGTGGTAGCTATGAGCTTTTCAGTAAGGTACTATAAAGGCACATAGTGTTAATGTAACACAGTCAGTCTTTGGAGGTGAAAAAGCTGACTGGGTCTTATTGGCCTGTGTGAAGCTTCTTCTGTATGGGCAGGTCATGGAAGTACTACTGATACTGTTGATGGCATTGATAAGGTTGATTGAGAGTACAGTATGAGTTTCCATTAGTAAGTTTGAACTTGTTTATCATGATCAGCACTAGATGTACATTAAGGTGGGGGACTTCTCATCCCTGTTGTTGACAGGTACCTTTTTCAGAGGCTCTCTAGCTGGAACTCATTTGCTTAGATAAATGTTATCAGTATTATGTCCTCTCCATTAAAAAAACACTGACCGTGTGATCCACATCTTGAAAATGCCAGGCTTAGGAATAAGCAGGCAAGCGATCCATCAGACCCCCCAAAAGTTTATCTTGTGACTTAAAATATGTTTGACAACAGTGGACAAAACTGAAAGGGCAACAGTACTGTAAAATAAAGTGCAAATGGTCCAGTGTTATACAGCTTGGTGTTTTCTTTTGAGAAGGAAGACCTTTTTAAAGACTGTAAATGACAGTCTGTCCCTGGAAGCCTAGATAGGTTCAGCTCACAGAGCCAGCCACAGATGTCATCACCCCCCCTCCCCCTCGAAGAAGACAGTGTCTGCCAGGAAAAAGAATTGTATCACAGACACCTACTAGTCCCATGTGGTCACATTCTGAGGCGAGTCTGTCGTAAAATACTCAGAAGTTCCTGCTGTGAATCAGTGAAGTAGGCTCCAGCCTTTGCTGAATATATTGAAGGTAGATTATAACAATCAGTTACATTCCTTCCAGCTCCTGCGCTGTGCCGTTCTTGTGTTCTTATGAACTACTATGTTGTGTATACAGTCTGTTGTCATGTGTGTTTTATCCGTGCATTTAATTTGCTTTTCTCAATGTTCTTTAGTGGCATTTAACGAATGCATAATAAATGAATTAAAATGAATTATGTTGATGTCAAGACATCCTTAAATGGGTCAGATCATGTAGTTTCATGTATTTCTCATGAGCTTTGATGTATATTACAGAATTTATTACATTTACTCCAGTATACATTTAAAATACATTTGCCTGCAAACTGAGAAAATTCAGAAGCTACACTGCAGTCAGTAGCAGTATCTCCTGCTAGCTTATTTATGTGAAATGCCAGATAATTGTAGCTGCTCTCGGAGCCTTTGTCTTTACTATAGGTGTGTGCTGTTGGTTGCTTTGAACCATGGATACTTCCTGGACATTTTAAACAAGGAGAAACTATTCTACAATGCAGTTGGAGCAAACTTAGAGATGAAGACTATGAATAAACAGAAAACCACTGATGTGTCTTTGGTGATTGGTACTAACAAACCAATAAATGTACCATACTATACTACTGATATAAAGCTAGGTGTAATGATGCAATAAGTCGGGATGGCTGTAACTATAAATATTTATTCACATAAAATAGCCTGTTCCCACAGTGGTGTAAACAGTGTAAATGGTCTGACATATTTTATTTAACCATTGCAAAAATTGTCCAGTTGTGTTTATCATCACTGAATCAATACCATGCATTTGCTTTTCTTCCTGGACCTCAGCCCCTCACACTGTTGGTCATACATTGAGTTTCCTGGTTTTCTGGCAGTTGTTTTGGGAAGACCTGAGTCTGTTTGGATTGTTTAAACTAATTTCAGTAACACATCATAGCAGTATTTGTCCTGTGTCTACCAGAGATTGTCTGTTAGCCCTAAAAATGTGACCTAGACTGTAGAAAGAATGATTGAAACATGAGCAGCTGTGCTTTTAAGCAAATTACCGATCTTATGCAAATGCTAAAAAAATCTCAGCGTAAAAGCTTTTACTTACCTCGCTATACATGTTATGAAGTGAAGTTTTATTATTAAGTTTTGCTTACCATGTTTCAAAGAGAACATTGAGTCATGTAATAGTTTAATGTTATTAATTAAACCATTCAGTCAGATCATCAAACACCATTTTAAACAGTCTATGAAAGCTTTAACTGTATAATCTTTATTCACAGATATTAAAAAATTCCTTTTCAAGGTAGAACACCAAATTAATGGTTGGTTAACCAGTTTTTTCCCATACAATATGTATACAATTTATAAAAGTGTCATGCATTGTTGCACCTGTTCAGAAAATATCTATTTGTGTGGTGTGACTCACTACTCGTGTGAAATTTCATTTAATTGAAGTTGTCTTTAGGGAGGTGTTTTCTTCAAGGTGACATCAGTGGTTTTCAGTCTTAGGCCTTTAAGACGCCAAAGAGCTCAAAAGGAAGTGCAGATGAAGCCCCTAAATCTGTTATGCTTGTCTGGCAGAAAGAAGCAATTCTGTAACTCCTGTGGTTTGTGATGTTGATCTGGATAGATTGTGTCTTACTGTGTAGTTACATGTTTCTTTCTTCCAGTGATTGTATTTAAATAAACACTTCATTTGTAATTGTGGACACGTGCATTTAGTCTTCATTCGGGACCCCAAAATTTTTAAAAACTGCTTGTCTTTTATTCCCCAGGTTTGTTCTGCCAAGAAAATGCTTGTCACTCTAGGGTGTGTAACTCTTGGATTAAAAATTAACGTGATCTGTCGTCAAGTATACAAAGCACCTTGAAGGTCATTTTCTGTTTCTTCCATGGCAGCCGGCCACGACAAAGCCAATCACCACCATGTCCAGCTAACAGGGAAACTTCTTTAGGGAAGAAAGCAGTGCCCACTTTCAAAGTTTAGCTGCCTGCCCTCTCCCTCAAAAAAAATAAAATAAATCGTACCTATCTGCTAGGGGTGGGCAATATGACCTCAAATTATCATCACGATATTTTTCACTTTTTGGATGGTGACGGTATTATATCGTGGTTACTTTTTTGCAAGTTTTGGGAGGAGTAGCATGTCCCTTTATGTAAATTTAAAAAATATTTCACAATATATTAAGTACACTTTAAGATGAGTAAGGGCAGTTTTATTTCGAAAAGACATAAAATGTGTCATAGGTAATGTTTTTTCATATTTGTTTTAAAATTGTCAGAGCAACAAGCTGCTTCAGCCGAAAAAATTTCAAATAAAATGCAGGGTTGCCAACTTCGGTCAGCTGGCTGGAGTGAGATTTTCAATTCGAGACAAGTCTGTACACACATGCAAACGCATTTACATGTATGTGACAATTTTACTACCTTCTAAATAGTCTGAAGGGTTTGCAAACTACCCCGCTTATGATGTTGCAAATTTAGGTTTGTAATGGAATAATATATATTTGCCGTAAGAGTTCTAGTGTGAGCTTGAGTTTGAAAGCCAGATGCGTGAGAATTGGCAACCCTGGAAATATACGTTTTGTGTTTCACATGAGTTGATTTGTATAAAAATAGCATTACTTTATACAGTTGTTAAAAAAGTTGACGAACATGAAATCGCCAATTAAGTACATCCATTTATCCAGCATTTTATATAATACTGCGTTTGAAAACATTTCAGCTGTAGGATTTCAGAACAGAGCAGTCGCTCTGTTATGAACATTACGGCTTTTTGTTAGATTCGCTGCTGTTATTAACACTAATGGCACAGGGCTGCACACGCCGACTTACGTCTTGCTTGGAGTTAGAGTTTAACGTTCATTGACATGGGAAACGGGCGGTTTTAGTGTTAACTGGGCAATATGCTGATGTAGCAAATATGTTTTACTTTTTAAAGTGCTGCTATATATATATCTAAAATATATATATATATATGTGTGTGTGTGTGTGTGTATGTGTGTATATATATATACCGCCCACCCCTACTATCTGCCATAATTTTGGGTGACACTTTATTCACTTGAAGGACTAATGTGAAACGATATTCTTGAAGCCATCCAAGACTAGCCACCCAAAATTAAAAGGAAATTGCTGGATTTATGTCAGTTTAGGGAATTCTGGGAAGGAAGTGTGACTGACTACTTACATATATACTTAACCATTTCAATAGTCACGTTGTCCCTTTTTGGTCTCAAACATAGGCAGATCTGAGCTGCTTGTATCACCCTTATATATTATCCTGTTGCCTTTTTGTATATGATAAGCATCAAAATAGTCTAATTATACAACCTGATTTGTATTTCATGGGAAAAAGGTCCTATTTTATGTTTGTCTCTATCAATACTGCTGCAACCTACTAATAAAAAACTACAATTTACTTTAAAGTAAATCAAAGCAAATATTCTCTCAAGTAAATAAAAATAAAATAAATATCCATTAATTTGCATATTTCAAAATGAACTGTACTTGATCTGTACTGGATTCACATTATGCGTTCAGCTTCATATTCGAACTGTGCAACACAAAAATTGTCTCAAAAAATGCAAAGCATGAAAAAATAAATAAATAAAATCCAAAAATAAGTCCATTATGGTGCAGCATATAAAAAATACCAGTTGTGTACTTGTATTCAGATTAACACCTTCCAGCTTCACATTAGGAGGTACACGCGCATGTGTAGTGGCACAGCTTCATCCGCCCCTTTGCGAATGTTGCTCCGGGGAAACGCACAAACACACAAAGGTTCCACATTTGCGCATTTTGCTACTGAACCGAAAGACTCGTGCCGAAAATTTTCGGTATGAATACGCGTACCCTTACACTCCTAGTACTGATATAATAACAGTGTATGTTGCTTATTTCAATTTGCTGGTCTTTTGACCTGCTCCCAGTTCTCCCAGTCCTGGCCCTTCTTCCTGCACATTTCCCAGCTTGTAATCCATGCTGCATATGTGGCTCTCTTGCCCTCCAAAGAAAATGCAGATAGCAGTCATTTACATCCTTTTTTTGGCACACAGACAAGGTCAAGGCAAATACTCTGGGGACGACAGTAACAGATCCAGTTCCCATTCAGTATATCAGGACAAAGATGTACAAAATGCTTTACTGACCCGTTTGAATAGGGTGGATTCCGTTGGTTTACTTATAGGTTATGTGATACTGTTATATGTTCTGTGAAGTATATTGAGCCACGTATAAGTAGAAGCTGAATTAAAGTTTCCCGATTGATGTCACCGTTCAACGAAAACTGTTCAGGAACTTGTTTTTCTAAACCCCTTCTTGTGTTAACTCATTATGGCCAGTATTCTGGCCAGAAACCCACGCAAATGGAAGAAGTAAATATAAGTGATCTGAGAACCATATTTCTTATTTTGCTCTGTCTTTCAGCCATTGTGGATGATGAGAGGCTCTCAGCAGAGGAGATGGACGAGAGGCGCCGGCAGAACATTGCATACGAGTACTTGTGTCATCTAGAGGAGGCCAAACAGTGAGTACATTGGAAGATAAGAGTTACTGGGCCCTACATTTCATGAGACAGAAGAGACATCTTTCCTGGTTTCTAGGAACGATCGCGTTGGATTATACAGGAAAACAGGGGTATTTAGCGTGAGATACCACTCCAGAACATTTAGATGAATTATAGTTAGAAAAAAGTTTTTTCAAAATAATGAAGTTCAATTTCAGTTGGAAATAAATCTTCTACCCTCATGCCAGTGTCCAGACTCTGTCAGCCTAAATGAAATATAAGGGAAGATTTGTCTTATAAATATGTTCAGTGATCTGATACTGTATAAATGCTACACAAACAGCAGGTTCTTCCAGGGTCCAATAACCTTTAGAAGCAAGAGCAGGAGCTTCCCACAAGGAAACATAGATTATGAAAGGTGCAGCCTGTTTTGGGCTATGGACAACCACCCAGTATCTCAGGCAGCTGTCGTTTAACTGTAGAATAGACGTGGGTCATGTGACATGGAGTAGGAGTCTTTCCAATCCTATCTGAGTTTATCCCTGCCTCCAATATGCAAATACTGTTTCATCGGACTCTTCATAGCAATTAGTGTTATACATTTGGACTGCTATTGTATAATCAATAGTTTTATACAGTCGGCTCATTAGCAGCCCCCCCAAGACTCGCTTCCGGCAGAAACAGAAAGGATCAGGAAGTCACACCCTTTGATGTGTAAAAGTCAAATCTTTTAAAACGATATGTCAAAACTGATTTCCGGTGCGTACCGTGCTCTCACCTCTCTCAGTTGCTGTGTCAGTGAGATCTGTTGTGGTTTTAATGGTCAAATTTAAGCCTGATTTATACCTCTGTGTAGAATGTGTGCCATTGGTACAGCGTAGCCACGTGCCAGTCACAGCTGTGGTCTGTGCCGGTGCGACATGTAGCTGCCTTTTTGGGGAGGCGCGTATCAGGCTGCGGCATAGCCGTACCGATGGCGTAGATTGTAAGCAGAAATGTAAATCGGGCTTTAGTTTACTTTAGTTAGAGGGGGCTGGGAGGAGTGTAATTATTCACACCAGTGTAAGTTGGTGGAGGGAGGACTGGCTGCTGTTAGTCTTGCCCTGTAATATTCTTCCTCCTCAGTGCTTTGCAGAGACTTTGTACTTGCAGAACAGAACAAACACGAGAGCGCGAGAACACACACCTGCCTTGCTAGATATGCCAGCATTTTTCCTACCTCTCCTTGGCACCGTATCTTGTGACAAGAGTAAATTTCAAGTGCTTATAATACATGGTCCATTTCCTGTTTTTGTACAGTGAGTTACTGGAAAACCATTTATCGGTAAATGAAAACTGTGCAGAGTTTTTCTGTTGTGTCACCTGTTTCTTTCCATCTTTTGAAAGAAAGCACTTGCTGATTCAGTTTTGTGAATTATAGTTTGTCCTGCACAGCACAAGGAGAATTCCCTGGACTTACTTGATGAGAAATCTTAGATTGTTAAGGCTTTGCTATATAATTATGCTAAAGACTGATGTGACTGAGTGCTGGTCTATGCTTAGGAAAGTGTTTTACCCAGAACAACATGAAATCCAAAGGAACCTCAAGATTAATTATTTAAAGAGACTATTCCTGGAATAGTTTCAGGCTCTGTTAAGAAACACTGTTAAGGGGGTCTGATGAGAATCCTGCTAACTTCTTTTGGAACCAGGCTCTATTATGGAGAAGTAAGTCTTGTGTTCTGTTTGGAACAGATCAAAACCACTACAAGATTTCCTCCAGAAATCCTGGTGGTTGTTGACACAATGCTGTTAACAGACAGAGGAAGCCCCACATTGATGTAAACGATAGTGTCCACACTAAAGGAAGTGACTTTTTCTGACCATTCTACAAAGCGGTAATTCCATTTCAGTGGTAGAAGAACATCTTGCCATCTATATATACCAGCTGTCCATGTAGGCCTCAGTTTGGACATTCAGTTTCATGTAGTATCATTTTACACATGCTGTTAGGAACTAATGTGATTTTCGGGGTTAAACAATGGCAGGAAGGAGAGGTGCTGGGCTCTGAATGCTTAATGTCGTTGTGGTCTCTGTGAATTTTACTGCAGCATTGTCGAAACGGCAGGAAGCAGCACTTTTTTTCAGATGTGTTCCCAGGATGCACCTCTCCTGCTCCTCTTCAGTTGCAATATTCAGCTTGTTTCAAAGTTAAAAGATTTTAAACAATTACATTTCTTTTTGTCTTTCATAATAAACAAATTTTGAAACAGAACAGATTCATGTGTAGCCAACAGGATTTATGTTCTCTAACAAGGGAAGTAGAATGGCAGTGTTTTTAGTGATTTTTGCCACTGTAAATTCTGGTAGATTGACGAATGCAAATGTTCAATGCAGTAAAGTAGATGGGCTAAATAACAGCCTTTAAATAGGTTTATTCCAGTCATAATACTGCAATTACAGCTCTAACCGAAGATTTTATTTATGGATATCTGAAGGAAGAAAAATAATACAAAATCTGCCAAAACTTATAAGATGGTAATTGAAGATGATTTGCCATTTTTTTTATGATAAACCCACTTACATTCTGGCATTTTAACAAACTTTATAATTGTAAAATTTCTGCAGACCAGTCATGTTTCAATTACTTTCAGTCTAACTGAATTAGTTATGTGTGCTTTATGTTTTTTTTTCTAAATTTTCTTCAATATGTGGGTGTCCTGGGCATTATATGGTAACTTGTATATATGATTAATAATATGCACAGTAATTTCTTCCTGGGTGTTTGTTCTCTGGACTTCAGATGAATCAGGTGATGGCGGGAAGGGCTTTTTTATGATCTGGGTTTTTGCCTGTTGACATGTAATAGGATAGTTTGGTGTGTTAACTTGCTCTGTGTCTTCCAATATGCAAAATAAGTGATGCATTTCAAAAGTGAATTGGCAGACTGACAATTATCCATTACAGATGTTTTCATTAAGGGGCACAACTTTATGCGGCACAGCTAGTTAGTACTGGGTAGCCAGTGGATGGTGTATGACCCTGCTTTCTCAAGAATGCATGCATTTTGGATACAATCATCTGCTAAATAAATGCATATGAAATGCTTCAAGGATATATTACCTTCAGAGAAGCCCTCGTGCACACCACTGTCGTACTGATCTGTTATTTTTGTGCTTTTGGCCTTTCCTGTTATCTTTAACAGGTCTGACCACTGTCCTCTGACCTCTGACCTCTCTCATGAACAGGGTGTTTTTGTTTGTTGCACCATTTTCCATAAACTCCAGTATGTGCAAATTCCAGAGAAGTGCTTGATTCTGAGATGCTTGAATCATCACATCCTACACCAACAATGACACCCCATTCAAGATCATTGAGATCATGCATCCTCGTCATACCCATCCATCCATTTTCCTTAACCGCTTTTGCTGTTCGGGGTCGCAGGCGGTCCGGAGCCTATCCTGGAGGCTACGGGCACAAAGCAGGGAGCAACGCAGATTGGGGCGCCAACCCATTGCAGGGCAGATTCACACACGTGCACCACCTGCAACACCATGATGAAGAATCAAAAGGGATGCTGACTGACAATAGCCTGTGTTTTCCAGCTGAAGCCATTAAGAGCTTCATAGCGAATGGTGGTGGTAGTGTCGTGATGTAGGGCTGCTTTGCCGCCCCAGGTCCTAGATGACTTTCCATTATAGAAGAGACTTTGCATTCATCATGAATTGTACCAGAGGGTGTTGTGCTATAAACTAAAGCTAAAGTACAGCAGAGTCAGGCTCACGGGACAATATTCACGCAATAACACAAAGGCAGGTTTATGCCAAAACAGGTGGAGAACATTTGGACTGGCATAATCAAAGTTCAAACCTAAACCCCACTGAGATGTTTTGGAAGGACTTAAAACAGCAGCAAATGTGAAACAGCAAATGTTTGAATGTTATTCATTAAGGAGAGGCAACATTTCTCTGCAGTGTAGTGCTGAAGGTGCCATAGGTATTTACTGAGCTTAACTCAGCATTACTTTTCACATGGGTGCAGTGTTTGTCATGTGAATAAATTACATCCATCAGTCTTCTTATCCTGATCAGAATTGCAGGAGTGAATTACATAATAATGTTTTTTTTTCCTCCCACGTTTGTTCATTCTAGTGTTATCTAGTGATAAGCTCAGCCTGTCACTCAGCGTGAAAAAATACAAATATTTAGAATTTCAGTAATGGGCCAATGGGTTTTATAATACACAGACATGGGAACGGCTTGAATGAAATGATACACTGAGATCGTGTTTTATTGCCTATCATAAACATTCAGAAAATTGTATCAGTGCGTTATCATTCTGAATCATTATGTGTGTGTTTCTGTATTTTCAGTTCAATGACCATATATTGAGAGCACAAAAGGAAAAATGTCTGTCTATCCGTCTTCCAAACAGTTATCTAGTATGGGGTCAGAGGAGTGTAGAGCAGGGGGACACCCTGGATGGATGCCAGCTCATCGCAAGGCAGCCACACACAGTCCCACACTGCGGACAGTTCACCTAACTGCATGGTTTTAGGTATTTATAATGACTGTCGGAAAGGATGCTTGCATTCTGTAGCTAAAGTTTACAAGGTCAATGGGCATCCTAATGCAGAGCTCTAGGTCCTTGCTAGTTCAGCCAATAAAATAGATGATATTTTACATTATGGGTGGCCCAGTGATTCACTGGGTATCACTGTTACCTGGTACCCCCTGGGCTTGGGGTCCACACCTTCTGCCTTGCATGTCCTTCGCATGTTGTGTGGGTTTCATCTGAGTACTCCAGTTTTCTCCAGCAGTACAAAGACATGCAATCAGGCAAACTGGCATCACTAAATTGAGTATATGTGTAAGTGTGCCCTGTGATGGACTGGCATCCCATCTAGGGTGTCCCCTGACATGTGCCCTATGTTGGCTGACATATGGTTCAACCACAACCTTGTTCAGGCAGTTGGAGATGGACAGATGAAAGCTTTTAAGGTGAATATGTGTATTAGCAGTATTAGTCAATCTTACCAAAACGACATAGCAGACAAACACTACATGCCTGCGTTATTGACTGAGCAAAGACACTGATTTCATCAGCGTAAGCTGTTTAGCCATGGAACCTGGCTATGCAAAGTAATATTAGGCCTAAGTTTTATTTTTTGATATCTTTGTAGCTTTGAAAATAAATCTTAATTCCCCGTTTAGTGTTGATGTACATATGTTTTCAGCTTTTTTGTGAAAAACTTAAAATATTATAAATTTCACGTGCAACGTAGTAAAGTTGAAAAGCTAATCAAGTTGCCTCTCTAACCTGATGCCACAGTAAAAGCCAGAAATCGTCACCTGCAGGAGATGTACTGTATCCTTTGTTTGAGCATGACATCATGCACACATGCAATGAGATGATTAAAATGAAATGGACTGTTTCAAATATACAGCATGGAAGTAACGGATGTGTAAAAACACCCAGAACTCTTTGGATTCTAAAATTACCTTGATCAAATTTAGAGATAAAATCTTCAGTGCATGATCAGCCCTGTCAAAAATGAAGTAATTGGCTGTACTTATGCTCTGCTTTTCTTTTTTTTTTCTTTTTTTGGGGCTTTTGGAGTCGTTGCCATGACGACCACCACTGCTGAGAACTGTGACGCATTTTGAAAGTACACCAGCGACACAATCGTGCATGTTTATTTCTGACGGTTCCACTAGGTACCATTCGTTTAAAAAACTTATATGCATGTATAATTCTTGCAATTCATATTGGGATTTTTTTTTCTTAAAATTGGAAGGAAGTGTATTTTCATTTGTTTTCATAAAGTGGCATTGTGTACAACATTTGGCTTTACTGCAAGCAGTAGGTGTTTTGAAATACTCCACAGAGCAAAATATCTTAAGATTAAATGTACCATTTGTGATCATTTACAGACAATACTTAACATTTACTGAGCTAGACTATATCCCAATAAAAGGAGCCATTTTACAGTAAATTTGATGAAATTAAATGTCATTGTGGTCTGAAACTTTTGCTGCCTTTACTGTACCTGGGGAAGTTAGTTTCCTACGATAATTTGCTCTCTTTCCAAAGAAAGGTGGAAAGCTAGCTAGCTAGCATGGTGTATGTAGAAACGTAAAAGAAAGATGAGGTGATTGTAATTGCACATACATTAGCACATCAGAGAGCATATTTATTTTTGTTATTGATTTACCCTGGGATCAATAAAGTTAATGTTAATCTTAATCTTAGCTGCGTGCCGAATCACCTTTACAAGAAGGACTTTAGAATCAGTCGTGGCTGCACATCAAGCTGATTCAATACATTTTAAGTTGCGTAAAATATGTAAATGTGTGAATATTAAACTTCTTATCAACCTAGTTTATTTACTTTTTTATGAAAAAGTAGGTCAACTAGCATAATCCACAGCCTGAATGATTTCCCCCGCCATTTTCTCTGTTTGGTACGTGCCATGCCTGCTGTTAGCAACCCCACCCCCACTGTTTGTGTCCACCCCCATAGGGTGGTGGGGTGGTGTTTGTGGTTGAAAAGGAAGGGAGGCAGTCATGTCTGTGGTTGCCGCCCCTGGATTCACTCCTTCCCCATGTGTAGCTGATGAGTTTCAGTGTAGTACGTGTAAGAATGACACTAACGCCCGGGTGTGTAGAGAGAACGACATGGGCTTTTTGGTGCGTGCTACCCTGCCGGAAATGTTACCCTGAACTCGGCGATCATCTCAGTGATATAGCATAAAGTATTGCAGAAGTTTACAGAACCCTTCTTCAGCTTTAAATGATTTAAAAGATATACAGCGCCCTCCACAATTATTGGCACCCCTTGTGAAGATTTTAAAAAAGGGTTAGAAAAAATGCACCATTTATTGAACTAGCTTCATCTCACACTGAAAAAATGAGAAAAATCCAACCTTTCATTG
>JAODLD010000046.1:25599475-25672754 GCA_026781065.1 Mormyrops boulengeri
TATGGGCTGAGCTGAAGAGCAGAGTGCTGAAGAGAGGGTCTAGGTCCCTGGATGATCTGGAGAGATTCTGTAAAGAGAATTGGACTCAGATGCCCTGCTCTGTATCTCCAACCTTATAAAACGTTATAGGAGAAGAATCTGTGCTGTTATACGGGCAAAGGGAGGTTGTACAAAGTATTACATCCAGGGGGGCCAATAATTGTGGCACACATATTTTTGTTACAATAATTATTTCTTGATGAAGGATTTTTTTCTGAATAAATTTATTTCAATGAAAGGTTGGATTTTTCTCATTTTTTCAGTGTGAGATGAAGCTAGTTCAATAAATGGTGCATTTTTTCTAACCATTTTTTAAAATCTTCACAAGGGGTGCCAATAATTGTGGAGGGCGCTGTAAAAGCTTTCATGTTACTTATTTTTATGTGTTGATATATTGAGAAATTCAGGGCATAAATTATGAGGAAAAGGCATTTCAGCTGTAGTATCCTAGTTCAGGAATACATGGAGGTAACTATGTAAATACCGATACAATATTTATTGTCATTGTTTACAAACATTAATGAATGTAATGCAGCATTTCAGTCCAGCCCCCTTGTTTTGCGCTGTCCTGTGTTTTTGCACTTCTGAGCTACAGTGTAACCCTTCCCTTGTCGCTTGCTGTTTGTAAGTCACAGTGTGTATCTGGGGGAACTTTATCTCGTGCTACTGTATTCTTGTATGTGGGTGGTATGACAATAAAGCCCACGTAGCTTAGCGAATTGAAACAGATTTTTAAGAAACCTCTAATTGAATTGTCAACCACCCATGAAACCTATCAGTGCTACATGGGTGGGGGTTATGCCACTCAGGATGCGGAACAACAAAAAAGTTTGAACTAAAGGCCAGCGTTGTGAAGAAATAATTAGTAAATTATTTTAAGCACGAGGGGAATTCCAAGTTTTGAAGGTAGTCAGTATTTCAGGTTGCAGTTTCAGTACCTGTATGTCCACTGCCATGTGGTGAATGTAATTGGTGGGAAATAGAAACTGTCCAGCTTAAACACCACAGTGGACAGGCACGATTAGGTCAGGCTCCAGATCACGTGGGTCTTTAGGATAAACAATCACAAAGTAAACAGAGACAACATGAGCTTAGGAAAATGTCCATATCTCTAGGGGAGAAAATGGTGGCCCATGACAAAGTACTGTTGTCCACTCGATAACCAGCATGAATTGATTTGCATTCCTACCATTCCTTAAACAATTGCTGATATCAAGATACTTTAATACTAGGGATTTGACAATCCATTTATTGCCACACAAACAGGCTGGTGGAATTTGGATTCATTCCGGTGCAGTTTGTTCAACAGTAGGAGAGGCAAGAGGGTGCAAGGCATAAGACATTCGCAGCACAACATATCAGCACAGAAAGCCCAGTGACGTTCACCAAAGTAACAATCTAGTCATACTTATATTTCTGTGATATCTACTTTTCAGGTCATCGCTACAGCTTGTCTATGCTGTGTACATTCTCAGACTTTAAATTATGAGAAATGTCCAGAAACACACATTACTACACAGCAAGTGTTACAGAAGTATTTCTGTATTTAAACAAAACAGCATTGCACTGATAATGAATATGTTGTATTTTTGCTTATATATTTATTTCAGAATGATCTGATCTTTGCTTGTAACGAAGGAGACCACTCAGGGTTTAAGTGCTTTGGTAGTATTGAAAGAGTGTGATAGGTTTCAAGTTTTAAGTTTAAATCTGTCTGATTTGACTTTAAAACCTCTGGGATGCTAATCGTCGACTCAGAGCCATTTGATAATCAGTTTTGTTGTGACACCTACAGAAATTGTCTAAAAATTTGTCATCTTCAGTCTCTGTCACCTTGTAAGTGCGTGTTTGTCACTCAGAATTCATTACAGCCACAGCATGGGTCTTGAGAAGCAGTGGTGTCTGTGGTTTAATTAGTGTATGCTAACCACTAAAGCAAATTAGCTGAAAGAACTGGAAGAAGGGACTGACCACGGAGTTTGCTCAAATTACCGCATGCGTCAGTCTGCTGATGCATGTTTAGTTTGCCATGAGTTTCTGCTGTGGTTTGTTTTTCCACTGGACATTTTAATTAGATCAGTGTTTTGGCTCTATCACTGACATATAGCATGATGGAGCAGCCCAGCTGCTGTAGTTACCATGTTTATGAGGACTCCTGTCCTACTGGGTGTCTGTGCTTCTGATGGCTCTAGCTTCTCTGTTTTAAACCATTTGAAATGACCTGAACAGTGAATTTGTAGCCCTTCTTTTTCCGTTTCCCTTTAAAATATCAGTCATCGCTACGCGATGTTGCGCTGTCATTTTATTTATGACCACTGTGATCGCGGGAGACCTCATTGGTGGGCTTTTTTTCCCCACTCTTGTGGAAGCCAGGTATGTCTGCATGTTCCCGGAGTGTCCTGTAAAACCCGCATTCCCCGTCAGTGAGCGCGTGTCCTGGGAAGTCCAACTACAGTCTGGGATTCTTCGGATTACTGGCCAAAAGCAACTGATAAATCATTAACCTTTAAAATCCTTGTTAAAAGGCGTAGCACATATACTGTACATGAATGGCACCATCCATGTTTATATTTTCCAGTCCTCCACATCTGTCGGCTGCTCAGGGATGGATGACCCCAGGTCCATCTGAGGGTCTGGGACTCTGAGCTGCATAGCTTTGCAATGAAAGTCTGTTTTGGATGGTTGTTCCACATACAGTGTTGTTTAATTTGAGAAAAGTTGTCTAGCTTTGAAAGCATTTACTTTTGATTTTAACATTTTTTTTTCCCACTCTTTTTGTTTCCGCTTATTTTTGTCTTGCCAAACTTGATTAGAAAATGCTATGGATAGTTAATGGAAAGAAAATAACACGTATCCATCCAACCGTATATTTCTTTACGCTGCTCATCCTGCACGAGGTCTCTGTGAGTGTGGATCTCAGGTTATTCCAGCCGACTGAAGAGTACAAAGTCATGCATACGATCACATACAAAGGGCCGTTTAGAAACATTAGTATTTGTGGACTATGGGAGGAAACCTGCATGCAACACGCACGCATGCACGCACGCGCGCATGCACGCACACAGCTGGATTCCATCCCAAAGGTGGCACCCGCACCTCTTGTATGAGACCACATTTTTGTCAAGTCATAAGATGCTTTTTTTAACCATTTGTATAAGCGCAGTCACATAGGAACAGCTTTGCCTATCTGGTCTTGCTCTACACGAAACATGAACGAGTGGATTTTTTAAACCAAAACAACTAACGAACAAATAAAGTGCAGGTGGACAGAGGAGTGGGCATGAGTTACCCCACTCCTGTTCAGACAACAGAGTTATATGAGCTGCTAGTTTCCTTGTGACAAGGATCTGCTCCGTCTCCCCAGAGCTTTGACATTCCAGAGACCGTTACTTCATTTGTACCGACAATATGGGATGTCAGCTAATTGTAAGTGAATGCATCGCTTTTGTATGTCCCTAAGGAGTTCATTAGGTAAAACCCGTGCACTGAGTGAACAGGGGTTCTGGCAGTACGGTGGCCCGGAAGTGCAAAACAATAGACATTAAGAAAACACAAACACAAAAACAAAAAGAGAATACACATAAAAACAACTGAGTCATTCTCTCTGGGATCATGGGATTTTGATCTGTTGTCTGTCACTGGCCTTGTTGTTATAGACCCTGAATGTGCATGAAACTCACCCACTTAATTCCAAAATCCTTAATTAGGCTAAGCAGCAGCTCTTGATGTGTTGGTGAAATAGACTTAATATAAGTATGATCGGTGGTGGCAACAAATACATAAAATTGATTGCTGAAAAAAGCTAAATTCCTTAACTTGATGTATAGCTCTGGAAAGACCACTTTTGTATTTTTTTAAGAATCTGCATTTTTAAAACCTGGCAAAATGATACACTAAGTGACTAAGCGGTAACCTGCTTTCAGGTTCAAAATTTCTAAGAGTGCAATACACATGAACAACGTGAAGCAGGAGACACTGGGAAAGAGTAAAAGTTAGCCAAGTACAGGGAAGAAGCATCTTTCTGATGTCAGAGATGACCATCAACTTATCCGTTAGTGCTTCATGAATCGTAGAATGACATCAAGTGAACTTCAAACAGAACGAGAAACATTAAATGCAGGTGTGAAGTGCACTGCTAGGAGAGTTCGTATCAGGCTCCTAGAAGCAGGACTGAAATCCCATAAAGCAAGAAGATGCCCGTCATCAATGAGAAACAGAGAAGAGCCAGGTTGGAGTGTATATTTTACACGGAAGCATACCCAAAAATTAAGAAATGAGTGAAATTAAAAAACACAAGGAAACGGCTTGAAAAACACAAGAAAACCCAGAGAAAGAGAAAATGCACAAACACTATGAAAATATGAAGAAAAAAGAAACAATAAATACACTGGGAGGGGGGGGGGGGGGGTATGGAGCCTGTCCCAGAGAAAATGGGTGCAAGGCAGAGAACAACCCAGGATGGGGCACCAACCCATCGCAGGGCACACTCGCACACCATTCACTCCTACAGACAGTTTGATAATTCCAGTTAATCTCAACATATTTTTGGATTGTGGGGGGGAAACTGGAGTACCAGAAGAAGTCCCATGACGACACAGAGAGAATGTGCAAACTCCACACGCATGGAGCCATGGCGGACACTCAGACGCTGCTCCAAGTGGTGTTAGGCGACCACTGCGCCACCATGCTGCCCTCTGTATTTTTAATGTTTTTGTGTTCATTTTTTTACATTTCATTGATTCGTTTTGCATTTCAGGGCCACTGTATGGCAGCCCCATCTGTTGGGATTTAAAGTCCTTACCTTTGGAAAACCGTTAAGGATTGGATGGTCATTCAAGTCTAGAAGTTGCAACATAGTTGATTTGTCCTTCAGTCAAAACCATTTTGACAATTGCCTTTTATTTAAAATCAAAACATGGAGGTCAAGCGGCACAGGGGTTTATTATGTAGAAGTAAAGACAGATTCACACGGGGTACTGCTACTCCCTAGAAACACTGGTGCAAATGGATTTCATGGCCTATAGGCAGTAACTCCGGCTAGACCTTCTCTGCATGTTCCCTGCACGATCAGAGTCCTAGACGTCTTAGCTGTGCAGGTGCCCTGGTCAGGGCAGGGAGTGCAAGTTTACCCTCCAGAATTTCAAGGCTGCTTTTAGTTAATTGTTTGGCACATTTCAGCAGTATTTGATTTTGCCTGGTTATTAGATCAGGTTGTGTTTTGGCTCTTCTCCACATGAAAAACCTATGTCTGCGTCACACTGCAGAGAGGCGTAAAGCTTCAGTGCGTATCCTCAAGTTATGATAAATGATGTATCACACTCAATTTTGGACTTCCTGTAATGTGTGACATATTACTGAGCCACTCACACTCTTTGCTCTCATCTCCTTGGCTGCAGGAAGATTCTGCGCCTCTTCCTTCTGGATTAGGGAACTGTCTCTTTATCATTTGATTGTTATACATATTTTTTTCTACCAACAACAGTTATGATTGCTGGATGCCATTCTGCACTAGTCTTTCAGTGCGGATGGCATTTACAATGACATGACATCAAAGACAACTTTCCAGACATTGAGCTTGCCTGAGTATTTGATAGTCTGATCATCTTCAGATGGTGTTACATCAATAACTGGGGGAAAAATGTATCACCTGCCTGTCAGTGACCTCTGATGTAGACCGCAATAGCCAAAACAGAAAGTTATGATTTAAAACCTGACGGGGAGCTTTTATTTCAACGGACGCAGCTCTTGTAGTCTTTCCAGTAGTGCTTCAGCACTAGAACCGCCGTTTCCCACGCCAGTGAACGTCAAACGCCTTTGACCGCCAAGCAAGACGTAGTTCAGCGTTTGCAGCCCTTTGTTTGCGCTAATGTACCATTAGTGTTAATAGCAGCAGCAAAGCTGTATAAAGTAATGTTATTGTTATATAAATCAACTCGGGTGAAACAAATAATGTACATTTTTAGGGTTGCCAAATCTCAAGCATCTGGCATGACACTCACACTTTCAAAGTCATGCAGGAAATCTATATTATTCCATTATAAACCTAAAATTAGCTATGTCAAGTGTATTAGCACTGTAAATACACTGTAAGTGTAAATACAAAAGCAGACTATTTACAAGGTAAGAATTGTTACATATGTCTGCAGACATCTCGAATTGAAAATCTCACTCCAGCCAGCTGACCGAAGTTCTATGTCACGTGACAATAAATATTGTCAAAAAGTTTTTGAATTGTACTGAGTTAATTTGATTTGACAGTCAGGTATTGATTACATGCCATGTTGATACAACTAATATGCTACTTAAATATATATCACACTAAATAGTTAGACATTATGATCTTCCGGACCATTGCTTCAAAAATTCTCTAACTGGACCTCTTTAAATTTTATTTGAATACCCCTGACCTACATGATTACCTCTGTTTTTTTAAAATGAACCTTCATGTCTTGTTCTTTGGTAATTGTTTGCTTGACAAACATCTCTATGCAAATAACTTTTGTACAGCTTACAATTTAAAGTAATTTACTCAACCGGCGATGTAATGAAGCATGTCTAGCTAAATGCCTTGCTCTTTATAGCGATTAATTTTTCTTATTTCTTTAGCAGCTGCACCACCAGCTGCCTCATGGGTGTCTTTATTGACGTTAGGGAAAAAATGATGTTGTTTGTTAGCATAACTGCTCAAATTAGCCAAGCGCAGAAAGGCAGCCCTGCAAACTGCCCACCAAGACACTGGCATTTCAAGAGCTGTTCCAGTGTAGGTGCCACAACAATGCTCTGTTGTCCCAGCATGGCGAAGCTCACCACAGTGGCTTCGTGTCTGGGTTTTCAAAAACCCTCTGAATCTGTCTGACCCCTACCCCCAATGAAAGCAGTGAATCATTCTCAGGCTGGAACCTGAGCTGTTCTCCAGACGCAGTGGGCTGTCCAATTTAGAAGCCCAGGTATCTGGTAGTATGCTCAGGTGCTGTGCTGTTTTTCGCTTTCTTTATATATAATATCATTTTTTCAAATAATTTACCTGACCAGCTTGCCATGCAATTTGTTGCCAAACTCCCAAATAGTACCTAAACAGTTGCCCGCCGTTGTATGGTTGGCTTACAGAAGTCATAGCCAATTTCAGAATATAATGAGTGGAAGATCTTGTTTCTGTATGCTCTTCACTCCACACCAGTCCACAAAGCTCCCTCCGACCACGCAGCCATGTTTACGGAAGTCACACTACCAACCAAGCTTTCATTTCCTCAGTACGTCATGCATGCATGAAATTCAGGTGGCTGTAGATCCACAGCCCTCTGCCTTACAATAGGCAACAAAAAAACAAATGTGCCAGTGGACTTTGCCACTTCTGTGGTCAAGTTACCAATTTTTTAGTGGCTTCCATACTTATGCAATTTCTTATGTTTTGCACATTCCATCAAACCACATTTTGACAGATGGGTATCAAAATATTTCTTGCTTATGTTTTCTACTGCACTGCAACAGACAGTCATAAAAAAGGGAACCTAGAAAAGGCAACGTGAACATGGACAACTTTCACTTGCTATTTTTAATGAAAGGTCTTCATGAGAAATATTCTGCTGTGCTCAGTGGATAGTCAACATGTTAATGAGTCTTAATTGTTTTCGGTGACACCTTGTAAGAGAGTCAAGTGGCCATTTCCCCCATTCCACACAGCACTTTCTATGAAAAGCTTTGATAAACTCTGATAAACTGGCTGAGTCACCAAATGGTAATTACATTATCATGTTTAGGTAGTAGCTGACTCTTTTGATGCCATGCGTCACTGGTGTGATGTCGCAACACGTAAAAGCATCGCTGATATCTGTTAGAGGGAAATAAACTAGTGCAGCGGTGTCTACTTATGCTAGGCCTGTTGGTTAATACGTTACTCCCCTGAAATTGACGTGTTTTGTTAATGTTTTATAGGCTTGGACACATTTGTGCCAAGTTGTTGTGCAGTAGTTCATGCGGGAAGTCAGTATTAGCTACTGCTAAGACTGGCTGAGACGTGGTTGGATTGTGAATTCAGTTTTATTTTTATTGATTCTGCACCTGGTTTACGTCACTTTTTTCTTTTTTTCTTTTTTAACTCTGGGAGATTTCCTTTCACCTGGCTGAGAGGCTGAATGGGAGGCTGGCTGGAGGGTGGTGGTATGACTGGTGTTATTAGCTTATGGTATGGGGAAGCATTTCATTGTAATCGAATGGCTCTTAGCTGACCAACACAGTGACAGTATTTCTCACCAGTAGTGGGCAGGATCGATGACCTCAATTAGTGATTAACCTAAGTCAGGGGTGTCAAACTGCTGTCCTGGGGGGCCGGAGCCCTGTGTAGCTTAGTTCTTTCCCTGTTCCACCACAAATGATTCAGCTCAAGAGCTATGTGGTAATTAGCACAAGGAGTTGAATCAGATGTGTAAATGAGGGGAAACCCAAAAATGTGCAGGGCTCCGGTCCTCCAGGACTGGAGTTTGACACCCATGACCCAAGTGGTTTGACATGACCTCCTTTGGCCCCCTAGTGGCTACATCTCATTAGTAGGATGACGGCATTTCAAGCCGCTGGGGCTTTTACTAGAAGTCAGCAGGGCGGGCTAACATCAAGATTAGCCTGTCGTGTTGTTGCCGCTCGAGATCTCGCAGAGGCTCTGCGTGCTCACAATGGTGTGTGTACAACCATTCCCGTGGCAAAGGTTTAGCAAAGGGTGCTATGGCTGTGTTCCATTTACCTCAGAGGTTGATGCTGGGAATGACGTCACAGCCGAGTTAACTGTGGTCCAGCACAAGAAGCAAGAAGTCAGAAAGCTATTTAGCAATACCAGTTCTAGCCAGGTCCACTGTTAGCCACTGTTAGCAATACTGTATGTGTTGTTGATAACGCATTACAGTAGCGGTTGCCATAGATAGCAGTGTATTTACGAAAATTTAATTTGACACAAATAACACAAAAGTGCTAATAAACAGTATATAGCTATAGCTTTTACTTTTGTTGATGAAGGGCACAGCCATCTTGAATTCTGAGGTCAGGGTTGCAGAGGTTCCTCTGACTTGCCAGTTCAAAGGGAACACACCATGTCACCAGAGGTTGTTTAAGACTGAGAATAAGGAGAAGCCCACATAGATATCTCGATCACATTCTGTTGTTTTTACTACAAGTCTGACTTGTTTTGAAATTTGAAACATCTGTTATTTCATTGCAAATAAATCAGATATGAGACAGATCAGATATGGTGTTGATGAAGCTATTTCATCTAGATGGACTTTCCTTCCATCCTATGCAGTGGTCTCAGGACAGCACGTGGCTGTCTCCTCCGTAACAATACACAGTGTGAAGTCACTGTTTTGGTGCTCAGCTACTCAGATCTGTTCTCAGAGCTGCCAGTAAAAGGGGGGAATTGGCAGCAGAATGTCCCCATTGTCTGTTTGTTACCTCAGGTGGATGGAGGCCTGCCTGGAAGAGGAGCTGCCCCCCACCACAGAGCTGGAGGAAGGGTTGCGCAATGGTGTCTATCTCAGCAAGCTGGCCAATTTCTTTGCCCCCAAGAATGTATCCGAAAAGAAGATCTATGACAGGGACCAGTCACGATATAAGGTACGAAGCCTGGATAGGGGAAAAAAAACACATTATGACCTCATTCCTGACTTAAGTCATATTATTTCATCAGTACGGTTCTGTAATACCATGAGCTCACAAAAACATGATCCAGACACAGTCCAAACAGCAAAAACGGACCATGAAGAAAAAAGAAAAGGGATCAGACTGGTTATCACACTGCAAATACAATTAGGTTAATAGCAGACTATAAAATGCATCCTGGCCATCCGAGTGCCCGACCTGTAATAAAAGCTGCAATCAATGTGTGTGAAGATACTTTGGCAATAACTACATGTTTTGAAGGCCCCCTGTTCGGCTCAGATGCAGGGTTAATGGGAAGTGAAGTGCTACAATTGGTTTCTATGTAGCACGCCGCTGGGTGTGCCCTGACGGGGTCACACTGGCCAGCAGGCGTCTGGTGTGTGCTCTGTGGGCCAGTTCTAGTCAGGAAGCCTCGGCAATAATCTTCCTCTTCTCCTTCACTGATATCCCACTTCCTGCAGACGGCTCCCTCTTCATGTTTTCCAGCTGATGGAGCTAGGCTGACACAGCAGTCGCTAAATGAAGTCCCCCGCCCTCGCAAACATTGACTTACGCACCCACGCACCCTGCGAGAGCTGGCCTCTGCAACTGTACAATAAGCATTGTTATCATAATCGACATGACACGGCTTATATTCAAAATAAGTCGTCAATTAAGATTAGAGGTTAGCTGTTGCTAATGCCGAATGCAGTACAAAACTAACCAAAAGACATACTAGTTGCTTGCCGGAAAACTAATTACCTTGCTTTAGTAGTTGTGGGTTGCGGAGAGACTACAGTTAGGTCTGTGGTTCTTCTGTTGCTGTCTGTTCTCCCCCTACTGGCCCATGTGAGTGGCGCGCGGCCTCCCAGTCAGACGTGATCTCTGTTTTCCCCCCAGCGCACCGGCCTTCACTTCCGGCACACGGACAACACAGTGCAGTGGTTGAACGCCATGGAATCGGTGGGGCTACCCAAGGTACGAACATCCGCGTGTCACGCTATACTACTGAATCTTAGCCCTGAGAGGCAGATAGCAAACAGGAGAACTGCAGTACAGAATCAGTTACGCATTTAGAATAGAACAGTGATACTTTATCCATTCCCATGGGGAAATTGGGTAGTTTTCACCTGTCCTGTTTTGCTCTCCATGAGATACACTGACATGTAGGTGAGAGCTAGTTTGGGGCGTCACGGCACAGAGTCTGCCAGCGTCCAGCATCCCTGGGGCTACTGCACTTGGGCTTTGCTCAAGGATGCAGTGGTTACATAATTTTGCCAGCCACAGGATTTGAACTGGTAACCTGGTCATGGGCACAGAGTCCTACCCCTCCTTAGTCCCAGATGTGTGTGTTAACTCCATTCTTGGTTTTCATTGTAAACACACCTTTGCAAGTCTTGCCACAGCCTTTTCATCCATATGTGGGCACAGACTAGATTAGGTGGCATTAGCTGGCAGGCTCACAGTGGGAAAGGCCGATCTGGCCTGGAATCGTACTGGGAGAGAACAGCTGGGAAAGCCGCTGGGGGCTGGATAGCTATCGGGTTGGAAAGGATAGTTTGACACCCTATGTCAGTCCTTTTATTATAGTAGTTTTTATAATGGGTATTTAAAATGAACAGAATAGGACTGCTGTTAAGTATCTAACTAATGGCGCTTTTCCACTGGCATACAGGAACTGACCCGTACCTATTCCGTACCGCAAGGAGAGTGTATAGTTACAGCTTCAGTTTTCCACTGCAGGAGGGTCGGCTTGGTAAAGGCGTTGCTGGGTTTGGAGAGCAACAGTGACATAAAACCGAAGAGGCAAATATTTACTATTCACACGGTGTACATCATGATTTACTGTGTGTGTTAATTTCCTAATTTTCTGGCACATCTGTGAGAATCGCTTTTTATTAGCATCAAACGCTAGTGGAATTAGCATTCACTTGTGTAAATTTGCATTACAAATCAATTCCATTCATCTGTTCTATAGTACTTTTTTAAGTAGGAGGTTGGAAATGATCAAGTTCCAATTTTTTGGGAATGCCTCGCGATGTGTGACACTACTAATAATGAATAATATATAGAATATATGCTTTTTCCTTTGGATTATCCATGCACAGAACACCAGTTTCTCTGTGCATGACGAGCAGTTTGATGGTGGTGATGCAACCAGCTGGGTTTGGTCACGCTTGCATACTTTATGACTGAAAACTGCCAGTTTGCGGTACAGCTCAGGCACGGCTCGGCTCTTGGTGGCAGTGGAAAAGCGCCATAATAGTTGAGGCCCCGCCCAGGAAAGGAGCGCTGCTGCCCTACTGCTCTTTATGGAAATATTTCTGTTTTTGCACAGAATGTGAAAAATAAAATGCAGTTACTTCATTCAGCGATGATGAGAGCATGCCTTGCTGCGGCTTGATGGTTCATAACTGATTAATGACTGGTGGGTTCTTCCCTTGCAGATATTCTATCCTGAAACAACAGATGTGTATGACCGTAAAAACATGCCCAAGGTGATATACTGTATACATGCTTTAAGGTAAGGATGGCGTGTTTGCATTCTCACTGTGCACTCACCTGCTGATGGCTACATAGAGCACAGGTGGCTGGTTTAGACCTACAGAATGTGGAGAGAATATCTGCAACGCCACGAGAAAAAAACTTTAATTTTGAACTAAATCACAGTTAGAAATTTGAGATGGACAGGTGAGTCGTATTAATTAAAATGTCAATTAGCCGTATGTGTCACATATAAAAGATGGAAAAAAATACAAGTGTCTCCCTTTTCATATTTGTATTTTCAGTGTAACATGAGGCGATTTGAGTTTCAAAGAGGTCAACGGTCAGATGTACGTGTCACGAATTCTGTGATTATTTAATGCGTCAGGAACAGTCACAAAAATCACAACAGCGTATGCTAAAGACTAGGGTGGCCCATCCCCTTGTTAGCTCCTTGATATTAATATATTGTTTGGTGTTTGTTATTTTGTCCACCCACTGTTATTATGAATCTCAAAATCCATTCCACAAAATATTATTATGTACCTAAAAGTTAAAAATCAGTTAAGCAACTTCACTTTTTTCCCTAGGCCACCTGTTTTATTGTACGAGATTTCAAACATTTATGGTGCTAGATATCTCACTGTAGTATTTCAGTTTAAATTCTTTGATGACCTGAATTGCAGTCATTTACTTCAAGGGCTTTAACATTACTTGTGTCATTAGATAGAAGAGCATGTGGCTGCCCTTGAAATGGAAGCCATTCTTCCTTTTGCGTCTATTGTCACTTCCTGCCAAAAACGGCCCGTCTTCCTCTTGGTGTTTATCAGGCACAGAGCTGGGTTGCTTCACCTCCCAGGCTCGTGTAACTAGCTAAAAACAGGCAGTCTGAATTTCATGGTTTCCGTTGTTACTGAAAATAGCGGTGGACCTACAGACCAATGCGCGCTGCATATTGAGAACGTTTGACACGTTTTGAAATGCAGACGTCTTCAGTGGGAAAGGATCCAGGTCCCTTGTCTGGTGACAAAGACGAAAGGACTCCACCACCTGGTGGCTGTTTGAAAAGCGGACAGAGGCGCGTCACCGGAGCCGTAACCAAGTTTAATGCGTGGCTTGGGTTACGCGTAGGTGTGCCGGAGGAAGCTGGGCCTGGCAGTAAGTGGGGTACAGTTTAAGTAGCTAATTTCTTAATTAACCCCATGGTGGCAATAATGTCCGTTATCTCCCACACTACATGGGAGGATAGCGGAGGGAAAACAGAAGCCCAGATGAAAAGAAAATGTTTTCACTGCAGTTGCATCTTAGGTTTTGTGCCATGTGTATCTGGGGGTTTTCCTCAGTGAAGTCAGATTAGACAAAACACTCACTGAAGCCCTTTGCAGTGGGAGTTTCGGCCGATTGTGGCACTGATCCCTCTCTGTAGAGTAAGCAGTTACACAACTGGCCTCCAGCGAAGCCAGATCTGATGGTAAACTTCAGCACGATGGTAAACGTCAGCACTATTGACCTGTTTTTGCTTCCATCTGCAGGGTCCAAAGGTATTATGCAGGCATCATGGTCTATGTTTTGTCATGTATTCAAACCTTAAAAAAATAACCTGCTAGCTTCTAAATAATTAATATGCATTTACAGAATACCAGCATGGGCATTAAATTTTAATGCAATTTACAGTCCTTCTGTTTCTAAAAGTGCATGGAAACTACGTAGAGTGGATAAACTTGTTTTAGACTGGGTGAGTAGTGCCTTCTGAACACTGCCCCCTTCTGGAAAGTTGTGCTACAAACATAAAAGAAGTCCAGTCATTTTTACCAGCCCTCTGTCTTTGATTTTCTGGTCTTTATGATCTTATGAATTCTCAGCTGTGTCTGGTGGCATTTTTTATGACCAGCATTTGAAATTTGATCCCTCTTCTCCTTTAACTTGATTTTAATTATGTTTTAATGAACTATAGCTCATTTGCTGTAAAAAGAATTTTCGATATCAATCGCAGTCTTTTACAGTATGATTATAAAACAAGCTGCTTTTTTCCTGTTTCAGTTTATATCTTCACAAACTGGGAATTGCCCCACAGATGCAAAACCTTTTAGGCAAAGTAGACTTCACAGGTAAGAAGCTGACAAATGAATGAGAAGATTTTCTCTTGTGGGATGGTATGTGGACTCTCTGCTTGTGATTGGAAGGTTGCCAGCTTGAATCCTGGGGCTAGCAGACTGATGTTACCGTTGGGCTCTTGGGCAAAGTCCTCAACCCCAATTTCTCCAGGTGTGCTGGACTCTGGCTGCCCCTTACTGTGGTCCCCAAGCTTCCCCACAAGTGTAAATGTGTCTGTGACACATGGAGAGTGAGATGGGATAGGCAAAAACACAGTTACCCCATGGGGATTACTAAAGTATCACTACTCCATTTTATAATTCCAATTCACTATTGATATATACAGACACTGTAGCAGAAAGTACTCTACAGAGAAAGCCCTGTAGCAAAACATGTGCAGCCTTATTATTAAATACTGAGAGGGATTCATCACTAAGCAGGTGACATAATGACATGGTCGTTTAGAGAATGAACAGTAATCCAAGAGTGACTGACCCTCTGGGGACTTTTTGCTTTTTTGGATTATAATAACACACTCCTCTTTGTTTATGTAGTCTGTGTGTTTCTGTGTGCATGATTAATGGATCCCAGTAGGGGGTAATAACATCTAATTACCTGCTTTCTGGCAAGTAATTACTTGTTGTTCTTTCAAAAATGCACATTAATAGCTGATACCATGGTAGAGGCACAACATTAGTGACGGTGCAACAGATGAACGGCCTCAGGTTTGGAGTTTGTGTTTTGGAGGTTCTCCCCCGTGTTATATTTCATGATTTCCTGACTATATTAAGATTTTGTTATTCACACTTACGGTATTTATACTTTATTGTGTGCTGTTGAGTATTGAATTTTTTGGATATGACTGCAGACAATCTATTTATTGTTCCACTGTACAGTGTTTTTCAAGTAATTTCAAGTAACAAACAGTGTTTGTTACTTGAAATTAATTTCCAAACTAAGACCGGTGTATGGATGCATGTGTGTGAATGGGTGAATGTGAGGCATGAATTGTAAAGCGCTTTGAGTGCTCGTAAGAGTGGAAATGCGCTATATAAATACAGTCCATTTACCATTTTACCATTTATGTAACTTTATCCTTATTATTTATGTGAACTTTTATAAAACCCTTATCTATCAACATTATCCATGGTGTGCTGCGGCTGTTAAAGGGTTTGACTTATTAGGCATCACTAGAATCATTTAATCGCTGCTTGTATAATGTCTTTATTGCCACAGAGGAGGAGATTAGCAACATGCGCAGGGAGCTGGAGAAGTACGGCCTTCACATGCCAGCCTTCAACAAGATTGGCGGGATTTTGGCCAATGAGCTTTCTGTGGACGAAGCTGCATGTAAACAATCCTCTCTTAATTATTGAGCATTTTTCCTGAAAGAGGCCTTATACTAGTTCATTATCATTTGACTGATTTTGGAGAGAAGGTTGCTTTTAATTATGTATGGAAAAAGTTGAGCCCGGATGCCAGGTTTTGTTATGTGCACCCTATCCAGACTGCTTCCGATTTGGCTTGAAGGGAATCCCTCTAATCCTGATTCCTGTCTCATTAGGGCACGCCGCCGTCATAGCTATCAACGAGGCCATAGACAGGGGCCAGGCCGAAGCCACGTTCAAGGCTCTGAATAACCCCAATGCCAGGCTGTTGAGCACGCAGGATGTGCTGTGTCAGGAGTACCAGGACATACTGAGCCAGACCAAGAGAAGCAAGGAGAACCAGGCCTCAGGGACGGTAATTAAAAGCTTTGCTATAGAAATGGCCGAAGTTCTCCAGTCTCTTCATGCTCTTAGTCCTTCCTTGTGCTGTGTTTACTCTGCATGCTAATAGGGCTATATGTATTTTGTATTTATGCAAAATTGGTTGGTCACTTTATTAACCAAAAAATTAAATAATTTTTGGTCCCGGTTTAGCGTTCTTCTGTGGCGACCGAGGAGAGAGATGTTTATGAAGAATTATTGACACATTCGGAGATCCAGAGCAACATTAACGTAGTGAACAGTAAGTACTGACCCAGAAAACTGGTACCCCCAGTTTGTAACTCAATAAAACTTACAGATTCTTAGCTTGAGTGTAGCCAGAGTACAGCACAGTGGCTACCACTTATTGCTCAGCCCAGATTCAACTCTTACACTGTGAGCCAGAAGGGTAGTGTTCTGAGTAGCTTATACAGTTTTGCACCAAGTACTGTTTATGAAGTAAATGAAATATGTAACACTATTTAACAGCCCTGATCTTTGCTGCAATAGCTGACCCAGTTTCCATGTTATTTCCGCCCAGGCATTCATTGGTTTGGTTAAATCTACCCTCGTGTGCAAGGAGCCTAAGCTGCTTTAGCTGGAAAACTGCTGCTTCCCTCAAACTGAATTGTTCCGCTCTATAGTCAGTGCAGTTCGGCACAGGTTTACGGTAGTAAATTAAAAATAGGAGACAGTTTAGATTAGATCAGGATAGATGAACTCAGTTCAGTTCTTAATGGACTCTGTTGCCTTGCTCACCTCAGCTCAGGTTGCAGTGCGAAAAGTTAATGAGGCCATTGCCGCCAGGGACGAGGCGGCCGTACTAGCCAGCCTCAGGGCACCAGGACTGGGCCTTCTGGGAGTAGTGGATGCCAACTCCAGCTGTTATCTGAAGCACTTTATCTCCTTCAGGGATCACAAGGTCCAGGTAAGGGGCAGCAAAAGCTCGAGGCAGGGTTGTACCCTTGTATGTGTCTGTTTACTTCGTGCCCTCAACCTCGACGCTGTTGCTAATGTTGGTCATGGTGTTTGTGTGTGAGGATCGGTCTGTGTCTCTGTTTCCAGCAGGACTCTGGTATGCCAATACAACTGACAAGGGAGGAGATCCAGCAGGTGGTGAGCTCCTCTAATGACTTTGCAGAGGCTGAGAAACAAAGTAAGATTCTTTCTTTTTCCTTTTTATGTTTTCTTTAGTCACTGATTTGCACACCACAAATGGTAAAACAAGGACACGCACACACACAAACACACATAAACACACACACCTACCATTGTATGCACTTTATTCATTTGTCCAAATGGACTGGGTTTCTACATTATGCTGGATGTTTCCCATTTGGTGGTTTCTGGTGTATTTATGCTGTTCCCTCAAAGAACCATGTGTAGTTTTTGCACTCTGCAAGATTCAGCTCTGCCTTTATTATTTATCATACTGCACATCCCTTTGTACTTTCTACTCATATAGAGAAAATGCATTGAAATGAAAAGGAAGAATAACAGAGGTACAGGTGGCAAGCTAACAAGTTTTAACTGTATGTGCGTATGTATGAAAGCTGTCATTATTAGGATTTTGCATTTGAGAAACATAAGCAGGAGTGTGAATTGCTTGCTTGCTTTAACTGTGTAAGTCACAAGCTACTCTCAGTGCCTAAAAGTGCCTGGTGATCGGGAAGAATATGTTCTTGTGGTTATGCTGAATGCACTCTGTTTGGTTGCCCTGTATTTAATGCGTTTATTGTCAATATCAGTGACTTACATTCGTACCAGCAAACAGTAGTAAAGATGAATCCAGCTTTTGAGAAGCTGCTCTGTGGAGTGACAGATGAGTGGCTGGTTTGTCGTCACGCAGAACAAGCGGCTGTCGACGCCATCAACGCTGTGATCCGGCGGGGAAGTTCGGCCGAAACCATGCAGGAGCTGCAGAAGCCCGAGGCCCAGATGCCCATTGTGTACCCGTCCGCCGCCAGCCTGTACCAGTCCGAGCTCTTCGCCCTGCAGAGGCAGAACCCGCAGGTGCCCCTTCTTGCCGTTCTCTCCCCCCCCCCCTTTACATTCACCACCATCATGCCCATCCCCACTCTCTAAATCCCTCCCTCCCGTCACCTGACTGCCCGTTGGCTGTCACTCAGCATTGACACTCATTCTGTCATCCATACTCTGTTGCTTTTGTTCCTTTTCACTGGGTTAACCTTCATATATCTTCTGCCTTTTTCAAAGCACTGTTGGATTAGCACAGTGGCTCTCAAATGTTTTGTCTGGAGACCCTCAAAAATACTGGTGAAGTATGACAACCCCTTTTGATGAAATACAATTCCAGATGAGAAATATTACTAAGCATAGAAAGAGTCAGTCTAGTCTAGTCCAGTCCAGTCCAGTCCAGTCCAGTCCAGTCAGTAAGTCTTTAACACATTCATAAAATCGTGTCATGACCCCTCCCACGCATTTGGCTACTCCTCAGGGACCCCGGCCCACTGGGCTAGCCCAGACACTGGCATGGAATGGGCCGCCCAAGCTTCCCACCATTACTCCCATGTGTGTAGGTGTACCTGGCCCACGACGAGTTGTCCGTCGCCGTGGAGATGCTGTCTGCCGTGGCTGTGCTGAACCAGGTCCTTGACACCAAGGACCAGCAGGCCGTGATCGAGCAGCTAAGCGACTTACCTCTGGGCTTCAGCAAGCTGGACCACGACAACCTTCAGAGGTGAAGGATAAGGGCTCTCAAGTGCAGAGTAGTAGCCAGATGGAGTTTCAAGAGGCACAACATTGCCCCCCTTAGGTGCAGGAAGAGTGCTGACCCTCCTCTAGTTTTAAATTATTTTTTGTTTGAGTCCAAGACCTAAAAGGTGCTTTTGTCATGCTTTTTCATTAGTCTTTTAAAAAGATTTTACATTAACTGAACAAATAGGATCTGAATTACCATGTGACATTGAGAAAGGTTGCAGAGTAATAGGAGCAGACTATGATATATTGTGTTAATTTCTTAAGGTATTTACTGACCTGCCTCCAACTGAGCAGCAAAAAGCACTTATGGCTTTGACGCATGGCACAGTCTGTGCCACCAGCAGAGGGCGCTCTGTCACTGCTTTCTAAAAAAAAAAAATGCTAAATTATTAGATGGCTTTTCTGGCATCAGGTACTCAGACCACTTGATCACCATGAAGTCTGATGCTGCAGTGAAGGGGCAGGAATTTCTCACCTGGAATGACATGCAGGGCGGCATCGATATGGTCAACATGCAGGTTGAGGACGAGCACAAGCGTGAGTATTCTGGCACCATTATTTGGACAGTGGTTTTCAAGAGCCTGCTGTTCCCTGAAAAGTGTGTACATGTCCTCATCACTTCTCTACCAAAATGTATGCTTCCAACCGCTTATCCTGATCAGGCTTGGGGTAGAGGGGTTACTGAAGCCTGTCACAGGCAGCACAGGGCACAAGGCAGGGGTGCATCCACACTGGCATTCCAGTTCATAGATGTATAGGAGCTGAAAAAGGGCTATTAGCTTCCACAGCTTCTGCTTTGGGCCATTAGTATTGGTTTCACTTACTCCATGATGGTCTTGCCAAATGTACATGATTGACATTTGATAGCATGAAAGCTCTTTTACAGAGTATGACCTTGTGCCATTGTCATAGGTATTTGTTACCATACACAGAAATGAATTGTTACAGAACCATTGTTCTCCTATTCTAAATTATGAATGAATATACACTAGCTGGCAGTGTGTAGGATACAGTTTTGCCTACAGAACTGCTATTTTTTAACTTGTGGCCTTCCCATTAGCTCTAAAGGGTCTAGCCATTCTCCTCTGACCTCTTTCAAGATGGTTCAGCTCACACAACAGCTGTTGAGTGGATTGTACTGTAAACTCTAGGCTCTGTAGTGTATGAGAATTCAAAGAAGGTGGCTGTTTCTGAGATGCTGGAACCAGCACGTCTTCCACCAACAGTGTCACCACTTTCAAAATCACTTACACATTTTCAGGTTATGCATCTTAGTCATCCTAATGCTTTGACGCACGGTAATCCATCCTCTTGGTCCTGTTTGTGTGCTGTATGTATTCCATCTCAGCCAAATGACTCACTGTTTGGAAAATCGGGCTGTTTTTCTTTTTAACTAACAGGTGTACTTAATTATCTGCCCACTGAATATATACACCTTATGTGAGGTAAAAATTGGCTCGAATTCTTCTTTTTGCCGTCAGCAGGTTAGCTCGATTTTTCTTTTTCTCCTCTTTAGGAATAATTGCAATAACTCAGATCAACGAAGCCCTTGATGCTGGAGATCCAGAACAGACTCTGTCTGCACTACTGTTACCCACTGCTAAGCTGCATGGGGTCAATCCTTCCCTTGCCAAACACTATCATGATCTTCTTCAGCATGCCAAAGAACAAATATGCAAGGTAGGCTCTTACCGGGGGCAGATGTGTAGCTCTGCTGGTTACAGTGCTGTGTCTGTCTTTGGAAAGTCATAGGTTCAATCCTGTGGACCAATCACATCATCATTTGGCTTCTGAACAAGGCCTTTAACCCCAACTCCTCCAGGGATACTGTCCCACACTGCTCTCTGTCCCCAAAATTGGTCACAAAGGGTCTGCTCAGTACACAATTAAGCTCAATAAGATCTTCAGTAGGAATCTGATGGTTTTTCTATAGTTTGGTTGACTTATTGAGCATAAGCTATATAAATAAAAACTAGCCAATGAATATAATAATAAAATTATACTTAGGAGCTGAGAAGCTTTCTATCTTGAGTCTGTGAAGCTGGTTAGGTACTTTACCACAAATTGTTGTAAACTAGCATTGCTTATAAACACGTTACAGGAAGTTGTGTGTGTCTGGACAACACACTCACCAGCTAGAGGAGTCATGTGTTGCTAAATACTGAATAAGAGCATCAGATAGCATGTGCTGTTTAATGCAGTCCCACACATTGCAGCCGGAGATTAGGGTTAGAGTTGTTGTTGTTGTCCCAGCCCACTAGTGCTATGGGTATGTGTGGGCGGCAGACTGAATCATCCCTGTTGCCGTGTGTCCCTGCAGAGTTCCGGAGACGAGTCAGCCGTCCTCTGGCTGGACCAGATCCAGGATGGAATCGTGACCGCAAACAAGGATGAGGAGGAGGCCTTGAAACGTAGGTTGCTGGCTAAATATGGGGGAGGTCATCTTAAAAGGGGAAACAAGCTCTTTCCATCTGGGAAAGATGGGCTAAAATCTTGCAAGTCTGCTTCAAATGAACTTTGTTCTCCTTTTGCTGCATTTTGCCTCAGAGGCTTGAAGGCTTGACATGCTAAATGTGGAGAGGTGTAGCCAGCAGCTGAGACTTGAAGTGAGGATTTGTCTCGTGACCTGCCTCTCGTTCTTTTGCTGCAGTGGCAAAGGCGGTCGCGGCCATCAACCGGGAGGTATCCGAAGGTGATGCCCAGAGCTGTCTACAAGCTCTTCAGTGTCCCGGCGCGGGCCTAAGGGGGGTGCTGGTGGAATGTGCAGACTCATACCATTCCAACCTCGCCCAGAGGCAGGCACTCAACACTACAGAAGGTACCGTCTAGCCTTTTTGTAGAAATGTTACAGTTGGGTGAAATTAAATCAAAAGCTTCTAGTAAGCGGATAAGTTATTGTCATGTCATGTGCAGACAAGCTGTATTGTTTCTGTGTATATTGTATGTCAGGCATGGAAAGTCATGTGAATAATGTAATTGACAGTGTCATCACAAACACAACCTGACAATGGTGAACGGGCGTGATGCAAGCTTTTGCTTTTTTTTTCCCAAAGGCCCCAGCAGCAGTACATGGGTGAAACACAGGATCAAGGACATGTATGACTACTTCTACAACCTGCCTAGTGAGCAGGGGACGTGGGAGGAGCCAGAGGGCTTTGTGCATGATGTCACTCAGATGAGCCGGGAGGAAATCCAGGTGGGAAGCGCACTCTCATTGCAGACCCTCATTTAGTTTCCCTAGTCTTTTGAACCAAGTGTGACAGTGTTAACCTTGTTGTTTTTTGCTATGTTCTCGGTCCCTTAACCTCCATCCCTTTGTACATCACTATATCATCTTTGAGCTTTCGACTCTCATGCTTTTTCATTACGTCCAAGCTTCCTTATTTCTCAGTTATTTGATGGAGGCTTGGTGACTGATGTGTACCACCTCTGGTGCTATTGAATGTGACTGCTTCCCAGGGTATTGTGGGAAGCGTGACTGCGGAGTACAACCGTGAGCAGCTGTGGCTGGCCCATGAGCCGGTGATCGTGCACCTGCAGGCGCGGGTTCGAGGGTACCTGGTAAAGAAGGCTTACACTGAGAGGATGGAATACCTGAACCAGCAAGAAGCTAATGTGATCCGGTTGCAGGTATATCTGTCACATTTGTTATCAATCTATGCTAAAGAATTATTAAACCTCACCATGAACTGATTGGAAGATGCCCCCAATGTTATTCCTAGACCTCTCTCCACCATATCTGCCTTATGTAATTTCCAAAGTCTCTTAGGTCAACCATTCTTGTCAAAATGCTATGTCGATAGTAAACTTTCAGTTTGTTCTAACTGTTGCATGGAGAATTTGACCTCTACATACGACCTCATCATAGAAATTAAATTTCTTTGTGTAATAGACTGGCTTGTGGTATAGAAATCGTATTACAGAAATGTACCTAAATTTACCAATCGGGAAGAACATGAAGAAACCTGACTGGTGCCATATAGAATTTAAGTTTTTAATTTCTATAAGTTTGTTTGATCCACTTTTTGATCAATATTGAGGTGATGTGATTAATTCTCACCGTGAATTTCTCTCCTACAACACTATACCCATATGTGTTTATTTCTTCTCTGAAATGTCTAAAACCTTGATTGATCTTCTTGCACCATGTTTTCCTTCTAAAAGGTTTACTGTCCTCATTAATGTTGCAGTAAATTATTTTACAACATGAGGCCCTGACTCCCTGCAAGTCAGTCACTCAGTTGCATTTTACATTCAAAACTGTAACATACTGTATTGATGGCTTCTTTGGCTCTCAATAGGCCTCCTGGAAGGGATACAAACAACAGAAGTCATACAAGGACAGACTGAGGGTCCTGCAGGATAATGTAGCAGCTGTTGTGAAGGTAAACAATATCTAAATACGGGAATGCAGGTGACCATAAAGACGCCATGTTTGGTCTTCAAAGGTACTGAGACTGTTTGTTTACTTCCCTTCAGATTCAGTCATGGGTGAAAATGTGGAAGGCTAGAAGTAAATATTCCCAGAGGCTAAAGTATTTCAAAGATCATGTAAGTGGTCCCGTATCCAGCTATGAAACTTTACTGTACATACACAGTCAGATTCATGGAATTTTCCTGGATGCTTTTGTTGACTTGCATGGCTTCCTTGTGTGTGTGTTTTGTGCTCAGGAGAAGGAAATAGTGAAGATTCAAGCTTTTCTGAAGGCCAATAAAGCACGAGATAATTACCAGACACTGAGTGAGTGAGACCCTCTGGCCGTCTGAGTGATAGCAAGGTTTCCGGGGGCCAGATGGCCTGACACTGGGTCACACACAAATGGTTCAAAGCCTGATTCAGGAAAGAGTTTTCAAAAATACAATTGACCTGTTTTTCAGTTGTATATGTTATGCATTAAAAGGATTTATCTAGTACATTTTACAAAAACAAAAGGACAAAGGTACAGAAGGTCTGTATAGAAGCAGATGGTAAACAAGGGTATTAAATGTTGGTTACCATAGAAACTGACTGGCGTTCAAAGACATAATTTTGAAGGATCTCTGTGGTTGATTTGTAATGTTTTAATTAAAGCTTGTTGAAAGATTTGGGTGGGTGGATGTGTGTGTGTGTCTACAGCGGGAGCGGAGAACCCCCCCCTGTCTGTGGTGCGTAAGTTTGTTCACCTGCTGGAGCAGAGCCCCCTGGACCTGCAGGAGGAGCTGGACATGACGCAGCTGAGGGAGGAGGTAGTCACCAAGATCCGTTCCAACCAGCAAATGGAGAAGGACCTTAACCTGATGGACATCAAGATCGGTCTGCTGGTGAAGAACAGGATCACGCTGCAGGTACATGTGTTTCTCACTGTGCTTCTCTGTGGGTGTAGGGAATAAACACAGAAGTGATCTGAAAATGAGTGTTGGCAGTAACTGGCATCCCATCCAGGGTGTACCCTGCCTGCTTCGTGCCTTTGCTCTATGGGGTAGGTTTCAGGCCCTCCTGCAACCCTGGGCACGATAAACGATGGATGGATGGATGGATGGATGGATGGATGGATGGATGGACGGACGGACGGATGGCTGGCTGGCTGGATGGATGGATGTTAATGTTAATGTGCAAACATTTCCATGCTCCCCGGTCGCCCAGAGGAGGATGGGGTCTCCTTCCGAATCTAGGTTCCTCTCAAGGTTTCTTCCTGATAGAGGGAGTTTTTCCTTGCCACTGTCACCTCAGGCTTGCTTGGTGGGGGTTGGGGCCGGTTATATGTAAAGTGCTTTGTGACAATGACTGTTGTTAAAAGCGCTATATAAATAAATAAATGAATTGAATTGAATTGGATGGATGAATGGAGGGAGGCATTCTAAACTGAGATCATGAGATGTTTTTGAAACCGGTTTTTAATTGACATGATGTCACATTCCAATAAAAAATATCAAGGTTTGGTGCCACTTTACAATAAGGCTACCCTTATAAAGGGATTATGAATGGTTTATAAGCAGGTTATTAATTAGGTTGTAACATTTTGTAAATCATTACTAGACAATTATAAACACTGTGTTTTTCTTATTAATGAGTTACTACCATTTATAAGTGGTAAAGGGGGAGCCTTATTGTAAAGTGGTACCCAAGGTTTTCATACTTGGGAAATCATAATGTGGATGCATTTTGTCATGGTTGTATGAAACCCTTCATCCGCCATGAAATGGTCGTGCTGTTACAGGATGTGGTGTCGCACAACAAAAAGCTGACCAATAAGAAAAACAAGCTGGGCAAAGATGAACTGACCACGGGAGGTAAACAGGGCATCAAGGGCCTGAGCAAAGACAAGCGGAAGAAGCTGGAAGCCTATCAGCACCTCTTCTACCTCCTCCAGGTGAGTTCCCACATTCTCCAATGCAGACATACATCTGTTCCAGGTAGGTTGTCATCACCACCACCATTAGAAAGACAACTTGTTCTCGAGCTAGCAAGGCTATTCAAGTGTCATTGCATGAGGTTTTTAGCGAAGAGAGATGGACGCTCGATCTATAACCTGTGCTATGCATGGCTGGGGGGCCAACTCTGCCCCACCAGAAGGATGGAGTGAAATGCCAAGTTGGGATTCTTAGTTCGCTGTTTTGTTTTGCACACAGACGAACCCTTCATACCTGGCTAAGCTGATCTTCCAGATGCCCCAGAATAAGTCCACCAAGTTCATGGACACGGTCATCTTCACGCTGTATAACTATGCATCAAACCAGCGGGAGGAATATCTTCTGCTGAAGCTGTTCAAGACTGCACTGGAGGAGGAAATCAAGTGGGTTCCTGCATAAGCTATTACAGGACTGAGATTTGTGTCTCACACAGTATAGTGTGGCTCCCTGCATGTGCAAACCTTACAGGCAATTTGTAATGATTGACCATATGCTATAAAGAACACATGGATACTTAACTCTGGATACTAATACTAATCCTTGTTATACTAATATGGTTATAAGCAAAGGCATAACCTTGGGTTCAGCACTGGGGGGGGTTGAGGTCTGCACCCATTTAAAGGGGTCCATGGGGTTTTGTTGGCTGGTTTTGATTACTGAGGGTGGGGTTACAACCGCGCCCCCCCCATCCCACCCTATCATTTAGACCCATGTTTATAAGGTATTATAATGTTGACTGTCAAATCTGTTGTGACCGGTGCTCCCATTTCTGTAGGTCGAAGGTAGACCAGGTACAGGACATAGTGACTGGAAACCCCACTGTCATCAAGATGGTGGTGAGCTTCAACCGCGGTGCTCGTGGTCAGAACGCCCTGAGGCAGCTGCTGGCTCCAGTGGTGAAGGAGATCATTGAAGACAAATCGTTGGGAATCAACACCAATCCTGTGGACATCTATAAGTCCTGGGTCAACCAGCTGGAAACAGCCACTGGAGAAGCCAGGTGACTCATGGATTGTAAGAAAACTGTAATAAAAGAGGAGCCATAAAATGGCTTCTCAGGTGACATTGCAGATCTGCTCAAAAATTCTTAGAGCAGTATTACAAATGTTTTTATTTTTTGTATTCGTGTAATATTTTCCCTGCACCATGATGTATCTGTAGTATATACTACTCTACAAATCATTTTCAGACTGTCATATGTAGATGTGACTGTAGTCACAGTACTTAGGTTATTACTTTGTGTCAGGAAAAAGGTTTCAAATAGAACAACTGTCTGATTGCTCCTCCGTGTTTGTTGCTTTGCTGGGTGTTTTCAGTAAACTCCCGTATGAGGTCACTCCAGACCAGGCATTGACGCATGAGGAGGTGAGGACTAGACTGGAGGCGTCCAACCAGAGCCTGCGCGTGGCCACTGACAAAGTGCTCAACTCCATTGTGTCCTCACTGGATAACATCCCGTAAGCACTGCAGTGACTGACCCTGGCAACATATGAGTTAACATCCTTTTGAAACCACTGAGCTTAGAGAAATGTCTTTTAGGCTTGTTATATAATAGACGCATACAACCACTTTATTAAGTGCAAAAGCATAAAATATCCAGTCAGTGGCCCTTCTGATTGTGAAAATGCCGTGTTAATGACACATTGGTGCAGAACTGCCAGCCCAGTTCAAGCAAACTGCAGGAACAAACATGGTAAAATAATAGATCAGATAAGCAGTTGTGTGCAGAACGGCATTTCTGGATGCACAGCCTTTAAGAAATTCAGCAAAAGTTGGACCTAACCAATTCTATGTATGTGCACCTAATAGTGGTCAGTACGAATAACACCGTTACAGAGCTGGGCGGCGGCCCGTTGCATAAATACTGCTCACATACAGCAGGTGGTGCTGTGGCTGCACCCATGGGTCTGTTTGAGTCTAGGTACACTCATCGCAAAAGATGACTTAAAGAAAGGCCTGAAATGCAAATGGAATGAAAGCAACGTTTCAGGCATCCTTTATAAATAAATTCTAAAATATTTTCTTTTACAAATTAAAACAATGTATAGTGGATTCTAAGACAATACTGCATATATTTTTGATAACAAAATTTGTATATTTATATTGATAATTCTGTTAATTCGTTATGTATTTAGGAGAGGTTAATAGAATACAATGCAGTGCAATATGATTTTCTGGTGTTGCACGCATACTTATAAAGTCCATCCTCCTACTGGTTGTTTCTACCATATCGGTTCACAGTGAATAGTTTTTTGTTGACACCATGGTCGGAACATCCTCGCTCACTCTTTCATATTGTGTTTGTGTAGGTATGGCATGAGATACATGGCCAAGGTTCTGAGGAGCTCACTGCATGAAAAATTCCCAGATGCTACTGAAGATGAGCTTCTGAAGGTACCCCCCCCCACACACACACCTCCTTGGAATTCTGAAATGTTTTATATAAATTATATATGTATCTATAGACGTATGTCTGCAGTGGAGAATGTGGGATCTCACCTGAAGGAGGTAGAATAGGTGCTGATAGTGCCATGTGAATTTATTATAGAGGGCCGTGTGAATTTGAGCTTTCGTTGGTCCGTGCCATATTCCTCAGGCAGGGGTCGTGTGGTGGGTTGGATATTTGACCAGCATGAGGGGGTCCCCCCATCCCCTCACTAGTTTATTGCCCAAATCTGGGGTTGAAAAGATTGCCGACCACTGGTTTGAACTGATTTTGAGAAAGAATGGCTCCCAGTGTCTGCTGCTTTTCCCACTGACAGGCCGTACCAGGATGTTTGTTTTTTCATATAAGGGACTCATCCTGTTTCATAATGGGAAATATATACGTTTTATAAGTAATTTATTTCCCATTTATCATTGTTTGCCTTATATATATATTGTAATTTGTTAATACATGGCTTTTTACATCTGATTCGCTTTCCAAGTTCCATTTTTTGACGGGAGAAACAGACCCATATCCAGCCAATATGGTTACCGCTCAGCCGTATTGTTGTCCTGTACAGTACCGTTAAAATGACCTCTGTGTTCTGACAGATCGTGGGGAACCTGTTGTACTACCGCTATATGAACCCAGCCATCGTGGCCCCGGACGGGTTTGACATCATCGACATGACGGCGGGGGGGCAGCTACACTCGGACCAGCGCAGGAATTTGGGCTCCGTGGCCAAAATGCTGCAACACGCCGCTGCCAACAAGCTGTTTGAGGGAGAGAACATGCACATGACCTCCATGAACACCTACATCTCTCAGACTTACCAGAAGTTCAGGTGGGACCTCCCAGTTCAAAAACACAGCTTGTTAGACTTCATCCAAATACAGTCGAAACACATATATTTCATGTGTGGTAGTAAAAGGTGGTTTGTCTGTGTGAGTGTATAAATCACATTATAGAAATTGTATAAACCAACTTTTTTCAAATTGTATTTTCCCTCTGCTTGTGTTATTTATAGACAATTTAGAAACGTAGAAATTTGTCAAATTCTACCTCACTGCTTATCTCTAGCCTAGTGATGTAGGGATATGAGGTTTGAGTTCTTCATGACTTACATTTTAAGAGTCAGTTTGCACAATGACAAGCTGATGTTGGTATGTAAGGTTCTGGTTTCCTAGCAGCTTGTGGGAAGTGCAGTGCAGCCCATAAGGCATTCCTCTGCCTCTTGGTTAAACTGATCAGCTTGATCTCCGCCAGAAGCTACATTTCTCGGCTGTATTTTATTCTGCTTCTTTCCTAAAAGATTTCCTGTGCAAATCACAGGATTGCGGGCAAGATGACCAGCACACTGCAGATTTTGGTCACATCTGTATTGGCTAAGGACTATGTCAACATGTGCAACTGATATATAAGACTGTGGCAGGACCACGAGGACTTGTAGGTTAGGATGTGCCTTATGGTAACACCCACTCCTTACGGACCACATATGCTTTCCAAGTTTCCACCCTTATGGTATAATGACACAGGAAACCGTTAATGGAAAACATGTGTTTAAGTTTCATTCTGACATCAAACAAGAACTGGAAGAGCAATTGTCTGGAGAGGACTTCTGAGAAGATGCTTAAGGTCCTAGATGATTGTGCTGAAAACCTATTTGAAGGTTACTTTTTTGTTTACTTAGGGCAATAGTTTCAGCTGGTTATGTTTTTCTCAATTCCATCTTAAACCCCACAAGTGTCATTAGACATTTGGCTGCATTTAGTACATTAAATACATAATGATATGATAATATGAGTCACGCTAGACTAAGAATTATTAACTGGGTGGAATTTTTGAATGTTTTGAATTAATAACAGTGTTTTTAGTAGTATTTGTGACTTTAAAAATTCTAAACACCAATAAACTTTTTATGCTATGGACACTAAGTGTAAGAATATTCTGCACCCCTTGCGGAATATCCTAAGTCAATTACATTTCATTGTGATTTGAAAATGTCAAAATTGCACCGTGGGACATTTTCTTGCTTTGTAGGCCTAGTTTGTTTGGTTGGGTGTATTTCGTACTGGGGTATTATCGGCAATTAAGGCTAAGGCAGAGTGATTGTAGTGTCAAATATTTGAAGTTTACAGTGTAACTTGAATTGTCTCCCTTTTTATGTGTTTATGTGTTGATGTTCTCCCTGCAGGGCTTTCTTCCAGGCAGCATGTGATGTGTCTGAGCCTGAGGAGAAGTTCAATGTGGATGAATACTCTGATATGGTAACTCTGAGCAAGCCTGTCATCTACATCTCTATAGAAGAGGTCATCAACACTCACTCGGTAAGACGGGGAATCTCGTTTAAAGCCTGGTGGGGATGATATGTTATGAATGGACGATGTTGTTTGGACTGTAATATAGAGGACATGGGGTCTTGTAGGATTAGGGTTTCATGAACGCAAATTTTATGTTTTTTACAGTCCTGTACAATGCAGGCCTGAGTAATGGAATACAACTGAATACCATCACTCCTCATGTAGCGACTACCTTAGTGACCATTCAGAAATACGTAGGTAGTAAAAAATTCTATTTTCCTACCAAGGTGTGCAGTTACGACCAAATTTTGTACGCCATGTCAGAGTAAGAGAGATCTTTGGAGAAGAATATATAAAATGTTGCTTAAAATGGTCACTTTGTGAAGAATAAAAGGAATGAAAGTTCGAAGGCTGAAGTGAAGTTGCCACGCCTAGGCTACAGTAGTTTTCACTTAGCGAGCATTTGGCATAACGACCTGGTCGTTGGAGCGGAACTCGGTCGTTAAAGGAGGAGTGAGTGTATAGTTGCTGCTTAGTTCACTGTTAATTCTTTAAAGAAGAAAGCCTTATATTTAAAGTGCCAGGATATATCTGATATGCCTGTTTTGTACTGATGTAGCTGGTATGCTGACCTTTCCCCATTCTTTCACACTGTGCATAAATGGGAAACGCGCTAATCAGGTTATCTGGTGAAAGGGTAGAAAATGCAGTAAAACAGGGCTGGAAACCGGCTGCCAGGAAAGACTGGGGGCACTCAAGCGGTGGCTGAATCATCAGGGCCCTGCCTGGGCTCACTGTCTTTCTGTCCGCAGTTGGTTTTGCAGCACCAGGATGCTATTTCTCCAGATCGCAACGACGTGCTGCACGAGCTGCTGGAGGACCTGGGAGATGTCCCCGACGTTGAATCTCTTTTGGGTAGAGCTTCACCTGCTTACCTTCTTCAGTAGCTTGTTGTTTTCCCTTACTTTTACTTAATTGACATACTAAGTGATTCAAGTCCTAAGGACCTGCACTGTATACTGCTTTGTTCCAAAAAAAACATTAATACCCCAGTATAATGGAGCTGTTAACTAAATACTGATCTGACTGTCTTATTAAAGGCTGAAAACATCAAAGTGTGCTCCTCACATAGTTAAATGGTAACTGTGATGATGGCCGTCATTGCTGTTGCTGAGGCCATCGGGCTCTGTTTGTTCAGGAGAAGGAGCCGTGGACCCCGATGACCCCAACAAGGAAAGCATCCTCAGTCAGCTGGCCAAGACGGAAATCTCCCTAACCCTGACCAGCAAGTTCGAGTTGCTGGAGGGAGATGATCAGGATATGAAGAGTCTGATGATGAAGTGAGCTCTTGTCCTTTACTTCCATTTACTGGCAGTCATGCAGCACTATTTACAGGAACAGGAGAAGAACTCTCAATGCTCCAGGCATGTCAACTACTCCCGTTTTAACTATATGTATGCCTGCTTTCCTATCTACCTCAGGTTTGGAGATATACTTTCTGAAATCATCCCCTGCTTCATATTTTGCATTTTTTTTTAATTAATAGGGTAATTGGGAGTTAATTATAAATGTACAAATATACGTACGATATAAAATAATATAGAACAAAAACATATGAAGAGTATGCATTCCCTAAATGCAGCATTAACATATAAAACATATAAAACTTTTAAATGTCTTTACTTGTTTTGCTAGCTAAACCATCTGGCAAAAAAGTTAAACCTACATCAATAAGTGAACAACCAAGCAGCTCAGAAAAGGGTTTAAGATCACAAATAAATAAAAACCTCAACTGGGACATCTTGTGGGAAAACATCTTTCAAGTGTGCATGACAGAGATTACAGTTATGACCCGTATAGTAAAATGTATATTCTGGCAGGTAGCTTTGGCACGGTGTAGAGATTTGGAGAACTGCCTCTAGGCAATATCTGTGTCTGTCACATGACTGCCTGAGAGTTTCGCCTTCAACATGACTTACACATGAGTCAAATTATAAACACAACTGGACTGTTCTGGCTGACTGAGTCACCAGGTTTAATCCGTACAGGTTACAGAAAGCCTTAAAATAAGTACTGTTATGCAATGTTTCTGCATGCTACCTGTCAATAATAGCATGGGATCATTGAAAGAATAGGAAAATGAAACAAATCCTGTTTTATTTGGTTTATCTGTTTCTGCTCTTAAAAGAATCGCTTGTGTTTGAAAGGGAGGTATGTAGCGGAAGCAAATAAGTTTATGTGCAAGGAAGTGACATTCAGATGTTTATAATTGTCCATAGTGGAAATACAAATCCATCTAGGCCATATTGGCATGAACAGATTTCAAAAGCTTCTGATTAACTGTAACCATTGCCATTCTTGGAGATTCTCTGAATTGGAAAAGTGCATCATTCTTGTCCACATTCCTAGGCTACAATTATTGTAGTGACATATTAACCAGAAAAGTTATAAGTAAGCTAGTCTTGAAAGGTTGGAGGAGGGGACGAAAATTTTGACTCTACAATCTTTCCCCTCTTGAACCTAGTGTTTTGGCCTTTTTCTTTGTGTTTCAAGAAGATTAGTAGTTTAAAAAAAATGTCTGCGTTCTCAGTACCTAACACACAAACAGGGCATATTGTGGAAAAGCGGCCTAAAGCAGGAAATAGGAAACTGTGACTCAACAATGGCAACATTCCACTAGGTTCCATGAAACGCAGTTTCCCTGGTGCCTGATGTTGTCTGAATCTTCACACAGCCTGGTTTCCTCTTTGAAAATGCAGACCAAAGCAGAATTTTGAGCACTGTGGATATTTTTATTTCAGTGAAATGGGGTTTGAAAGTGATTAATTACCTGGGGTGTTGTTTAGAAATAAGAATAGCTTACTGTGTAATGTGGTAATATGGTTCAGTTAAATCCTTTATGTGCATTTCAACTCGATGTATTAATAAATACAACTTTCTGTTTGAATACGTATGCCTACCTGATTTAATATAGTGAGGAGTTCATATGAATTTGAATCGCTGTTTTTTGTTTTTTTGCAAAGACATGGAATACTGGAAACATTTTTTCTGCGTCTGTGGTGACTCACGATTATGGTCATTGAGTGATACATTCACACATGGAAGCACTGATGGATATTAAGTTGTATCTTTAACACCTCTTCACTAGCTAAATTATATCTTTCTTGGTCTGTATATAAAGATGGTATTATATATTCGAAATAGCAGTGTAGTTGTGGAAAAACAGTAACAAAATCAAAGTAGTCACTGGCTTCCACAGATAATCGATTTATGATGTTTGTTTATTTGTCATGTATTGTCACTTGTATGTCACTCTGGACAAAATGTATGTAAATGTATTTTTTGCCCAAAATAGTTATACTACAGGTTATAGCACAATTCGTAATATTGTATTCGAAATGGTTTTAGTTCCGTCTTGCTTTGAAGTTGTATTTTATAAACCATCCTTGTCCCACAGGACTAAGAAGCTGATCGTGGATGTAGTGCGGATTCAACCAGGAGACACCCTGGTGGAAATGTTGGACACCCCTGCCTCATCGCTTCAGGTGTGCTTTCTTCTCACATGACTTCATTCTGATCACTTCTCATTCTTCCTGCGTTGAAATTTCTCCATAAAACTGGCAGAGTGCTAGTAAAACTCATCTGCAGGACATACTCAAGAAAGTGGCTCAGTAAAGTTTTGAGCCATGAGTAGTATTAATGAAAAATTGAAGGAGATGCTGTTGACTGTGTATTGGCAACACATTATAATACTAACTCTGTTATTTAAAATCCGGACACAGAAGAGAACTCATTTTTTTCCTGTTATTCACTATTAAGCCTGTATGGTTTTCTTTAAGCACCGCCAAGTTTGGCTGTTTATTAGTTTTGTCGTAGGATATTTGCAGTGACAAATAAAATCCATTCTGACATAAGTCTGTCTATGACCTACAGGAGTCTGAGCATGCAAAGATCATGGAGAAGCGTGTGGTTCAGGATGCCCAGGTGCCAGATGGGATGAAAAGCAGTCCATCTATGCTGGAAGATAGGCAGCTCCCTCTGGAGCAGAAGAAGAGGAAGATTTTGAGGAATTTGCGCTCTTTGGAGCAAGCTGGCCTTGTGTCTTCTGAGAACAAGTACCAGGAAATTATCAACGATATATCTAAGGTAATAAGCCTCATAAATATTGAGTAGAGGTGGTAAGTTCAGATCCTGAAAGTACAAATCTAGGCCAAGGTTTTGTTTCAACTCACCAGTTTAGCACAAAAAGAGCCACAGTCAGAGAGTACTCAACTGGTGGGTTGAAAGAAAACCTTGGTCTGGTTTTGTACTTTCTGGACCTTTCCACCTCCACTATTGAGTATCAGGAGTAGAGTATTCAAAATGAAGGAATTTGGGGAGAGGTCTAGACGTATGCACTTGAATTGCTTGCTCAGTGCGTGTATTTAAGGGCAGCAATTCCAATACGTATGTATGAGTGACTTGGTCTGTCCCAGGAGCAGGCTGAGAGGTCATTACTTGTTTCTGTATGACTGACAGGACATCCGGTTCCAAAGACGGTACAGGCAACGAAGGAAAGCTGAGCTGCTAAAGCTGCAGCAGACGCTCAGTGCGCTAAACTCCAAGACTGCTTTTTACCAGGACCAGATCAACTACTATGACACATACATTAAGACCTGCCTCGACAATTTGAACCGGAAGTAAGTTGCCGTTAGGAGAGTATCTTTCTGTAACTTATTGATAAGCGTATATTGTTGGCAAACATTTTTTTCATCTGAAGTGCCATCTCACAATTAAGTTTAAAAATAGAGTTTTGTTTTGGAAATGTGTGACCTGTTAGGGTGTAACAGAAAAATAATAACAACAATAAACATTTTTGGGGAGAAAAGATTTTTCCGGCTGCTCGACCCTTGCGGTACTTGGACTAAGGTAGATTAATACAAAAAGATGACATATTAATATATAAAAATATATATACCTGTATATGTCCTCACTGAGTTTTTTTTCTTAACTTCGAACAGTATGATTATGCCTATCTGAGATTATAAATGTGTCTTTTCAGGAATTCCAGGAGGTCCATCAAATTGGACAGAAAAGGGGAGGAGAGAAGCAGCCGGAAGTCCAAACAGCAGTCGCTCAAATATACTGCAGCCAGACTGCATGAGAAGGGAGTCATCCTCGAGATAGAGGGCCTGCAGACAAATCAGTGAGTGCTATCGCACCCATGTGTGAACAGGCGGCAGATGCAACAGGCGTGTGACATGCCGTCTCTGACTCTTGATCCTGGAAGGAAGCTAGCTCAATTAGAGGGCACTGAAATGCCAGCTCTCCAGCTGCTGTGGTCTTTGTGGATGCACAGTTCGCTTCCTGTTTTGTCCCTTTTGTGTTCCAGTCAAAGCAGTGAAAAAACGCAAATGGTTGTGAGACTTCTTGTAAGGCTTATGTGATCTGTTTGTAAAAAAACTGCATTCAGAGAGACCCAGGGCGGAAAAGAAAGCAGAGAATGTTTCTGTTCAGTTAAATAAATTTTCATTGCATAGTTTAAAATATGGTTTCCCAACTGTCTATGTATGTATGTATAAAACTGTATAAGCAAATTTTTTTTTTTTGTAATATTGCCTTGTATCTTGCTTAATTTTATTTATTTATTTATTTTGCCAGGTTTAAAAACGTAATGTTTGACATCTCGCCTAGTGAGGAAGTAGGAGGATTTGAAATAAAAGCCAAGTTCATGGGAGTGGAGATGGAAAAGGTGCAGGTCCATATCCAGGTAAGGCACACACACCTTCTTTTCAACATGAAAGAACTGACACCACTTAAACCAGAAAACTCCACTGTGTAGACTGTGAAGATCAGGGGTGTGTGTGTCAGAATATGTGGCCACCTCTATTGCCACCCCACATCAAAATAATAAAAATGAAATCTGCATTATTTTATTTTCTAAGTGGAACCATAGAATAGATTAGGTGTGCTGTGACCAACCCCAAAAATGTACCTAACCCTAGTGACCACCCCAATTAAAATTTTCTACTGAGGCTACTGATGAACATCTGAACATAACAAAATTATCAGTATCCGCAACAGAAAATGGTAACAATAACAAGACATCCGTTTCCCCCGTTTAATATGAATTACTTTATGATTCACAAAATGATTCTTATGACATAACTGGTAATGCTCGTCGTTGACTGGTGACAGGATGTTTCATTTTCATATCTCAGGACCTTCTGCAGCTGCAGTACGAGGGTGTGGCTGTCATGAAAATGTTTGACAAGGCCAAGGTGAATGTCAATCTGCTCATTTTCCTGCTCAACAAGAAGTTCTATGGAAAGTGATGCATTTTTTCCACACGCGGAGTACAGTTCTATTCCATCCTGGATTTTTATGGCCTCCATTTTGGACAAACTGAATAGAGTGTTTAAAACGGATGGTACCTAATGTTGATTTTAGAAAGAGAAACCTACTTTTCAGAATTAAGACTATGGTAGTTATTTTCAATGAACCCAGAATGTTGGGTGTTTGATCAATGTCAACTGTAGTTTGAACATTAGAATGAAAATCAAAATTTTAATACATAAAAATTGTATACCATTACATTGTCTAAGTAAGTGCTTTGATTATAAATGTTAAAATTTCTGATTTATTACAGGGTGATTTGTATATTAAATATTTTGAAATTATACAAATGTTTTATATTTAGAGGGTTATGTTACCAAATGCTTTGTTACCACTTCTGTTAAAGAAAGGAATTGTAAAATGCACTACTGCCTCAATATACTGGAAGTGATACAATATAACATTACTTTGGGACAGTTCAGGCTGTTGGGTAATGTATACTGCTAACTTGTGCCTTTTAACATTTAACCTTTGAGCACTGGGAAGCTTTGCTGTCCTTTTTAAAAATAGTGGTTATTTCCATGTTGTGTTTTTGTTTTACAAATATACAGTGAGATTGTAATTTAAAATAATTTCAAAGTTTAAAACTGGATTAATAAACATGGAACATTATTGTATTTGCTTGGTTGCTTTCTGTCGTTAGGTGCCAGCCCTCAGTAGAAAAGTGAGATAATTATGTTCACTGAGTGTCAGGTCGGGCGCTGTCAGACTGTTTCCTGTTTGGATTAAGCCCAAGCTAAGTGTGTCATTCAAGTTTACTTTCTAAGCAATTGCTTTTAACTGCATTGAAGCAGACCTTAAATACCTGATTTGTCATGTTACACATATGACACGTAAGGCCATAAAAATGAATACGATTAAATTCATGTTACGTTGTTTTATTAAATCTCCCAAAAAATCGTACGCTAAAAAACAAGCGTTTGTGCTACGTGGGAGTCAAAAAAGTGTGTGTGACGTCAGTGAATGAGCAGGCAGAGACTCCCCGGACCGTCCCCGACGTCCGGGAGATGCTGGGGGCTGCGGCTCGGGGGCGGTGAGACGCCAGCGCGCTCCTCAGTCCGTCCCAGCGCTGTTTTCCAATGGGAAGCCGAGTCACATTCAACTTGGTTTTTTCTTTGCTTCTTTTTTTACTATTTTAAAAATATTCGTTTATAAATCGAGCAAACTGCTAATTTATAGAACGCAGTGCCGTTTTGCACCTTCGATTAAGATGCATTTCAAAGCAGCTGTCGCTTTTGCGATCTTTACCCTGTGCAGCAGCTCAAACATATCGGGTCACTTCAATGGTAAGTGTTTTTAGTTAATTTCGCGGGAATTAAGTACCAGGAATTAGCTAAACATTACTTTGTAAATGGATATCTCTTCATTAAAAAGGAATCAATGCTCTTTCGCGCTTTTAGTGTTTTGATTTGTGGCAGAGATGAACTTGCCGTTTAGAACAACTGTAGTCAGGAGACGAAACTAAATCCGTCATTAGGCTGCTGATATGAAAACTCAGACTCTATGCGCGCTATTTTTGGCATTTTTATGAACTGCGATTACTAGTCTAAGGCGTAATGCTGCACAGAAATGCCAATTTACTAAATGTAACGTCGTGGCGTAACGTACCTTTGTAACGGGTTGTGTAGAAATTGGGTCCATAGACACACGCACACCATCATCCCACAAAGATATATATGTACCCCCAATTTTTAATTTGGTTTCTTCTATTCCCCCAAAAACATACCTTTACATTAGTTGTGTCCCTCCACTATCAAACTCCTACTGCCTTGTATTTACTGATTAGGAATTTATACTCTAATTATGGTATTAAATAAAACAAATTCTATTCTGAATTTTATTCTGAAAATCCTGAATTGTACTCCTGTAATTTCAGGTAACATCGCCAGAGCTTTTCCTGGCTTCTTGAATGCTCTGGATGAGCCCATTGATTACCTGGATGTGCAAGAAGGCAGTGGATCTGGGTTCAGCTCTGATCACGTGAATGAACATAAACCTGCAGTTGTGAAGAAGGGCTACCATGTCACCCAAAAAGTAGCAGAGTTCCTCACCGGTCCTGTGATGACTGTCTTCATCCCCTGGGTGTACATCCTTGTCTTCATTGTCAGTATTCCCCTGAACCTGCTTGCCGTCTTCATGTTTGCGTGCAGGGTACAGTCCAAGAAGCCAGCAGTGATCTTCATGCTGAACCTGGCAGTGGCTGACCTGCTGTTTGTGCTGCTGCTTCCCTTCAAGATGTCCTACCATTTCAATGGCAACAACTGGACATACGGGCCAACCATGTGTAGCCTCATCACGGCCGCTTTCTATTGTAACATGTACTGCTCCATCCTGCTCATGATGTGCATTAGCGTAGACCGCTTCCTGGCGGTAGTGTACCCCATCGAATCTCTAACCTGGCGCAGTCGACAGAATGCGATGGTGGTCTGCGGTGTTATGTGGTTATTGGCAATCGCCGGCGTGGTGCCCATTCTGCTGTCCAAGCAGACCATCCACCTCGAAGAGCTGGGTATCACCACTTGCCACGATGTGATGGATATCCAACAACTGCGTGGCTACTATCTCTACTTCTTCCCCATCTTCTGTTCGGTCTTCTTTTTCGTACCTCTTGCCTTCACTGTAGTCTGTTACGCGCGCATCATTCAGGCTCTTCACGCTACCAGCGACCCTGCCTCTATGCCCAAAAAGCGCCGGGCGGTGTTCATGGCAGCCGCCGTGTTAGTGGTCTTCGTGGTCTGCTTCACGCCCACAAATATCATCTTGATGGTGCACTATGTGCAGCTGGCCCGGAGCAGTCACAGCTCCTATGCAGCCTACCTCCTGGCCACCTGCATCGGCAGCATCAGTTGCTGCCTGGACCCTTTAATCTATTACTTCGGGTCATCGCAGTGCCGGAAACAAGTAGCCGCCATCCTGCCTCGCTCAACCTCGAAGGAGTCAGACAAGGAGCTTCACGCCAGCAGCACCAGGTCGAGCAAGATGGCAACCTTCTGGAGCAGTGAAGGAAAGCAGTACAAGAAGCTGGAAGCCTGATTGTGCCATGATATGGACTTCTACTAACTGTTTACTTTATGACCCTCTGAAAAAAAAATGACTGTGTTAAAAGCACTTTATCATCAAATTAATGCTACACTTTATAGGTATTAAAAGTGTTAAGATCACAGGTCATAATCCACTCCGAGTATACAAATAACACTCAGTTCCAAAAAAGTATTATGGGCAACAAAATGTAGGTATTGTTTTAATAGAAAATGTTTTTTAGTTAATATTCTGTTTTTATATTAATTACTGCCATCAACCGTCAACCGTCACATTTCTTATAAATTGTCATTGATGTCATCACGGTTTCATGTGGTTAGGATTTCCTTCATGCACCTAGTTACTGTATAACTGGTTACTAAGGGAAGGACATTTTTAACCTGTCATAACAATGCAAGGACCTTCAAGGACCTTTGGTGTTAAATATAGTTTTTTGTCCATTATTCTGTCAGTATATCTCCTGCAGTTACAATGTTAAAATTTGCTGCAGTATTTTTCTGATACTTATTCAGAGTATTATGTGACTGTCTTGTTAACGTGTAGTAGCCCTTGTCTTGATGTTATACCCTTTCAATATACATTGAAAAATGTATTGTTTGTGCCTCTGCGTTCTGTAATTAAGCCATAATGTAATGTGACATACAGTCTGTCTCATTTACAAATTACAGGATTTATTTCACTGAATGGTTTTGCATTTTAACTTTATTTAATTCTGGGTGTGGTAACCATTTTCACTTTCACTGAACAGTTATCTCTAAGAAACTAAATTAATCATTTTTTATACTGTATAAGCACAACACTGAACCTTTCCTGTCGGCAGTCTTTCTTAGGTAACATAACATAAACACCACTTCGGCCAAAACCTGAATCCCCACTTCTCCCTGAATAAAATGTGGCAAATGTCATTCTGCTCATATTCGGATCCCCTTTTAATTGGTTGAACCTACCAAACGGGTAGTGATAATTTATGCAGGTGTGGGCGTGTCGATACTCAGGTAGTTCTGTCTTTTCCTTAAATGGTGAAGGTGGGATCGGTCATTGGGGTGACGCTGGCGTAGCGGAAACCAGGAAAGTATTCACCTTCAGCACTCAACAAGTAGCACACCTGTATCGCTCGTCTACCGTTTGGTAAAGCCTTCTCCGTTTGCTCACCATGGCCTTCACTGGACTACTGAAACTGGTCGTTTTGCTGTCTTTGGCGACAGGAACGGCTGCCCAGATAGGTAAGACGAGATAGTAAACATTTCGGCGTCACATGGTTTGCGGAAGGACAGGTACTGGGTCTTTATGTCCCTTTATGTCCTTATCATCGCGTTAAGGAATGATAAATGCGTTCTATTACTAATATGGTTAATAACTGTAGAGTTATTAACTTCTCTAGAGTTGTTTTTGTGTGTGCTACAAGCATACGACGGCCAGGTTGCAGTATGAGTGAACACTACGTGGGAATATAAAGACGATCAGCATGCGTCAGCGGGATTAGTATGCTTAAATAAATCTTAAGTTTGGTCTACTAATGCATTAAAACAAGTCTGTTTATTTAAATTGTGTCTATCTCCGAAGTGTTTATGCTTATGTGTGATAATCTCCATACAGGTTCGGTCAATAGAGACAAAAATCGGGTGTTTGTTGGACATGAACACAAAGGAAGTGTCACAGTGGATGCCTCAACAGCTGAAACACTCAAAAGCAAGTTGACTACGGTCTTTCTCCCAGTAATTTACATTATTGTTTTTGCTGTTGGATTACCCACAAACGTGATGGCCCTTTGGGTATTTATCTTCCGAACAAAGAAGCAGCACCCGGCATCTATTTATATGGCTAACCTGGCACTTTCTGACATCCTGTTTGTTATTTGGATCCCACTGAAGATTGCATACCATTTCAAGGAGAACAACTGGACCTATGGAGAGGGACTCTGTAAGGTGTTGATGGGCTTTTTCTATGGAAATATGTACTGTTCCATTCTTTTCATCACTTGCCTTAGTGTACAGCGCTACTGGGTAATAGCCCACCCTTTATCTGAGCAGAGGAAAAACAATCGGATAGCTTCAGGGGTTTGTATAGCCATATGGATCTTTATCTGGTTGAGTACAACACCGCTGTATATGTACAATCAGACGGCCTACATCAGTAACCTCAATATCACTACCTGCCATGACGTTACCATCATCCACAACATCGAGGACCCATTTCCTGACATTAAGCATGCATTCTTTTACTTCATGTTTATGGGTGCCTTCGTGTTCCTCGTTCCAACCTTGATAAGCATAGTAGCATACACCTGTCTCCTTAAAACCCTAGCAGGTTCCATGGGCGATAATTCTGTGGGGAAAAGCCGGAACAAAGCGGTGGTGTTGATTATTACCGTCCTCGTGACCTTCCTGATATGCTTCATCCCGAGTAACATCATGCTCCTCATACACTACTCCCTCCTGAAGGATGGTGTATCCAACAATGGCTATAGCTTCTATATCACCACACTTTGCCTGTCCAGCCTTAACAGTTGCCTGGACCCCTTCATTTATTACTACGTTTCTGAGGACTTCCGGGACAATGTCAGGAACACGCTACTCTGCAGGAGCAATCGAACGGTGGACAGGATGAGAGTCTCCTTCAACTCCCTGAAGTATTCAAAGAAGACTAACACTTATACCTCTGACAGCAGTAACACCCAGACAAGTAATTGCTAATCATTTGGGGATGGAGATAAACTTGATGACCGTATGTATACAACTTATCTAATGTAAAGTGTACAAACTATGTTTGTACAGCGTGTGTAGCTCCGTGTAAAAGCAATCATTTATTTTTGAAGGGCAAATATTTTGTCTTTTTATTTTATAAACTGTGAAACTTTGCTTTTTTGATACATTTTTATTCATTAGTTTTTAAGTGTATAGTCATTTCAGTGAGAATTTTTTAGTGATTTTAAACTTGACATCTAAATCTGTGCTAGTGATATGTAAATAAATATTTGATATGCTGTATGTATGTATTCTGTTTAAAAATGGAAGTCAATCCTTTGACCATATTAAGTAGAAATGGATTTAAATATTGTGCCCAACTGTACATAATAATTTCTGTTTTCAGCAGTTAAATTCTGTTCTGAATTTTGTTGTTTTTTTTCCTCCATCATTTCTGTGTTATTGCCATAACTCTACCAAAGGACCATTGTGTAATTATGTAGATACATAAAAGCCACACATAGAATTCTGTCTGTACTTTGTCAGAAAATGCTAAATTGGTAATTAGTACACACTTTTCATGTCCAAAGAATTATATTTATACATACACATACACCCACACACACTGTATAGCCAAAACTGTAGACACCAGCTTGCCCAGCATCTCTTTCAGAAACTGAGGGTATTAATATGAACTTGCTCACCTCATTGTTGATACAGTGGCCTCTTCTCTTTGTGAAAGCTTTCCATTAGGTGTGGGAACATTGCTGGTGGGATTTGCTGCCATTCGTGTTGGATTTTGATGCTGGGTCCTTTGCTGTGAGCTTGTGTGGCCAAACACTTAACTGAACTTGCTATGAGGCATTTCTGCTTCATAGTCATTTCGCTTTCAATTGACCCAGGGTGCATTTTCCAAAAGCGTAGTTGCTGACTACCATAGCAACTTACATAGTTGGAGCCATGCAACTGAATGGATCCTGCTGTATAAGCTGGTAATGGGAGTGTTTGAGAAACGCTGCCCAGGACAGCTCCAGCAAGGGTGAAATATGGTAAAGTGACTTGTTGGAAAGATGGTGCCCTTTGCTGGTGCCAGGTTGAAAGTCACTAACCTGTTCTGTACAACTACTCGTTCTGCTGCTAATAATTGTTGGAGGTTATTGCACGACTCTTATTAATTATTCACCTTTGTGAGCAATGGGTGTGGATTAATTTGACAATTCTTCCAATTAATAGGAGTGTCCAGATACGTTTAGCTATATAATATGTTTTCACTTAATTCTTGAGCGTGTTTTAATCTTTTATTCATTGTAATATTTAAGGTAACGTGTCCATTTCCAGAAGATGTCCATAATTATATTGACCACTGCTCATCATAAATTTGTTAAATAAACACTAATCATCAGTCGCTTGTTCATTCTTGACTGTGTTTGTGGATGAGTAATATGAGTGGCCAGGGAGATCCAGAGCATACCCTGGGAGAAACAGTGCAATTGGCACGTCATCCGTTGCAGCTTACGGGTTTGTGCAAACATCGTTGACGATTTATAGTCACCAGGTTACAGCCAAACAGCATTTTTGGACTTGATGAAATCAATGCAAACAGAGTGGGGGCCTGGGCATGTCACTCTGGAAAGCCCATTGCACAACCTGATTGTAAATCCCTTTTTATCTGCTGACATTACAAAGTAAACATGGCCACATTTATTGTTACATGTTCATTATTTTGTATTACTTTCTTTGTGTGTGTGTGCTTTTTTTTTACATTATCAGTACTTTCTAGTTGTCAAATTGTCCGTAGGAGAGTGTGTGTGTGTGTGTGTGTGAATGTTGTGCATGCCCTGTGATGTATTGGTGCCCAGTCCTGGTTATTCCCTGCCTGTAACTTCCAGGATTGGCTTGACCCACATGGCCCTGCATAGGACAAGAAGGCATATAAAATGGATGGATAGTTTTTCATTAATGCACTAATCATAATTCATGGTAAAATGCAATTGGCACAAATACAAAAAAATATCTCAAGAACTAAATGCTTACTGAGGAGCAGGTTTTTATAAAAGAATAAACTGTAAATATATCAATATGCTGCAGGACTTTCCCAGCAGTGCAGTGTTTCCCAGTGGTTTGTTCCATCTTTCGATTTTTTTTTCCCAGGCACATTGCACACGACATGGCCTGTTGGCTGACTACAATTCCCCTATACACTATACAGTCTGAATGAAAAATGGAATGGCACTCTTTATGAAGGACAAAAGCCCAACCAGTGTAAACCAGATCATTGGCCTTTGAAGCCTCTGCATGTCATCCTGGGGGCATAATTGAACACCATTCTTGGGACCACAAACATTTATTAAGTGTATAGAGTCAAACTCGAAGCTTGGGGATATACATACTTTCTAAGCAGTTATCTCCAGGATAATTAATGCGTTCTGATAATGAACTATTTTTCAATATGCATTTAATTTAATTTGGAGTTTGTGTGGGAACAAATTGAAATAATTCTGAGAACAGTGAAGTTCTCTAGCAGTCTATGTAACAAGCAGTAAAACTGGTCTGACTGGTTCTGTCGTCATGACGAGCAAACAATGTGCTTGTTCGATGACGCTGATAAAATAAAGAGAGGAACAAAACCGTAATTAGTTGATCACGCTGATAAGTAACTAATCAATACATCTAAAACATTTAACATTTAAACAGATTTTTTTTCCAAGATAAGTTCTGTAGAGGACAGTCAGTGTGTGGTCAGCCCTCCCACAATTCCACTCTCCTTTTCTGGAAGTGCTTTATCTCCTATGAAGAAACCAGACAACTGCTGGTCTGATGTCGTATTTTGCTTGTACGCTACTTGTCTACCTTCATTAAACAAGGCACGATTGTTTACATTCAGTCCTTCTGCCAGAGCAATACTCGACCTTTCAGATAACATTGAGTCAATTTATACATTTATTGTTGGACATTTTGTTTTCTGCCTCAGAACTGTATTTCCCCATGTTAATTGTTTCAGTATTGGTTCTTGTCTTTGTGCCTTTGTTTTTGTTATCCCTCCTTGTTTATAGTTTAGTAGTAATTTTCTGTATCCCATTTCCTAGTATCTCTTAGTGTTTGAGTCCTTATTGTGTTGTGATTATGACCCTCACCTGTGTCTTCTAACTCCTAGTCCCTAGTGTTTGGTTAATCATCAATGGCCCGCACCTGTTTCTTGTCTAGCCCTCGTCACTACATACATACAGTTCCAGTCAAAAGTTTGGATACGTCAAGCTGCCTACAAAGGAGAGCGATAGCGTGTCACATCACATGACCTGGCCACCTGTCCTAAACACAGGAGAAATAGTTTTGGAGGAGTTTGACCAGAGAGTGAAGGAAAAGCGGCCAATGAGGGCTCAGCACATGGGGGACCCCCTTCAGGACAGCAGGAAAAGCATCCCAGGAGGCCACCTCATGGAACCAGCATAGAGGAGACTGTAGGGTCAGCCAGTCCTGGAGCAGTTGGGGTTAAGGGCCATGCTTAAGGGCCCGATGGTCGCATCACTGCCAACCCAAGGATTTGAACCAGCAACCTTCTGAGTCCCAACCCACAATGCTGTCCTCCCCCCAACAAATAATTATTTTTTATACATTTTGTGTCAGTGCATAGTTCTATATATAATATTTTATAGTTTTGATGCCTTTAGAATTATTCCTAAATATAGAGAACATGGTTTATTTGTATTTCTATGGGTATATGTGTCCAGATTTTGACTGGTGCTGTATATGTCTGCCCTTGCCCTGTTCCTAAGCATGGCGTTGTGCATGCTGTCTTGCGTTTTTTTCCCCTTGCTTGTGCTCCCAAAGGTGTTTGGTGTTCGTTTTTTTCCTCATGTTTAGTTTAACCGTCATTAGTCCTTGTTTTACCCTCCTGCTTTGATTGACCCCTCATGGTCCTTTTTTTCCCCAAGTCTATGAGTGCAGTTTATAACAAAAGGTCCCTATGTTTCCATAAGCCACACCATAAATCATACTTCTGACATGTTGTGCTGTAACAACAGCATTATAATAATAGCATAGTAACTTGTAGTATTGCAATAGTATATAGCATCTAATAGGTTACACAACACAAATGAATGATGTGATACAGTATGGACAGGGCAAGCAAAAAATGAACACAGATAGGTCAGTAAGGAGGCAGGTTAAGTAATATTACCTAGAAATCCTGAGAGAACAAAAAGGTTTAGAGACAAGATGGGAATGCGGTGTGCGGGGAAATGTTGGATATCCAAGGGAATGGATTTTCTCAGAGGTAATTTACTATTTGATTGTCACTATCTCATAGATTTGTTGCTCAGTAATCAAATTTCCAGTTTGTTATCTAAAGTCATGCATGTTGACTCCTCTCTCCTGAAGCATTTTTGCTGATGTGAGATACTTGCAAGCATTCCTATTAAGGGACACAGGTGAGGAAAATGACATTGAATAGGAGTTATGTGGAATCTGCAGCCTCTGACAGCACGTTACACCTCCTGAGAGCTCGTGGGAGAGATGGTTATTGTTTGTGTGTGTAATTCTTCTGTAAAAAAAAGTAGATTTGTTTTACATGTGTAATGTCCTGAATGCATTTCTTAATTTGAAACCGACAAGGACATACAAATAATCCAATCTGTTTTGGTGATTGTTGACCACATATTTTCATTGTTTTCAAGGTGCTGCAGACACTGAGGGCTCTACAATGTGAGCCTAGCACTTGAAATGAAGTTTACAAAGCTACAAATAAAAGTTCAACTAGAAATGGAATGTAACCTGCATACTTAATGATTTTTGTTATAGTAACAAACAAAATACAAAGCTCCAGAAAAGATCAAGGGAAGGAAAGTATTTTTTGACAAGTTCCTTTATTTTTTTTTTATTTCCAGTTTTCTTTATTGCTTCATAATGTAGCAAGTAAATAATCATAATATAATGAATTGGTTTACTCATATTTAATATTATTATTACTTGCAAAAAGATTTATTTATATTGCAGGTTTACAGGTTTCTGCCATTAGTTTGATTCTGCGTAGTTGCGTAAACCCATTATATCCTTCTGGTGTTGCTGATGACAGGCCATGTATTGTGCTGCAACACAGCGTAATTTTATTCAATGATATTAGTGAATGCTGGCCGCCTTAAAAAAAGATTTACTTCATTTTCGCTTTAATATCCAACATTTACTTCCGCGTTTTGAGGATATAAACAGTTATAACACTTTTTCTTTTTAAAAAAATATATATATTTTTGGGAATTGTAGCTAATTAAGCCTATTGATGCTTGACAGGGTTAAAGCAGCAGGCTCATACTCATCCAGTGAGATACTGGTGGCTCTGACGACTGGAAAACATAAATTACTGAAATTGCTTACTAATCTCACCACTTTGAAAGATGTTCTTATATTTTATCTTGACTTGCTGCTAAGACCTTTTAATCCCAATGAAACTGGAACTGCGAAATTAGAGTTCCACGGACTGAAAATAGTGGATATCGTTTAGCGGGTAACCCAATCCAGAATCTGATGTCAATTTGTCCAGGATTTGTTTGGCGACTTATAACGATCGGGGTCCAAGTTCACAGCGTACAGTCTGCTGCCTTAACGATATGCCCAAAAAATTCCATATCGTTAAAATATTATTTTATGGATTTCTCATTTTACCTGTGTGCTTAGCAAATCGGTATCTAAACGAAATAAAGTTACATAATTTGCTATTATATAGCGACACCTGCTGGGGGTGAACGGCAGCTTGTTGTTCATCCAAAATATGCGCAGTTTTATACGAGCAAAGAGTAGACTTATACGTAGCTAACACATATCAGCATGACTGAACAATCTCATACATGCATTGAATTAGACTAAATTCCATCCCCCGGATTATTTTTCTGTGTGATCATTACTATTTAAATCCGCAAAATATTTAGATTCTATTAATTCAAACGTTATTAGTAAACAACTGTGTGTGTTCTTCCGTGTTACGAACGCACAGCACGGACCGGGAAAGCAGGCAAGGGAGAACAGGACTAGGGCAAAATCAAGGGATTTAACAAAGAACCGAAGGGCACAGGGAGGAAACAGCACGTAACACTACAATGACAGAACCAGGGAAACAAACTCTGACGTGGACTTAAATACACTGAACTAACGAAGACAACTCGAAACAGCTGGTAAACACTGGGAATCCACACGAGGGTAACGAGTAGGCGTGGTCAACGAGGGGGTGGAACGATGAGTCATGACATTCCGTGTAATTTTTAATACTGATTTTAAAAAATGCACTCAGAATTTTGCTATCACACATAGTTTTTCAGTGATATCATTTGAGGCTATATTCAAACAATTTAATTCCTTATTAAGAATGTACGGCCATAATAAACTTCAATTTAGAAAAAATGATTTTATTCCACTTATGAACATTTTTAAGACTTTATAGGAGGGCACAAAGTATTGTAAGTCTGTTTAATCAGAGCCTAAACTCTGTAACACATTTCGACATGCTAAGAAAGGATCCTGCTCTCTCACCAATATGGAAGAACAATATGAAGGCGAGTGGAGTCCAATTATACTTGCCAACTTCCGCTGAACCCTCAAGGGATGTTCCTGAGGGCAACAGAAAATCATACACTTCTACCCTTTCGATGAATCACTTCCACCATGCACCTATAATATAAATATACATATAGCGTAAAGTTTGTGTGTTATTCAAAATCCTTATGTGATAGAGAAATTCATCCAACCATCCATCCATTTTCTGTAACTGTTTGTCCTATTCAGGGTCACGGGGAGTCCAGAGCCTATCCCAGATGCTATGGGTGCAAGGCAGGGAACAACCCAGGATGGGGCATCAACCCATCGCAGGGCACACTCACACACCAGTCACTCACACATGCACACCTACGGGCAATCTGGTAACTCCAATTTGCCTCAGCAGTTATTGGACTGTGGGGGGAAACCAGGGTACCCGGATGAAACCCCACGATGACTCGGGGAGAACCTGGAAACTCCACATGGAACCTGGGCGGAAACTCTGACAGAGAAATTCCAAGTAGATATTTGAATTCAGCGTAAAATATACTGTAAGAGTCACCTGTTTTGATTAATTCGACAAAAAATCAAAAATCTGTTGACCAGTGTAATAGGCTTTCTTACATTAAAATGTAGAACAACACATAAATAAACCCAAATAAGTACCAGTACTCTTCTCTAATTGAATAAGAAATTGGAACAAGTCATATCAAGTGTTGTGTACAGTATGCACTGTCTATAGATCTAAAGCCAAAATTAAATATAGTGTTATAAAGGACTGAAGGCAGCTGGAATAAGTTTTCCTTTATGTTATGCAACTATATCAAAAACTGTTTTTAGGTTTAAAGCACATTTCTGAAGGTGAGTAGAGGCAGCACAGTCTACTGGAGCAAATTTAATTCTGTTTTGATGTAACATGCATCTATCCATCTGCCAACCACTTATCTAGTACAAGTGCAAGTGTTTAACTTAGCAATTCTCCAGAAATAGACCATTTCTGTGATTCTGAAACTAATAAATCTTGTTTTCCTTTTGGCCACTGAAAGCTGATCATTTGTTTTTGCTACAGCTAATGGACTATTACAAACGCAGACTGTTGCAGATATCACATTTATTAAGAGCCTTTCAAAAATTCACAGGGACATTTTCATTAAAACCACTTCTATTAAAATAAAATTAATTTAACATAATCCTGTCATACCTTTATTTAACTTTGGGTAATTTGTTAAGACAAACTGCTAAAAATTCTAATCAAAACATCAATTGATTATTCAAGTAACCATTCATTAGTAAGATATTTCAGTTACCATACCTCTGTTCTGTTGCTAATTTTAGATAGGCCTAGATTTAGTTTGTATCAAGTATATTCCCCAAACAGGCAGACAGTAGTGTAAAATGTGACAGCATTTATTTACCACCTTAATCAAACAATTTTAATGAATCATTCAGATAGAACATAAACCAGCCCACATGTAAGGTTCCTTGACCTGGCCAAAGAAGCCTGATTGTTCCATGATTGTTGACTTGCAGCTTGAGGGAGGTCATTTTATTTCAAAATCACTATAAAAGAGACCTAAGAATGTGTCGAGGTGTGAATTTCAGGCAGACATTCACACTTCAGAGAACTCATATTAGCTTTATAAAGCCCTCAACATGCAATGTGATCTATAGTCTTACACTTCTAGTTTTAAGGATCTTATTCACTCTGCCTCCTGTCAGTTGTAATGGTTTGCATACAAATTCCTCTGAAGCAGAAATGTACGTACCTTGGGCTGTAAACTTTGCTTGTCGATATGGCTATAGAGCTGGCTCTGCTGTCAGTTAGCAATGGGCAAAATGATGCTTCATGAACCACTCGCAGTATTTTTTGATACCACTAGATGGTGCTCTCGGTTTGCTTTGGGGCATGCTTTGTGCTGTTTTTCGTACAGAGAGCTCCATCTAGTGGGGTCAAAAAATACATGTACTTGAAGTGACCCATCATCCTCTTATATAAAGCGATCATGGACAGAAGGAAAATCTGTACAGAAATATATTCTGGGTTTCTATTCTGCTGCTCTCAAGAAGGCAACTACAGCACAAAGATGAAAAGTGCTGCACCATCTGGTATTCATGCAGCTTTTTTTCTTATGAGAAATTATCTATAAAACCTCACAGAAGGGTCATTTGGATCCAGATATTTTGGACCATATTTTGGACTTCAACTGTGTCTTTTTCTATTGATCATATATTTCAGTGAAAAATCACAAATATCCCACATGTGAATCAGGGAAAATCATTTTAGGATTAGTCATCCAAACTCCATTTTTAAAAATTTAAATGACTAAATTATGATTTTTTTTCTTAAATACTAAATTATTATTTTTAATCAATTACCTTTTCTCCTGAAAAATGAAAGCAGCTGAAATAGTGCTCTGTAAGGATTCTGTTCCCTGTACCAAGATCCTTCAGTTTCCTCCCACAGTCCGCAAACCAGCATCACTGAATTGCTTGAGTGGTATAATTAAATGTGTGTATGTTCCAAGTGAAGGACTGACATCCCATCTAAGGTGTACTCCAGCCTTGGGCACTATGCCATCTGGATAGACTGCAGCTCGACACTAACCGGTACCTTAACCAAGAAAAACTGTTAGAATATGGATGGATAAAATAATTGTTATTGAAAGGGTTTGATAGTTTTAAAATTATGTAATTAAGGCCTCTGGAGTGACAGTTGAGATGAATTCCATTTCATTCAGTCTTTTAACATTTCATTATTTTGTTGGCTTGCGTGTGTCGTATGAATTCGGTAGCCCTTGCTGGTCCTAATCTTATTCACAGTCATGATTAGCCTGGAGCCATTTTCAAGTAGCACAGGGCATCTCAGACAGGATGCCAGATCATCGAAGGACACACTCTGATATGCATCACCAAACATAAAGGCAAGTTTAGATGCCCCAATTAAACAAAACATATGCTATTGCAGAAAAAAATAGGATTATCTAGAGGAAACACAGGTGAATATGAGGAGATGATTTAAACTCCTCATGCAGAGCTGGGGGTGGAAATCAAACCCACAGCCTTGGTGGTGTAAGGCCCAAGTAGTGTTACCTACTGAGTCACTGTGTCATTCTTTTGATTTAATACTAGTTCAAATACCAGTTCAATTCTGTTGTATTTGATATCTAAAGGACTTGTTCATCCATCCATTTCTCATAAGCGCTTATGCAGCAGAGGGTCACAGTGACCCTCAGGAAGCTCCAGGCTTCAGATTAGGGGACATCCAACATGGGTCAGCAGTTCCTATAGGACACTCTCACACACTGCAGCCATTTCCTTCTCCTCCATGGAATAGAACCCAGAGAAGAACAAGAGAGAATGTGCAAACTCCACACAAGGATAAATGTTAAAATGAACTGCCACTTTTCCAACTTGAACAGGATAGCCTCCCTCAAGGTCAACCTCGCTAGTTAAAACTTTTATTCTAGAACATTTGAATAACATTTTCAATTGTACAATGAAGTTAATTGAAACCAGACAGAATGCTTGATGTGCTTGGAACGCACTGTTAACACTGACCTTAACCGTGACCTGTCTTAATAAGTGTATAATTGTACTACAGTCACATTGCTACAGCTGCAGTGGAAATGCATGCCCTTCAGGCTATGCAATAATAGTAACTACACTGCAGCCCCTGCTTAAACTCTACTCAGAATGACCTCCATTGTGGGGAGTTTAAGTTGAATCAACTGAAAGGATCATTAATCTTACCAGGGGTGGTAATTAGCTGTCCCTCCCAGTTTTTGATTGTATAGACAGAGAAATATTGTTTGTGACACACCATGGATTTCCCCCCCCCATTCTCGTACTTTGATTACTTATAATTCAAGCCGCCATAATGAGGAGCGATGGATTTTATACTTTTTTGTTAATGAGATTCTTGGGGAGTTTTTCAAAGGAGGTTTTTATGTTGAATTTTGATTCTGGACTGTTGTGCCTGTTGTACTTAGGCATGTATTCCTCTTCTCTGTGTAGTCACAGGCTTACTGTTGTATGGAATTTCAAGTTATTGTGTTAGCTTTGTTTTTAACACAAATACATGTTTCTTTTATTGATCCGTGATTGATGCTCTTCTTAATGTCAGATTTTTACATAATTATTTTAATAATAATTACTAGTGATTCTTGTAAGAATGATTATTAATAATAATTAACCATACCTATAAAGGGTGGCACTGTGGCTTCATACCTCTAGGACTGTGAGTTTGATTTCCACCCAGGCTCAGCAATTCCATATTGGATAAGTACATATGGAAGATGGATGAATGTAAATACTATTGATGAATGTTTATCCAGGTTAATGACAGAAGTATTCGCTGTTGTAGTTTCACTCTTTGAGAGGTTCACTTTTACCCAAGTAATGTTGTTTTAGGCAGAATCACAGTGAAATTTACTGAAATTCTATATCCATTAATGAACATTATGAGGCAGAATGACAGATGAAGATCTGTTCGGTGGATTGAACACTCGTCTTAGACAGGAGGACTCAAAGAGTCGGCATAAAATAGGGCCGAGACCCTATTAGACGAAACACAACTGCAGAACAACTACAAAAACATTAAAGGATAACGCTAATATGCTTGCATGCAAAGTTTCTTATCTTAGAGTACAGGAAACTGATGTTTTGTAAAAGGAAAAGTTTGCTGAGTGCAGCACTACTCCTCTCCTGCCCCAATACACCGGACGTGCTGGGAATCATCTGCCATAATCCAATTCATATTTGGCCCAGAATGAGTGGGAGCACTTCAGTACCATTTAAATAGGTCCTGTGAGATGTGAGGAACATCAAGGTGACCTGAAAAAAGATCATCAATGCATAGGGGGCCAAATGCGATGACATCATTGGATTACTAGCAGTCAAGAGGATAGGGAGAACTGGGGTATGACAAGTGTAAAGATCAAGTGGTTGGATGATAGTATATACAGAGCAAGAAGAAGAAGATGAAGAAGGTCATCTCCGGGTCATCATCACAGAAAACTGAGGTTGCACAGAGGAGGTCAAGGCAAAAACCCCACAATATGACACACCCTGATTTGATCAGTGTCCTGGGGAGGGGGGGTTACTCTTCATCTTGTTCCCTTTCTTCACAGCAGTTTGCTTCTCCTGGGGAAATCCTGCTCAGCTATTACCAGCAGAGTATTCAGAGAATCAAATACTTTTTTAATCACTGCTGCCTCCTTGCTTTTCTCAGCTAAAACAGGAAAACAACCCCTGAAAATCACACATGGTTTTGTTGCTCTCCATTTCCTCCCCAGTCGGTGTCCTCATCCGGGATTGGCTGAACAGAACCAGTTGCTCCATGTCATCCTATTGATTAGCAATCAAAAGACAGAGCTGGCCCTCGTTCTCATACTGTAGCTGTCTGACTTTGGGGAAGATGGTAGCCTGACTAACACATTCTGCACCACTTCTCATACCTACCCCACTGCCGTTGTACTACTGCATATAGTGCATGATAAATGTAAGCAATACCCTTGTGCAAAACCATGTATTTTTTGAGAAATTGACCTCTGGCAACTGTTCTATTTTTTAATATCATTGACTGAATAAAATCTCTGTATAGTGGACCCAACAGACAGCCCTGTCACATGGTGCGTAAGGTACACTGGATAAAAAGAAAGCAGAACTGTTCAAATCAAGGTTTGCTTCAGGTGAGCACTGATCCACCCTGTACCCATTACCTGTTTTTCCAGTATCAATTTCACTCCTTTTATGAGTTTTAATGGTGGAAAGAGCTTGAATTCTGGACACCATTATCTGGATAAATGTTCCCTCCAGCACAGTAACTGAATATTCCTTGTATGGGAAATTTGATGTGTGACCACTGAGAGAGGAAACAGCCCAGGATGTTTAATCGGAATGCAGCCCATGCTAAAACATTGCTTGCATATATTCTCTTATAGTGAGAATAGAGATGAATGGTATTTTATGTGATGTGGTCCTTTGACCGCTATGGTAGACATTGCTTACATTTTCACAGCTTAGTTGTTGCATTATGATCCCTTTACTGTTCAGTGTTTAACTATTGTGTTTTGTTTGGCCTTTTTTGAATGGCAGTAGACAAATAGTACATTAATCATGTTTCTCATTTATCTGATGCTTTTATCCAAAGTGACTTAGAGTTGAGGGAAGGGTTACACTATATGTGTTTTTATTTTAACATGCAGTGTTTATGTAGAGTATAAGAGTATAGTAGTGTTAAATTGTGAAAGTATAACTGTATTTGTGTTTGGATATGTCCACCTTTTCATGTTCTATGACTGTTCGTCCTGTATGGATGCTTGGAAGCACCAGGCATAAGGCAGGGGACATACTGGATGGCATATGCATTCAGTACATTGAGCAGAATGATGCCTCCTTATTACTGAGGTGCAATATGACACTACACATTCCCAGTGTGGCAGCATCTATTTATTCATCTATTTATGATATGACTTGTGCACAATGTGTACAAGTCATATCACTCTGTTCTTAATTTTTCAGTTATATTTACTAACACACACACGCACACACACACACACACACACACAGAGGTTTGTAATTGTACCTTTGTGGGGACTCTCCATTCATTTCTATGGGGAAAACTCTAATCCCAACATGACGACCTTAACCCCTACCCAGCCCTGACCATAACCATAAGTAACCAAACAAAATACGAGACATTTGGCATTTTTTTTAAATTGCATTCACAGATCTTTGTGGGGGCCTGATAATGGTCCCCACAATATCAAAATAACAGGATTTTATTACATTGTGGGAAAATGTGGTGCCCACAGTTGAATATATATAACACACACACACACGTCCTTTGCAGAAAGAATGTCTTGAATTTTCTATTCTGTTATGACTGCTAGAGGATGAAGGAAAGATAAGACATTTTCTTGCTAATAAATGTACTCAACAATACATACTTTTATTGATCCCCAAGGGGGAATTCTCTTTATGCCTCCCCTCCCCCATCTTGCTCTCTGTAGGTGAAAGTAAGCTGGCCATGAAGGGCAGCCACCCAAGGAGCTGGGGGGGTTACAGACCTTGCTCGAGGAGCTATAGATGTGCCAAGCCCAGGCTTGAACCAGCGACCTTCCAATCACAGAAAGAGGCTCAGCCCACTGAGCCACCCACTGCTCCCAAATGGCAAATATACCGTAAATGTGTTTGTTAGCAAAGAATACTCAGTGTGTTTTTAAGTCAATGTGAGTAACATGCAAACGTAGAGGATCTCAGTGTGTGCAAAAACTTTTGAGTGGTAGTGTACATATGTATGTGTATATATGTATGTATGTGTATATATGTTTGTATATAATATATCACATACAGGACTTGTACCTATATACACACACATTACATTTGGAACTAAGTTGTTTGTCATTGATGTTTTCCGCTGCTGTCATTCGGGGATCAGTAAAGTCCTAAAGACCTATTCTATTATGTTTAACTGGCTTCCTTTGTAAACCTACTAAATATTTTTTAAATCACCACTAGGTGGTACTGCAGAGCTGCATAAGGCCACTTGGTATGAACAAATCGTGGTGGGAAATTTTGTGACAGGTTTGTCCAATAAAAATTTTTATAATGGCGCTATTGGAAATAATGTTTTCAACTGTTTGAAAGTATTGTTATTTTCTGGTCGTAATTATTAGTGTCCAAGATGAGAGAGTTGTTTGTCGGGGTAATCCCCAAACACTTATGTTACATGTAGACAACGTGCAGACAGGTGGAGATCACACCCGATTGGTCCCTTGGGACTGGGAGGCTGATGCCTTTGACCTGCTGTCACTTTGCTGCATCTGTCAGGTTTGCAAGGTGATTTCCATGTTCTAAAAAGGATAAGTCAAAGACACCTGTCAAGGGTGACCATTTAACTAAGGCAGAGTGAGAAGAGAGAGTGAGAAGCAAACTGCCTCTACCAAGGCAGAGGCGAAGAGAGAGTATGGCAAAGGATAGGAGAGCAGGGCCTCAGGGCATGAACCAGCAACCGTCAAGCCGTATCTCCTTAAATCACCATGATACTTATGATGATATTACAGATAAAGGATATATGAAAGATAAAAGATAAAAATCTTTAACATCGATCTATGGAGACAATACCAGTTTATCAGCTGGAAAAGTATTCGGCAAAGTCATGAGTGCGATAAAATGGAGATGATCTGACCTTTTGCCTCAGACTTATTCCTTTCGATGTTCCTAGTTTATATATAATAGGGCACATGAAGATCTATACTTTACAACTAAGTGAAAAATTGTGCACAAAATTTTGAGCATCAATCATAACCTTTTCAAAATCGACACCTGATGTTTCTTTGCTTCCAATAAGAATGTTATGAACATGAAATGCAACCTTAATATAAAGCAAAATTGTGCTGATCCATTTGACCCAATGCCCTGAATACATCTGGGATTTGATTTTTAAGGGTGTAAGAGTATCAAAACAGTATAAGCTCCACCATGTATGGTGAGTGTTAAATAAAGCTTTGCTCTAAATTTCCTTGAAAACATTCAGTGAAACGATCACATTTCCGTGCGAATGGGCAGATCCTAAGTGCCCTCAGCACCCTGGGCAACTGTCCATCTTGCCCTTTCCACTGTCGGGGGAGGATGCCGGCAGGGGCATCCATGGGCTTCCAGTGACACTGTTACTGGGTGCCATTGTTGATTTTTCTTCATTGTACAACATATCTAGTTTCTCTGTGGGTGTGAATATTATTTCAAAATATTTCAATTGCTTCAGTAATAGCCAGCAGCATATTGACTTTCCTGTAATAACTGCATATGCTAACTGTATGTCTGCCATCGCCGATAGTACAACATCAGGAAAAGAGTGAAGAACCAAAGACAATGACAAGGTCCAGCTGCATGACTTATTTCCAGCCACTCAGATCTGTTACTACACTGCTGTCTCCATACATGCCATCATTCCATGAATTGTGTAACTGGTGCGAGTTACACAGTTCAATACACATAACAAACCAGAAAAGGTATATAAAACAAAAGAAATCCATTTTTAAAAGCTAGTGACAAAAATATACCCATGCCACCTTAAGCTGATGTTTATTGTTTTCTATGCATCTTTCAAATCTTATGTGAAGATCGTGGGCCTCATGAAAAATAATGGTGAAAAGCAGACGTCTTTATTTAGAGTGAATGTAACTGAGATGGAGTGAATGATGTGGACCTCATGGGTTTTGTCAGGCACCCTTGTCTGGGTGGAGTGAAGGCAGCGCTGACAAGCGTTCATCTGCCAAAGTCTACTCAGAAATAACTAATGAAGTGTTAGAATGTAATCTTTAATCACAGACAGACTTGAAAGAAACCGTAACCACCAGCCAATATCTGTCAGCCGAAACAAATGATAGCCTTGTTTTAGTGATCACACGTGCAGGCCGATGTCAGATATTACCTGACATATATTCTGGAGTAAGAGATCTGCATCTCTGTAGAGGTGAGAGGGTACGCAGCCAGCCATGCAGTGTTGATTTTTTTGTCTAATCTTTGAGAGTACTATTACAGAACTTAACAGGAATGAAATGACACTCAAGATCATAAAAACGCATAGTGCTATATGAAAAATAAAAGTGAACATCTAAAATTCATTAGGCCAGGTCAGGTTGGGGAGAATGTACTGGTACAGCGCAGTGCTGCACCCACCACACATGAAATATCTCAGGATCCTGGTTGGCGTCCACCCAGGCAGACACACAGTCCAGTCCCACCCTCTGAAAGGGCAATCAATTTAAGTAACAATCAATGTAGTTTGCCTAGTGTTTTCCCTACACTGGAAAAATAGTTAAATACAGGAAAAAGCTATATTTGTGATGTGCTTTTGCACATTTAAGAGTATACTAGACCTGTAATTGCCATCCTAACCAATATTCTTTTGGACTAAGAAGTTTTATGCAAGAGCACATTACACTGTTGCATGTGAGATATATATATACACACACACACACACACACACACACACACACGCACACACACACACACACACTGGGGGGGAGGTATGATATTCTTTCATGGGGCCTTCAGGTTTCAGGTATTTGTGTGTGAAAAGTGTTGTGTATAATAAATAACTAACTTGTGTAATAATACAATATGGGTATTTAGTATTGATTGCTATGCAACGTGGGGTGGCATGGTGGTGCAGTGGTTAGCACTGTTGCCTCACACCTCTGGGACTGGGGTTCGAGTCTCCGCCTGAGTTCCATGTCTGTGGAGTTCGCATGTTCTCCCCATGTCATCTTGGGGTTTCCTTCAGGTGCTCTGGTTTTTTCCCACAGTCCAAAGACATGCTGCGGCTAATTGGGGTTGCTAAATTGCCCGTAGGTGTGCATGTGTGAGTGTGCCCTGTGATGGGCTGGCCCCCCCATCCTGGGTTGTTACCCGCCTTCTGCCCATAGGCTCTGGACTCCCTGCGACCCAGTGTGATAAGTGGTTTGGAAAATGGATGGATGTTATGTAACACATTTCACCTTAATAGGTCATTGGGTAACACGTTACTTAAGACATGAGTAAGGTAGCAGTACACACTTACTTAATGCATTAATTAACCAGTAACTAAGCATTTGTTAAGTACTGATTCCCTGTTCATTCATCATTAATCAATCATGACAGTTCATGTATTTCATGGGGAAACCTACATTAATTTATGATTTTTTTCTTGAGTAGTACATGAGTTAATAAATCATTTTTGCCCCTCAAGTGGTCTTACCATTATTAACTAATTAGTGCATTAAGTAAGTGTGTACTGCTGTTAACCAATATATTGCCGGAATGGAATAAATGAATTGTCATGACTGATTAATGATGAATAAGCATGGGATCAGTATGTAACTAACACTTAGACACTGGTTCATTAATACATTATGTAAGCATGTACTACTGCATTATTCATGTCCCCTCAAGTACAGTGTGACCGAATATTGTTATACGAATATTTCCATGTTGATTACTTCATTACCTCAGTAAGAGGTCTTAGGTACTTAGAGAAAGACCATTTAAGACAAAAAATAATCTTGTATTCTACTGCCTTAGACAATGTAGATTTTTTTCCTCTGAGGAAACACTAAAATGCAATAGGCAATATCTGAGTAGACACATTAATTAATTATTTTCAGAACAAATCTATGTCTCAACTGCCATATTGTGCTGTTTGCAACAGTCTCACTTGGCCAATCCACAGTCAGCCCCAATGCACTAATTGCTAATTGAACTATTTACTTATATGTCATAAAAATATATACAGTCTGAAGAGATCTACTAGGTTTTAAAGAGAAACATCAAATTCATTTATTGAAAGAGCATGAACTTGAATGTGGCAATCCATCTTGTGTATAAGTTGGTCTGTGTAACTGAGACAACAATGGGATGAACTACTAAGAAGAATAATTGAAATGACTGATGTCTGGTGTGCTGCTTTCAAAGCTATAGGAGTACTGCAATTATTCACAATGAGAAAGAGCCTTTCTGTTTATCACTGATACCAGGTCTTTAGAAGACCTCAATGGCTGATTGATGGATGGCTGAATGGATGTGGGTGGTGCAGTGGTCAGCACTCTTGACTCACACTGCTGGGACCTGGGTTTGAGTCTCTACTGTGGCTCCATGTGTGGACTTTGCACATTTTCCCTATGTCATCATGGAGTTTCTTCTGGACACTCTGCATACCCCCCCCCCCCCCAGTCCAAAAACATGCTGAAGTTCATTGGTGTTACTAAACTGCCCATAGGTGTGATTGTGGCCTACAACTGGTTGGTGCTGCATCATGGGTTAATTCCTGCCTTGCACCCATAGGCTCCAGACCCCATGTAACCCTGAATAGGGCAAGAAGTTACAGAAGACGGATGGACAGACCTTTATATAAAGTTAAGATGTGTCCCATGATTGGCAGTCACACTCAGATGATTAACATGCTTCAGGCCAGTGCGCTTCATGAAAAGAAACAATTATTTATGCATACTTTGCCAACATAACTACAGTTTATGCATTCTGCCCCCGGAAGTAAAATCAAATGTTTTAAGACAGTTTAAAATTGTATGCATTTATGATAAATGTGATAAAAAAAGCTTTAGAAAAACTTATTTGTGAAGTGAATGAGCTGGAAGATACTTTTAAAGGTCCCATGTGTTTGTCCATATTCCTACTCTCACTAATAGGGAATCCCAGTTATCACTCTGAATGTATACTTGCAGTGCAAAGTATATTCATATGTTCCAAGATGTCTGTAACTCTTTAAAATGCCACATCAAACGCCCACATCAGAGACCAGGGTTGGAGTCTCCACCTTTGCTTTACGTGTGGAGTTTGCATGTTCTCCCCATGCTATATGGGGTTTCCCCCTGTAGTCCAAAGACATGCTCTGGACCCCCTGTAACTCTGAATAGGACAAGTAGTTACAGAAAATGGGTGGGTGGGTGAGTTGCAGTCTACATTTTCTGGTAGCACTTTACTTGACAGGGTACAAATGATATAGTAATATCCAGAGGTGGAGATTTCAGGTCAAGAGAGAACAAATCCAGACCAAGATTTTGTTTCAAAGAACCAATTGAGTATAAAGAGTCACAATCACAACTGTTCTCAACTGGTTGGTTGAAACAAAATTTTGGTCTGGATTTGTACTCTCAGGACCTGAAATCTCCACCTCTGGTAATAACTCAATTACTACTGAAGAACAAATGAAGAATAAATACTGCTGGCATTTGTGATAAAAAATGCATCACAATTTATTAATGTTGAACAAACATGAAATGGGTATTTAACTTGTGTTATATACTACTTGTTCCTTCAGGATTCCCTTCAGTAGTTCACAAAGGTTTACAGTATTAACAGATATAATAACAAGCATAGTAACGGCTTGAGAGAAAACATGCATCACGATTCATTAATGATGAATTAACATGAGATCAGTATGTAACAAAGACTTGGTCTGTGGTTAATTAATACATAAGTAATAACATAATGCTATATTATTTGTGCCCCATCAAGTAAAGTGTTACCATTTCTCTTTAAAATGTCTCATTTTACGCTATAAGAGTATAATATATAATATAATATAGAAATATGGCCTATGAGCACCCAAAGTTTTATGGGCCATCTTCAGTAGACATGAACTCGATGGCCAGTTTCCCTATAGAATACAGCTGGTTAAGAATTGTGTACCCATACATGATTCCTATTGACATTTACATTTATTTGTTTGGCAGATCCTTTTGTCCAGAATAACATACAATTGATTTTTATGCCATTTTTCCTAAATATGTGTGCAATAATGAAACCTGTATAAAACTATTGTATTGGCATCCGTATGTCATTTATTAGCCATAATTTCATCTAAATGCATTTAACCATTAAATTTTAAAAGAGCCTTGTGGTATTACTAATTTAATGTTTTTGTTTTTTAATTATCCACCTCTCAAATAAAAATATAGTTGTAATTCCTTGCTTTGGTTTATAACAAAATATATTTATTCAGTACCGAATGAAAACAAGATTAATCTGGGAGTTTTTTGGTTGTTTTCAATAACATATGACATGAAAACATTAAGTTCAAATTCCACTAATATACGGTTTTTCTTTAATGGTGCCAATACAGATTCCTCCAGGTGTAAATCAACCATTATGAGCAGCACGTCACAAATTGATGCTAATAAAGAAGTCAAATAATTTCCCACTTTTAAGGTTCATTACGGTCAATTTACTGTCTCCCGGCATCCCAACACAAGACTGAAATACCATCCCTGGGTTGTTGGGAGAAGCACCACAGGAGGCGCTGTTGTCCCGTGAAAGCTAGAATATGAATGGTCTGCAGCAAAAGGCATATAAGTTGTGTTCTATCCAACCTATGCCTTTGGTTCATTGTGCTTGTGTCAGGACCACACCGTCTATCAGATTACCTCCCATTCATTTACTAGATGTACCCACATCCAGATCTGCTTCGGCTCACCAAAGCCTTGCACAGTTTGTGTAATAGACTCTTCTGAGACGAACAACTGCTTGATTGACTCTGATGAGAGTGATAAACCAGCCTCTTTTGTCATGATGTGACATGGCACGTGCCCCAGATACGACAGATAATGGGCTAAATTCATTCGCTATGTTTTCCAGGCCGTCTAAATCCCTCCGTTTAATTGGAGCATTCTTCATCCTTAACACAGATTTAATTGAGTGAGAAAATGACATTCTCAGGCAGCGGACGGCTGCACCTAAGGCACTGTATGTCTGTTTATTCTCTATGGCTGCTTATTCCATTCACACGCACCAACAAAAATCAGACAATGACGACAAAGCAGGTACCTACTGCCTGTATGGCCTCTCCAGGGGCAACCTCCGTGACTTACTCAATAGAATAAAGGGTGCTAATGAAAAAGTGTAATTGTAATTTGTTGCTAATTGGTCCTCTCCATTTTTAGCTTGTTTCATGAAAAAAATCCAGCTCAAATTGTCTTTGCTCAGGCAACATATGCACCAGAAATCAATTGTTATCAAACTGATGCTACACAATGAATGCTGTCAAGGTGATGCTACCAAATAAACAATTTTAAGCTGATTCTCCAGGCAATCGGCAAGCAAGTGATGGTACGTGCTAAACACTCCCAAATGGACTGGTGCTTTTTGACTCATTTCATTGTAATAGTTAATTCTTACAAATTGAAGGTAAGATCGCACTGTTGCCATGGTGATGATCTACAGGTGCTGCCAGTTACAGCTGCAGGAGGTCAACATGTCCGCCTGAGAAAATTACCCACTGAGCAATGGATGGGATACAGAATGTCCACAAGAAAAATGCACCACTTTTCATTTCTGTACAATACAGTTCACATTTATTTAAAAAGCTATTCTGATGTAATTACTCCAAAAACTCCAAAACATGTTATTTGCTTCCTCTTAATTTAACCGTCTTAATATATCCATATTGATTGAATGAGTTATTTATAATTACATTACTCATTTTTTTCTTGCTAGAAGCTTTTTATCTATGGAGGTTAAGTGCATCGTCGAAGCATTTTATAAAAGCCTTGAAAGGTTAAAAACCAACTGACATTCTTTTGTGTTATGTAGCTTTTGTTAAAGAATAAAATCTGTTACCAATAAGGCTTTATATCATCTATAAATGTTACTAACAGTAATACATACTGTATGGTTCAATTGAGCAATAATTTGTATTATGAAATACAAGGAAATGCTCCTTTTTAATAAATAATTTTGTCAATAAAATATGAAATGGTTGTTATTTGTAAGCATACCTTGTAAGTATATCCATATTATTGGATTAAAGTATCTTTTAAAACTATGACAACTTGAGAAACGGAATAGTTTAAAAAAAATGAATTGGTGTTTCCTAGACCAAATACAAGCGTGATTATGTTTAGCTTCTAAAGCCATGAAGCAATAAAACATTACGAGTTTGAGACACTGGCCACTTTCTTATGCACAGCATTTTATTTTTTTCCCCACCATGAATCAGTCTAGGTTATATTGTAACAAATAATGACTTAATATCATTTCATGGTTTATTCTTTCAAAAGACGTTCTGGTAGCATATATATACATTTTTGTGGTGTGCAAACAAGAACCAGTGAAGACAAAAAGCCATAACAATATGAAATACTGAAAATTATTTTATTTATCAATTTACATTAAAGTGATATAAACCTTCCAGGAAACAAAATTGTGTTTGGTGTTAGACTGAACATCTTAGAAAGCCAGTATCAATAACAAAGCACAAACAGACCTTAAACAGATCACAAATCGACCAGAAGGTAAAGGGGACACTTCATCTACACAAAAAAGCCGAAAAATAACTCCTTCCCCAGGGGTTATATTCTCATTGTATTTGTATTAATATATCTCATTTTTGTTTTTGGCCAGCAAGTGCAAACTTATCCCACTGATAAGTAATTATAAAATGAACTTATCCACGTCCCTGTTTTTTGATTACTTGATGCAGTATTAAAATAGGGTGTTTCTTATTTAACTGTAGTCTACCACTTCCAGTATTATAAGTACCAACTGCTTATGCCTTTAGCTGCAGATGCACAGAGCACAGGTGACATTTACATACTGCAATAATGTACTGAACATTGCCGAAACATGTCAATAAAATATTAATAACATAATACATAAAATTAAGGCTATGATTCAATGAAAATGACATATTATTTGTCTTAACATCTGACAAGGGAATGACAATTATTCTTTTGTTGTGTACTTGCATAACATTCTGAGTTACGATCGACAAATGACGTGGTTTATGTGGAATCGGGTCCTATTTAATAAATAAAGAAATGCACCCATAAATATTAAATAAAATGAAGATAGTAAAACATATATATTGTAATTAAAATACAGAAGTTAAATTAACATGGAATGTTTCCAGTTTCCACACTGTTTGATTGATGACATTTTATAGCTCCATTTTTAAGAAATGTACCTTTTATTTTAATTCTCTCAATATATAACCAATGATAACTGTAAGCATCTACAGGTCGTTCACTTTACGAGATAACAGGGGTTTAAAGAACAGACGGAAATAAAAAACTAAATAAATAAATATACAATTAAATACATGGCTAAATAAGTAAATATGGCCACTCTAGTGGTTAAAATTAAGTGAAACTCATAGAGACTGTGTGTTCAAGTGCTTTGCGGCGAAGGGAGGCGATGCTAGTGCCCCTCCAGACATCATTGTCCGGAGAGCTGCAAAGCTGGGATGAGCCATTAACATTATTTGGCCCAGGAAGGGAGCCCGGTACCATACCAGGAAACGTGGGTTGATAGAGGTGAGACTGTAGACTGGTTCCATTAGACGCCAGGCTGTTGGACAAGCTCATGCTGTTGGGAGAAGGCCCAGCTCCGAGGCTACACTGGGACAAAGACTGGGCCATTGCTTGCTGCCTGCCCAGTGCAGGTGGCAGCTGCAGCTGAGAAACACCGGGCATCCCGGCCGTAGCCCAGCGCGTATCATTGGCGTGAAATGAGCACAGACTATCGCCCATGGCAGCCGCTGCGGCAGCCGCTGCAGAAGGAAACTGTGGTAGGCCGTGAGTGGGCAGCAGCGTGCCGGGGGCACGGAAAACATTAGTGGTCTTCTTGCGTTTCTTCCACTTGGCACGTCTGTTCTGAAACCAGACCTTCAGTGGGAGAGAAAAAAACAAAAATAATGAAATGAGCTTGACAAGACCAGCAATAATAATAATAGGTAAACAAGTAGAATTCAAAGCATGTTTCTTGGCAAGTCTCACTGACAGGAACTTATTATTATTATTATTATTGTTATTATTATTATATAGTAGTAGTAGTAGTTAGCAATCCTCGTGGTAGTAGCAGTAGTAGTAGTAATGGTAGTAAGTCGTCCTACACGTTGTTTTTATTAGTTCTTTGAAGTGTATGTTTGAAAAAAATAGCAGCGAAATATAAATAACTAAAATCGAGCCGATCACTGTGTAACTTTCTGATTCAATGGCGACCGTGGAAGTTTATAAAGATCACAAAGAACGGCAGTCGATGATTAATGTGAGAATTTAGCAAGGAACTGGCGACGGCGCCTTGATCCCGGGATCTTGGGATCATTCCGTGCAACCAGCCGTGAAATTCAGAACCAAATTCATTACACTTGGAAGCAAAGAAAATACAATTTCTCATTCCATTAAAAAACTATATACTATCACCTTGTTCTCTATTAAGACGTGACAGTCCATAGATCGTCTTAAAGAGAACATAGCTGACTCAGGCGATCACTCGGGCGGTATACTTGCAAGAGTAAAATATGAGTCAAAACACCGCCTTTTCTATAAACGAAATTGAAAACAAAGTAATAACGGAATTTTAAATGTAATTGTTTATTACAATGAAAAAACCGTGTATTTTTATTAAAACGAAAACTGATTTCCAATTATAAATAAGCGGAAATGTAATCGTGAATATTGTCTATGGACATTCGTAAGCAGCCGCCTTAGAACATGATACATTACTATTTGTTCTTGTAGTTATCAGTTTTCACATTTTATGATATCTTTATTAGCCTATATATAGTTAAATTAAGATACACCAATTCTAATGTGATTTCGCTGCCAAAAATATTTTTATCAGCGAAAGTACATTTGTATGAATATATTTTCACAGAATACTGAGAACACATTAACAAACATTTTCTTGTACAGTTTTTAAATGTAGGTGAAAATTACTGTTCAATAATCATACAATTCCAAAAGTTCAAATCTTGCTAATCTTAAGTTTCATCATTAATGCACAATTTTAGCATCAGCCGGAACAAAATAAACTGTATTACGTAGTTTCTCCTAAAAGATTAATCGCATAGGCTTACAACAATTCTCATAGCGTACATTTGATTCCCAGTTTATATGCCAATAATAATTGTCTGAATTTTGTAATAACATCGCTACTGTTTGTTATTAATACATTCAGTATTAAAGCAAATCTGAACAATACTGCATGCAGCTTTTCCACAATACGAAATTACACCCCCGTAAAACTACACTTGGTACAATTCATAACTATATGATTTTGCACATAAAAAACTAATTTATCTGTAACATAATCTCAAAACTGCCTATAAGGGATTTTCCTTTTTATTTTCACGGGAATAAATTTACACTTACGGTTACAATTTATAAATCAATACATAATATTTACTAGCAACATTAGCGAACAGCGTCAACTGTGCAAACACTAGGCCTATATATACTAAATTTAATTGCTCATCATTTCATAACAACTAATAGTGAATAAAAATCAATAGTACATAGAATATATTTTATTATTTCCGTTTACCTGCTACGTTATTGCAAAACTAAATGACATAAATTCCAATTATTTCCCTTTATTCTGACAAATTTCACTGCGAAGTCACAGAATAAGTGCGCAATCTATATTTTACATAAAAAGATAATTCTCGGCATCTATAACATTCTAACAATTTGTTTTAATTTCCTTAATAGCCCTCAAATACAGTTATAAAATTCTCAACCCACATTTATAGTACAGTATTCAAGTATTTACTTACCTGCACACGTGACTCCGTCAGACCAATTCTTAGCGCCAACTCTTCTCTCATGAAAATATCTGGGTAATGGGTCTTCGCGAAGCTTCTCTCCAGTTCGTTTAATTGGGCCGGAGTGAAACGGGTCCGGTGCCTCTTTTGTTTTTGCTGGTTCGGTTGTCCACCAGACTGGTTGGGGTTCTGATGTTGTTGTTGTTTCTCCTGGTCTTTTGAATTAACCTGCATACTAGATGGGTTTGATCCAGTGGTGCTGATATCGTCTCCGGGAAGAAGAGTCGCCCCTTCAACAACGTCGGGACCCGCGGCTAGATCACCAGGATGCCCGGAATCCGGTCCACCTGCCCCCAAAATACATTTAAGTGGTTCCCTGTGTCCCAGAAGCTCTGCGGCGGCATCTTTCATCCCTGCAGGATATAACAGAAATTATTTGTATTTCTTAGCCTTCAGTAACGCACCTTAGATGTAAATAAAGCAGTACATATAGGCCTATGACAGTTACAATTTTACACCAAAATTTCCCAAATAAAATTTTCCGCACCGTTTCTTCTAAAAGGATACAACAGAATTTCAGTACTACACCACATAGCCCGCCTGACCATTATTTGTATAATTTTGGCAAATCTATTACGTTATACTGTATATACTATCATATTCTATATATTCACATTGATACTGGAGCATAAAAAATAATTTCACAAACATCGAATTCAATAAATTCAAGAAAAAAACTTTTGATCGTTAAAGTGTGAGATTAGAAATGACACCAGCTTACAGTAGAGTTGAAGACCGGAGTTTGGTGATGATAACTCACCGAGGCGAGCATCCAGCAGCTCGGCGTGTGATAGCATAACGCGCCACTCTAGAACACAAAAATTCCCAAATAAATATACGACTTAACCTACTGAAAAAGTATATATATCCTAAATGAAGGAAAATTCGGTTTGTGTTTATAAAGGAGGCCCCTTGCATTATAATGTCCTTCGTTGGCGATGGGGTGGCGCCTAATAGTTGAAGTAACCCATGAGCTTCTCCAGATATGAACCAATCAGAAGCAAAGCCCTGCTCCTCTAGCGACAGTCGCCAGCCACTCAGGTTCACTAGACAAACACCAGCCTATTCCTAGCCATTCAAAAATTCGATTAATTAGCTTTCAATGTAAAATTATATCCTGGGAAATTACCTAATCTAATTTCTGTAACTACTTTAAACCAAACATAATAAACGTGGCACACCTTTAATATTTGTATTTAATCACCATTAAAGCGTCAGTGTTCAAAAACGGATCCTCTTCAAAATGCGATTCCAAATAAGCTATTGCAGCTCGGAGTACATTCATTTAAACACAAAATATACAGTTTTCATTTTCAAGAATTGTATATATTTATGCGAAGTACAAACATGTTTTCTACTTTGACGCATATCCACTCATGTTGTTCTGATGACCTCATTTCTTTTTCTGCTTTTAACTTAAATGTTTATGTGTTGTAAATCATAATTACCACAAATATACATCTACCTTTGCGCGTTTGGCATTTAAAATCTCAGCAAAATTCTTTTGCAGATACATCTGTGCGAATACATGCCTATATATCTAACTGAATTGTATTGGTTTTTTGAAGAACAATAAATTCCTGTTGTATATGCCAACACAAACACCTATATATTTGAAAACTTGCACATCGGAAGGCATAGTAGATCAAGCTCGATGATTCTCAAATAAGTGAAATATGACATAAGAAATGTGGTCCTACAAATCATGCCACGTGATTAGGCCTAAAACGGCAAGTTTTTGTCTATGAAAATATACACCAAGACCCATATATATATATATATATAGAGGCGAACAAGATTTAGAACAGATTGGCTTTTGTCAGATATCAGTATGAACCGCCTCAATTAAATGGTGAATAGTCTTTTAAGTACCACACAAAAGATTCAGCCGAGCGAGAACCTCGGCGGCTTCGAGTCCTTTCTGCTTCTTTCCTAGGTTATACGCTGGATCCGCTTATCTTTTATATTTCGCTGGTCTGGTGATACCAGGACCACTCGCATCACCCTGCAGAGTTAAATTCGATTACCGCGGACGCGCTGGAGTAAGTTATCCTATGTTCACCTCTTCACAAATTTTCACCTTGGTTTTATAAAGGTGGAGGACCTGCACGACTGAAGAATTCGTTGAAAAACGGCTAAGAGGTCACCGAACTACAGTTTGTGGATTTTTACGTGGGTGGAATGAAATGATACTGATGTTATGTGACTGTGATGGGTAAAGGTATGTGATATTCGACCTTTTGGAAATGTGCATTTCGAAATTATTGCACTTTTTATATTATGGCTGATTTGACTAAATAGTGGTAATTCTATTTATTTATGGTATAACACAACCATGTTTTTCTATTATTGATGATGGCTTTGATAGAAAGCCGAATCTTGCCGTTCTGAAATGAACGTGCAATTCTCCTCCTTCCTCCCCTTCTTCTTCATAATAATAACAACAACGACGACAATAATAATAATAACGACAACAACAATAATAATAATAATATCGGTATAATGATAATAATAATGATTATTATTATACTGTTTACTGATTATTATTTTTTATCCAATTAGCATGTCTGTTTATATGATATCCGATTCCCCTGGTCAAACTGAAACATTATTTTGAAGCTGTAATGAATTCATTACAAGCGATGATTTTAAACTGATTTTCACACATTTTAAATAGACCACAGCCTTTGTATTTTAGAAATCGTAATATACAACTATTGCACTGAAATATGATTTTTAATAAAGCAAAAAAGTTTGTTGTTGTTGTTGTTGCAGATTTCAAGATGAATAAGCCAAACCACCTATCTTGGTCACGCACTGCACAAAGTCATACCAGGCAAACATAGAAAGAAACCGTTCATTTTCCTAAGTTAATCTAAAGGCACATATTACAGTGATACTTACACAGAAAGGAAAAACATTCGCGGAAATCACAAGAAAATCTGTCTCAGACATCAAGCATTTACCATTAGCAACTGCTTCAGTTTAGGCGTCTGACTATAGCCTAAAATAGTAATGCAGTTTTTAAAATAGCAGACAAAACTGCGGAATGTGACCGGCACATACTTTGTGCAATCTTATAATCTACATAAGAATCAAAGCTCACATTGTGGCAGCATACTATTTTCTCCGCAAAATAAATAAATAAATAAATAAAACAAATGTTATTTGGGCGTATGCATATTCACCTAGCAACAGAAATCTAAATATAAAATCCACTTGCTATTGGCAAAAATGTAATTGTAACAAATTGCATTTTTCGTGCAAGTGATTCAGTGACAGTTGGGGAATTACGAATAGCAAGTTGTTGAGTCTGAGCTCCGGAGATGGAAGGAAAGTGGCACAGCGTGTCAGGCCGAAGCGCTGTCAGGTGTGCCCTTCTTCTGCTGGAAATCCAGGTAGCGTCGGCTGCCGCATCTGGTCCTTTAATTATTGCAGCTGCCCTCCATGCGGACTCGATTAAACCGTGATATATCCGAAAGAAATATAATTATGCTTCCAAATAAAATAATCAGCATTGAAGAGCGATTTTCTTAATGAGATGGAGTGGATGAATGTCACGGAGAATACGGGTTGTAGTAATGAGACTTTAGGGGTGAACTCCATAGTTACTGAAATCCGTAGGGTGAAGCCTAGGCAATGTTAAGTTCATGCGAAAGTGTTTTTCTATTTATTTGTTGTCTGTTGATTTAATCTGTAAATGCGTCGTTCACCTTCACAGGTATTTAATTTGAATATTGTTATAAAACAAATTACTATCATCTGTACGATTTTTTTTAAGTTACAGACGCTGCAAATAATCCACAAAAATATTTTCGAAAGTGTTTAACATTTACTTTTAGGATAAACAGTATTTACATATAGCCTAAATTATTCACTGCATTTACAACACTGGCAAGGACCATGGCAAGAAACGTTGATTATAAACACTATGCAAAGCAAATGACAAACTGATTTACTATCGGTTGTCCTATTTAAGTTTACAATTGTAGTTATTTTTAGTGGATATGGGTGATGAGGCATAAATATCAAGGTTAAATATAAAAATAATTAATTTCCCATTAAGTGTAAATTAAACAAACTTTGTACCAAGTAACTTGCATATCGGACATAAATACAAGTCTTGAGCCGATGTGCCGATTGGAAGAACCGGAAACTACTTGAAAATATGTTTCTTTTTTTGAGCGTCGTGTCTGAGATAAATCTGAGATAAATCTGAGATAAATGTGAATATACGGTTAGCAGCATTATAAAAATTATGCACGCGCTCACCGTATTAACTACGAACTTCTTCCCCTCTGTATAGTTTCAGGCCCTACATATGTCTTTGGGCAGTACATAAGCGGCAAACACATACTGGCACATGGCGCGCATTTCATTTATCATCATAGGTACTGCCAGGAAGAAAACGAAGCATCACAGTTTGTATACGCTGTTCTCTTGGGAGGGGGTGACGGCAATGATCTTTAGTGGTCTCTCTTCAGCTTGCACTGTGCTTATGAAGATAATAGTCAACATTTTGTTTGCTGCCACATCATTTGATTTAGATGTTTCATTGGCAATTAAAAATTAGCTATTTTTATATTTCCAGGAATACAAGAAATTATTGTAAAGAACTGCATCAGTAAAAGGTGAGAGCAACACAGTACACTGAGCAAATAATATTTATATACACTCTGGGCATCTACACTGCAAAATAATTTAGCCAATGGGCTATTTTATATGAGCATCATTTTCTATTAATAACAAAGACAAATAATATTCTGCTCCTCAACCTGAAATCCACTAAACCAGAATTAAGGATGACAAGGTTTGATTCTTTTGCACATCAACATTAGATGCACTGTATAGTGATTTTCCACTGATTGGACAAAACATCTTGGTTATTGTAATATGTTAGCACGAAAAAGCATATTAGCCAAAATAGGCCTTTACATCTATAATTAGCTTATACCACACTTTAGCAGCTAGAACTAGAGCTGGCGAATTTTTGGTAGTAACGTTAAAGAAATGCAGTGCCTCTCAAAGTCAATGGACAGAATTACTAAAAACACGGAACTATGTTACATAACTAATAATCTCAGCGATGGAAATGGACACATACCAAACAGTTTGAATAAACAAACAAATAAATAAACAAACAAACAAACAAACAAACAAACAAAAACAAAAACAGCTAATAATAATAATAATAATAATAATAATAATAATAATAATAATAATAATAATATACAGGTCTTCTGTCGGTGAAGCTTTCCCTTCTGACAGGTCAGCCTCCGCCTGCTCAGTACTGACAGAATTGGGGCCGCTGGCTGTAGAAGAGATTGCTGAGCTGAACTGGGCCGAACAAGAATCACCACGATCGAGACAGCAAATTAAAACAGGGGCAGTTGAGCAGTAAACCAGCTCAAGATACAAAACTAGGCAAGATACCAAATGACGATCCGCAAGCCAAAACCATAACAAATAAAACCCATTTATATCACTAAGCTAGACCAGTCCAGGGAAGCAAAAGGTGTTGAAAACTCAGAAAGCTGCCCTAAGTCATCAGACTGCCTATAAGTGAACATAAATGAATTCATATATTGCTAGATTACCTGCTTGTGTGCAGGATTACTGGGGGATACTTATCACCTGGAGGTGGGTGTGGCTGTGTAGGCTGGGATACTTATCACCTGGAGGTGGGTGTGGCTGTGTAGGCTGGGATACTTATCACCTGGAGGTGGGTGTGGCTGTGT